>CM046450.1:61111988-61740671 GCA_025506515.1 Flaveria trinervia | reverse complement strand
ATTAACCTTCTTTCTTGGCCTTCAAGTTCATCAAAAATCCAATAGGATCTTCATCAATCAAGAAAAATGCGTACATCAAATTCTAAAGAAATACAATCTTGCTGAAGTATCCTCATGCAAAACACCAGCATCAACAATTGATAAGATTATTCCTGATCCTATTGGAAAATCTACTAACCAAAAATTATATAGATCAATGATAGGTTCACTTATGTATTTAACTGCTAGTAGACCTGATATTATGTTTGCTGTGTGTGTATGTGCTAGGTACCAATCTGATCCCAAGGAGTCTCATCTCAATGCTGTAAAAAGAATTTTTAGATACCTTAAAGAAAAACCAAGACTTGGTCTTTTGTATCCAAAGGATGGAGACTTTACACTCTACTCATACTTAGACAGTGACTATGGTGGATGTAATAGTAAAAGAAAATCAACAACCGGTGGATGTCAATTCATTGGACCAAGGCTAGTGTCATGGTAGTGCAAGAAACAAACCAATGTTTCTGTATCCACAGCTAAGGCTGAGTACATAGCTTCTTCAGCTGGTTGCTCTCAAGTTCTTTGGTTGCAAAACCAATTGCTTGACTATGGTTACAACTTCCTTCTAACTTCAATTTATATAGACAACTCTACTGCTATGTTTTAACTGCTAATCCTGTGCAACATAGTAAAACAAAACATATTGAGATAAGATATCATTTTCTGAGAGATTGCTCAGAAAAGGGTTTGATTAAGTTAGTCAAAGTGGATATAACAATTCAGCTTGCTGATTTATTCACTAAAGCCTTTGACTAAGTCAGATTTAACTTTCTGGTTGAATCTCTAGGCATGATTAACTTAGATTAATCAAATTAAACGAACAAAATATTGTGTGTCATGATACTTAAGCATGACATATGCATGGGAAATGATAGTACTCTATAGCTTTGCTTATTACTGAATTCATAAATAACAATAAATCTCAGCAAGTTTCTTGATATGTGAATAGATTCATCTTGAGTGGAAACTAAACTGAGTGCATGCAAAACATAATGCTAAAGTGATTGTTTGTGGGAAACTTCATTTTGAGAATAGAAGGTGAGTCTTTTTCTGATATGACCAAATCACTCATCTAAACACACTATGTACCAACCCTTTATAATTGCTATCTTTGCAAATCATACTCCCTCTGTTTTGTGTAAACAAAGACCTGGGTGTATGATCACCATACCGAAATTCAGTTACAAACGGTGAACAGATCATGATCCTCATTATCCTTTTGTTTTGTGTAAACAAAGACCTGGGTTAAAGGCACCTCTGTTTTACGTGAGTAAAGACCTGGTGACTTGATGATGATCATATCTAAGCTCTCAAAAGAATCCTATGTGATCAATTGTATATTATCTTGAGCTTTCACATCATTGCATTAATGAGATGTCAAATGCATCTCAAGATAGATCTTATAGTTAAAGTACATTGTTCTTAAGTGTGAAAAAGTGATGATTTGACTTGCAAAGGGAGGACAAAATCTTTGTAAATTGAATGTGAAGCCCATAACAGTTATTTCTAAATCAACATGAAAAAATGATAATCAACATGCCTAGTTGATACATGAGCTCTTGTATGGATTTAAGTGGACAATATACTTGCAATCTTCCGGTATCAATTCAACAAAATAACTCATCAGGAAGAGGCTTAGTATTATAGTATGATCCCATCATATGTGTATATATGTCTGATCATCATCATATAGTTAAAAATCATGTTATTCCTCTTAAAGAAATTTATGATAAATGCTTGATTTCACCATTACTCACAAATTTAGGGGGAGTAGAATACTTGAAGCTAAGTTTCTCAATTAGCACCATTGTCTATCTCATCATCAATATGAAGGAATTGGAATCTGAGCATCATCTTAGCTACTGGATACATGAGAATTTTATTAAAATCTTTTTGAACTTTCTTGTGCTAAATTGCCATGTATACAAAGTCAACAAGGTCCTAAAGCAATAAATGGTTCTAACCAATGGACTTGGACCATACAAACAACAATATTTTTCTGCATTGTGCTATCTTAAGCATCAGCAGAAGCTACAATGCTATTTCAAGCATCAGTAGAAGCTACAGTGCCATCTTAAGCATCAACAGAAGCTACAGTGCTATATTAAGCATCAGCAGAAGCTACAATGTGGAAAACTTAAATGTTGATCCGTAGATTGGTAAACTACGGATGAACAAAGATCAACAAATGTAATTTAATTTTACAGTTTGGTAATCTGTGAAATGTAGGTTACACTTCATCAACAGATGTTGTTGATCCGTAGATGTTCTACGGAAGAATACATTGTGGGTCCTATTTAATTAATGAGATAAAATTAATGTGTCTGAGAGTATAAATGATGCGGTCTGACTTCTTAAATTCATTATTCGCTTTTCAGCTCACATTTCAAACCTAGAAAAACTCACTCTCAACAAACTTTTCCCTCCTCCATAGCATTTAGTATTTTACCACATCAAAACATTAAACAAACATATATCTGTGTCCCTAATCTACTGTTATTAAGGTAAAACATGTTGTAATGTTCAAGAATGATCTGCTTGATTCATGTTTTATCTCTCAACTATTCGTATTCTCATGTGAATAATGTGATTCTAACGACATCTTTTCTTATGAACAGATGGATAAACGATTTGTGAGAGAACACAATGTTTGTGCCTTCTTAAACCCTGATGATCTTGTTTCAGAAGGGTGTCAAGAAATTATCAGATACCTAAGAAGATCGAGGCTGTTCTATGCCTTATGAGCAGAGTCTGTGATTTATCAATCACATATCACTGATTTCTGGAACTCTACACGCATAGACGAAGATGGTGAATTTATTATGGCTATTGTGAAGAATCGACGACTGAGAGTCGATGAACAGACAATAAGAAGGGTTCTTGAGTTGGGAGATGTCGAAGCTGGTCATCCTGATGTGTTCGAAGATGAATACATAGAGAAAGTATTTCTTCTGATGGGACATGATGGTGATTTCGACAAAGGAGAAATCAAGAAAGGAAAACTTTGCAAGCCGTACAGATTTCTCTGTCACACTTACCTTAAGTGCATATCGAACAGAAAATCTGGTCTTGACAGATTCTCAAGGCACATTTCCTCTGGGATTATTGGTGTTTTTGAGGGAAGAACCTACAATTATTCAAAGTACATCTTCAACTACTTAAGTGATCATATCAAAGTGCAGAAGGCTGATAAGATGTATATGTTTCCAAGGTTCCTTCAACTGACTATTAATGCTGATCTGCCTGGAACTAGTATGGGTGGTGGTGTTTTTGTTCAAGCACACCTTGGCAGATCAGTACTGAACAAAATTTCTGGAAAATATGAAGGAGATGACATGGACATGTTTGCACATGTGATTGATGCTACTGCTGATATTCCTCAAGAGCTTGTGTGGGATGTTTAACAAGAGGACTCTCCAGCCATTTAGTACAAGACACTCATTCACCTGTTATATCACCCATACATCATCAATCTCAATCATCCCTACCAAATTCACTAGCAAGTCAAAGCACTGAACCAAACTCTCCCTTTCACCCTCTATCCCAAAACATCCAAAACACAAATCACTAAATCAATAACAAACATCCCAACCACAATCACCAAACAACCAAAACACAGAGCCAATCTCTCCCATCCATCATCAATCACCAAATCAACAACAAACATCCCAACCACAATCACCAAACAGCCAAAACACAGAGCCAATCTCTTCAATCCACCCTCCATCACCAAATCAGCTTAAAATGCAACTTTATCAACATCCTCCAAATCTAGAAAATTCAGCCACTGAGAGCATCTTCACTAGGGAGACAGAGTTAGCCTCTCAAGCAAGTACAGTCAAACTGTCATTATCTAACATTGAATCCCCTATACTCTCAAATGAGACTATACCAGTTTCTCCAGTCACTGATCATCATCAACAACAAATGAACAAGATTATATATAGATAATTTGTTCATGAGAGATATTTGTTTCATTATTTAAATTTGTTAAACAATGACAAATAATAGTGTGTTATTGTTATAAAATTAAATAAGAGTTTAATTTTATAAAAACATAAGGTTGAAAGTGTACCTTTTATAAAATAAAATGAGAGGGAAACTCCCCTTTTGGGAGTGATTTCGGCCGGCCCTAAGGGGCTTTGGAACTCTCTATTTTGTTGTTGTTCCAAGCAACCAAGTGATTACACTCTTCCAAAGAGAACACACTTTTCTCTCACACACAAAGCAATAGAAATCCTCTTATCTCTCCCTCTAGAACTCGGTTTTTAGGGCTGCAAACAAGTTCATTTTCAGCCTTCAAGCAGGGATTCTTGGCTGGAAATTGACTTGGAAGAGAGTTTCTTTTAAGTGGTGCAACACAACCTAGCAAGTGGGTGTTTGGAGGAGCTTGGGGTATTACTTCTTGAGGATTGCTATTTGGAGTCTTGCCTTCAAGAACATCATCCTTCTCATCTCAAAAGAAAGCTTTGAAATGTAGTTTTCATTATCTTTTGTTGCTTGTTTTGTTAGTTACTTGTTCATGCAAATAGATCCATCTAAAAGGATTTTATCAACATAAAATGTTTTATGTAAACTTCTAACAAGATGTTAAAATGATTATCCGCTGCGTTTTATGTTTAAAAGGGTTAAACAACTTTGATAAACTTGTTAAAATCCCTTCAACAATCACATCAAGAACCAAGAGATCAAGCTATTGAAATTAGTTCAAGCTCAGCAGGTGAAGCCCAGAAAGAAGTAAAAGATGATAAGTTTGCTTCTCAACATCAGGAAGGAGAAAAAGAAGCAAACCATGTTGATGTGATAGCATACAATGAAAAGGATCTAAGTGATGCTGATATCCCTGTCAGCAAGAGTTATCTTGTTGCTGAGTACAACAAGCTAGTGCTGAAATTGAACAAAAGAAAGCAAAGAATACAGGAGCTGAAGGGAGTGATCAGAGAAAAGGATGAAGAGCTGATGAAACAAGAAGCTAGAATAAAAAGACTGAGAGAAGATGCTCAATGCAACTATGAAGTCATTGATGCTCTACTTGATAAGGAGTCTGAGCTTAAAGAGTCAGCAGAAGCTAAAAAGGAAGAAAAAGAAAGGGTGATGATGAAGCTTGAACAAGCAAATAACTTTATTTCTGCTCAATCAAATGTGATAAAGAGAAAAGAAGAAGAGATTGAGCAGCTCAAAATGAAGATCTGTGCATTAGAGTCAAATGCTAATGTTTCAACTATTCAAACAAAACAATCTGCTAAGGCATCAAAAGAGTTAATTCAGTACTCAAGGAAGAGAAAGTATCTTGGTGCTGCAGAGAAGAAGATGACAACTGATGAAAGTTCTTCCAAGAAACAAAAGCTCACATCTCTTGAACACACACCTTTAGTAGATTTATCTACTATGAAGTCTATCTCTCCCTAGGATGATGATAGTGATGAAGAGTGGAAAGAGCTGATCAAGGAAGACTCTCCAACGGATAAGAAAGTCTCAAAGGCTGATGATCTCCTGTCTTCAAAAGACATATTAGAAGAGAGGCCTGAATCAACCATGTTCATGACACTCATAAACCATGGTTTCCCTTATGACATGGTTGAGAGGCTAAACATGACTGAGCTGAAGAATCTGTTGAGAGAATTTGAGCTTGCATGCTTTATGATACCAATTGTGACTATGAAGCCTTCAGCACCTTTCAATCCATCCAAAAGATAAAGAAGGAGTTGGGACATTGTGACATAGCTAAGCTGAGTAAATACAACATGACTTGCTGGTTACAAGGCCATAGCTACAAACCACATGAGCTTAAGGGAAGGTCAGTAGGAGAACTTAGAAGGATGATGGAGCATGTGATGAAAGTTGAGTTGGATACTGGAGTAAAATTCAGAACTGAAGCTCCACATCCATCTTATGAGCAACAAAGCAAACTTCCTGCTGAACCTATAACAGTTGAACCTAAAGATCAGCACAAAGGGAAGGACAAATTGATCAGAGAGCCAAGAGAAGTAATACCGGGCAAAGTATGGCCACTTGGCACTACAGTGAGGGAGATAACTGAACATAAATTCACTCTGATACAACTAGTAGACCACCTCACAACTCCCAGTTTTGTGGAAGAGAACAGGATCATGGCCTGGAAATATGATTAGATTGGGATTGTGCTATTATTAAAAGAACATCTGGAAGAGTTGAATACTTCCATGATGTATTTTCAGTGGTGAGTCTGCCAGAGAATGGCATCAAAAGATCTTCAAATCCTGATCATCTGCAATCATCCAATTCACCCTAGAGGAAGAGACTTCTCAACTCTAGTGGGAAAGCTCAAGACTAAATGTTAAGATGATGTCCTCAGAGAAGCTAAAAGAGAAGATGCAGAGCATCAGAAGAGAATCAAAGGGCTTAAAAGATACAAGTCTAATGCCTCAGAATCTATAGATGATGAATTCTTGAAGAGGGTTGGCTACAAAAGCAGAACTATAGCAACAATCAAATGCATTGAAGGGACTCAATTCACATACCCTATAACTGAATGGGGTTATGTTGAGAAAAAAAAGGAGTTGGTCCTGCTAAGAAATGCTGAAAACAAGAAAGCTGACCGGATCAGGATCTTTGATCCTGTGGAAATCAAATTACTTCATCCCAGCTACACCTCGTACCTTAATAAGAAATTCTTTCCCAAGCTGGCTGATGAAAAAGCACAAAATTATTTGTTCCTGCATGTCCATGTGATACAAGTAATTGACAAATTACACGCCAAAGCCTATAAAAGAAGAAGATTCAATGCTGGACTGCTGAAGGGAACAACTTTTGATGAATTCATAGAACTTAGAATTTCAGAGCAAAATGAGCTAGAAGTGGTGAATAACAATAATGTGTTAGACACACTCACTACAGAGGAAGATGTTCTGGGGATAAGCTTTGAGACTCTGAAGAAGTTTAGCAAGATGAAGATCAACTACAAGTATAATGATCAGAAGACTGTCGTGTCTTACTTCTACAACAAGATCATTGCCAGAGTCAAGGAGCTTTCTGTTTTGAAGGATTGATTACAAGGATCTAAGCCTAAGGGGGAGTATTGTTAGATCTAGGACTTATAGGTCTAGATCAATTTGTATAGGCTTAGAACTTTAATCAATTCTTGTAATAAATATTTATAATTGTCATTTATTATGCATGCATTAATTATATATGCTAACCCATATATATGTGTGACAGGATCAGTGATCACAAGTTTGATGTATCAGAATACAAAGCAGCGGAATACAAACTAGAATTAGACAAATTGTAGCAAGCAATCGATACTTGTAAGCATTAAGATCGCATACAGTTATAGGGAGAGAATATGTATTTCTGATTTCTAGGAATGTTTATAGATGTAGAATATTTCTAATCAAATCAATCATTCATTCCATTTATTCACTCATTCCTCATTGATTACAATAGGTTGTCACTCCTTATATAGAGTGCAACAGTCACTGCTGTTATCACGGAAAGTGACAACTGGCAGATCCAATACAAAAATAACTAATTCTTAACGAACTACTGAAATGTTCACAACTACCGAGAACATATCAGCATGTTAAGTACAAAATATAAAACTACTGAAACTACAACGACTGAAGAACAAGCTCTTCAGTCGTTTTACAAAACTACTGAAACATAGAAAATAAAACTACTGATATCACAACTACTGAAGAAGTACTCTTCAGCAGTTGTGACAAACTACTGAGGCTTCAGTACTTGATCTTCAGACTTTGACCTTCAGGTGTTTCATCAGCTGATGACTTCAGTAGATATCATCAGCTGATGTCTTCAGTCTTTGTCTTCAGACTTTGTACATCAGTTGTTGATCTTCAGTACTTGTAAACTCTTCAGCTGTTGTACTTCAGTACTTTGGTCTTTCAGCTTCAGTACTTGTGTTCTTCAGCTGTTGTACTTCAACACTTTAGTTCTTCAGCTGTTGAGGTCTTCAGCACTTGATCTTCAGCTGTTGAAGTCTTCAGCACTTGTCAAACTACTGATGAGGCTTTCAGCAGTTGTTGTGATACCATGTGGGACTTAGAGGTTTTCTGATCTTGGCTCATTGGTTCTTTTGGTCCAACAAACTCCCCCTGAACCAATACAGCCAAAACCTCTAACTTATTTAATCTCCCACTTATTGATGGAAAAATGTTGGTCTTTTTCCTTCTTGATCAGTAGAGAAGATGACCCATGTAAGCTCCGGCCTGGGAAGAAATCTCAAATATTTGTTTGGCAGAGTATGAATGGGAACTCTGTTTTGGGGAACTGGACACAGAGTTGTTATCCCATTCATGAGATTTACTTCCCCATAATGAGTCTGTATGACTCACGAACATAGGCCTCAAGGAGAACAACTTGTTCCTCCTGAGAGAGTTCTTCTGCTCCTCCTTCGAAGAAGAACTCTGGACCATAGTACTCTGATAAGTACTTCATGGTCCTGCCATTTTTCAGCTCCACCGTAGTTACCTCCCTATATACAAATTCATCAGGATGGTTGCCTTCAAGGAGTAACTGGAGCTCATTCTTTTGGATGTCTTCAAGCTTTTTATATAACAACCCCTTCTTAATCATCTTGTTTTCTAGTAAGGCTTGAGGTGTCTTCTTTGCTTGGTGAGCTTTCTTGAATTCATCAATGATTTCCCAAGGTGAGACTACAACGGCCAACATGATGGTAGACTCTATTGTTTTTCGAACTTGGCCGTTGTATCTGTGTGGGATAGTTCTTTTATGGATTCTAGAACTCACCCTGGGGTCTGGCCATACTCTCACTCTCTCCTTCTGATACTGAAAGGTGTGCCTGAGAGTGTACAGCCTTTGAGCATGCCCTTTCATGGCTTGAATAGATGATGACTGAGGAAATTCCTTGTCAACCATCTTCAACAGTTGCTCATCGTGCTGTTTCTGCTGTTCTTCTTCTTCTATCTTGACTCTGACCATTTCCCTTTGAGAGTCAGGTGTGATCATGGGTTGACTTCAGGGTTTTGGTAGCTTCAGAACAGCAGAGAGTGGCAGACTATCATCTTCATCCTCTTCTTCTTCTTCCATCCTCAGCACCCTTCTCCTCCTTCTGGGTACATCACTGGATGATGGTTGGGTTGGTGAAGGAATTGGTTTTGAAGAATGAGGATGTTTGGATATTGGCTTAGAGGTTGGTTGGGAGATTTGAGGGATAGGATCTGTTTGAGTGGGTGGAAGGGAAGGTTGATCTAGCATCCTTGTAGTTAGCTTCGCCTTTGTGAGTTTAGCCATCTCTAACCTTTTACCAGCCCCAGCCTCATCAAGGGCTTCCACAATAATCCCTTTGTACCGCAGAAGAGTCTTTTGGACAGCAGCATCAACCAAGGGCTGTAATGTGGAGGAAAGCCTTTCATCAATGGCTTTGATCACTATATCAGTGATCATGGGTGTGATGAGAGGGAGGGAATTTTGGAGTGCAGCACCTATTTGCTCAGGAGGGTTCTGTTCCTGAGAAGTAGGGCCTGAAGCAGAGGCAGGTGGTTGATTTTGGGGTGGCTCGGTGTTTGGGAAACCTTCAAGGGAAGGTGCCATCTGTGGGTGTATTATGGTGGCAGATGGACTTGCATCCTGAGACATTTTGGCCAGCAGCTCTTTGAGTCTGCTAACCTCATCCTCTAGAATGGTGTTTTGAGCAACTACATCATAGAAGAAGCTCAGGTCATCATCAGTTGATACTGAATCACCTGACCTCCTGCTTAGAGCAGGATGTACATGCACTGGGTGTAGACCAGTTGGTGCATGTGCCCCTTGTGCTTGGTACTGGGGACTTCCAGCCTCAGGACAATGTCCATCATCAGCTGTTGCCTCTAGGGAGGTCTTAGCAATGTTACCAGCCTCACTCTGGTCATGTGCTGAGTCAGAGGAGGTGGCAGCCGCACTAGATATTCGAAACTCCTTGTCTACACGAGGAGATAGAATTGGGAAACCCCTGTGCTGTGGGTTCTCAGGTGCACTGTGTTCCTCCCCCTCAATTGTAGAGGTATTCCCAGTAGTAAGTGGTTTCTGGGGAGGGGGTGAGGAGTGCAATTGAGTCAGCACTTGTGCAACTATTAAAGTTGGGCTGTGAGGGGCGGTTGTTTGGGGTAAGGGGTTAGAAGCAGTGTGCACCTGGGGTGGATGGTGCTCTTCAATGGCAATCTCCTCAAGTGAGTAAGATCCCAGATAAGTAGGTGCCCCTTGGGTTGCTGCAGGCTCCTGTTGAGAGGAAGCCTGAGCGGCTGTGGCTGGAGGAGTCATTATTTCCACTAGGGGGTTTGGACTAGTGGATATATCCTGCGTTTGTGTTGCAGGGGCATCCTCAGGGGACTCAATTCCCTGAGTAGCCATTTTGGGTTTCTTGTTGGTGGGTTTGGTGGGGACATTGGATTTGGAGGTGGTGGCTGTGGGTTCCAGCTGCGTGGGTTTTCGCAGCTTGGCAGCCAGTTTGAGTGTCCGGTCAGAGTTGTGCCGGGAGTATACTTCTGGCAGAACAGCCGTAGCAGGGACTCCCAAGCCAACAAGTCCCTCAGCATTAAGCTGGTCTGTAATAATGGCCATTATGAACGTGGATAGAGTATCCAACGGTTGGCAGTTAATTTTTGAGCCATATCTTTGAGCTCTGAAAATATTAATTCTGAAAAGTTTAGTGGTCGTTGCTCAAGGATAGAATACATTACCTGCTGCCATTTGGTGGACATTTGATCCCAAGACGACGTCTTAGGGGCCAAACATACATTGACCATGTGAAAAATCAGGCGCTCAGCGTCATTAAAGTGTTTCTTCATGATGGTGGTGGCACTGAGATCGCCTTGATATCCATGCTGAGCAAATGATAGATCTATGGTGCCCTTCGGATATCCAGCAGGAGAAGTAGCATCACTCAGTTGAAGAATTTATGGATTGTTGCAGGAGTAATGACTACCTCTTTGTTGTTGACGACTGACCGGAGGGATGGTGTGTTGCTCTCCTCAGTTGTAACAGTAACGTTCATCCAAAATTGGTTCAAGGATTCGGCATGTAAGACGGGGTTCAAAAGGAATGCCTTGTTGTATTGGGACTGTACCATAAGATCGACAGCAGTATCGAACTTAGTCCAGATCGGCGATTTTGTGAGGTAGGCAACACAGTTGTGTCGCGGTTTAATTTGCATAGACGCCATGGAGAAGAGGGAAGTTTTGGAGAGGAACGTTAGGTTTGAAGAAGATGAAGCATGGAGAGCTCAGGTTAGGAGACGACTGAAGGATGTGGTGTTAGTCATCAGTAGTTTTAAACGACCGTTGACATGGTATTATCCTTTCAGACGTTGAAACAGCTGAAGTCGTGGTGTTAGGCATCAGTAGTTTAGAAAACTACTGAAGACCGTGGTTTTGACTTCAGATGATTGAAACAGCTGAGGACATGGTGTTTGTCATCAGTAGTTATGAAACTACTGAAGACAGTGGTTTTGTCATCAGCTGTTGTAAACAACTGAAGACTTGGTATTAGTCATCAGTAGTTATAAAAACTACTGAGGATGTGGTTTTGCTTCAGTTGTTTAAAATGAAACAGCAGTTGTACAAACAACTGAAGAGAAAGTTCTCTTCAGCTGTTTTCGTCAATTCTTAGATTTTCAGCTGTTTCAAACTGTCCTCAACACATTCATCAGTCTTTATGACTGATTTCAGTTGTTTCATAGGACATCAGTACTTATCTGTTTTTACTGATTGCAGTAGTTGTAACTGTATCAGTAGTTGTAACTACATCAGTAGTTTAGAACAGATGAAGTACTTCAGTACTTGTGAGACATTTAGCCTTCAGTAGTTATAAAAACTACTGAGGTTAAAAGAGCTCATCAGTACTTATATGTGACATAGGTACTCATGATCATCAGTATGAATTACTAAGATCATCAGTAGTTGTCACCTATTCTAGCTGCAGCATACCAAGCCTTAACACCAGGTTTTGGAAAGTTGAACTATCCAAAGGCTTAGTGAAAATGTCTGCAAGCTCATCAGCACTAGGCACAAACTTAGGATCAATCAGACCTTTTTCAAAACAATCCCTTATAAAATGATGTCTGATCTCTATATGTTTGGTCCTAGAGTGCTGGACTGGATTTTTGACAATGCAAAGAGCTGAAGCACTATCCATTAACAATGGAGTCTTAGTCTCTGTAATGCCATAATCCAAAAGTTGGTTTTGAAGCCAGAGTACCTGAGATGTACAGCTTGCAGCAGCAATGTACTCTGCTTCAGCAGTGGATGTAGCAACTGAGGTCTGTTTCTTGCTCTGCCAAGAAATCAAGCAGTTGCCTAGGAATTGACATCCACCAGAAGTTGATTTCCTGGTCAACTTACACCCTGCATAGTCACTGTCAGAAAAAGCAACTAATTTACCAGAATGTCCGGTAGAATACCATAAACCTAGAGATGGAGTGCCTTGCAGATATCTAAAGATCCTCTTGACTGCAATCAGATGAGACTCTTAGGTGCAGCCTGAAATCTAGCACAAACACATGTAGCAAACATAATATCTGGTCTAGAAGCTGTTAAATACATCAAGGACCCAATCATACATCTGTAAAGTGTTTCATCAACCACTTACCTTTCTGATCTGAGTCCAGTTGTGTGGTGCTGCTCATGGGAGTAGAACAGGGCTTACAGTTTTGTAAATCAAACTTTTGCAAAAGATCTTTTGTATATTTGGACTGATGAATAAAAATTCCATCAGCCTTTTGTTTGATTTGCAACCCAGAAAGAACTGTAGTTCTCCCATGGCACTCATTTCAAACTTCTGTTGCATCAACTTTGTAAAGGCATCACACAACTTTGGATCAGAAGATGCAAAAATGATGTCATCTACATAAATTTGAACAAGTAGATTATGCTGCCCAGTTTTCTTAATGAATAAAGTCTTGTCTATGGAGCCTCTAGTGAAATTGTTTTCCAGAAGAAAGTTTGATAATGTCTCATACCAGGCTCTGGGAGCTTGTTTTAACCCATAAAGAGCTTTATCAAGCTTATACACCCAATTAGGATGTTTATTGTCCTCAAAGCCTGGAGGTTGACATACATAAACCTCTTCTTTAACTTTTCCATACAAAATGCACTTTTGACATCCATTTGAAAGACTTTAAGGTTTTGATAAGCAGCATAAGCAAAAACAATTGAATTGCTTCCAGTCTGGCTACAGGGGCAAAGGTTTCATCATAATCAATACCTTTTCTTGTGCAAACCCCTGAACAACCAGTCTGGCCTTGTTCTTAACTATAAGCCCATTTTCATCAGTTTTGTTCCTAAACACCCATTTAGTGCCTATTGCACACTTACCTGGAGGTAGAGGAACCAGTTCCCACACTTGCTGTTTCTTGAACTGAAGAAGCTCAAGCTGCATGGCATCAACCCATCCATTGTCCTTTAAAGAAATGTGATAATTCTTTGGCTCTTGCTGACTGATGAAGAGAGCATAGAAGCAGAAATTTGACAATTGACTTCTTGTTGATACTCCAGCAGTGATATCACCAATGATTTGAGACATAGGGTGATTCTTCAGATCTTGATACACAATGAGATATGTGCAAGTGTTTGTAGCCGGTTCAGCAGCAATAGATGGTGATGGTGAATCATTTCCTTGAAACCAATCAGTGGATGGTAATTCAAAGGAGGTTGAATTCGAAGAAATCTCATCAGCATTTGTTGTGGATGGTGCTACTGGCGCTACAGGAACATCAGGTCTAGCTGAGTCAGGCAGCTGATCACTAAACCTGAAGAGGTGAGTACTGCAATCATCATCATCATTAGCAGTACCACCAGGTGGTGAACTGTTGACAGGAGCAACAGCAGGAGTTTGATAAGGAACATATTGCAGTATGTCCAAATCAAATAACTCCACAGGACTTTGTGGAATCTTGTCCTTTGGAGATTCATTAAACTTAACATGTAGAGTTTCTTCAACCATCTTTGTGCTATGTCATGATTTGTAGCAAGTGGAGTACCAGCAGCAGATGCATTCTCCATGTCAAAGCGATTGAGAATGTCTCCTACGTACTTGGTCTGATGTAGAAAGATCCCATTTGGTGTTTGATCCACCTGTAGCCCGAGAGAGAACTTCATCTCCCCCATAGCACTCATCTCAAACTCTTTCTTCACAACTGCTTCAAACTCTTTGCATAACTCTTCATTCTTTGAACCAAAAATTATGTCATCAACATAAATCTGTACGAGCAGTAGGTCGCCATCTTTTTCTTTAATGAACAGCGTGCAGTCAATGACTCCCCTGCGAAAGCCGTGTTTCACAAGATGAGTCGAGAGTTTCTCATACCAAGCTCTTGGAGCTTGATGAAGCCCGTATAATGCCTTGTCGAGCTTGTAGACTCTATCCTGATGATAAGGATCTTCAAATCCCTCGGGTTGACTGACATAGACTATTTCTCTGATTTCCCCATGAAGGAATGCACTCTTCACATCTAATGATAAACTTTAATCTTCATGTACGATGCATAGGCAAGGAAGATACGAATGGCTTCCATCCTTGCCACAGGTGCAAACACCTCATTGTAGTCAATTCCCTCGACTTGGCGAAAACCTTGTACTACCAATCGAGCTTTGTTCTGATAATGACCCCTTGGTCATCCTTCTTGCATTTCAAGACCCATTTGGTGCCAATTACTTTAGCACCTTTAGGTCTATCAACCAGAGTCCATACACCTAACTTCTTGAACTGAAGAAGTTCTTCTTGCATGGCACTCATCCACGCCTCATCATTTAGTGCATCACTGACGTACTTTGGCTCAAACTGTGAGACAAAACACCGATAAGCACCATCATGAATATATCCCTTTTCCATAACTGAGGCGTAATCAACTGAGTATAGCTGATTTCGGGTTTGCACTCCCGATCTGACATCCCCAATGACATTGTTTAGGGGATGATAGACGTTTAGTCGTGATCCTGGAGTGGTAGGAACAGCTACCTCAGAGCCAAGATTATGAACATTTGGTTCTGCATCTGAGGTAGTTGGAGTTTGAGGCTGTGAAGTCGAAGGTGCATCATTGATAGATGCTTGTGGACTTTCAGGAACTGGAACCTGTTCCTCCTGACTGTTCTGGTTATCTTCTTCAGCGTCATCTTCAGAGGAGGAGTCACTATCGTCGACTACTCCCCCTGACTGAGTAGATGATTCTCCCTGTGAGCTAGATGTTGGTGTATTCAAGATATCATACATCATTCGTGTAGCTAATTCAACATTCGAGGGAGAGAGAGAGATGTTGAAGGACTGAAGAATCCATCATAGTCGAAAAAGTAAGCGGGTCCTTTGCCAGTAGGTGGTGTGGTATATCGCTGAACGTCAACATTACACCACACTTCTACTAGACCCGTTGAGTTGTTGTAAACTCGCTTGTTCGGTATGTTGTATCCTAGAAAGATGCCTTCATCTGCCTTCTCCCTGAATTTACCCTCTTGTGTCTTCTTCAGAAGTGTGCACGGCGCGCCAAATGGTTCGAGATACTCCAAGTTCGGTTTGCGTCTTTGTAGGAGCTCGTAACATGTCTTTCCGTGGCGCTTGACTATCAGGACTCGATTCAGTGTATAACATGCATTCTCCACTGCCTCATTCCAGAATTGGATAGGCAGTTTCGAGTCTGCCAGCATAGTCCGTGCTGTCTCTATCAAGCTTCTGTTCTTTCTCTCAGCAACGCCATTCATCTAAGGTGTGTAGGCAGAAGTGAATTGATGCACAATTCCCTTTTCCTTGCAGTATGCCTCCATCCACTGGTTCTTGAATTCCGTTCCGTTGTCTGAGCGTACTTGTTAACTTTCAGCTTGTAGAGAGATTCCAGTGTGGTTACCAACTCCTTGAATGATTCAAGTGTTTCTGATTTGGATTTCAGAAACATTACTCAAGTGAACCTTGAGTAGTCATCAGTGACCACAAAACAGTACAAGTCTCCTGCAATGCTCTTTGTACTGACTGGACCAAACAGATCCATGTGAAGAAGTTCAAGAGGTAGTTCTATTGAATGAACTTTCTTTTCCGTATGAGACTTCTTTGTCTGTTTGCCTTTCTTGCAAGCTACACAAAAGTCAGGAAGCTGGAAGTTCTTGACATTAACTCCTCTCACCAGATCCTTCTGAATCAAGTGATTCATCTTCCTTTGACTAATGTGTCCCATTCTCCTATGCCAAGAGATGGAATCTTTTTCAGTAGCTTTGGATAGAAAACACTAAACCTCATGATCCATTGTAGAAGCTGATGACAGATCCAAGGCAAAAAGATCTTTATATCTTCAAGCAGTCATCAAAACTTGGTCCTCTGGGATCACGTAGTCTTTCTTTAGGACGTAACACTTCTTGTTGTCGAAGATGACTTTAAATCCCTTATCATATATTTGGGAAACCGAGAGTAAGTTATTTTGTAGTTGTTGAACGTAGTTCACTTTATCAAACTTAACTTTCTGATTCCCCACTTCTCCTTGTGCTGTGATATAACCTCCCTTGTTTCCCGCAAACGAAACATGCCCTCTTCTTATTTGCTTGACGTTTGATAACAAAGCCTTGTTTCCTGTCATGTGCCTGGATGCTCCGCTGTCTACTATCCACGTGTTAGTTTCAGCACTGTATCGAACACCTGCACACACAAAGTAAAGGATTAGTTGGGTTAGGAACCCAAGCCTTTACCCATAATAAATTCTACCCATTGACCCTTAGAGGATGAGGGTAGCTCAGGTTCCTTCTTGTCATTATTATCAGACACTGAGGATGTCTTCTCCTTCCATAATCCAGATTTGTGCAATGCCTGTTTGTGATAAACAGTCGACTGACTTACAGGTTGAATTTTAGGTTCACTAGTTCTTCTAGGTGGAGTCAGAGACATCCTCTTGGAAGACCTAGGCTTTGAAGCCTGAAGTTCAATCTTCTTCCTAGGTGTCTGATAGAAGTGACAATAGGAAGCAATGTGTCCAGATTCACCACAGTTGTAGCACGACCTGCTATCAACTTTATGATTAAACTTTCTTTGTGGAGAAGTGTGTGACACTCCAGTAATATTACTCACCCTAGGTTTTGACTCTGGTTCTCTGGTTGTTTTCTCTGGTTAAACAAAGTTAACTCTTTTCACCTGTTTAACTCCTTTTCTTTTTGGTTAATAGGTTTTTGACTTGAAGTATGTGAAAGATTTACCTTAGAAGTCCTTTTAGGTTCTGATTTGACTCTATTTGATCCTGACTTTAAGTTAACCTTTTCAAATTCCTTTTCCAGATTAACACAAGACAATTTATCCTTTGCCTTTAAAGTGGCATCCTTTTGTTTGTTTCCAGAGTGAATAGATGAACATAAGGAATCTGGATCACTAACAAGAGGAGTAGACATCACATGATCCTTGATGGGATTACTATTTATTGGTCTAGTCTTAGTGTTCATCAAAGTCTCAGGTAGTGGTGGAACCACTTTATAACCCAATCCCTCCCCATTGTTCCTTTCTCTCACTAAGTGTTGGACTATGTGTGAAGAACTAGTCCAACTGTGCAGTTTCTGTTTTAATGAATTTACTTCTACTTCTAGAACTTCCTTTTGCTTCTTAGTGTCTTCTAGGGAGTTTAGATAATACCTAACGTCATTAGCTTGGTTAAAGGCAACTACTTCGGTTTCTCTAAGCTATTTAGTCAAAAGGTCTATCTTTTCTTTATAACTATGCTCATTTTGTTTTAATATCCTATTAGCCTCAGTGCACAGTTGCAAATCTTTTACTAAGTTATCATTATGATCTAATAACCTAGAAAATTTTTCATCTATGCTATTCCTAAAAGTATCACAATCAGAACAAGCATGATTATCAAACATTTGGTCAGTAGTACTTACTTGAGTTGATTCAGTAGAGTTAGCCATCAACGCAGCATCAAATGTCTCTGGTTCTGGTGATTCTGTCTTTTCTTTCTCTGACGTGGTAGTCTCCTCTTTAGGCTGGTAACTGACCTCGGTTGCAGTTGCTTCTTCACTATGTGACATCGCTATCTCAACTGCTAGATCTCCTTCACTAGCGGAATCACTGTCAATATCTTCTACACTTGCAATGTTTGATTCCCCTGGTGAGACAAACCTAAAGCTCCAATCCTATCCTTCATCATCATGAGCAGTAAAGGCTTTTGGATCCTTGCTTGATGAAGTAGAACTGGTAGCTTGCTTGTCTTGACGAGTGAAGGACGAGAATGGGTTCCCGTTACCCGTCTTCTTAGGCTTGACACATTCTTTTGAAGTGTCCCTTCTCCCCACAGTTGAAGCAGGTCACTTTGCTCTTGTCAAAGCCAAATGTGGTATCCTTAGTAGCTACCAAGTTCTGTCCGGTTTGTTTTACAAACTTCTTTGCCCTCCGAACAGCACTAGCTAAAGCCCACATTATATCCATCCTCTCAAGCTCCATTTCGTCCACCTGCTCGTAGTCCTCGTCTACCAAATGGCAATTTCCTATCTTCCTAGCAACAAGTTCATCATAAGAATGGACCATTGCAGCCAAAAGATCCATGTGTTCTCGAGCTACTTCCACTGTCACATTTCCGAGATTCTCGGTCTTCAGTTTAGTAGCACTTGCTTCGGATCCAATATAGTGGGAACAAGAAAGTCCCGATGTGTCTGATCCTGAAGGAGATGCATGTGAAGTACCCGATGAGGTAGACACAAATGCAGTCTGGAGTGGTGCTCCAGATGTCTTAGCTTGAGGCGTGGCATTGTATAAAGCTGGATTTTGATTGTATGAAGACTTCTGAGCTCTGTACTTCATCCTAAGTGACTCTTCTCGCAACTTAAGAATGAAGTCATTATATCCAGTTTTGCCAGCATTCCATTCTTTCTAAGATTAGACACGATTGAAGCCCACTTTTCAGGCAATCCGTCTGCAAAATTAGTAACTTTCTTTCCATGGTAGTAGCCACCCCATGTGTATGCAGTTCACTCATCAGATGGTAGAATCTATCTATAACATCGTCCAAACTCTCATTTCCCATCGATGAGAAGTTATCGAATTCCTTCTTTAACTCCTTAGCCTTGATCGCTTTCAACGAAGCATTCCGTCGTACCTCTTTTCTAGCTCATCCCAAAGTTTCTTGGACTGCTTATTTTCTGAGTACTGGTGGAATATGTCTTTAGGAATAGATTGTGTAATCAATGCATAAACTTTTTGTTCTGCATTGTATTTGACTTTCTGCATGTCCGTCATTCCTCCTAACGTTAGCTTAACTCCATCAGCTCCCACTGGTGTACTATATCCAATCTCGATGGCTTCCCACAGATTCGGATCCACTCCGTTGAGATAGATCTCAAAACGTTGTTTCCAGTGGGGAAACTCATCTAACATCAAGAGCTTTGGTGGTTTATTATGATTACCCACCTCACTCGTGCGACTGAAGCTGCTGTTTTGCGAAAATTTCTAGGTTAAACGTGTTTTAGCCGTAAAAATTCGAACTTTCGCAAGGTCTAATTGCCTAAGTCCGTAGAAACCAAACTTTGATGAGTAGGGAACGTCCAAGATCACTTTTGACACAAAAGATTGCGTTTTTAGTGCAAAAACACAAGCTTTTTATCAATATTGATTGAATCACACGTAATCAAGAGCCTAAGCTCTGATACCACTTGTTAGGACCTGGTATTTGAATGAAATACCTAGAGATTAGCGTGTAAACCAGATCAAATAGTGCGGAATCCTATTTGATTGGCGATCCAATCAGTGAGAACACACGAAGAATCAGTCAAGAATTGAAACTAATGTTAGAAATCGATTGGGAATCGATCTAAAGTGTTCTATGAACTTGGAGAACGAATTGGGAGGCTTCTGGACGGCTAGGGTGCGTCTGGAATTGTAATTGATCAAAAAGCCTTATTTTTCACGAATTGGGTTGTATTTATAGGTTGGTATTATTCAATCGTGCGACTGAACCATTAGCATGGTTAAGTCGTGCGATTGAACCATGCGGTTGATTCATCCGCACGACTGAGTGTTCAGTCGTGCGACTGAGCCAATCTTATGTTACAATCATACGACTGATCTAGTCTCCTGGTTCAGTCGTGCGACTGAGTCATTCGTATGAAGTTATTCATGCTTATGGTTCATTCGCATGGGCCATTCGCATGAGAACTTCATTAAGTTAAGTTTGAATGTATTAATTAATAAACATTATGTGTAACAATTCTAATAACCACAAACCTAATTAACCAATTTAATATCAACTCATTAATGAAATATTAGTCATTACAAATCAAAAACAACCGATATTATTTCATTAATCATATCAAATTACATATCAGAATCAGACAAACAAGATCTATTACATTTCATATCATGATCTAGGGACATACATGTATCAACAGTCAACTTAGCATGGGGGTGTGTTTCAGGCAAGGCATGGGAGCATGCTTAATAAGGCACGGCCCCATGCTTGTACTCCAAAGCTCGGATTACTTCAAATTCTTGTCAAATATGCTTTTTTTCTCTAACTTGCCCTTTTAAACACCTGTAAACACAAATTAACCTTTTTAAGTATATATTCATCATTTTAAGGGAGATATTGAGAATTAACTGATGTGCTTTTGATAGGATATTTATAATTTGAAGCACATCAAACATCCCCACACTTAAACTTTGATTGTCCTCAAGCAAAAATCACTTAAAATGACAATTCCACCAAAAACCATATAAATAATAAATCAAATAATAAATATGTTTTTCAGGAAATACGCAAGCAAATTTTATTTTATCCAAATGTAAACATTTTAAGCATGTGTAAAATAATATCCTAGCAAGCAATAGAATAGTTAGTAAAGATTATTATCATGTAAAAATTGATACTTCTCACAAGTGGCACTCAAACTCAGCTGAATATGTTGAGTTATAGTTAAGATTAAGTATGACTAATGCACTTGATTGCCTAGTATGAATACGTGTGAAATCATATGCTTGTTAAGCGATCAAATCTCCACCTACTTAGATATTTACTTGCATAAATCATTAGGTATTTGATAGGTTGTAACTTGGCTCAGGCTTGGGTATGGAAAATTTGGAAAAAGTGGGTAATTGCTAAAGACGATTGTCTTGGCTTATTTTTCTAATATAAACTACAAGGAAAAAAAATAAAGGATTCCCTATACAATACTTCAAGTTAAAAGTGATATGCTAACTTGAGGACTCATTTAAGGTCAGATTGTATTTTGCTTTAAAAAACCTTACTTCGTCTTTCACCCGAAGATACATAAAACATTTCTTTCTTAAGCATAGTTTGGTTTGAAGCCTAATAGCACCAAATTGGATCGGTTTTGCGTATTCGTATTGGGACGTTTTTTTTGCATTTTTCATTATGGGACCAATTTCCACAATTCGGGCATCTTTCGTATCTTTTCGCCCGTCTCTTTATAGCACTTTTTGAAATCCCAGAAAATGGCGGAACTTGTTTCTTTTTTCGCTATTTCTTTCTTGCGTCGAATGTGAGATTGAAAATTGTTCGCGGATTTCCGGGTGAAGTCCCGGTTTTGTGTGGTGAAGGTAACAAAGCAAATTAAATCAAAAGAATGCATTATAGTTATTTTAGGTCTACCGGTAAAAGACTAAATTTCTATTTTTTCTCTTCTTTTTTTAAGCCAAAGATGTGTCTTTAACGAGAAACGGGTTTTGTTGAAGGCTTTTTGGTTAAGTGACTTGGTGGATAGGGTGTTTGAGAACAAAAACGTTTAAGCTCAACAGGGCTAACAAAGGTTGACGTTCGGGTAAGGAAAAGTAAAAGAAATGGTTGGGGCTTGAATGGTTAGGGTTTCCTAATGCCTAACTCATTTTTATGCAACAAATACTAATTAAGGTCTTGAAATGCATATCCAAAGCAAGTTCTAATTACACGTATCATAAGGCACCCTCAATTAAATCTGGAATCAAAGTAGAATTGCAAATTGCAAAAGCTGTTTAAGGCTAAAAAATAAACTCACATACGGATGGAATTGGGTAAAACTGTTTCACTTTACATGATTAAATATTTTTACCAGATTATTGCTATTAGTGATGTCACAAAAAAACATTTTCAAGATTTTTTGGATGTCGCTAATTTACTTACTTATTTCCCGAAAACGTATATTTATAATTTGGTTTATCAAAAATTATTTTTAATTTTGGTTTCTAGTCAAAAAAATAATTGTTAAGTGATCTTTTATAGAATTGTTTTTTAAATTTTGACCTTTTAAGCAAAGTTAAATGCATGTAAATGCATTATCCCCATCCCCATACTTAAAATTCACAATTTCCTTAATGTGATTAATGTATTAAGACTGAGAAAGGGTAATGATATAACTCACCTAAAAGTAATGAGTTCGTCAGTTGTGTTTGGTTGCCCTCAAGTGGAGAGAATTCTTGGAATCACCTGAAATGTCACCAATTTATTAAAAGCATTAAAATCTTAAACAGAAAAAATAAATTAAAATGACATAAATTGAAAGATAGATTGGCAAAAAACAACTGTGCCCGGGCGCTGAAAGTGATATAGTTTTCAAGGGCTTTGTGGCAGGATATCCCCTACTCATAATACATTCGATTCCTGATGTAAGTGACATCATTGCTCAGGTCATCAACTCGGGAATGCAGATTTTTGACTTGGTTGAAGGTTTGTTGGGCATATTCAAATGATCTCCTCGCATGATCGCTGGTGGTTTGAATTGATTCATACAGGTCTAACATGGTTGGGGATTCTCTAGTGCGTGAACTTGAGGATCCGACTCCGGCTCCTTCTAGTTGTATCGGCATGTCAAGGTACATGATGATTTCATCGGGATCCACAGGGTCCCAAATTTGTCCCTTTTGTTGGACCCTGAAAGGATCATACATGCCAATTCAATTGATGAGTTGATGGTTGTTCTGCTGAGATTCCCATAAGTCCAAGAACTAATGCGGATGAAGATCCACTAAAGCGGATGAAGATCCTGCAGTAGAAGAGGTATTGGCTTACCGCATTTGTTAATGCGGAAGGCAAAGAACAAATGCTGACAAGTATTTGTTCTTCTGCATTAACAAATGCGGAAGACCAATAGTAATGCGGACAAGATTTTGTTCATCCACATTTACCAATGCGGATGACCGGACAAGAATGCATATAAGTATTTGTTCATCCGCATTACCGAATGCGGATGACCAACGTACTAATGCAGATGATCAAGTAAAGAAATGTTGATCAAGTCCATCTCATCCGCATCTACCAATGCGGATGAAAAAGCAGAAATGCGGATCAAGACTTAGACTAGTTCTGATGTATAGGTCAGGTGTAGTTTAGTCATTTTGTAAAAAGGCATCTTGTTTGCCTATAAATGGAATAGAAAACCTCATACATGATATGATGATCGGTAGACAATTAGAATATATTTTGTCATTTACTATCAAGGTGTATCATTACTATTTATGCTCAAACCCTAGCATTTACTATAATCTTCATCTCATTCAATATAAACAAGCATTTATGAGTATTTCTTCTGCATTGAATGTTTATTGATTGTTTGTTTCTGCTTTTCAATCACTAACTCAATCATTATATTCGATCCTGAGTGAGAATCTCAATCTCACCACCCAGTCAATTGGTATCAGAGCTTTGGCTCTTGGTTCTTTTTCAGATCTACCCAAGACTTGAATAAACTTGATTGATCTAGTGATTGAGTTGCTAATAGAGTATTCTATCATCTCTACTTAGTAAACAACAGAAAATACTCTTAAAACAACTTTCTGTCAACACATTCTCACCTTCAAGAACTATACACAAAACCTACAAATTCATACGAAGTAAAGTAATATAACAAAAGTTGTGACAGAAACCAAGAAACATTAACAGATCTGATTTTCTAAGCATTTGTTGAATGATTTGGACTATTCGGACTAATTAATCTTAAAACTTACCTAATCTATATTTATACAAGTTAAAACACCTTGTTAAAATGGATTCACATAGTTTTTCAGAACTTGGTCATACTCCAAACCCACCCATGTTTAAACATAAATCTGAATTTAAACAATGGAAAATCAGGTTCAGGAATTACATCACAGGTGTAGATCCTGACTTTTGGATCTCAATATGCAAGGGGCCACACATCCCTGTCACTCTGTTGCAGATCAAGCTGCCATCTACAAGACAGCAAGAATACCCATTGAAGATCTAACTCTTGATGATGAAGATTAAATGAAAATCAAGATTGATCTCAAAGCTTACTCCATCCTCACTCAAGCACTTAAGATGGATGTACTAAAAAGACTGGGGAAGTATGGTACTGCTAAAGTAGTATGGGATGCACTGCGAATTATGTGTGAGGGAAGTAGTGAAGTTGTAGAAATTAACAAGGATAAGCTTGTTAATTAGTATGAAACATTTCATCACTCCAAGGGGGAGTCCATATCCAAACAACTGCATAGATTTGTATAATTGATAAATGACTTGGAAATCATGGGAGTCACTTACAAGGTCAAGGAATTAAACAAGAAAATGTTGCATAGTCTTCCAGAGACCTGGAAAAAAATGTGACAATGTTAAAGAACACTCTTGATCTTGAGAGAACAACTCTGGACATAATGATAGCCAAGATAGAAGCTTTGTAGTTAGATGAAAGAAGCAGAAACTTGGGAGGACCCAAAGTGATTGAGGCATACAAATTTCCATCAGAATCTCATTCTGTGGAAAATGCCTTCATCACTGAGGAGGAGGATTTCATCTCTTCAAGAGATCAACTTAATACCATAGGGTTCATTGCAACTTCATCAACTAATCATCCATCAACATCATCCCAAGCATCCAGAGTCACTGCTGCTCCTACAACCACTCCTGATGACTCAAGACCCGAAGAACAAAATGCAACTTACAATGCCTTTGTTGCAAGCTTTGAACCATATTTAGAAGGAAGAGTAACATCAGCACATCTGATCCTGGAAGACTTAGAAGAAATGCATCCAGATGATGTAGAAGAAATGGATCTGCAATGGCAAATGGCCATGATTGCTATGAGAGTAAAGAAATTTTTCAGAAAAGGTAGAAAGCTCAGCCTTAATGAAAATACAAAGCTTGGATATGATAAATCCAAAGTGAAATGCTTCAACTGTGGCATGGCTGATCACTTCTCTAGAGAATGCAATGCCCCAAAAGAAACAACTTTCAAAGGAATTCTCAAAGCCAGTCATCCTCACAGTCAAACTCAAGTTTTCACTCCAATAATCATCAGCAGCAGTATCATCCACAACAAAATCAATCATAACAAAATCCACCTCAACTGACAAACCAAGCTCATGGAAGTAGTCAGTCATTTGCAAATGCTCTTGTGATCAAACAAGATGGAGTATGTGACTGGAGCCTGTATGTAGAAGAAGTCAAGACTCAAGTTCAAAATCATGCACTTATGGCTCATATCAACGATGGTCCATCTCCAATGCCTACTGAGGTAAAATCTAACCTTTATAGTGAAAAATGTATTACTGAATTGCAAGGTTATAGAGAGCATAATCATAAATTGGTAGATAAAATTAAAGAGGAAAGGGTGAAGTCAGAGATGATAAAAAGAGAGATAAAATGCTTTGAAATCAAAATCAACTTGATCTTAAGGTCAAAACAATCAGAAGTGATAATGGAACTGAATTTAAAAATGAAGACATGAGTTCTTTTTGTGCAACCAAAGGCATTGCTCGTCAATTTAGTGCAGCTAGAACTCATTAACAAAATGGGTAGCTGAAAGGAGAAATATAACACTGATGAAGCAACAAGAACAATGCTAGCCGATGCTAAACTGCCTATTACCTTTTGGGCAGAGGCAGTTAACACATCATGCTTTGTACAAAATCGAACTCTATTTGTAAAAGAAAGCAACATGACTCCATATGAACTGCTCTTTCATAGAAAACCATTCATAGGATTTCTTAAATCATTGGTAGTCATGTCTCAATATTAAACACTCGAGACTATTTGGGAAAGTTTTCATCTAAGTCTGATGAAGGATTCTTTATAGGTTATTCTTCTGTTTCAAAGGCTTACAGAGTGTTTAATCATAGATAAACATTATTGATGAATCAACAAATTTTCAATTCAAGGAACATTCGTTTCCTAAATCTACAAATGGTCCCGACTGGTTGTTTGATATTGACTCATTTACAAAATCATTTGATCAATTTCACTTGTCTGATGCAGGAAATCTCCATTCAGGTGACACTTCTTCAGCTGTAGAAAGAAGAGATAACTTTCCATTGATTCCTCCTACATCTGCTGAATACATGAATGAAGATGTTCCTCTCCAAGCTGATCCCAACAGACAACCATCACAAAACCAGAGTGTTTTAACTGAAGGAGTTTCAAGCCTGTTACTATCACACTTCGATGATCTGTTAACTGAGATCAGAAATCAAAACAAGCTACTCCTCCAGCTAAAACACAAAGAACATCAAATGATGGAAGCAATCACAGTGCTGCTAAAGCTAAAGCAGGAACTGAAACAGAGTTTGACTATCTTCATAACTCACCAACAATACAAGATGAAGGTACCTCTAACCATAATGAATTGAATGTCTCCAATCTTGATGTAACCATTGCTGGTGACTCCATTCCAACCTCCAAAATACATAAGAATCATCCAGTTGAAACATTATTGGTGAACTTAATGATAGGGTGACAAGAAGCAAGTCTAGTATTGCAAACATCTATTTGTTCTCATGATTTCTATGTCAAACAGTACCCAAGAACATCAAAGAGGCTCTTCAAGACAATAGCTGGATTGAAGCAATGCAGGAGAATTGCTCCAATTCAAGAAGCAAGAAGTATGGAAACAGGTAGATCTTCCCGAAGGACAATACCTTATCGGTACCAGATGGTTGTATAGGAACAAGACTGAAGATATAGGGATCATCATCATAAACAAAACAAGATTAGTGGCACATGGATACACTCAAGAAGAAGGAATCGATTATGACGAAGTGTTTGCACCTATTGCCATATTAGAAGCAATTAGAATCTTTCTAGCATATTCTGCATCCATGAAATTTATTGTTTATCAAATGGATGTGAAGTGTGCCTTCTTGTATGGAAAGATTGCTGAGGAGGTCTATGTGAGTCAACCACCTGGCTTTGAAGATCCAGATTTCCCTCACAGAGTTTACAAGCTTGACAAAGCTCTGTATGGTCTTCACCAAGCTCCAAGGAAGTGATATCAGACTCTATCATCCTTTCTTCTTGAAAATGGATATGAAAGAGGAAAGATTGATCAGACTCTCTTCAGAAAGAGAAGAGGAAAAAACATGCTGTTAGTCCGGATTTATGTGGATGATATCATTTTTGGCTCAACAAACAAGCAACTCTGTAAAGAGTTTGAAGACCTTATGCATTCAAAATTCCAAATGAGTGAAATAAGGGAACTCACTTTCTTTCTAGGGGTGCAAGTCCAAGAAAACAATAGATGGAATCTTCATCAATCAATCAAAATACGTGGAAACTATGTTGAAGAAATTCCACTTTGCTAATTGTTAGTCTATCAGAACTCCTATGGATACTAAAGTGAAGATTGGACTTGATCCAGAAGGCAAATCAGTGGACCAGACTCACTATCGATCTATGATAGGTTCACTTATGTATCTAACAGCTAGTAGGCCTGACATTATGTTTGGTGTTTGTGTGTGTGCCAGGAAGCTGATCCAAAAGAATCACATGTGACTGCAGTCAAGAGGATATTAAGGTATCTTAAGGGCAAACCAGCTCTTGGATTATGGTATCCAAAGGAAGGAGACTTCAATCTTTATGCCTTCACTGAAAGTGATTAGGAGGATGCAACTTCAATAGGAAGTCCACCTCTGGCGGTTATCAATTTCTTGGTCCCAGACTGGTCTCATGGCAATGCAAGAAGCAGACAAACGTATTTGTATCAATAGCTGTTGGACCAAAAGAACCAATGAGCCGGATCAGAAAAACCTTAAGTCCCACAGACGTCACAACAAGTGCTGAAGACAAAGTCTGAAGACAAGTGCTGAAGACAAAGTCTGAAGACACAAGTGCTGAAGACAAAGTCTGAAGACACAAGTGCTGAAGACAAAGTCTGAAGACACAAGTGCTAAAGACAAAGTCTGAAGACACAAGTGCTGAAGACAAAGTCTGAAGACATAAGTGCCGAAGACAAAGTCTGAAGACAAGTGCTGAAGACCAAGTATCAGTCATTGTCACAACAGCTGAAGAGGTCTTCTTCAGTAGTTGTGACGTTTTCTTTCAGTAGTTTTATGTTTTTCTTTTCAGTAGTTTTGTAAAACGACTGAAGAGCTTGTTCTTCAGTCGTTGTAGTTTCAGTAGTTTCGTATCAGTAGTTATGTTTTATACTTAGCACTCTGATATGTTCTCAATAGTGTGAACATTTCAGTAGTTTGTTAAGTTTTAGTTATTTTTGTAATAAATCTGCCAGATGTCACTATCCCGTGATATCAGCAGTGATTGCACTCTATAAAAGGAGTGTCAACCTAATTGTAATCGGTGAATGATTGAGCAGAAACATTTGATATTATTGAAACATTCCTTTTCACAGAATATATTCTCTTATTACAACCGTATTTGTTCTTAATGCATACGAATATCAAATTCTTGCTATAATTTGTCTAATTCTTGTTCTTATCCGCTGCGTTACACTCTAATCCATCAAACTTGAGATCACTGATCCTGTCAAATGGTATCAGAGCTGGTTCATCTGATCGATCTAATAATTGATCATTGAAACTGCTATCCAAGATCCAAGTTTGATTGAATTAGCATTTTTGCAAGAAACGGTTATAGAGATTGAATTTTCTGTGTTTTTGGTCATTCATCCTGAGATTTATTCTTGGTTTTCATTGAGTCTGTTGTGGTCTGTGTAAAATCTTTTAAAAGCTTGAATTAAATTGTATTTGGACCTAAAAAATTACTACTCCTTCCAATGATCCTCATAATACTGGTTCCTCAACCAAGCCTCCAATGTTGGTTAGGAGTGAGTATAACATATGGCAACAACGAATGCTCCATCACCTGTCTGTTAATAGCTCAGGTTGTTGGACATCAGTGGTACATGGTCCACACAAGCCTATGGGGAATAACCCGGAAAACAATCAAATGGTTTCGAAGAGGAGGGAGCAATACTCAGATGAGGATAAGAAATTGTTTGAGATTGATGCAAAAGTCCATGGAATTTCTGGCCATGGCACTGCCCAATGAAATCTATTCTGGCTAATGCATTATGAAACTGCCCATGCCCTCTGGAATTCCTTGAAAGAACAATTTGGAGGAACAGATGAGGTCTTGGCAAAAATAGAGAAATCCTTGCCAACAATATGAGACATTCTCTCATAGGAAGGGTGAGACACTGACTCAACAGTTTGAGCGGTCTCTTGTTTGATCTCTGAATTAAAAAATGGTCAAACATGAGTACACAATAGCCAGATGAATAACAGATTTATCAGATCACTGCCTGAGAGATGGGACACATATACTATTGTCCTACGCTCCAGTGCAAATTTGGACAAACTATCTCTCACCCAACTCCATGGGAAATTGCTCACATTTGAGAGAGAGATAGAACAGAAACAAAAACTGTCATCATCTGGAAAGCTCACTGATGATTTTGTACCAGGAAACACTACCTTGGTAAGTCATGAGTCAGAGTATGCAGGATCAGAATGCCACTATGATGAGCATATTGATTTCACCTCAAACAATTCTAATCATGCCTTTGTGAGTGTTGATTGTCATTCTGGTAATAATAGTGACAATCTATGCTTTAACATGGATGATTTGAAGGGCATTGCTGATGATGATTTAGAAGAGATGGATATTTTGAGCCAAATGGCCTTGATCAATATCAGATCTCAGAAATTCTACAAGAGAACTGGCAGGAAATTCCTGGACTCTCTGACAAAACCAAAGTCGGTTTTGACAAGAGAAAGTTGAAGTGTCACAAATGCCACAGGCTTGGACACTTTGCAAGAGAGTGTAGATCAACTAGTTCTAACACTTCTGCACCCTTTTTGACTTTTCCAAATAACAATTCACAATCCAAAGGGCAACATTCTGCTGGTTCTAGTCATTCATCACACCCTCAATCTCCTGCAATTTTGCTCCTCAGGGTCAAATGCCATATCCTTATCCTGCTATTATATGCCACAGTCAAATCAAGTTCAAGCTCCTATAGTACCACAATCTCATGCACTACCAAAACCTCAACCATCTCCATCTCAATCACAACCTCATCACAGTTTCTTCACACCTGGAGTCGTTGACTGGAGTAGCTTACCTGATAACTTGTCTGGTCACACTGAGCAATACTATGCTGGTGCTAGTCAACATGGTGGTGAACACCCTTTTGAAATCTTGCTCTCATGGCCCTGGAGTCTACTGAGGGTTCCTGTTCAAATGCATCATCTTCACAGGTAACTCAGGTATCTTCAGAGGCTAAAGCCAAGTTATGTTCTGAATCATGCATAGCTGCCTTTGTCTATTAGAGAGGCAAATGTAGCATTAATAAATCAAAAACTTGAGTTTGAGAAAACCATATTCAAAAGAAAAGCTGAGTATGAGTCTGCTCTAATAGTAAAAGTGATGAGATTTATAAGCTTAAATGCAATTAAATGATGAAAAGACCAACCTAGAGGTTATTCTAGAAGACCACAGGAGTCTCAAAGAAAAACTTGCAGTGAACCAAGTTGAGTGTGAACACTGGGTCTCATCATGCAAGGGATTTGAAATGCTTCTTAGCAAACAAACTGCTTCAAATGTGAAGTTTGGCATTGGTTACAACCATACTACTCCACCAATAGACTTTACTCCTAACTCCATAGTTAAGTCTGAAAGTGAAAGCAATCTCCAAACCACATTATCATGTGAGTCATTCTCCAATGATAATCTAAGATCAGAGAATGAAACCAGTGTTAAGATCTCAACAAATAAGTTGACTGATGGTCTAACTACTGAGACTCATATGAAGTTGAGTACTTCAGATGTTGTTCCTCAATGTACCCCAAGTACTGAAAGAGGCCCAACATCTGAAAAGCATTTCAAATCAGTTGAAATACAAGGACTAACAACTGCTGAGGAATCCATCAAACAGTCTATTAGGACGGATGGAAAACAGTTGAATTACCAGTCTTCAGATGTTACAAATCCTTTAGTACCTAGTACTGATAGGAGGAAAGTACTGAAGATCACACCTTCAGTAGTTTCCACTTCAGCAGTAAGATTTCCAAGATGAAGAATAAACCATGTGAAATTTGTGGGAATTCAATCATCTATCTGATGAATGTTGGTACAAAAGGGTTTAAAGCTCCAAAGGGATGAGCTCATTAAACTAGAAATAAATAAAATGAAAACTGAGTTTGAGGCCAAGTTTGTACCACAATCATCTCAACCTGATAAACCCAAGGCCTTACCCAAATCCACTAAGAAGGATACGGTTTATCAGAAGACAGCTGATATTGTTCCTCATGAAAACATAAGACTAAGTCTGTGAAATCTAAGAAGGAGGAAATGGTGGGTCACAGGAACTCATCAAAAACAAACTCTGGAGTGTCAAATGAACTGAAATCTCGAACTTCAAATCAGACACAGCTTGTTATGATGGTTCAGCATCTGTTGGGGAGAGTTAACCAACTTGAAGCCACTATGACCAAAACCACTGGAGAGGAATTCAGGTCCAAATCCCCAGCACCATCTCCATCTTCATCAGCTGTTAATCATGAGAAAGAAGGTAGGTAAATCTGTGATAACGGTCAGTCCAAAACCAAAAAGGTTGGGTCTCCAAAGCTAACTAGGTCTTATGATTGTGCAGGTTCTTCAGCATGCCAAAGAAGCATTGGTATGTGGACAGTGGAGGATCCATGCACATGACTGGGAGCAGCTCTCTTCTTCATGATTACTCTCGGAAAGAAGGGATTTGTCTCATTTGGAAATGATGCTAAAGGGTTACATCATTGGAAAGGGATTTGTGTCTAATGGAGATATTAGATTTGATGATTTCAACCATGTGGAGAATCTCAAATACAATCTGTTGAGTGTCAGTCAGATGTGGACAAAGGACATGTTGCTCTTTTCACAAGCCAGAACTATAGGATTCTGTCTTCCAAGGTTCTGAGCCTGATTGACAAAGTACTGGATGATAATACTCTCCTGTAGGCCAACAGGATAGGAAGAGTATGCCTTGGATTGTCAAAGAAAATTGAGTTAAGAGGCCATCCATGCTGTTCTCCAAGGCCTCTCTCCAAGAATCTAAACTATGGCATAGAAGGCTGGGTCATGTTAATCTCAAAAACATGAATCAGCTGATCCACAAGAGTTTAGTGAGAGGTCTTCAAAAAGGAGTTCAATTGTGATGAAATCTGCATGCATGCTTAAAAGGGAAACAACATAAAGTTTCATCCCAACCATAGAAGAATCCAAGTCTAATGCCTGCTTACAACTACTGCACATGGATCTTTTTGGTCCTGTGAAGGTAATGAGTATGGCAAAGAAGAAATACTGTCTGGTAATTGTGGATGATTACTCTAGATATTATGGACCTTCTTCTTGCATTAAAGGATGAGGCTGCTCAGTCCATTATGAACTTTGTGTTACACTTGAGAAGCAGTATTCCCTACCAGTTAAGTGGTGTGAGGAGTGACAATGGTACTGAATTCAGAAACCACACTCTTGATGAGTTTTACTTGTCAAAGGAATCAAGAGGCAGTATAGCATCCCAAGGACTCCAGAGCAAAATGGAGTAGTGGAGAGAAAGAAACGACCCTCATTGAAGCTACAAGGTCCATGTTGGCTGATTCTGGTCTGCCATGACCTTTTAGGCTGAAGCTGTCAATACAGCCTGATGTACAGAATAGAGCCTAGTAAATCAGAGGTTGATGAAACTCCTTATGAAGTTTTACATCATTTAGCCCCTTTGATTTCATTCTTTAGAGCATTTGGGTGTCCCTGTTACATTCTCAACACAAAGGATCAACTCCAAAAGTTTGATTCTAAGGTGGATGCAGGGTATTTGTGGGTATTCATCCACTTGCAGGCTTATGAGTATTCAACTGTCGGACAAAGATAGTTGAAGAAACTTGCATGTGAAGTTCAATGAATCCCTAAGGATACAATTCCACAAAATCCTGTGGAGTTGTTTGATCTGGACATTCTGCAATATGTTCCTTATCAACCACCTGCTGTTGCAGATCATATGGAATCCATCATTTCTATAGCTAGTCATCCATTTGGTGTTACTGATGATGATGATGAATGGTAATCACCTTTTCAAGTTTAGTGATCAATGCCTGATTCAGCTAGACTGGGTTCTGTAGCTTGAGTAGCACAATCCACAAACAATGCTGTGAGATTCTACAACTTCAACTTCCTTGAATTACCATCTACTGATTGGTTTCAAGGAAATGCTTCACCATCACCATCTGTTGCTGCTGAGCCTGCTACAAACACTTGCACAGATCTTATTTGTACCAAGATCTGAAGAATCACCTATGGCTCAAATCATTGGTGATATCAATGCTGGCGTTTCAACAAGAAGTCAATTGTCAAATTTCTGCTCTATGCTCTCTTCATAGTCAGCAAGGCCAAAGAACTATCACATTGCTTTAAGGGACAATGGATGGGTTGAAGCCATGCAGCTGAGCTTCTTCAGTTCAAGAAACAGCAAGTGTGGGAACTGGTTCCTCTACCTCCAGGTAAGTGTGCAATAGGCACTAAATGGGTGTTTAGGAACAAAACTGATGAAAATGGGCTTATTGTAAGAACAAGGCCAGACTGGTTGTACAGGGGTTTTCACAAGAGGAACTTATTGATTATAATGAAACCTTTGCCCCTGTAGCCAGACTGGGAAGCAATTCGATTGTTTTAGCTTATGCTGCTTATCACAACCTTAAAGTTTTTCAAATGGATGTCAAAAGTGCATTTTGTATGGGAAAATTAAAGAAGAGGTTTATGTATGTCAACCACCAGGTTTTGGGACAATAAACATCCTAATTGGGTGTATAAGCTTGATAAGGCTCTCTATGGGTTGAAACAAGCTCCTAGAGCCTGGTATGAGACATTATCAAATTTCTTCTAGAAAATAATTCACTAGAGGCTCCATAGATAAGACTTTATTCATTAAGAAAGCGGGGCAGCATAATATACTTGTTCAAATTTATGTAGATGATATTATTTTTGCATCCTCTATCCACATTGTGTGATGCCTTTACAAGGTTGATGCAACAGAAGTTTGAAATGAGTGCCATGGGAGAATTACAGTTCTTTCTGGGTTGCAAATCAAACAAAAGGCTGATGGAATTTTCATTCATTCAGTCCAAATACACAAAAGATCTTTTGGAAAAGTTTGATTTACAAAAGTGTAAGCCCTGTTCTACTCCCATGTGCAACACCAACAACTGGATACAGATCAGAAAGGTAAAGTGGTTGATGAAACACTTTACAGATGTATGATTGGTCCTTGATGTACTTAACAACTCTAGACCAGATATTATGTTTGCTACATGTTTGTGCTAGATTTCAGGCTGCACCTAAGGAGTTCATTTGATTGCATTCAGTCAAGAGGATCTTTAGATATTGCAAGGCACTCCATCTCTAGGTTTATGGTATTCTACTAGACATTCTGGTAAATTGTTGCTTTTTTGACAGTGACTATGCAGGGTGTTGTATTGACAAGAAAGTCCACTTCTGGAGGATGCCAATTCTTAGGCAACTGCTTGATTCTTGGCAGAGTAAGAAGCAGACCTCAGTTGCTCCATCAATCGCTGATGAAGCAGAGTACATTGCTGCTGCAAGCTGTACATCTCAGGTACTCTGGCTTCAAAACCAATTATTGGATTATGGCATAACAGAGACTAAGACCCCATTGTTAATGGACAGCTCTGAGCTTTTGTATTGTCAAGAATCCTGTCCAGCACTCTAGGACTAAAACATATTGAAATAAGACACCATTTTATTAGAGATTGTTTTGAAAAAGGTCTGATTGATCAAAATTTTTTCCTAGTGCTGATGAGCTTGCAGACATTTTCACTAAGCCCTGGATAGCACAACTTTCCAAAACCTAGTGTTAAGGCTTGGTATGCTGCAGCTAGAATAAGTGACAACTACTGATGATCTCAGCTCACAAGTACTGATGATCATTAGTTTATTATTGTCATATATAAGTATGAAGTTATTTTCCTCCGGAAGTTTCTTTAAACTACTAGAGCTTAACTTCTCAGTACTCAAGTACTTTATTTGATATAAACAATTGATGTAGTTACAACAGCTGATGTAGCTACATACTACTGTTTCAGAAATACAAATACGTACTGATGTCCTATGAAACATCTGAAAACAGATGAAAACGTCTGATGAGTATGTGTTGAGGACAGTATGAAACAGCTGAAAAGCAATGAATTGACGACAACTACTGATGAGCCTTTTGTCTTCAGTAGTTTCCCAACTGCTGTTTCTTTCTAAACAACTGAAGCAAAACCATGACTTCAGTAGTTTCACAACTACTGATGACTAACACCAAGTCTCAGTTGTTTACAAACACTGATGGTAAAAACAAAGTCTTCAGTAGTTTCCCAACTACTGAGGACTAATACCAAGTCCTCAGTTGTTTCATCACCTGAAGTCAAAACTGTTTCAGTAGTTTTATAACTACTGATGACTAAATCAGAGACTTCAGCGTTTTCAACGTCTGACGGTTAAAACCAAGTCTTCAGTTGTTTTATAACAACTGCTGATCACACCAATACGGTCGTCATTCCAAACCTCTGAAAGTTAATACCACAGTCATCAGTAGTTTCAACAACTGATGACTAACACCAAAACTTCAGTCGTTTTCTAACCCTACCCTTTAAAATACCTTATCCCACCTTCAGAGTTTTTACTTTCTTCTCTCTCAAACCTAACGTTCAAAAAACTCTGTAACCTCTCTTCATCAATGGGACATGCAACTAAAACCTCGACACAACTGTGTCGCACATCTCACAAAATCGCCATACTGGACCAAGTTTCCACAACGCCATTGATTTAATGGTTCAGTCACCTTACAAAACGGCTTTTTGTTAAATCCCAAATTATGCCGAATCTCTTAACAATTGGACAAACGTCACTCTTGTCTTTGAGGAGAATGACACAGAGTCTCTAATCGTTTTTGTCCATCATCAAAAAGTGGTCATTACTCCAGACACTCTTCGCCAAACCTCAATGGATGATGCCACTTTCCCAACTGGTTATCCAAAGGGCACAATAGATCAATCATTTGCCCACCATGGATACCAGGGTAACCTGAGTGCATCTACCATATTGAAGAAACATTTCCAGGATGCCGAACGTCTCATCTTTCACATGGAATGTCTGCCTTGCCCCCAAGACTTCATCATGGGATCAAATGTCCACAAGGTGGCAACAGGTAATGTACTCCATCCTTGAGCAACAACCTTTAAATTTTTCTGAAATACTATTTTTAGAGCTCAAGGATATGGCCCAAAAACAACTTGCTAACCGTTGGATATTATCCTCGGTTCATAATGGCCATAATTGAAAAACAGCTTCAAGCTGAGGGACTTGTTGGCCTGGGAGTCCCTGCTACGGCTGTATTGCCTGAAGTATACTCCCGGCACAACTCTGACCAATCACTAAAATGGCTGCCAAGCTGCGCAAACCCACGCAGCTGGAACCCACAGCCACCACCTCCAAATCCAAAGTCCCACCAAACCACTAAAAAGAAGTAAAAAAAGGCTACTCAGGGAAATGAGTCCCCTGAGGATGCCCCTGCAACACAAACGCAGGCTATATCCACTGGTTATAACCCCTAGTGGATACAAGGACTTCACCAGCCACAGCCGCTCAGGATTCCTCTCAAAAGGAGCCTGCAGCAACCAAAGAAGGGGTACCCACTAATCTGGGATCTTCCTCATTTGAGGAGATTGCCATTGAAGAGCACCATTCTCCCCAGGTGCATACTGCTTTACCCCATCTCCCCTGCAAACGCCCCACAAAGTCCTACTTCATTATTGCAAACGTTCTGACTCAGCTGCATGCCTCTCCTCTTCCCAACAAACCAACAAAGGGGAAAACCACAGCAATTGAGGAAGAGGATCAACATGCTTCTGACAGCCCACAGCACCAGGGTTAATGTTCTATCTCTGGTGTAGATAGCAGATCGAACATCTGGTGAGCTGCCACCTCTTCTGAATCAGCACATGATCAGACTGAGGCTGGTAACATAGCTAAGACTCACCAGAGGCAACAGCTGATGAAGGACATCGTCCTGAAGCTGGAAGTCCCCAGTTCCAAGAAAAAGGGGCACATGCTAAAACTGGTCTACACCCAGTGCATGTACATCCTGCTACAAAAGCAGAGGTCAGGTGATTCAGCATCTGCTGATGATGACCTGGGCTTTTATGATGTTCTGGCCCAGAACACAATTCTTGAGGAAGAAGTCAGTAGACTACAAAGACTACATGACCAATTCTCTCAAAAGCAAGTCATCTGCCACCAACATAAAACCCAGATGGCACCTTCACCTGAAGGTCTCCCACACACTCAGCCACTCAAAACTTCGAGCCACCAGCTTCTATTTCTGGCACTGCTTCTCAGGGACGAACCCCTCTGAGCAAACAGCTGCTATCTTTCAGCAATCCCTACCCTCATCACCCAATGATCACAGACATTGTGATCAAAAACATGGATGAGAGGCTTCCCTCAATCATACAAACCCTGGTGGAGGAGATTGTGAGCACAAGGCTTTCTGCTACTCAAACCCTTGCACCCAATGCAACCAAAAAGGGGGAGAGTCAGTCAGTGAAAGCAAAGAGGAGAGCATAGAGGGAAGAAAGAAAAGGAGACTGAGAAGGAAGAGGAGTTTGTGAAGGGAGCTGACATTGATCAAGTGGGTGAAAGTCACAAAGACTTTCATGTCACATATAAAAGAGGAAGGTGAAGGAAAAGAAAAAGAACTCGAACTCGATGAGATGATCAAAATGGCGGATGCTACACACAGTAAATCATGGACTCCATATTGATCAACTGTATAGACAGGGTCGATATGCATAGCTGACTCAGAGATTAGGAGACTTGAAGTTGAAGAAATTAACTCAGATGGGCAAGTTATGATGCATTAGAAAGAGAAAGACTAGAGATCATGATCAGATTCATTGCAAAGTACCTTGGGAGATCATTGATCGAGATTAAGTCATGGACCAGGGACAGTATCTTGGCAATAACCACCAAGATCTGTTCGTCTGAAGCATACACTAAGGGATTGGTGATTGAAGCACTAAATGAGGCAGGTGCTGGGAACAGAAGGAACTAGCAAAACACTCAAAAGCCTCACTCACTACAAGAATGCTAGAAACAACCTGCAAAACCTCCCACTTCAAAATCACCACTACCACAACCCACTAAACCAATTCTTACCCTCAAAACCACAGCCGATGATGCACCCAAGAGAAGAAGAGAAGGGTGTTGAGGCTAGAAGAAGAAGAAGAAGAGGATGATGAGGAAGAAGATAGGCTGCTCTTTCCGCAGTCCTAACTTTGCCTAAAGCCAAACCTATGCCCATCACTCCCACCTCACAGATGGAAGCTGTGAGAGTAAAGATAGAAGAAGAACAGCAGCAAAAGCTCATGATGATGAGATGCTGAAAAGCATAGACAAAACTTATGCTACTTCTTCATCATAATCAGTATGAAGAAAGAAGCTCTGAGATTGTACACCTTGCTAACACATTTCAATATCAAAAGGAAAAGGTGAGAATATGGCCTGATCCTAGGGTGGCTCACAGAATTGTGAAGAAAGACATTCCTTCGAGATACAAGGGCCAAGTAAAAAGGATCGTAGATGAAGAGATCACAGTGGTCCTTGTAGTATCACCTGGGAAATTGTAGAAGATTTCAAGAAGGCCTATGAAACTAAACAGCCACCCCAAAGATGTTAGAGAACAGAGTAATTAAAAAGGGGTTAGTCTACAAGAGGCTTGAGAACTTCAACAAAATGAGCTCAGTCTGTTACTTGAAGGGACTCACCCAGATGAGTTTGCATACAGACAGATTACAACAGTTGAGCTCAAAAATGGCAAACAGGCTAAGTACATTTCAGAGCTGTATGGGCGTGAAGGACTGTTTGATGGTGGAGCTGAAAATCTTACCATGGAAGAACAAATATGTTTCTCAGAGCATACACCAGAGAATCCTACAGGCTATACATGGGAAGTAGATTTCATGGATAGGACCACAGCCCTGTGTCCAGTTCCCAAAGTCAGGGCTCTTATCCATACTATGCCAACCAAATTTCAGAATATATTCCCAGGCAGTGCTTAATGGGTCATCTTCTTAGCTGATCAAGAAGGAAAAAGACCAATCTTATCGCAACAATAAGTGGGACCTCAATAAAGTTAAGGTTTTGGTGCATTGGTTCAGGGGGGTTTGTTGGACCAAAAGAACCAATGAGCCGGATCAGAAAAACCGTAAGTCCACAGACGTCACAACAAGTGCTGAAGACAAAGTCTGAAGACAATGCTGAAGACAAAGTCTGAAGACACCAGTGCGAAGACAAAGTCTGAAGACACAAGTGCTGAAGACAATGTCTGAGACACAAGTGCTGAAGACAAAGTCTAAGACACAAGTGCTGAAGACAAAGTCTGAAGACACAAGTGCTGAAGACAAAGTCTGAAGACAAGTGCTGAAGACCAAGTATCAGTCGTTGTCACAATAGCTGAAGAGGTCTTCTTCAGTAGTTGTGACGGTTTTCTTTCAGTAGTTTAATGTTTTTCTTTCAGTAGTTTTGTAAAACGACTGAAGAGCTTGTTCTTCAGTCGTTGTAGTTTCAGTAGTTTCGTATCAGTAGTTTTATGTTTTATACTTAGCACTCTGATATGTTCTCAGTAGTTGTGAACATTTCAGTAGTTTGTTAAGTTTTAGTTATTTTTGTAATAAATCTGCCAGATGTCACTATCCCGTGATATCAGCAGTGATTGCACTCTATAAAAGGAGTGTCAACCTAATTGTAATCGGTGAATGATTGAGCAGAAACATTTGATATTATTGAAACATTCCTTTTCATAGAAATATATTCTCTTGTTACAACCGTATTTGTTCTTAATGCATACAAATATCAAATTCTTGCTATAATTTGTCTAATTCTTGTCTTATTCCGCTGCGTTACACTCTAATCCATCAAACTTGAGATCACTGATCCTGTCAATAGCAGAAGCAGAGTATATTGTAGTATCAGCTTGTTGCTCTCAAGTACTCTTGATTCAAAACCAGATGCTTGATTATGGTTTTACTTCTTGCACACATCAATTCACATTAACAACACAACAGTTGTTTTTATTACAAATAATCATGTTCAACACTCTAAAACAAAACATATTGAAATTAGATATCACTTTTTGAGAGACTGTGCTGAAAAGGGGCTAATCAAATTGATTCAAGTACCCACTGAAAATCAATTGGCTGATTTATTCACAAAGGCATTTGAACCTAGTAGGTTTGAATTTCTAGTGCAATCAATTGGTATAATTAATCTTGAGTAAATCAATCAAAATATAAAAAAAAACAAGTCAAAATACTAGAAAAACACAAAAAGAAGTCAATTTTATGAAGAATAGAATATCAATGGGACATGATATAGTTACAGTCGTTATATCATTCACTGTGCTTAATTTCAAAAATTGCAAGACTGTCATGACTTACCAGATATGTGGTAGGCTCAACTAGAAGAGAAGATACATGCAGTGATGAATTAAAATCTTATTCAATAGTGAAACACTCATCACAAAGTATAGGTATGTATTAGCTTATCTGAATGTATATGTGTGTAGTAACCTAAACACACCAGGTAATGATACTTTATGAATCTCTTTCACCTACATCAAATTTCATTTTGTTTTGCTGAGCAAAGACCTGATAAAACAAGCACATAGTGTAGATGTACTGATCCAAAAGATTCCTAATGAGGAACACATCCAAATTGGATGAATCTACAAAAGCAATACATTTCAAGTGAGTGAACAAAAGAATCCTATCACGGATCACCTTCCAAAGTGAAGTGAAAAGAATCCTTATATGGATCATCATTAAAAGGATCAAAGTAAAAGAATCCCAATGAGGATTAGTGAAAATGAGTTCTCATAACTTAAGTAACATGGTAAGGAAAGTTGTGAAAAAGTTCTACCATGCATTGTATAAGGATGGTTGATCATTCCATGTTTGTGTGTGTGAGGTACATATTGAATAATTAAATGAACCAAAAACATGATAAATATCATTTGCATCAAAATATCAACCTGGTATGAGTTAAGAGGACAAACATACCTTCAATCATCAAGTTCATATACATGTCCATTTTATTATAAAGGATGCACATATGTAATGTAAGATTGATATGATCCAAACAAAAGACATACTTCTCTTCATTATTAATAATCAATGTACATAATAATCAAAAAGTTTTTAAATTTTTAAAGCTTCTATCCAGATGTGGATATAAACTTTAGGGGGAGTAATTTAAAATTTTTGATTAAATTTATATAGATTTTTACTATCTTAAATTACTTTCTTAAAAATTAAAAACAAAAGAAAAAGAAAATGCATGTATTGATGCAAAATTTATACCATAGTATCTCAGCCTATGTAGATTCTTGGAAGCATGAAAAGTCCAAGATCAGTCAAATAATGGGAAACTTGTATCACTTCTGACATACAAGTCAATCCAAGCAAGAATTGACAAAATCAACAGTCAACAACTTCATAAGACACAAATTCAATCAAAGACAACTTTCATAACAAGAAAAAACAAAAGCAGAAAACATTATGTTTTGATCAAGTTCAAAATTTAATGCAGGTAAGTGCATTGGTTAATGCGGGTGTAGGTAACCCATGCATGTAACCAATGCGGGTAACTGTTTATGTCATATATAAACCAATGCGGATAAAGTTTTACTCTACCGCATTTAAATCACAACATGAACAATTGTTAAAAATTTATGCGGACGGAGATTTGCTCTACCGCATTTGTTTTACAATGAATAAGCAAGTGCTCAATCTCTTCTGCCACAAAGGATGATGATCATGTAAATGTGGAAAGTTAACTAGCCGCATTTGCTACAGTGAGCAAATGCTGACAAAGTTTGATTAGCCGCATTTGCTACAGTGAGCAGATGCTAACAAAGTTTGATCAGCCGTATTTGCTACAGTGAGCAAATGCTGACAAAGTTTGATCTGCCGCATTTGCTACAGTGAGAAATGCTAAACAAGTTTTGTCAACGCATTTGTTACAGTGCACAAATGCTGATGAACTTCGTTCTTCCGCATTTGCCACAATACACAAACGCAGATAGAAGAAAACTGAAGTAACAAAACTTCCGCATTTGCTACAGTGTGTAAATGCGGATGCCTAAAATTACAAGTTAAAACTCCTCTACATTTACAACAGTAAACAAATGCGGATAGCAAAGTACTTTAAATTTTCTCTTCCGCATTTACAACAGTAAACGAATGCAGATAGCAAAGTACTTTAAATTTTCACTTCCACATTTACAACAGTAAACAAATGAAGATAACCTAAATACTTAAAATTCCACTTCCGCATTTGCTACAGTGATTTTAAAAATTTGACTTCATTTGTTCTAAGACTTGTAAAATTTTGTAAAAGCAATATTTTTTACTATTTAAAGCAAGTTTAAAAGGTTATTTAATACTTTTCAAATTTGAAAGACTTTATAGTGTGACGAGCAAAAACACTATTCTTCTCAATCAATCATCTTCGTCTTTAATAATCAAAGATTCAAGTTCATTTCACCCAATCTGTCCTCGTATTAGATACTACACATCTGTATTATCAAAGAAAAGGTGAAAAATTTACATTGTGTTAACCTAATGTTTCGAACGTTTGAACTGATAATGAACTTAGAACCCTAGCTTAACAAAGAACACCCAAAATCATATTTATTCCAAGAAAAGATGAACATTTTCTACTTCAATAAACATGCAAACCTAGTAAAATCCGATTCAATTTGAAAAACTCAAAGTTATGTTCATGGCATGAACAGAGCATTATGAAACCGAAAATGTTGAAATAAAAACTTGAAATAAAATCCAATTAACAGGAAAAAACATCAAAATTTGGTCTTCAAACATAAACAATCAAATAACAATGAGTATTCATGAAAATATCTCAATTTGAAATAATTCCTATGGTATAGTATCCTTAAATGTTCACATTTCACCCTCAAAAGTCAAAATGATGAATGATGCTTAAAGTAGTGCATATACTATCATAAATCTAACTCATATACCTCTAATGCAGGGTACATGGCTGATATCTCATGGAGCAAGCTCCACAATGTCAGTGGTTTTCTAGACCCTGATGTACCCAAGGTAGAGGGGCTCAATGACATAATCAGATTCATCTCCACAACTAGAGTGGCTTATGCTATCACTGTCAGACCTATCATATATGAGAGACTCATAAGGTCATTCTGGAACTCTGCTAAAGTGATAGAGGATGATGGTGTTAGGTCTTTATCTGGAAGGATTGATGATGAGCATACACTGATCATTACTAAAGAAACTGTGAGAAGATGTCTGTAGTGATGCGGATGCACCAATTGAGCTAGAAGACGATGATATTACTACTTTCTTTGCAGAGATTGGATATGAAGGAGGTTTTGAAGCAAAACAGATTATGAAGGGGTTAGTAGACTTGCCTTGGAGGTTTCTTATCCATATGTATTAGCACTGTTTGTCTAAAAGGAAAACATGATAGAATGATATCCCAGTTCCTACTTCATCAACAATTTGTGCTTTATGCACAAATAGGCCATTCAATATGTCAGCTTATGTCTTCAATGGCCTAGTATCCAACATACAAGAAGGAAGGAGATGCAAATTCTTAATGTACCCAAGGTTCATCCAATGTCTCATAAATGAAGCATTCCCCAATCTAGCTGCTGATGGACCAGTTCTAGATATTCCACACTATGATGTTAAGTCATATAAATACATCAAGAAGAGGGATCCTAGAAATTTTTACAGTGGAGTTCACTTTCCTCTTCTACCTTGGATGCTTCAACAGATTAATCCTGATGAACAATGTGAAGAACAACATGCTCCTGCTAATGAGCATATTAAAGAACAAGCTGCTCATATTCAACACACTACTGATGAGCAAGTTGAAAACATTGATAAGCCAAGGTCAGTGTCACCCTAGGATGGTGCAGGGGGTGATTCTCACACTGAACTTGAAATTCATGATTTTGCATCTCCCTTTGTACCTCTACCAATCCTATCTCCACAAAGAACCCCATAGCAAACACCTTATTCTTAACAAATTCCATCTCCAAAAGGAACCCCAACACCTCACAACTCAGCAAAACAATCTCCACAAACACAACCCATTACTTCTCCACATCTATCCCCTATCCAATCAGCCCAGCCACCCCTAATTTCTACAGAACCAATTGAGTTTGGTGACTCTATCAGCTCTTAGAAAGATCCAAATCATCTTCTCGTGAGGATGATAAGCCCAACAAAATGCCTATCAAGAAAGTTGTCTCTGAAGCTGCTCCTTCTAAGAGTTATGCTAAATCTGGTGTCAACAAACCAGATGAGATGATCTTTGAAATTCTATAGAAAGTAGCAAAGATGTAAAGACTACTAAACAGGAGATCAGGCATCATTCAAGACAGATTGGTGGAACTGGATGAGAAGGAAGCTGAGTTGAAGTCATTGAAAGAAAAATATGATTCTGAGAAGAAAGAAAAGGATAAAGAAATTGAGAAGTTAACAGCTGCTTTTAATCATTCAAGAGAAGAAATCAGTGGGCATGTTGACACTCTTGCTATTCAAACCACTGCCATGGAAGAGCAAGAGGAAACAATTGAAGAACAAGCAGAGATTATCACTAATTTGCAAAATCAAATTAAAAGTCAAAACAAAAGAATTTCTGAGCTTGAGATGCTGACTGAAATTCAGAGAAGAGCTGAGGCTTAAGCAAGTGAAAGAGATGAGGAATGATTTAGAGCTGATGAGATACTGTAAGGTCCCATTCCCTGGACGCTTACAGCTGGTAAATCATTGCACATAAAACATATAACTTTAAATTTAACCTTCATAAAACATCGCAACGGAACATTAAAATAACTTTTCATTTCATTATAAATGCTTTTGCAAGTTAATATAATCGTTCATTTCAAAACATTGTTCATTCGCATTACAATGCAAAAACATTAAACAAAAGAATGCCATCCAAAAGAGTTGAGTAGCTGCCCCGTGGCATCCTCAGCAACATTATCTGCCAACTGGAAACACATAAAAGCCAGCGTTGCTGAGTGAGTTCTAGTTTTAATAAAAATACTTTACTTTCATTAAACCAGTCCTTTACTTTGCATGTGAACACACATCATACATACACAGATAATATCATTATTATCTTCATCATTCATTCATTAACTTTCGTTCATTCATCATTCGTCATTACAATTCACTTTCATTACTTTCATTCATATTCATACATACTTTCTTACTTTCATTCATACGTTCATCATTACTTCGTTTCATTCCATCAATACCATGAACTTTACCCCACCGTCATGCATAAAGCGGGTACTGGGCCTAAGTCTAACATAGACCTTTCGTCATGGCGCACATCAGCCTGGCCACAGTACCTAAGGGTAAATTTAGGCATACCATTGTCATGTGCTATACCCACCGTCATGCATAAAGCGGATACTGGGCCGAAGTCTATCATAGACCTTTCGTCAGGGTGTACAGCAGCCTGGCCATAGTATCTAGGGTAAGCGACAAAGGTTCTATACAAATGGTCGGTCATAAAGACGGACCCCGATGTGCATCCTTCTGGGGTAGCTAACCCACACACCGTTAGGCTAACACCCTACATTGGGGCGTGTCCCGAGATACAAGGCTTGAAATACTTTCTTTACTTTCCATCGTTCATTAATGCATGCATTCATTCATCATGTTCCTCTTTCATTATCTTCCACTTTACGTTACATAATACTGTTGGGTTTGTTGTACCAAAACAATGTCGTTTAACCATTTTAAACAAGAAAACGCAGCGGAATATGAACTTAATATCCTATTCAATAATCTGAAAATTAAAGTTCATAATATTATTTTAACAAACCCAAAGACATAGGATCATATGTATGTGAATAAACTAGTTATCAAGAAGCAAAAAAAACAACCAAAACAACATCAACAATCTACCTTTATAGGCTGTTGAAGAACCGATTTTAGAGCTGCTGGAAATCGTGATATTGTAGAAGAGGGGGGGCAATTTTGGATGGCCAAAACACCAAGGATAGGTGTCCTCAAGTGCTCATACCCACAAGCCTTCAAGAAACACCATTTTTGCTAGGGTTTGACACCAAAACGACCATGAAGATGCTGCTGGAACATCCTTCCAGCACCAAATCAAGCATGAAGATGCTGCTGGAACATGTTTCAGCCGAGTGTTTCTTTAAAAGGGAGAGAACCATTCTCTCCTTTGGTCATTCCAAATTGTGTGTGAGATGAGAGGATGAAGATGTGTGTATGTTTTTCTCCAAAGAGACCCCAAAAAAAGGAAAAGAGTTGTTGGAACTAAAGGGGGGGCCGAACCCTTAGGGTTGCCCACTCCTTTTCTTTTATTTTTGCTTAAAAGTCCTTATACATTAACCCTTATTACAACTAAAGATTAACATAGATATATATATATACATAATTAACCTTTTAATTATATAATACACACACACTTTTATTATTTGATGTTGCTTAACTAATTTAAACAACATTACAAATAATATTCATGAACAAAATATCCTCATAATTTGTTCTTTCTCACATACAATTTATTTAGAAAACCCATTTTCTAAATTGGTGTGATTATTTAATTGCATGATCATATCATCAATTAAATATTAATTGGTGTTTGCTAAGCTTGTTATTGGGTATGACCCGACTTGGATCACAACGTACTAACCACATCAATGTTCTATGTGTCTTGGGCATACAGAATCCAACAATCTCCCACTTGCACAGATACATAGAGGATTGATGCAAGCAGTAAATACCGCCTAACAACGGTTTACTACCCTTAATACGCGTGACTTAAATCCATTCAATAACATCATCCCCTTCAAGTATCCAACTTGAAATGATTTAGGTGAATCAATCATCTATCCTTTTGTTACAGATGTCATGTTAAATCCAAGGACACAGAATGATCATTCCTTGTTGATTTAACTTAATCAGGCCTTAGACATCATGCTCTCAACGAATAAGAGGAACAAATTCCATCTTGACTACATACGTTTTTCACAATCACCTTATGTGGTACCCAAACATAGCCTTATGTACTGACCATTATTTCAGAGCAGCGAAGAACTAGCTCAAGGTATAACACTTGGTGAATATCAAAACCCAATATGTATCTCAGGTCAGAGGATACCAAATGATATTCGCCTTACTCAAATTTACTTATGATCAATCTAAAGATTCCATGTAGTAAAATTGAGACGCGGGTCAGTCCAATATTTGTATCCCACAAATATCTATGAACCTTGGTAGCAACCAATTGCTCTATATTCATACCATATAAATATCTACCAATCCATGTTCATAATAGTCTTACATTCATATCTGTTCCCACAAATATGACCGACTACGGACATTTAGAATAATAAACATATTCATGGATGTAAACATGCTAAAAGGGAACATGACTCAAAAGGTCAAAATTACAACTGTTCCATACATTAAATACTAAACAGATCAATTCCAATCACTAGAATATCGAAGTCCTAAGGCACAAGTATGACCCTCATACTTTGCCTTCGCAAGGAGCTTCGTGAGTGGATCCGTAATGTTTTGATCTTTTATGAACTTTATGAATACATATCTTTACCCTTTTCAACTCCATCCCTTATGATGTTGAATCTCCGCTCAAGGTGCTTAGTCTTTGATGAGTACGGGGTTCCTTGATTTGAGCAATCCCACCCACGTAATTACCAAAGATCTTTAGGGAGTCTTGAATGGTAGAGACCACCCCTAGATAAGCAATGGACAAGCTTATCCATGCAGCTTCCAAAGCTGCCAATGAAGCGGCTATGTATTCGGATTTTAGACTGAATAATGCTACCGTGTCCTGCTTTGAACACTTCAAGGATACCACACTCCATTCATAATGGAAGTACACCTGATTATGATCGAGAGTTGTATCGATCTGTTTTGGAAGTCCTTATCTGTGCAACCCTTTACACAGATTTTCACTTCAACAGATCCGTATATTAGAAACATATCCTTAGTCTTACTAAGGTGCATCAACATACTTTTAACAACCATTCAATGGTTATTTCTATTGGTATCTACTTTGTCATACCTGATAAGCATGACTCGTCCGGTTTAGTGCATATCATGAGACAAATGACGGATCCTATAGCAGATGCGTATGGGATATCCTTCATTTGATTGTGCTCATCCTATGAGCTTGGACATTGAGACGTAGTCAACATGGTCTCTCTTTGAAAGGGTATCATACCTTTCTAAGAGATTTTCATCTTGAACCTTTTCAAGATTTTATATATGCACTTTGGTTTGACCCTATCAACCACCTCGATCTATCCTTATAGATCCTTATTCCAAAATATGGGTGATTTCAAAGAGATCCTTTTATGAAAAACATCTTCCAAGCAAGGTTTTAACACCTTCCAAGGTTGGAATATATTTTTCAAATAGCAGTGTGTCATCAGCATACAACACTGAGAGTATACTCCTGCTCCACTAGCTTTCATATATACACACCCTTTTGATGCTTGTTTCAATCCATAGATCTATCACTTTAACTTGTATACTTTATTGGGATGTCGCGGATCGACAAAACCTTCATGCTGAACTATGTGGACAGTCTCTATGAGATGTCCATTAAGGAAAGCGGTTTTGACATCCATTAGCCAAAACTCATATTCAAAATATGCAGTTATGGCACTTAACATCCTAATCGACCTTAGCATTGCCACGGGCGTAAGACTTTCATCATAATCAACCAATTGAGTTTGATGAAAACCTTATGCTATAAGTCTTGACTTATAAGTATTCAAGTCTCCATGTATATTTGTTTTCATCCAGAAAACTCACTTGTATCCAACCGATTTGGAGTTTAAGTGGAGGTTCAGCCAATTGCCAAACTTGGTTGTTATACATGAATTGCATCCTTACGTTCATGGCCTCTAGCCATTTGTCCCAATCCAAATTGGACATAACATCTTGGTGTATGGTTAGCCTACAGGGTATAACCACATAGCATCCATTCATGAAATATCCTTATCTTTCAGATGGAATACTAACTCTACCAGATTTGTGAACGTTTTGTGTGTGTTGATCAACCTCTTGATCTTTATCAACAACCTCCTGCTGATTGCTAGTGTCAATCAAATGTGTATCGCCTTGTGGATTTTGATCCTTATCAAGTTCCACAGTTCTATACGTCATTCCTTCCATAAAGGACTTGGTTTCAAGAACCATAGACTTTGGAGCAATAAATACTTCTGATTCGTTGAGTCAAAGAAACGGTCTATATACAGTCTCTTGGATTCTAAATGAATACACACTTTCTTTGTCCGGGTCATATTCATAATATGAGCCTTAGAGAGCGATGCGAAAACCCAAAATGATAAAGGTGGTAAGTTCATAGCCATAATAAATTGAACCATATCCAAATAGGGTTCAGTTTCTCCTTTATCTGAATGAAGAGCATAGATAACTATGCGGAGTTGATTCTACTTCATTATTGAAGATTTTGAACATTTCAAAAGTTTCATACTTATGTGTCATCAAGTGCACACAATAATAGCGACTGCAATCGTCGGTAACATTAATGAAGTATCTTTCACCGGTCTTAGACATTGTCTTAAAAGGATCATATGCATCCAAATGCATCATTCCTAATTAGTCTTTGGTTCATACTTATCAAATGAAACATTTTCATTTGTTTCCAAAAGACCATTCTTTTGAAGTGTTTGAATCTAATTCTGGTTAATGTGACCAAGGCGACAATGTCAAAGATAGTAATAACTTAAACCCATTTTAAGTTTCTTTATGCTAAATGTGTATCAACGAGTTATAATAGGATGATCTATCATGAACCAATTCATGGATGTCATTTAAAAGGCATATCCTTAAAATGATATACATCATTCAAAACTCAATACCATTATTTACAAATTTTGAATCATGATCATATTGTTTTAAAAGGAAACATTAATCATGTTCCTAGTCAAACTAGGTGCATACAAAAATGTTTTGAGAACAACTTCCAAACCATTTGAAGGTCTCAAAATAGAGTTTCCCTTCTTGAAGCGGACATTTCTTTTGAACCTTTTGCAACAATTGCAAGTATGAGTCTCACATCCGGTATCCAATACCCATGTGATTGAAGAAATGGCTTTTAAAACAGCGTATGAATCATGGAATTGTATTTGAGGTTTGCCCAAAACCCTTCTTGTGTTTCAACTCCTTGAGATAGAAGGGACAATACCCTTTTTATAGTCCTATCTCTCTACACTCAAAGCATGGATCGTTCTCCGTTACCTTAGGCTTCATAAGCTTAGGTTTTGAGGTTTCGCTATAACCTTTGCTTTGACGTATTCCTTTCCTTTAGCAATAATTGCTTTAGGATCGGGATTGGCCACTTCTTATAGCCTCCGTTATTGATTGAGAGAATAGGTAGAACCTCTCTACTTATCCCCGCCCCGGTTGCTTTGAGCATTGCATGAGGTTCACCGATGCTCTTGTCCCATCCGTTCATATTACAGTTTATTATGAATGTCTCAAACCTTTAGTTAGGCAGTCAAGGATCAAATCCTTGGCCAACTACTTTGAGACAGGACAGCAAAGCATCTTGAGGCTATCAATATGGCTTTTATCTTAAGGATATATAAGATGATATTGATTGGGTCTTTTCATGTGACATGTATAAAGTGCTTGAACCGTTTCAAAGCAATCTTATTAAAGTTTGTGGAAGGAACATTTCCCTTTAGATTAACATGTCATGTGCCCATGAGGCTCCAAACCCTTTTGGAGTCTGGGAATCATATTCCCAACATGAGATCGGATGCTTGCACAGAATCCTAAGTGTGCTTAACTCAATCGTCAAAAGGCCATAACATCAACAGCGTGGGTGGTGAGGTATGGGATCGTCAAGGACATAGACCTTTACTCATTCTTGAGAACGATTCTCAAGTTTCAAAATGAGTCCATAAGATAATTATGGTTAGGACTATCCCTCTCGAGAATAGGTCGCAGTGATAGGGAAGGGACGATCGGGGTGGTAGCATTATAGTTAGAGGTCATCATTACAAAATTGACAAAGTTCATATTAGTATTTCTCATAAATTTATTTTAATCGTTAATACCCTTAAATGTCTCATAGACAATTAACAATTAAAATCTAGAATCCAACGTTACATTTAAATGATGGTTAGGTGACCTTTATCCCATTATTTAAATTAACAAGGTAGTCGACAGTTGACAATTGCAACCTATTGCAACTTCTAGTCTTATGGGATCGGTTAAACATCATATGTTTAGTCGGCATGTTTAATCCCATCAACACCATTGTACGCCATGCTTCGGTGACCCTAAGCACATGGTTCCAATTCAAGTCGTCCTACTTACACACACGTGTGAGTTTTTACATATAAGCGGTTAGGTGACCTTTATCCCACAAGTATGTTAGACTCACCTCAAGGACACAAGTTCCCTACAAGTGGTTAGGTGACCTTTATCCCACAAGTAGTTCCCAAGTGATTCGAGTGTCGTGTAAAAGGATGGTGTTAGACTTGTTACCAAAGGGTTTTAAGTTCCATTAATTTTAGACTTTGAAAACACTATGTACCTTGTAATTGCATGCTTTCAAATACATGGTACCCTATGGTTCTCTTTTAATAAAACCTCTTTTATTTTGAAATCATTAATCCTTTAATAACCTTTTATTAATTACTTAATGATTTAGAACCATAAAATTCAGCTTGTTATCATAATTTATTTAGATCGTTAAGCATATTCATATATCAAACAATCACATAAAACAAGCAAGCATAATCATACAAACATATGTGCATAACCATAGCCACTAAGTTGACTACACTTGTTTGCCATCACAAGTGTTGTCATAAGGTCTTTTCCTAAGGGTTCAACACAACACAAATGATGAGATCTCCAAAGACCCCCACTTGAACTTGCATCCAAATGCTTCAAGTCCATCCTTTGTGTCTTCCTTTTGTGCTTCCTTCCGAGCATCTTCTTTTACAAAATATATACATCCTAATACATATTTTCTAGTAAAGGAAAAAATGCTCCTAATCTATTTATTACATTGCCAAATGAATAAAAAATTACAAACCAAATGGAAACACAAAAGAAATTACTACAACCCATAAAGAAAGAATACAATCAACATGACAATTCCATAATCAACCAAACCCAAAACAACCATGGTCAAGGCTATGTTATGCACTAAAATTATGTATCCATATACATCATACTAAGAACCAAAATGAACCCCATTGACCCTAAATTTTCAGCCAACATAAACCAAAAATCTAGGGTCTTTTGTCCAACAAAACACAATCAACCAAATTGATATCTTTCTTTCAAGGTTTAATCACTAGCATGTTTGATATAACCTTGAAAGATTGGGGTATCATCAAATCAATACAAAACAGCCCTAAAATTGGTTGTTAAACCTTATATAACCAATTATACAAGAACACATGAAACTAATCATCCACATAACCGGCTCTTGATGCCAATGTTGGGTTTGTTGTACCAAAACAATGTCGTTTAACCATTTTAAACAAGAAAACGCAGCGGAATATGAACTTAATATCCTATTCAATAATCTGAAAATTAAAGTTCATAATATTATTTTAACAAACCCAAAGACATAGGATCATATGTATGTGAATAAACTAGTTATCAAGAAGCAAAAAAAACAACCAAAACAACATCAAAATCTACCTTTATAGGCTGTTGAAGAACCGATTTTAGAGCTGCTGGAAATCGTGATATTGTAGAGAGGGGGGGCAATTTTGGATGGCCAAACACCAAGGATAGGTGTCCTCAAGTGCTCATACCCACAAGCCTTCAAGAAACACCATTTTTGCTAGGGTTTGACACCAAAACGACCATGAAGATGCTGCTGGAACATCTTCCAGCACCAAATCAAGCATGAAGATGCTGCTGGAACATGTTTCAGCCGAGTGTTTCTTCAAAAGGGAGAGAACCATTCTCTCCTTTGGTCATTCCAAATGTGTGTGAGATGAGAGGATGAAGATGTGTGTATGTTTTTCTCCAAAGAGACCCCAAAAAAAGGAAAAGAGTTGCTGGAACTAAAGGGGGGGCCGAACCCTTAGGGTTGCCCACTCCTTTTCTTTTATTTTGCTTAAAAGTCCTTATACATTAACCCTTATTACAACTAAAGATTAACATAGATATATATATTATACATAATTAACCTTTAAATATAATACACACACACTTTTATTATTTGATGTTGCTTAACTAATTTAAACAACATTACAAATAATATCCATGAACAAAATATCCTCATAATTTGTTCTTTCTCACATACAATTTATTTAGAAAACCCATTTTCTAAATTGGTGTGATTATTTAATTGCATGATATCATCAATTAAATATTAATTGGTGTTTGCTAAGCTTGTTATTGGGTATGACCCGACTTGGATCACAACGTACTAACCACATCAATGTTCTATGTGTCTTGGGTATACAGAATCCAACAAATACTCCATTTCATTCATTCACATTCAATGTAAAGCCATGGGAAAATAACATACAATAAAAGGAACATCATTCATACGCAGTCAACAATCAACATGGAACCATCATACATACATAAATAATCATCATACATATACATAAAAATACAACATCATACATTCATCATCAAACATGCATCATAACACATATGATAACCCCTGGGAATCTCCCACGTCAAAACCTACATCTGCACTTTCCCTGAAAGTCAGAAAGTTAAACTATGCTCTTTTGGGCGCACAATCCTACTTGGGCGTTGGGCACCCTTCAGTCGTATGGCCTCCCAGGCGACTAAACAAAATACGGATGAACACCAGGCGATTGGGCCCTATGTGAATGGACCCAATGCAGATGGTCACTATGCGCATAGATCCCATTTGAATGGACGCAATGCGGATGGATCCCATGCGAATGGACCTAATACGGATGGACCTAGGCGTATGGACCTCAGTCGTATGGACCCCATGCGAATGAACCTCAGTTGCATGACTCACAAGCGTATGGACCCCAGTCGCACCACTCACATGCGTATGGACCTTAGTCGCATGCCTTTCGGCCGTATGGCCTTCAGTCGCATGCCATTCGGGCGCATAGCCCTACCTGATGCATAATGCAGTTTATCATGAACCCAATCTGCACTTTTCAGTCTCCAAACCCTCTCAAACCTGTTCTAATCCCAAATCAACCATCCCAAACCTTAGGAATACATACCACAACACCATTCAAGCACACACAAGCCCGAAAACAAACCCCACTCGCATCACACACAAACACATACACACGGGTTCAACACACACCTTTCAAAAACGGGTTTTACTATGTGTTCCAGCCCTAAATCAGTTGAAAACATGTAAAAGAGGGGTCCTAGAACTCACACAAACAACCTCGTCGAGTAAAGCTTCAATCTAACCCGCTACACCTCAACTTTTGTGCTTGAATCAACAAAACCGAAGCTTGAAACCTCTTTTTCTCCCTCTTCTCTCTCTTCGCCGAATTTTGTGAGTATGGGGGAGGGTGTGGGCAGCCCTCCCCTCTTAATCCCCCACTCTTCCAAACCTTCTCCCATTTTGGCAAGTTTGGTCCCTCGACTTTGGACTATATTTCTTTTCTTTCTTTTGTCGCCTTCAAAGAAAATAACCGAGTGTTACAAGTCCACCCCCCTTAAATAGGTTTCGTCCTTGAAACCTGTTACTCCACAAACAGACATGGGTAATGTTGTCTCATCTCTTTTTCAGTCTCCCACATAGACTCAAATCCCTTCTTGTGCTTCCACTATACACGCACAAGAGGAACCATTTTATTCCTCAACCTCTTCTCTTTTTGATCAATGATCGCTACTGGTTGCTCCATATAATTGAGGCGTTCATCTACCTTGATATCCTCCAGTGGTACAATCATATCCTCGTCTGCTAGGCACTTTCTCAGATGAGATACATGGAATGTCAGGTGAATTCCATTTAGCTCATCTGGTTACTCCAATCTATAGGCCACCTCTCCTACTCTAGCGATGATTCGGGAAGGCCATATGTATCTCGGGCTCAACTTGCCCCACTTTCTGAACCGAATGATACCCTTCCAAGGTGAGACTTTCAACATAACCCTGTCACCCACCTGGAACTCAATCGGTCTACGTCGTTTATCAGCGTACGACTTTTTTCTATCTTTGGCTGCCTTCATGAAGGCCTTGATCTTTTCAAGCTTCTCAGTCGTAGCCTCGATCACCTCGATGCTTCCTAACTCTTTTTGACCAATTCACCCCAACAAACGGGTGTTTTGCATCTCCTACCATATAGCATCTCATAAGGAGGCATACCAATGCTAACATGATGACTACTGTTATATGAGAACTCAGCTAACGGTAAGTGGTCATCCCAACTTCCTCCAAGATCGATAACAGATGCCCGAAGCATATCCTCCAATGTCTAAATGGTCCTTTTTGACTGACATCCGTTTGGGGATGATAAGCCATGCTAATATGCAACCTTGTCCCCCATCACGTCGTGGAATTTCTTCCAAAATTTAGATGTAAACCGGGTGTCATAATCGGACACAATAGACACTGGCACGCCATGATGAGTTTGATGAATAGATCTGCCAACCTCTCGGATGAATATGTCTCTCGGATCGGTAGAAAGTGAGCACTCTTCGTCAAACGATCAACTATCACCCATATGGAATCATACCTTTTTGGGGTACGTGGAAGCTTTGTAATAAAATCCATGGTGATGTGCTTCCACTTCCATTCTGGTATATCCAAATATTGGATCTTCCCATACGGCTTTTGATGCTCGGCCTTCACTTGTAGACAAGTAAGGCATTTACTCACATACTCCACCACATCGCGCTTCATACCCGGCCACCAATAATCTTTCTTCATGTCTTGGTACATCTTTGTAGCACCAGGATGAATAGAGTATGGAGTCTTATGAGATTCATCCAAAATCTTCACCCGTAGATTCCCAAAACGAGGAATCCACATCCTCCCGAATTGAGTTCTAACACCAAGCGTGTTTTCACCCAATTCAATGACCAAACCTCTTATTTTTTTCAGAGTTAAGATGATCTTCTTTCAATGCCCATCTTGAAACTCTTTGACTTGCTTCATCATGTCGAAGGTCATGATCAACTGGTATGCTTTCACCCGAATGGGTTCGGGTCTCTCTTTCTGGCTAAGGGCGTTCGCCACCACGTTGGCTTTGCCCGGATGGTAATGGATCTCGCAATCATAATCCTTTATAAGCTCCAATCATCTCCTCTGCCTCATGTTCAAATCATTCTGATCAAAAAAGTACTTCAAGCTCCTATGGTCAGTGAATATGGTGCACTTCGTCGCATAAAGATAGTGCCTCCAAATCTTTAACGCAAAGACCACGACTGCTAGGTCCAAGTCATGAGTAGGGTAATTGACCTCATGAACCTTTAGATGTAGGGATGCATAGGCTATAACATTACCTCTCTGCATTAACACACACCCTAACCCCGAGTAAGAAGCATCAGAATAAACCACCAGATCTTCACTTCCATCGGGTAATGACAGAATAAGAGCTTGAGTCAATCTCGCCTTTAATTCCTCGAACGCCTTCTCTTGAGCTTGACCCCATATGAACTTCATATCTTTCCAAGTCAATTTGGTTAGTGGAGAAACAATCTTAGAGATGTTTTGAATGAATCTTCTATAGTAGCACGCCAAACCCAAGAAGCTACGAATCTCGGATGTCGTCTTTAGAGACTTCCATTGCATCACTGCCTCCACCTTTGCCGGGTCCACCATAATCCCCTCGGGATTCACCACGTGACCCAAGAATTGAACCTCGCGTAACCAAAATGCACACTTGGAGAAGTTGGCGTACAACTTCTCCTTCGTCAACGTTTCCAAAACCTCCCGAATATGATCGGCATGCTCTACCTCATTCTTCGAATAAATCAGGATATCATCAATAAACACAATCACTGATTTATCCAACATTGGCCGACACACTCGATTCATAAGATCCATAAAAGCAGCTGGTGCATTGGTCAAACCAAAAGACATGACAAGAAACTCGTAATGACCACAACACGTGCGAAAAGCTATTTTAGGGATATCCTGCACGTTCACTTTCAACTGATGGTAACCAGATCGAAGGTCTATCCTTGAAAACCAGCTGGCACCTTGAAGCTGATCAAACAAATCATCAACTCTTGGTAATCAATACACATCCTCATTCTACCATCTTTCTTCTTCACAAATAGGACCAGAGCACCCCAAAGGGATATACTTTTTCTAATAAACCCCTTATCAAGCACCTCTTGCAACTGCTCCATCAACTCTTTCATCTCAGTCTGATACGATGCCTTGGCAACAGGTTGGGCACCCGGTATCAAGTGAATCTAGAACTCGATCTCATGGTCAGGCGACACTCCGGGTAAGTCTTCGGGAAACACATCTGGGAAGTCACACACAACCAGTACATTAGACAGTTGTGGTGTTGGTGTTTCTACATCCTTCATATAAGCCAAGTAGGCACTACATCCACGCCTCATGCACTTTCCCGCCACCGCCATTAAGATTACTTTCGGGATCATCGTGACCCAATCCCCATAAACCGTCACCTTCCTCCCGTCAGGCGCTGTCAGTCGAATCATCTTCTTACGACACATAATGTTCGCCTCGTAATCCGCTACCAATCCATCCCAAGAACTACATCAAAACCACCTAAGGTCATCACAAACGGTCTAACAAGAAATGTATGACCTTCTAGTTCCACATCACAGTCTTCTATCATCCCAGAAATCCTGGTAGACTCACCTATGGCAGTTTCTACATCAAAGGGCGCATCAACACTCCTACTACTAATAGGTAGTTTAGCACAGAAAGCAGCAGAAATAAATTTTTAGTAGCACCAGAATCAAATAACATAGAGGCTAAAGTTTGGTTTACTAGAAACATACCTGACACGACATCAGGGTCCGTTCTAGCTTCCTCCTGTGTCATCATGAACACTCTGGTGCTCGCCCTCGGTCCTTCTCCTCCATCCTTCTTCACCCTGGAACCCTCAGCCCTTGACTTCTTACAGTCTCTACTCATGTGGCCCTCCGCGCCATAATTAAAACATCTGCCCGCACGACAGTCCTTTGCTATATGTCCCATCCTCCCACACTTGAAGCACAAGTTTGATCCCAGCCTACATTCTCCTTTGCTCTTTTCCATATCTATCACACTTCTTTGACCCTGCACCAGATGTGACCACACGGCGGTTGTCTACCTGTGCCTTCTTGTTACTCGTCGGGGCACCACCTCGACCAAACCTTTTCCCTTCCAATTCCGATCACCACTCCCTTTCTTGCTACCTTCAGCCACCACCACCACAACTCTCTCATCATACAACCTCCCTACCAAATCCACCACCGACCTAAACGTGATCGGTCGGCCAGCGATCATGTGCCTGCGAATATCCGCTGGCAAGCCCTGAATGTGTCTTTTAATCTTTCGTGACAATGGTGTCACTTGGTCTGGCACCAGCCATGCCATCTTATTAAACTTCGTAGTGTATTGCTGATAAGTCATTGTTCCCACCTCCAGCTGTAGGAATTCTCTTTCCACCTTATCCCTTTCCCTATAAGGACAGAACTCCTCAATCACCAACTTCTTCAGCTCTGACCATCTCATCCTCCCAATTGGCTGACTACCCTCAGCTTGGACTATATTGTCCCACCAACACAGAGCTGAGTCCATAAAAGAATGGGCAACAAACTTCACTTTCTGATCCTCCCGACACTCACTGATGTTCAAAACAACTTCCATTTCTCTCACCCACTGGTGAGTAGCAGCAGCAGTGCCATTACCATCAAAAGTAGGGGGCTTGCATCATTGAAACGCCCCGTAGTTACAGCCTCGTGCCGCCTCCAGCGCAGGCACTTCTTCTTCCTCCTTTTCTTCATCATCAGACAGAACCGTCTTAGTCTCGGGTCGACTTCTTTTGCCCGTAGGTCTACTTCTTTCCTTCCTTTCTCCTTCCCTCATAGCCTTGATAACTTCAGTCACCACAGACGGTAAGATTGTCTGCATGACCTGATGCACCTCTTCGACAACAACCTCCTTCACTGAGGCTCTTAAGTTTGCACTCTCATCACCACCCTCCAGATGAGGGGTCTCCGGTTCTTCATGAACCACCTTTTCAACTCTGGGTCTTCCTCTCTTGGGTCGTGGATCTGCACCACGACCTCCATCACGTGAAGCTTTTGAAGATCTACCACCAGCCATCCACACACGCACTGAAAGATTCAAACACCAACACGTGCATTCAAGGGAACAACTTAGTTTATGCCAAGTATAGTAAGTCCCTAATTACAGTGGCCAGTTATGATTAGCCACTTACTTTACTCTTCATACCCCAAGCATTACCTATCCTAACTACATCAGTATCTAAATCTACAAACAACACATAATCACATAACATGCACACGTAATACCGGTTTACATTATGAAAATACCTGATGGCGCGCCGCTACTCAGACTGGCATCCCTTCCTTTTTCGTCCCATTTTCAGTTAAGTTAGTGTTTAATTTGAAAAAATTTACCCGTTTCACTTAAACTTTGGCTCTAATACCAACTTGTAAGGTCCCGTTCCCGGGAGGCTTGCAGCTGGTAAATCATTGCACATAAAACATATAACTTTACATTTAACCTTCATAAAACATCATAGTGGAATATTAAAATAACTTTTCATTTCATTATAAATGCTTTTGCAAGTTAATACAATTGTTCATTTCAAAACATCGTTCGTTCACTTTACAATGCAAAAACATTAAACAATAGAATGCCATCCAAAAGAGCTGAGTAGACGCCCCGTGCCATCCTCAACAACATTACCTGCCAACTAGAAACACATAAAAGTCAACGTTGTTGAGTGAGTTCTAGTTTTAATAAAACATACTTTACTTTCATTAAAACCGTCCTTTACTTTGCATGTGAACACACATCATACGTACACATAGATAATATCATTATTATCTTCATCATTCATTCATTAACTTTCGTTCATTCATCATTCGTCATTACCATTCACTTTCATTACTTTCTTTCACATTCATTCATACTTTCTTACTTTCATTCATACGTTCATCATTACTTTGTTTCATTCTATCAACACCATGAACTTTTGTAACGCCCTGATATTTTCTTTGAAGCAGACGGAAGAAGAAAGAAAAATAAAGTTCAAAGTTGAGGGACCAAACTTGCCAAAACGGGAAGAAACTTGGATGAATGGAAGTATAAAAGGGGGAGGGCAGCCCACACCCTCCCTATTCTTTCCAAAAACTCAGCCAAAGGGAGAAGAGAAGGAGAAAAAAGAGGAGAAAAGCTTGGTTTGGGTTGATTCGAGCGTGGAAATCAACGTGTAGCGGGTCAAATCGAAGCTCTACTCGACGGGGTTGTCAATGTGAGTTCTAGGACCCCTCTTTTACACGTTTTTGAATGATTTTGGGACTGGAACACATCTGAAAACCATTTTTCGGGTATTTGGGTGTAAACCCGTTTTCGTATGTATGTGTATGTGTATGTGTATGATTCGTTTGGGGCTTGATTTCGGGCTTGGTTGTGCTTGAATGATGTTATGGTGTGCTTCCCTAAGGTTTAGAATGGTTGATTTGAGCTTAAAAGAGGTTTGGAAGAGTTTGGAGGTCGGACTTGACTGCTGCAGTTCGGGATGAACTGCATTCTGCACCTAGCTAGGGCTATGCGACTGGAGGTCCATGCGTCCGAATGGCATGCGACTGGGTCCATACACACTAAACGGGTGCGACTAAGATTCATTCACACGAAAGTAGTGCGACTGAGGGTCATACGCATGGGAGTTATGCGACTGAAGGAAGTGCGGATGAAGGTCATGCGACTGAAGGTCATGCGACTGGAGTCCATACACATGTGAGTCGTGCAATTAAGGTTCATATGCACAAAGGTGTGCGACTGACGGCAATTCGCATGAAGGTCATGCGACTGAGGTCCATACGCCCGGATGTCATGCGATTGAGGTTCATTCGCATGGGAAGCATGCGATTGGAGGCTATGCGACTGGAGGTCCATTCGCCTGAGTGTTCTCATATGCACGAAAGACCATGCGACCAAATAGGGTCCATACGCCCGAATGACCATAGTATTGTCTAACTTTTGGGAAAGTGCGGATGTAGGCTCGGACCTTCAGGGTTGTAGATGATGTGATGGGCATGGCTGATGTAAGACGATGTATGATGATGAGCTGATGATGATGATGATGATGATGTGACGCATGATGATGTGTGATGCCGTATGGTTGTATGTTGTGATGCGCGTGATTCGTGTGATGTTTGATGTTGTGTGATTGTGCATGTCGTATGTTATGCATGATGTATGTTATGGGTGTGCGTTGTTGCCTTGTGTGATTGATGTTGTATGATGTTATGTTCCTTATTATTATGAATGATTGTCTTCCCGTGGTTTTGCGTTGAATGTTAATGAATGAAATTAAAGTATTATGTAACGTAAAGTTGAAGATAATGAAAAGAGGAACATAAGGATGGTGTGCATGCATTAATGAACGGAATGAGTGTATGGAAAGGCTTGCAAGCAATATGTACAGAGGTGCACGACTCGATGATGTCGTAAGCTCAACTGCGTGTGGTTAGCTAACCCATAAGGATACACGCAGGGGTTCTAGTCTTTGTGACTGACCACGGTATGGTATGTGGTTACAGTGGTTACCCATCTCGATGTTGGTGCCAGGCTATGTGCGGTGTGGAAGTCATTTTATGATCTTCGGCCCAATACTCTAGTATGCATAATGTGGGGGTGTTATATACGTGGTTATAGTGGTTACCCACCTCGATGCTGGCGCCAGGCTATGTGCGGTATGGAAGTCGTTTTATGATCTTCGGCCCAGTACTCGAATATGCATAATGTGGGGGTGTTGTATACGTGGTTATAGTGGTTACCCACCTCGATGCTGGTGCCAGGCTATGTGCGGTGTGGAACTCATTTTATGATCTTCGGCCCAGTACGCGAGTATGCATAATGTGGGGGTGTTGTATACATGGTTATAGTGGTTACCCACCTCGATGCTGGTGCCAGGATATGTGCGGTGTGGAAGTCATTTTATGATCTTCGGCCCAGTATTCGAGTATGCATAATGTTGGGGGTGTATAGAGCGGTGGGATCTTTTTCGCTTGCCCCGGTGCTGGTGCCAGGCTATGTGCGATGTGGAAGTCATTTTATGATCTTCGGCCTAGTACCCGTTGTGTGCATATGTTTGGGGTATAGCTGATGACACTGATCCGGAAGGAGTTATAGAGATAAAGAAAGAAAAGAGTGAATGAATGTATGTGACGAATGAAGCAAATGATATGTAACGTATGATGATTAATGAATGAAAGTAAGAACGTATGAATGAATGGAAGATGTAACGAACGTAATGGAAGATAATAATTATATTATCTGTATGTATGTATGTTGTGTGATCGCGTACGAATGTAACGAAATTGGTTTTATAAAGGAAGTAAAGTATGTTTTCTTTAAAACTAGAACTCACTCAGCAACGCTGACTTTGATGTGTTTCCAGTTGGCAGGTATGTTGCTGAGGATGGCGCGGGGCAGCTACTCAACTCTTTTGGATGGCATCCTCGTTTAATATTTTTGCATTGTAATGCGAACAAATGATATTGTGTAATGAACGGTTGTATTATTCTGTAAAAGCATTTTAATGAAATGAAAATGTTGTTTTTAATGTTTCCGCTGCAATGTTTTTATGTAAGATGATAAATATATATGTTTTATGTGCGATGATCGGCCAGCTGTAAGTGTCCCGGGAACGGGGCCTTACAACTTTACCCCACCGTCATGCATAAAGTGGGTACTGGGCCTAAGTTACATAGACCTTCCGTCATGGCGCACAGCAGCCTAGCCACAGTACCTAAGGGTAAATTCAGGTGTACCATTGTTATATGCTATACACATCGTCATGCGTAAAGCGGATACTAGGCCGAAGTCTATCATAGACCTTCCGTCATGGTGCATAGCAACCTGGCCATAGTATCTAGGGTAAGCGACAAAGATTCTATACAAATGGTCGGTCATAAAGACGGACCCTGATGTGCATCCTTCTGGGGTAGCAAACCCACACACCGTTAGGCTAACACCCTACATTGGGGCGTGTCCCGACATACAAGGCTTGAAATACTTTCTTTACTTTCCATCATTCATTAATACATGCATTCATTTATCATGTTCTCTTTCATTATCTTTCACTTTACGTTACATAATACTTCCATTTCATTCATTCACGTTCAATGTAAAGCCATGGGAAAATAACATACAATAAAGGAACATCATCATACGCAGTCAACATCATCATACGGGGCACCATCATACATACATAACATACATCATCATACATCATGCATAAAAATACGACATCATACATCATCATCAAGCATGCCCATCATAACGCCTATGACCTCAAAAGTCAACTTACATGAACCCCCGAGAATCTCCCATATCAAAACCTACATCTGCACTTTCGCCGAAAGTCAGAAGTTAAACTATGCTCTTTCGGGTGCACAAGCCCTACTGGGCGTATGGGTACCCTTCAGTCGTATGGCCTCCTAGGCGACTGAACACAATGCAGATGAACACCAGGCGATTGGGCCCTATGCGAATGGACCCAATGCGGATGGTCACTATGCGGATAGTGTTGGGTTTGTTGGACCAAAACAAAGTAGTTTAACCTTTTAAACTTGAAAATGCAGTGGAATAAAACCTTAATATTATCATTTATAATATGAAAATCAAGGCTCATATCATATCGACAACAAACCCAAGAACATAAGGATCATTTGTATGTGTATAAACTAGCTATCAAGATGAATAAACAACCAAAACAAAAGATACAAACTACCTTTTGTAGAGCTGCAGAAAAACGAATTTGGATGAAGAAAATGAGCTTCTTGAATGACCAAAACACCAAGGAAAGGTGTCCTCAAGCATCCATACCCACAAGCATCAAACAAGCACCTTTGTTGCTAGGATTTGGACACCAAAACCCAAAGAAGAAGGTGCTGGAACAAGCTTCTAGCCGTGAGTTTCTTCAAGAGAGAAAGATTGTATCTTCAATGTTTGGGTTCTTGCATGTGAGAGAGAGAAAAGGATTGAGTGTGTGTTTTTCTCTTGGAGAATGGTATGGTAAAAACCAATCAAGACCCACACCACCAAAGGGGCGGCCGAATGTGGTCTTTAGATGGGGTTTTCCCCCAAAAACCAAACTCAATTTTATAAACTAGTTGTTTTAAAATAGATATATAATTAACCTTTTAATTATATAACACATACACTCTTTATTATTTGATGTTAATTAACTAAATTAAACAACATTACAAATAATATCCATGAACAAAATATCCATATAAGTTGTTCAATCTCATATGCAACTTATTTAGAAAACCCATTTTCTAAATTGGTGTATTTATTTAATTGCATGATCATATCATCAATTAACTAATAATTGGCGTTTGCTAAGCTTGTTATTGGGTATGACCCGACTTGGATCATAACGTACTAACCACATCAATGTTCAATGTGTCTTGGGCATAAAGAATCCAACAATCTCCCACTCGCACAAGATTCACAGAACATTGATGCAAGCAGTAAATACCGCCTAACAATGGTTTACTACCCTTAATACGCATGATTGAAAGCCATTTAATAACATCATCCCCTTCAAGTATCCAACTTGAAATGATTTAGGTGAATCAATCATTTATCCTTTTGTTTCAGATGTCATGTTAAATCTAAGGACACAGAATGATCATTCCTTGTTGATTTAACTTAATCAGGCCTTAGACATCTTGCTCTCAACGAATAAGAGGAACAAATTCCATCTTGACTACATATGTTTCTCACAACACCTCGTGTCACACCTGAACATAGCCTTATGTACTGTCCATTATTTTAGAGCAGTGAAGAACTAGCTCAAGGTATAATATTTTGGTGAATATCAAAACCCAATATGTATCTCAGGTCAGAGGATACCAAATGATATTCACCTTTACTCAAATTTACTTATGATCAATCTACAAGATTCCATGTAGTAAAATTGAGATGCGGGTCAATCCAATATTTGTATCCCACAAATATCTATGAACTTTGGTAGCAACCAATTGCTCTATATTCATACCTTATGAATATCCACCAATCCATGTTCATAATAGTCTTACGTTCATATTTGTTCCCACAAATATGACCGACTACAGACATTTAGAATAATAAACATATTCATGGATATATACATGCTAAAAGGAACACAATCTCAAAATATCACAAACATATAAAGAGTTAAACATTACATTGTTCCAAATTTTAAATACTAAATTGTTCAATTCCAATCACTAGAAAATCAAAGACACAAGTATGACTTTCATGCTTTGCCCTTTCAAGGAGCTTCGTAAGTGGATCCGCAATGTTTTGATCAGTGTGAACTTTATGAATACATATCTTTCCTTTTTCTACTTCATCCCTTATGTAGTTGAATCTTGGCTCAATATGTCTAGTCTTTTGATGTGCACGGGGTTCCTTGATTTGTGCAATCACACCCTCGTTATCACAAAATATTTCTAGGGGGTCTTCAATGGTAGGGACGACCCCTAGATCAGCAATAAATTTCTTTATCCATGCAGCTTCCTGAGCTGCTAATGAGGCAGCTATGTATTCGAATTCTATAGTGGACAACGCTACCACATCTTGTTTTGAACTCTTCCATGACACTGCCCCTCCATTCATAATGAAGACATACCTCGATTGTGATCGAGAATCATCTCGATCAGTTTGGAAGCTCGCATCCGTGTAACCCTTTACAACGAGTTCCTCTTCACCAGACCCGTATATTAGAAACATATCTTAGTCCTCCTAAGGTATTTCAATATACTTTTAACAGCCATCCAATGGCTATTACCTGGATTTTTTTGATATCTACTTGTCATGCTTAACACGCATGACACGTCCGGTCTAGTGCATATCATTGCATACATGATGGATCCTATAGCAGACGCATATGGGATGTCCTTCATTCGATCTTTCTCATCCTTTGAGCTTGGACATTGAGATGTACTCAGTATTGTCCCTCTTTGAATAGGTACCATACCTTTCTAAGAGTTTTCCATCTTGAACCTTTTCAAGACTTTATCAATGTATGCACTTTGACTTAAACCTATTAACCGCCTCGATCTATCCCTATAGATCTTTATTCCCAGAATATAGGCGGCTTCACCGAGATCTTTTATGGAAAAACAACTTCCAAGCCAGGTTTTAACACCTTCCATGGTTGGAATATTATTTCCAAAAAGTAGTATGTCATCAACATACAATACTAGAAATGTAATTAACCACTAGCCTTCTTATATACACAAGCCTCGTCAGCGTTCTTGATGAAACCAAATTTCTTGATTTCTTCATCAAAACGTTGATTCCAACTTCTTGATGCTTGTTTCAATCCATAGATTGACCTCTTTAGCTTGCATACTTTATTAGGATGTTGTGAATCAAAAAAACCATCAGGCTAAACTATGGATAGTCTCTTCGAGATGTCCATTAAGAAAAGCGGTTTTGACATCCATTTGCCAAATCTCATAGTCATAATATGCGGCTATGGCAAACAATATCCTAATTGACTTTAGCATTGCCACAGGTGAGAAGGTTTCATCATAATCAACCCCTTGAGTTGAGTGAAACCTTTTCCTACAAGTCTTGCTTTGTAAGTATCCAAGTTTCCATGCATATCGGTTTTCTTCTTGAAAACCCACTTGCATCCAACCGTTTGGAGTTAAGTGGAGGGTCAACCAATTCCCAAACTTGGTTGTCATACATGGATTGCATCTCTACGTTCATGGCTTCCATCCATTTGTCACAATCTTAATTGGACATTGCATCATGGTATGTAGTTGGCTCTCGGAGTCAATCACATAGCATCCATTCATGAAAAATCCATATCTTTCAGGTGGAATGCTAACTCTACCAGATCACGAACGTTTTGTGTGTATTGATCAACCACTTGATCATCATCAACAACCTCTTGTTGATTGCTAGTGTCAACCAAACGTGTATCAGTTTGTGGATCTTGATCCTCATCAAATTCCACTGTTCTATATGTTATTCCTTCCTTAAGGAACTTAGCTTCCAAGAACTCTGCCTTTCGAGCAATAAATACTTTTTGCTCTGTTGGATCAAAGAAGTAGTATCCTATACAGTCTTTGGGATATCCAACAAATATACACTTAGTGGATCGACTTTCCAACTTGTTTTGGGTGTTTAGATTAACATAAGCTTCGTAACCCCATACCTTTAAATATGATAGAGATGGAACTCTTCCATGCCATATTTCAAAAGGTGTCAAATTCACTTTCTTGGTCGGGGCCATATTCAAAATACGAGTCACGGAGAGCAAAGCGAAACCCCAAAATGATAGAGGTAGTGAGCTTACAGCTATCATAGATCGAACCATATCCAATAGGGTTCGATTTCTTCTTTCAGACTCACCATTATGTTGCGGTGTTCCAGGTGGAGTAAGTTGTGAGACGATCCCACAACTTCTTAAATGATCCTGAAAAAGCCTCACTGAGGTATTCACCACCTCTATCAACGAAGGACCTTGATTGTTTTATTGAGTTGATTTTCTACTTTCTTTTAGAAGATTTTGAACATTTCAAAAGCTTCATGTTTATGTGCCATCAAGTACACATAACCATAGCGACTATAATCGTCGGTAAAGGTAATGAAACATCTTTCAACATTTCTTGTCATTGTCTTAAAAGGTCCACATACATTCGAATGTATGATTCCAAATAAGTCTTTTGCCCTCTCGTTAGTACCACTAAAGGCGACTTGTCATCTTGCCTTGTAAACAAGATTCATACTTATCAAATGAAACATTTTCATTTGTTTTCAAAAGACCATTCTTTTGAAGTATTTGAATTCGATTCTTGTTTATGTGACCAAGACGACAATGCCAAAGATATGATCACTTAAACCTATTTTAATTTCTTGGTGCTTGATTGGTATAATGAGTTATTATAGGATAAATCATCACGAACTAATTCATAGATACCATTAAAAAGCATTGCCTTAAAATAAAACACATCATCCATACAAACATAAATACCATTGTTTACAAACTTTAATTCATAACCACATTGTTTTAAAAGGGAACATAAATTATTTCCTAGTCAAACTAGGAGCATACATATGTTTCTTGAGAACAACTTCCAAACCATTTAAAAGTTTCAAAATATAGTCTCCTTGGGCTTCGACATCAACTTTTGCTCCGTTGCCCATGTATAGACTTGTGTCTCCCTTCTTGAAGTGTTTATTTCTTTTGAATCCCTGCAACAAATTGCAAATATGAGTTCCACATCCGGTATCCAATACCCATGTGTTGGAAGAAATAACATTTAAACCAATATGAATCATGAAAGTTGTACCTGATGTTTGCCTAGCATCCCTCTTGTTTCTCAATTCTTTGAGATAGGTGGGACAATTCCTATGCCAATGACCTATCTCACCACACTTAAGCATGGATCGTTCTCCGTTACCTTAGGCTTCTTAAGCTTAGGCTTTGGAGGTTCCGCTTTAGCCTTCCCTTTCCCTTTACTTTGATGTACCCCTTTCTTTGGCAACATTTGCCTGGGTTCGGGAAGGTCCTTTTCTATTGCCACCCTCATTGATCGAGAGAACAGGTAGTACCTTTCTACCCATCCCTTCCTTGACTGTTTTGAGCATTGCGGAAGCTCACCAATGCTCTTACCCACCCTTCATATTGTAATTCTTATGAACGCTCAAACCTTTGTTAGGCCATTAAGATCAATCCGTGGCCGGCTCCTTTGAGATGGGACAATTAACCTTTCGAGGCGACACATGGCTTTTCATCTTAAGAACATAATGAACCGATTGGTTCTTCCATGCGACATGCATGAAGCGCTCGAACCTTTCGAAGCATCTACCCTCTTTGTTGAAGGAACATTTCCTTCAACTGGGTAATCATGTCATATGCCCCATGAGCTCAAGTCCTTTTGGAGTTCAGGAATCTGGTTCCCAACATGAGCAAGAAACCTGCATGGATCATCTTGTATTAAGCCAATCGTTATAGGCTCAACATCCTCGGGTCTGGTTGGTCAGGGATGGGATCATCAAGGACATAGGCCTTTTTCTCTTGCTTGATAACAATTCTCAAGTTTCAATCAGTCCATAAATATATTATGGTTAAGACGATCCCTTTCTAAGATGGTTCTCAGTGATAGGGTAGTGGCGTTCGTGGGTGGTACATTGTTTTTTGTGGCCATTTCTACAAAATGACAAGTTCATTTGTATTTCTGAAAAATCACATTTAATTATTAATACCCTTTTATCAGTGATCACAAGTTTGATGTTTATCAGAATGTAAAGCAGCGGAATACACAACGAATTAGACAAATTGTAGCAAGCAAACATATATGTAAGCGTTAAGATCGCATACGGTTATAGGGAGAGAATATGAATTTCTGATTTCTAGGAATGTTTATAGATGGAGAATATTTCAATCAAATCAATCAAACATTCCATTCAATTGCTCATTTCGCTCAATGTTACAATGGGTTGTCACTCCTTATATAGAGTGCAACAGTCACTGCTGTTATCACGGAAAGTGACAACTGGCAGATCCAATACAGAAATAACTAAATCTTAACAAACTACTGAAATGTTCACAACTACTGAGAACATATCAGCAAGTTAAGTACAAAATATAAACTACTGAAACTACAACGACTGAAGAACAAGCTCTTCAGTCGTTTTACAAAACTACTGAAACATAAAACATAAAACTACTGATATCACAACTACTGAAGAAGTACTCTTCAGCAGTTGTGACAAACTACTGAGGCTTCAGTACTTGGTCTTCAGACTTTGACCTTCAGGCGTTTCATCAGCTGATGACTTCAGTAGATATCATCAGCTGATGTCTTCAGTCTTTGTCTTCAGACTTTGTACATCAGTTGTTGATCTTCAGCACTTGTGAACTCTTCAGCTGTTGTGCTTCAGTACTTTGGTCTTTCAGCTTCAGCACTTGTGTTCTTCAGCTGTTGTACTTCAGCACTTTGGTTCTTCAGCTGTTAAGGTCTTCAGCACTTGATCTTCAGCTGTTGAAGTCTTCAGCACTTGTCAAACTACTGATGAGGCTTTCAGCAGTTGTTGTGATACCGTGTGGGACTTAGAGGTTTTCTGATCTTGGCTCATTGGTTCTTTTGGTCCAACAAACTCCCCCTGAACCAATGCAGCCAAAACCTCTAACTTATTTAAACTCCCACTTATTGATGGCAAAAATGTTGGTCTTTTTCCTTCTTGATCAGTAGAGAAGATGACCCATGTACGCTCCGGCCTGGGAAGAACCTCAAATTTTGTTTGGCAGAGTATGAATGGGAACTCTGTTTTGGGGAACTGGACACAGAGTTGTTATCCCATTCATGAGATTCACTTCCCCATAATGAGTCTGTATGACTCACGGACATAGGCCTCAAGGAGAACAATTTGTTCCTCTTGAGAGAGTTCTTCAGCTCCTCCTTCGAAGAAGAACTCTGGACCATAGTACTCTGATAAGTACTTCATGGTCCTGCCATTTTTCAGCTCCACCGTAGTTACCTCCCTGTATACAAATTCATCCGGATGGTTGCCTTCAAGGAGTAACTGGAGCTCATTCTTTTGGATGTCTTCAAGCTTTTTGTATAACAACCCCTTCTTAATCATCTTGTTTTCTAGTAAGGCTTGAGGTGTCTTCTTTGCTTGGTGAGCTTTCTTGAATTCATCAATGATTTCCCAAGGTGAGACTACAACGGCCAGCATGATGGTAGATTCTATTGTTTTTCGTACTTGGCCGTTGTATCTGTGTGGGATAGTTCTTTTATGGATTCTAGAACTCACCCTGGGGTCTGGCCATACTCTCACTCTCTCCCTCTGATACTGAAAGGTGTGTCTGAGAGTGTACAGCCTTTGAGCATGCCCTTTCATGGCTTGAATAGATGATGACTGAGGAAATTCCTTGTCAACCATCTTCAACAGTTGCTCATCGTGCTGTTTCTGCTGTTCTTCTTCTTCTATCTTTACTCTGACCATTTCCCTTTGAGAGTCGGGTGTGATCATGGATTGACTCTGGGGCTTTGGTAGCTTCAGAACAGCAGAGAGTGGCAGACTATCATCTTCATCCTCTCTTCTACTTCTTCTTCCATCCTCAGCACCCTTCTCCTTCTACGGGGTACATCACTGGATGATGGTTGGGTTGTGAAGGGATGGTTTTGAAGAGAGAGGATGTTTGGATTTTGGCTTAGAGGTTGGTTGGGAGATTTGAGGATAGGATCTGTTTGAGTGGGTGGAAGGGAGGTTGATCTAGCATCCTTGTAGTTAATTTGCTTTTGTAAGTTTAGCCATCTCTAACCTTTTGCCAGCCCCAGCCTCATCAAGGCTTCCACAATGATCCTTTTTGAATTGCTCAGACAGACAGATTCTGGTGGCTATAGCCAGATGCTGTCCCTGGACCATGCGCGGATCTCCATTAATGATCTTCCCAAGTATTTGGCAATAAAGCGGATCATTATTTCCAACCTCTCTTTCTCAAGAGCATCGTACCCTGCCCATCGGGTTTGTATCTCTTACTCTAACCTTCTGATCTCACTATCCAGTGTGCTGTGTCAAACCCCTGCCTGAATAGTTGGTCAATTATCTTATCCATGGAGCGGCTGTGTGTGGTGTCAGCTTCTTTGACCAGCTCCTCCAAGGATTTTTCTTCAGCAGTATGATCATCAGCACTTCTCTTTCTTTTGTACGTGAGCAGAGGTTGCTTTTCTTGTTCCCTCTTCCTCAGATCTCTTCCTCTTTCTATCTTTCACTGCAGTACTCTCCCCCCTTTTTGGTTGCATTGGAGGAAGGGGTTGGTACCGCAGAAAGAGTCTTGTGGACAGCAGCATCAACCATGGGCTGTAATGTTGAGGAAAGCCTCTCATCAAGGGCTTTGATCACTATATCAGTGATTATGGGGGTGATGAGAGGGAGGGAATTTGGGTATAGCACCTATTTGCTCAGGAGGGTTCTGTTCCTGAGAAGTAGGGCCTGAAGCAGAGGCGGTGGTTGATTTTGGAGTGGCTCTGTGTTTGGGAAACCTTCAGGGAAGGTGCCATCTGTGGTGTATGAGGGTGGCAGATGGACTTGCATCCTGAGACATCTTGGCCAGCAGCTCTTTGAGTCTGCTAACCTCATCCTCTAGAATGGTGTTTGTGAGCAACGACATCGAAGAAGAAGCTCAGGTCATCATCAGTTGATACTGAATCACCTGACCTCCTGCTTAGAGCAGGATTTACATGCACTGGGTGTAGACCAGTTGGTGCATGTGCCCCTTGTGCTTGGTACTGGGGACTTCCAGCCTCAGGACAATGTCCATCATCAGCTGTTGCCTCTAGGGAGGTCTTAGCAATGTTACCAGCCTCACTCTGGTCATGTGCTGAGTCAGAGGTGGTGGCAGCCTCACTAGATATTCTAATCTCCTTCTCTACACCAGGAGATAGAATTGGGAAACCCCTGTGCTGTGGGTTCTCAATGCACTGTGTTCCTCCCCCTCAATTGTAGAGGCATTCCCAGTAAGAAGTGGTTTCTGGGGAGGGGGTGAGGAGTGCAATTGAGTCAGCACTTGAGCAACTATTAAAGTTGGGCTGTGAGGGGCGGTTGTTTGGGGTAAGGGGGTAGAAGCAGTGTGCACCTGGGGTGGATGGTGCTCTTCAATGGCAATCTCCTCAAGTGAGGAAGATCCCAGATAAGTAGGTGCCCCTTGGGTTGCTGCAGGCTCCTGTTGAGAGGAAGCCTGAGCGGCTGTGGCTGGAGGAGTCATTGTATCCACTAGGGGGTTTGGACTAGTGGATATATCCTGCGTTTGTGGTGCAGGAGCATCCTCAGGGGACTCAATCCCTGAGTAGCCATTTTGGGTTTCTTTTTGGTGGGTTTGGTGGGGACATTGGATTTGGAGGTGGTGGCTGTGGGTTCCAGCTGCGTGGGTTTTCGCAGCTTGGCAGCCAGTTTGAGTGTCCGGTCAGAGTTGTGCCGGGAGTATACTTCTGGCAAAACAGCCGTAGCAGGGACTCCCAAGCCAACAAGTCCCTCAGCATTAAGCTGGTCTATTATAATGGCCATTGAACCGTGGATAGAGTATCCAACGGTTGGCAGTTAGTTTTTGAGCCATATCTTTGAGCTCTGAAAATATTAATTCTGAAAAGTTCAGTGGTTGTTGCTCAAGGATAGAATACAATACCTGCTGCCATTTGGTGGACATTTGATCCCAAGACGATGTCTTAGGGGCCAAACATACATTGACCATGTGAAAGATCAGGCGCTCAGCGTCATTAAAGTGTTTCTTCATGATGGTGGTGGCACTGAGATCACCTTGATATCCATGCTGAGCAAATGATAGATCTATGGTGCCCTTCGGATATCCAGCAGGAGAGGTAGCATCACTCAGGTGAAGAATTTTTCGGATTGTTGCAGGAGTAATCACTACTTCTTTGTTGTTGACTAACAGACCGGAGGGATCGTGTGCTGCTCTCCTCAGTAGTAACATTAACGTTCATCCAAAATTGGTTCAAGGATTCGGCATGTAAAACGGGGTTCAGAAGGAATGCCTTGTTGTATGGGGACTGAACCATAAGATCGATAGCATTATCGAACTTAGTCCAGATCGGCGATTTTGTGAGGTAGGCAACACAGTTGTGTCGCGGTTTAATTTGCAAAGACGCCATGGAAATTTGTTGGAGAGGAACGTTAGGTTTGAAGAAGATGAAGTATGGAGAGCTCAGGTTAAGGGTATATATAGGGTACGGGTGAGGAAATGACTGAAGGATGTGGTGTTAGTCATCAGTAGTTTTAAACGACCGTTGACATGGTATTATCCTTTCAGACGTTGAAACAGCTGAAGTCGCGGTGTTAGGCATCAGTAGTTTAGAAAACTACTGAAGACCGTGGTTTTGACTTCAGGTGATTGAAACAACTGAGGACATGGTGTTGTCATCAGTAGTTATGAAACTACTGAAGACAGTGGTTTTAGTCATCAGCTGTTGTAAACAACTGAAGACTTGGTATTGGTCATCAGTAGTTATAAAACTACTGAAGACGTGGTTTTGCTTCAGTTGTTTAAAATGAAACAGCAGTGGTACAAACGACTGAAGGGAAATTTCTCTTCAGCTGTTTTCGTCAATTCTTAGCTTTTCAGCTGTTTCAAACTATCCTCAACACATTCATCAGTCTTTATGGCTGATTTCAGTTGTTTCATAGGACATCAGTACTTATCTGTTTTTACTGATTTCAGTAGTTATGACTACATCAGTAGTTGTAACTACTTCAGTAGTTTAGAGCAGATGAAGTACTTCAGTACTTGTGAGAACTTTTAGCCTTCAGTAGTTATAAAAAGTACTGAGGTTAAAAGAGCTCATCAGTACTTATATGTGACAGGCAATGATCATCAATATGAATTACTGAGATCATCAGTAGTTGTCACCTATTCTAGCTGCAGCATACCAAGCCTTAACACCAGGTTTTGGAAAGTTGAACTATCCAAAGGCTTAGTAAAAATGTCTGCAAGCTCATCAGCACTGGGCACAAACTTAGGATCAATCAGACCTTTTTCAAAACAATCTCTTATAAAATGATGTCTGATCTCTATATGTTTGGTCCTAGAGTGCTGGACTGGATTTTTGACAATGCAAAGAGCTGAAGCACTATCCATTAACAATGGAGTCTTAGTCTCTGTAATGCCATAATCCAAAAGTTGGTTTTGAAGCCAGAGTACCTGAGATGTACAGCTTGCAGCAGCAATGTACTCTGCTTCCGCAGTGGATGTAGCAACTGAGGTCTGTTTCTTGCTCTGCCAAGAAATCAAGCAGTTGCCTAGGAATTGACATCCACCAGAAGTTGATTTCCTGGTCAACTTACACCCTGCATAGTCACTGTCAGAAAAGCAATAATTTACCAGAATGGTTGGTAGAATACCATAAACCTAGAGATGGAGTGCCTTGCAGATTCAAGATCCTCTTGACTGCAATCAGATGAGACTCTTTAGGTGCAGCCTGAAATCTAGCACAAACACATGTAGCAAACATAATATCTGGTCTAGAAGCTGTTAAATACATCAAGGACCCAATCATACATCTGTAAAGTGTTTCATCAACCACTTTACCTTTCTGATCTGAGTCCAGTTGTGTGGTGCTGCTCATGGGAGTAGAACAGGGCTTACAGTTTTGTAAATCAAACTTTTGCAAAAGATCTTTTGTATATTTGGATTGATGAATAAAAATTCCATCAGCCTTTTGTTTGATTTGCAACCCCAGAAAGAACTGTAATTCTCCCATGGCACTCATTTCAAACTTCTGTTGCATCAACTTTGTAAAGGCATCACACAACTTTGGATCAGAGGATGCAAAATATATCATCTACATAAATTTGAACAAGTAGATTATGCTGCCCAGCTTTCTTAATAATAAAGTCTTGTCTATGGAGCCTCTAGTGAAATTGTTTTCCAGAAGAAAGTTTGATAATGTCTCATACCAGGCTCTGGGAGCTTGTTTTAACCCATAAAGAGCTTTATCAAGCTTATACACCCAATTAGGATGTTTGTTGTCCTCAAAGCCTGGAGGTTGACATACATAACCTCTTCTTTAACTTTTCCATACAAAATGCACTTTTGACATCCATTTGAAAGACTTTAAGTTTTTGATAAGCAGCATAAGCTAAAAACAATCGAATTGCTTCCAGTCTGGCTACAGGGGCAAAGGTTTCATCATAATCAATACCTTCTTCTTGTGCAAACCCCTGAACAACCAGTCTGGCCTTGTTCTTAACAATAAGCCCATTTTCATCAGTTTTGTTCCTAAACACCCATTTAGTGCCTATTGCACACTTACCTGGAGGTAGAGGAACCAGTTCCCACACTTGCTGTTTCTTGAACTGAAGAAGCTCAAGCTGCATGGCATCAACCCATCCATTGTCCTTTAAAGCAATGTGATAATTCTTTGGCTCTTGCTGACTGATGAAGAGAGCATAGAAGCAGAAGTTTGACAATTGACTTCTTGTTGATACACCAGCAGTGATATCACCAATGATTTGAGACATGGGGTGATTCTTCAGATCTTGATACACAATGAGATCTGTGCAAGTGTTTGTAGCCGGTTCAGCAGCAACAGATGGTGATGGTGAATCATTTCCTTGAAACCAATCAGTGGATGGTAATTCAAAGGAAGTTGAATTCGAAGAAATCTCATCAGCATTTGTTGTGGATGGTGCTACTGGCGCTACAGGAACATCAGGTCTAGTTGAATCAGGCAGCTGATCACTAAACCTGAAGAGGTGAGTACTGCAATCATCATCATCATCAGCAGTACCACCAGGTGGTGAACTGTTGACAGGAGCAACAGCAGGAGTTTGATAAGGAACATATTGCAGTATGTCCAGATCAAATAACTCCACAGGACTTTGTGGAATCTTGTCCTTTGGAGATTCATTAAACTTAACATGTAGAGTTTCTTCAACCATCTTTGTTCTGCAGTTGAAGACTCTGTATGCTTTGCAAGTAGATGAATAACCAACAAAGTATCCTGCATCCACCTTAGGATCAAATTTGTGGAGTTGATCCTTTGTGTTGAGAATAAAACAGGGACACCCAAATGCTTTGAAAAATGAAATCAGTGGAGCCAAATGATGGAGAACTTCATATGGAGTCTTCATCAACCTCTGATTTACTAAAACTCTATTTTGCACATAACAAGCTGTGTTGACAGCTTCGCCCAAAAGGTCAATGGCAAACCTGAGTCAGCCAGCATGGACCTTGCAGCTTCAATGAGGGTCCTGTTCTTTCTCTCCACTACTCCATTTTGTTCCGGAGTCCTTGGAATGCTGAACTGCCTTTTGATTCCCTTTGAGAGATAGAAGTCATCAAGTGTATGATTTCTGAACTCAGTTCCATTATCACTCCTAATACACTTGACTGGAAGGGAATACTGCTTCTCAATGTACAGCACAAAGTGGATAATCTTCTGAGCAGCCTCATCCTTTGAATGTAGAAAGAAAGTCCATACAAATCTGGAGTAATCATCCACAATTACCAGACAGTATTTCTTCTTTGCCATGCTCATTACTCTCACAGGACCAAATAGATCCATATGCAGTAATTGCAAGCAGGCAGTGGACTTGGACACTTCAATAGGAGGAAATGAGACCTTGTGCTGTTTTCCTTTTAAACAAGCAGTGCAAGTTTCATCACAGTGGAACTCCTTTATTGGTAAGCCTCTGACTAAACTATTGTGGCTAAGCTGATTCATGTTTTTGAGATTAACATGACCAAGCCTCCTGTGCCATAGTTTAGATTCTTGAAAAGAGGCTTTGGAAAATAGGCAAGGATTACCTTTGAGATCTATCTTCTTAGAGAGATCTAAGGCATACACTCTTCCTGTCCTGTTGGCTTTCAGGAGAGTGTGATCATCCAATACCTTGTCAATCAAGGGCAAAACTTTGATGACAGAATCCTACAGTTTTGACTTGTGAAAAGGGCAACATGGCCTTTATCACACATTTGACTGACACTCAAGAGGTTGTACTTGAGATTTTCCACATGATTAACATCATCAAATTTGATTTCTCCATTGGAGACAAAGCCCTTACCGATGATGTAACCCCTAGCATCATTGCCAAAAGAGACAAATCCCTTCTTTCCTTGAGAGTAGTCATGAAGAAGAGAGATGTTCCCAGTCATGTGCATGGATCCCCCACTGTCTACATACCAGATGCTATTTTGGCATGTTGAAGAACCCTGCAATAATAAACAATCAGTTAGTTTTAGAGACCCAACCTTTTTGGTTTTGGCCTGGTCTCATCAATAGATGGTAAACTAGCATGTTTATTTGTAACAACAGCCTGAGAGAAGAAGATGGTGCAGAAGAGGAGTCCTTTGGCTTAGACCTCCTTTTCTGTGGTTTCAACATAGGAGAATCTAGTTGGTTAACTCTACCCAACAGATGTTGTACCATCATCACCAGCTGTGTCTGATTTTGTGATAAAGCTTTCAGCTCATCAGACACATTGCTAGTGGAGTTAGATAAGGTCCTATGTTGCACCTTCTTCTTTTGAGCACCCTCAGCTGTCACCTGTTTAACTCCTTCCTTTTGGATTGCTTTAAGGACTTAAGGGTTACAGGATTTGATGTTGCTGATACAAATGTGGTCTCAAACTCAGTTTTCATTTTTACCATTTTCTCATTAATTTCTTCCTTTTGTTTGAGTTTGGAACCTCTTTTGTACCAACAATCATCTGTAAGATGATTGAACAAACCACATACTTCACATGGTTTCTTCTTCATCTTAGGTTGATCATCAACTAAAGATGGTGAAGCATTGGTTGCTTTCTTGACAGCATCTTTAGTAGTCTTCAAACTCTTTCTACTGCCAGTTTTCTTCTCTTCAGTACTGACAGCAGTTGAAGTTTGAACTTCAGGAGTTGAATCCTGCTCTCCAGTCCTTTCAGGACCTTCAGGATTGACTCCTGAGTTGATCAACTTATTGATCATTGTATCATTGTCAGCATTTGGACCATCAACATCAGCTGATAGGTTCAAGAGGAGGACTCTGACTGCTACTTCTGATTGTGCTGTATCAGAAGGTAGATCACATGACTTGATGGATTGGTTATCACTCTCACCATCAGATTCTACCTCTGCTCTTGGGGTAAAATCTGTAGGTGGAGCAGTGTGATTGTAACCAATTCCAAACTTCACATTTGAAGCAGATTGCTTACTAAGAAGCATTTCAAAACCTTTGCATGATTGTACCCATCTATCACACTCGACCTGGGTAACTGCAAGGGTTTCTTTGAGATCTTTGTACTTCTCTAAAAGTACATCTTCTCTAGCCTTATCATCAATTATTTTGCAATTCAGTTTATAAATCTCATCATTTTTATCTTTGAGCACAAACTCAAACTCAGCTTTGTTTTTGGAAATTTCTTGTTCTAGCTCAATGTTCTTATTAATTAAAGCTACATTTGCTTCTCTAATGGAAGCAAATGCTGCTATGCATTGTTCAGAACATAATTTGGCTTTTGCCTCAGAGGATACCTGTGATACCTGAGGTGTAGAGGCATTGGAAGATGAAGTATCAGCAGACTCCAAAGCCATAAGAGCTAGATTCCCAAAGGGACTGTCACCACCATGTTGACCAGCACCTGAGAACAGTTGATCATGACCAGACAAGTCATCTGGTAAACTGCTCCAGTCAACAACTCCTGGGGTGAAGAAGCTGTGTTGTTGAGATGAAGGTTGTTGATGAGATGGGGAAGGCTGAGGTTCTGGTAATGCATGAGGTTGTGGTGTCATAGGAACTTGAACTTGACTTGACTGTGGCATGTAATAACAAGGGTACTGATAAGGCATTTGACCCTGAGAAACAAAATATGCCGGAGATTGTTGTTGAGGATGATGACTAGATGTGACAGGATGTTGCCCTCTGTTTGTTGACTGTTGCCAGGAAAAGTCACAAAGGGTGCAGTAGAGTTTGATCCAGTTGATCTACACTCTCTTGCAAAGTGTCCAAGCCGTTGGCATTTGTGACACCTCAACTTGCTCTTGTCAAAACCAACTTTGGTTTTGCCAGAGAGTCCTGGGAATTTTCTTCCAGTTCTTTTGTAGAACTTCTGAGATCTGATATTTATCAAGGCCATTTGGCTCAAAATATCCATCTCTTCTAAGTCATCATCAGCAATCCCCTTGAGATCATCCATAATGAAACATAAATTGTCATTATTACATCCAGTGAACTGACCATCAACACTTACAAATGCAGAATTAGAAGTGCTCGAAGAGAAATTAATATGCTCATCATACTGGCATTCAGATGCAGCATATTCTGACTCATGACCCACCAAGGCAGTGTTGCCTTGAATAAAGTCTTCAGTGAGCTTTCCAGATGAAGACAGCTTTCTCTTCTGTTCTATCTCTCTCTCAAAAGTGAGCAATTTCCCATGGAGTTGGGTGAGAGATAGTTTGTCCAAACTTGCACTGGAGCGTAGGACAATAGTATATGTGTCCCATCTCTCAGGCAGTGATCTGAGAAATCTGTTATTCATCTGAATATTGGTGTATTCAAGTTTGACCATTTTTAGTTCAGAGATCAAACAAGAAAACCGCTCATATTGTTGAGTCAGTGTCTCACCCTTTCTATGAGAGAATGTCTCATATTGTTGGGCAAGAATTTCTCTATTATTTGCCAAGACCTCATCTGTTCCTCCAAATTGTTCTTTCAAAGCAATCCAGAGGTCATGGGCAGTTTCATGATGCATTAGCCCAGAATAGATTTCATTGGGCAAAGCCATGGCCAGAATTCCATGGGCTTTTGCATCAATCTCAAGCAACTTTTTATCCTCATCTGAGTATTGCTCCCTCCTCTTCGGAACCATTTGATTGGTTTCCGGGTTATTCACCATAGGCTTGTGTGGACCATGTACCACTGATGTCCAACACCCTGCGCTGTTAACAGACAGGTGATGGAGCATACGTCTTTGCCATATGTTATACTCATTCCTAACCAGCATAGGAGGCTTGGTTGAGGAACCAGTATTGTGAGGATCATTGGAGGGAGTGGTCATTTTCAGTTCAAAAACAGTTTAGTTCAAGTTTTAAAAAGTTTTAGACAAACCACAACAAACTCAATGAGAACCAAGAATAAGATCTCAGGATGAATGAGCAGAAATACAGAAAATTCAATCTCTATAACCGTTTCTTGCAAAAACAAAAGCTAATTCAATCAAACTTGGATCTTGAATAGCAGTTTCAATGATCAATTATTAGATCGATCAATGATTAACCTGCTCTGATACCATTTGACAGGATCAGTGATCACAAGTTTGATGTTTATCAGAATGTAAAGCAGCGGAATACACAAACGAATTAGACAAATTGTAGCAAGCAAACAATATATGTAAGCGTTAAGATCGCATACGGTTATAGGGAGAGATATGAATTTCTGATTTCTAGGAATGTTTATAGATGGAGAATATTTCTAATCAAATCAATCAAACATTCCATTCAATTGCTCATTTCGCTCAATGATTACAATGGGTTGTCACTCCTTATATAGAGTGCAACAGTCACTGCTGTTATCACGGAAAGTGACAACTGGCAGATCCAATACAGAAATAACTAAATCTTAACAAACTACTGAAATGTTCACAACTACTGAGAACATATCAGCAAGTTAAGTACAAAATATAAACTACTGAAACTACAACGACTGAAGAACAAGCTCTTCAGTCGTTTTACAAAACTACTGAAACATAAAACATAAAACTACTGATATCACAACTACTGAAGAAGTACTCTTCAGCAGTTGTGACAAACTACTGAGGCTTCAGTACTTGGTCTTCAGACTTTGACCTTCAGGCGTTTCATCAGCTGATGACTTCAGTAGATATCATCAGCTGATGTCTTCAGTCTTTGTCTTCAGACTTTGTACATCAGTTGTTGATCTTCAGCACTTGTGAACTCTTCAGCTGTTGTGCTTCAGTACTTTGGTCTTTCAGCTTCAGCACTTGTGTTCTTCAGCTGTTGTACTTCAGCACTTTGGTTCTTCAGCTGTTAAGGTCTTCAGCACTTGATCTTCAGCTGTTGAAGTCTTCAGCACTTGTCAAACTGATGAGGCTTTCAGCAGTGTTGTGATACCGTGTGGGACTTAGAGGTTTTCTGATCTTGGCTCATTGGTTCTTTTGGTCCAACAAACTCCCCCTGAACCAATGCAGCCAAAACCTCTAACTTATTAAACTCCCACTTATTGATGGCAAAAATGTTGGTCTTTTTCCTTCTTGATCAGTAGAGAAGATGACCCATGTACGCTCCGGCCTGGGAAGAACCTCAAATATTTGTTTGGCAGAGTATGAATGGGAACTCTGTTTTGGGGAACTGGACACAGAGTTGTTATCCCATTCATGAGATTCACTTCCCCATAATGAGTCTGTATGACTCACGGACATAGGCCTCAAGGAGAACAATTTGTTCCTCTTGAGAGAGTTCTTCAGCTCCTCCTTCGAAGAAGAACTCTGGACCATAGTACTCTGATAAGTACTTCATGGTCCTGCCATTTTTCAGCTCCACCGTAGTTACCTCCCTGTATACAAATTCATCCGGATGGTTGCCTTCAAGGAGTAACTGGAGCTCATTCTTTTGGATGTCTTCAAGCTTTTTGTATAACAACCCCTTCTTAATCATCTTGTTTTCTAGTAAGCTTGAGGTGTCTTCTTTGCTTGGTGAGCTTTCTTGAATTCATCAATGATTTCCCAAGGTGAGACTACACGGCCAGCATGATGGTAGATTCTATTGTTTTTCGTACTTGGCCGTTGTATCTGTGTGGGATAGTTCTTTTATGGATTCTAGAACTCACCCTGGGGTCTGGCCATACTCTCACTCTCTCCCTCTGATACTGAAAGGTGTGTCTGAGAGTGTACAGCCTTTGAGCATGCCCTTTCATGGCTTGAATAGATGATGACTGAGGAAATTCCTTGTCAACCATCTTCAACAGTTGCTCATCGTGCTGTTTCTGCTGTTCTTCTTCTTCTATCTTTACTCTGACCATTTCCCTTTGAGAGTCGGTGTGATCATGGATTGACTCTGGGGCTTTGGTAGCTTCAGAACAGCAGAGAGTGGCAGACTATCATCTTCATCCTCTTCTTCTACTTCTTCTTCCATCCTCAGCACCCTTCTCCTTCTACGGGGTACATCACTGGATGATGGTTGGGTTGGTGAAGGGATTGGTTTTGAAGAGAGAGGATGTTTGGATTTTGGCTTAGAGGTTGGTTGGGAGATTTGAGGGATAGGATCTGTTTGAGTGGGTGGAAGGGAAGGTTGATCTAGCATCCTTGTAGTTAATTTTGCTTTTGTAAGTTTAGCCATCTCTAACCTTTTGCCAGCCCCAGCCTCATCAAGGGCTTCCACAATGATCCTTTGTTGAATTGCTCAGACAGACAGATTCTGGTGGCTATAGCCAGAATGCTGTCCCTGGACCATGCGCGGATCTCCATTAATGATCTTCCCAAGTATTTTGCAATAAAGCGGATCATTATTTCCAACCTCTCTTTCTCAAGAGCATCGTACCCTGCCCATCGGGTTTGTATCTCTTGTACTCTAACCTTCTGATCTCACTATCCAGTGTAGCTGTGTCAAACCCCCCTGCTGAATAGTTGGTCATTATCTTATCCATGGAGCGGCTGTGTGTGGTGTCAGCTTCTTTGACCAGCTCCTCCAAGGATTTTTCTTCAGCAGTATGATCATCAGCACTTCTCTTTCTTGTACGTGAGCAGAGGTTGCTTTTCTTGTTTCTCCCTCTTCCTCAGATCTCTTCCTCTTTCTATCTTTCACTGCAGTACTCTCCCCTTTTTGGTTGCATTGGAGGAAGGGTTTGGTACCGCAGAAAGAGTCTTGTGGACAGCAGCATCAACCAGGGGCTGTAATGTTGAGGAAAGCCTCTCATCAAGGGCTTTGATCACTATATCAGTGATTATGGGGGTGATGAGAGGGAGGGAATTTTGGAGTATAGCACCTATTTGCTCAGGAGGGTTCTGTTCCTGAGAAGTAGGGCCTGAAGCAGAGGCGGTGGTTGATTTTGGAGTGGCTCTGTGTGTGGGAAACCTTCAAGGAAGGTGCCATCTGTGGGTGTATGAGGGTGGCAGATGGACTTGCATCCTGAGACATCTTGGCCAGCAGCTCTTTGAGTCTGCTAACCTCATCCTCTAGAATGGTGTTGTTGAGCAACGACATCGAGAAGAAGCTCAGGTCATCATCAGTTGATACTGAATCACCTGACCTCCTGCTTAGAGCAGGATTTACATGCACTGGGTGTAGACCAGTTGGTGCATGTGCCCCTTGTGCTTGGTACTGGGGACTTCCAGCCTCAGGACAATGTCCATCATCAGCTGTTGCCTCTGGGAGGTCTTAGCAATGTTACCAGCCTCACTCTGGTCATGTGCTGAGTCAGAGGAGGTGGCAGCCTCACTAGATATTCTAATCCTTCTCTACACCAGGAGATAGAATTGGGAAACCCCTGTGCTGTGGGTTCTCAGATGCACTGTGTTCCTCCCCCTCAATTGTAGAGGTATTCCCAGTAATAAGTGGTTTCTGGGGAGGGGGTGAGGAGTGCAATTGAGTCAGCACTTGAGCAACTATTAAAGTTGGGCTGTGAGGGGCGGTTGTTTGGGGTAAGGGGTAGAAGCAGTGTGCACCTGGGGTGGATGGTGCTCTTCAATGGCAATCTCCTCAAGTGAGGAAGATCCCAGATAAGTAGGCCCCTTGGGTTGCTGCAGGCTCCTGTTGAGAGGAAGCCTGAGCGGTTGTGGCTGGAGGAGTCATTGTATCCACTAGGGGGTTTGGACTAGTGGATATATCCTGCGTTTGTGGTGCAGGAGCATCCTCAGGGGACTCAAGTCCCTGAGTAGCCTTTTGGGTTTCTTTTTGGTGGGTTTGGTGGGGACATTGGATTTGGAGGTGGTGGCTGTGGGTTCCAGCTGCGTGGGTTTTCGCAGCTTGGCAGCCAGTTTGAGTGTCCGGTCAGAGTTGTGCCGGGAGTATACTTCTGGCAAAACAGCCGTAGCAGGGACTCCCAAGCCAACAAGTCCCTCAGCATTAAGCTGGTCTATTATAATGGCCATTATGAACCGTGGATAAAGTATCCAACGGTTGGCAGTTGGTTTTTGAGCCATATCTTTGAGCTCTGAAAATATTAATTCTGAAAAGTTCAGTGGTTGTTGCTCAAGGATAGAATACATACCTGCTGCCATTTGGTGGACATTTGATCCCAAGACGATGTCTTAGGGGCCAAACATACATTGACCATGTGAAAGATCAGGCGCTCAGCGTCATTGAAGTGTTTCTTCATGATGGTGTGTGGCACTGAGATCACCTTGATATCCATGCTGAGCAAATGATAGATCTATGGTGCCCTTCGGATATCCAGCAGGAGAGGTAGCATCACTCAGGTGAAGAATTTTTCGGATTGTTGCAGGAGTAATCACTACTTCTTTGTTGTTGACTACAGACCGGAGGATGTGTGCTGCTCTCCTCAGTAGTAACATTAACGTTCATCCAAAATTGGTTCAAGGATTCGTTATGTAAAACGGGGTTCAGAAGGATGCCTTGTTGTATGGGGACTGAACCATAAGATCGATAGCATTATCGAACTTAGTCCAGATCGGCGATTTTGTGAGGTAGGCAACACAGTTGTGTCGCGGTTTAATTTGCAAAGACGCCATGGAAATTTGTTGGAGAGGAACGTTAGGTTTGAAGAAGATGAAGTATGGAGAGCTCAGGTTAAGGGTATTATAGGGTACGGGTGAGGAATGACTGAAGGATGTGGTGTTAGTCATCAGTAGTTTTAAACGACCGTTGACATGGTATTATCCTTTCACGTTGAAACAGCTGAAGTCGCGGTGTTAGGCATCAGTAGTTTAGAAAACTGAAGACCGTGGTTTTGACTTCAGGTGATTGAAACAACTGAGGACATGGTGTTTGTCATCAGTAGTTATGAAACTACTGAAGACAGTGGTTTTGGTCATCATCAGCTGTTGTAAACAACTGAAGACTTGGTATTGGTCATCAGTAGTTATAAAACTACTGAAGACGTGGTTTTGCTTCAGTTGTTTAAAATGAAACAGCAGTGGTACAAACGACTGAGGGAAATTTCTCTTCAGCTGTTTTCGTCAATTCTTAGCTTTTCAGCTGTTTCAAACTATCCTCAACACATTCATCAGTCTTTATGGCTGATTTCAGTTGTTTCATAGGACATCAGTACTTATCTGTTTTTACTGATTTCAGTAGTTATGACTACATCAGTAGTTGTAACTACTTCAGTAGTTTAGAGCAGATGAAGTACTTCAGTACTTGTGAGAACTTTTAGCCTTCAGTAGTTATAAAAAGTACTGAGGTTAAAAGAGCTCATCATACTTATATGTGACATAGTTACCATGATCATCAATATGAATTACTGAGATCATCAGTAGTTGTCACCTATTCTAGCTGCAGCATACCAAGCCTTAACACCAGGTTTTGGAAAGTTGAACTATCCAAAGGTTAGTAAAAATGTCTGCAAGCTCATCAGCACTGGGCACAAACTTAGGATCAATCAGACCTTTTTCAAAACAATCTCTTATAAAATGATGTCTGATCTCTATATGTTTGGTCCTAGAGTGCTGGACTGGATTTTTGACAATGCAAAGAGCTGAAGCACTATCCATTAACAATGGAGTCTTAGTCTCTGTAATGCCATAATCCAAAAGTTGGTTTTGAAGCCAGAGTACCTGAGATGTACAGCTTGCAGCAGCAATGTACTCTGCTTCCGCAGTGGATGTAGCAACTGAGGTCTGTTTCTTGCTCTGCCAAGAAATCAAGCAGTTGCCTAGGAATTGACATCCACCAGAAGTTGATTTCCTGGTCAACTTACACCCTGCATAGTCACTGTCAGAAAAAGCAACTAATTTACCAGAATGGTTGGTAGAATACCATAAACCTAGAGATGGAGTGCCTTGCAGATATCTAAAGATCCTCTTGACTGCAATCAGATGAGACTCTTTAGGTGCAGCCTGAAATCTAGCACAACACATGTAGCAAACATAATATCTGGTCTAGAAGCTGTTAAATACATCAAGGACCCAATCATACATCTGTAAAGTGTTTCATCAACCACTTTACCTTTCTGATCTGAGTCCAGTTGTGTGGTGCTGCTCATGGGAGTAGAACAGGGCTTACAGTTTTGTAAATCAAACTTTTGCAAAAGATCTTTTGTATATTTGGATTGATGAATAAAAATTCCATCAGCCTTTTGTTTGATTTGCAACCCCAGAAAGAACTGTAATTCTCCCATGGCACTCATTTCAAACTTCTGTTGCATCAACTTTGTAAAGGCATCACACAACTTTGGATCAGAGGATGCAAAAATAATATCATCTACATAAATTTGAACAAGTAGATTATGCTGCCCAGCTTTCTTAATATAAAGTCTTGTCTATGGAGCCTCTAGTGAAATTGTTTTCCAGAAGAAAGTTTGATAATGTCTCATACCAGGCTCTGGAGCTTGTTTTAACCCATAAGAGCTTTATCAAGCTTATACACCCAATTAGGATGTTTGTTGTCCTCAAAGCCTGGAGGTTGACATACATAAACCTCTTCTTTAACTTTTCCATACAAAAATGCACTTTTGACATCCATTTGAAAGACTTTAAGTTTTTGATAAGCAGCATAAGCTAAAAACAATCGAATTGCTTCCAGTCTGGCTACAGGGGCAAAGGTTTCATCATAATCAATACCTTCTTCTTGTGCAAACCCCTGAACAACCAGTCTGGCCTTGTTCTTAACAATAAGCCCATTTTCATCAGTTTTGTTCCTAAACACCCATTTAGTGCCTATTGCACACTTACCTGGAGGTAGAGGAACCAGTTCCCACACTTGCTGTTTCTTGAACTGAAGAAGCTCAAGCTGCATGGCATCAACCCATCCATTGTCCTTTAAAGCAATGTGATAATTCTTTGGCTCTTGCTGACTGATGAAGAGAGCATAGAAGCAGAAATTTGACAATTGACTTCTTGTTGATACTCCAGCAGTGATATCACCAATGATTTGAGACATGGGGTGATTCTTCAATCTTGATACACAATGAGATCTGTGCAAGTGTTTGTAGCCGGTTCAGCAGCAACAGATGGTGATGGTGAATCATTTCCTTGAAACCAATCAGTGGATGGTAATTCAAGGAAGTTGAATTCGAAGAATCTCATCAGCATTTTTTGTGGATGGTGCTACTGGCGCTACAGGAACATCAGGTCTAGTTGAATCAGGCAGCTGATCACTAAACCTGAAGAGGTGAGTACTCTGCAATCATCATCATCATCAGCAGTACCACCAGGTGGTGAACTGTTGACAGGAGCAACAGCAGGAGTTTGATAAGGAACATATTGCAGTATGTCCAGATCAAATAACTCCACAGGACTTTGTGGAATCTTGTCCTTTGGAGATTCATTAAACTTAACATGTAGATTTCTTCAACCATCTTTGTTCTGCAGTTGAAGACTCTGTATGCTTTGCAAGTAGATGAATAACCAACAAAGTATCCTGCATCCACCTTAGGATCAAATTTGTGGAGTTGATCCTTTGTGTTGAGAATAAAACAGGGACACCCAAATGCTTTGAAAAATGAAATCAGTGGAGCCAAATGATGGAGAACTTCATATGGAGTCTTCATCAACCTCTGATTTACTAAAACTCTATTTTGCACATAACAAGCTGTGTTGACAGCTTCAGCCCAAAAGGTCAATGGCAAACCTGAGTCAGCCAGCATGGACCTTGCAGCTTCAATGAGGGTCCTGTTCTTTCTCTCCACTACTCCATTTTGTTCCGGAGTCCTTGGAATGCTGAACTGCCTTTTGATTCCCTTTGAGAGATAGAAGTCATCAAGTGTATGATTTCTGAACTCAGTTCCATTATCTCCTAATACACTTGACTGGAAGGGAATACTGCTTCTCAATGTACAGCACAAAGTGGATAATCTTCTGAGCAGCCTCATCCTTTGAATGTAGAAAGAAAGTCCATACAAATCTGGAGTAATCATCCACAATTACCAGACAGTATTTCTTCTTTGCCATGCTCATTACTCTCACAGGACCAAATAGATCCATATGCAGTAATTGCAAGCAGGCAGTGGACTTGGACACTTCAATAGGAGGAATGAGACCTTGTGCTGTTTTCCTTTTAAACAAGCAGTGCAAGTTTCATCACAGTGGAACTCCTTTATTGGTAAGCCTCTGACTAAACTATTGTGGCTAAGCTGATTCATGTTTTTGAGATTAACATGACCAAGCCTCCTGTGCCATAGTTTAGATTCTGAAAAGAGGCTTTGGAAAATAGGCAAGGATTACCTTTGAGATCTATCTTCTTAGAGAGATCTAAGGCATACACTCTTCCTGTCCTGTTGGCTTTCAGGAGAGTGTGATCATCCACACCTTGTCAATCAAGGGCAAAACTTTGATGACAGAATCCTACAGTTTTGACTTGTGAAAAGGGCAACATGGCCTTTATCACACATTTGACTGACACTCAAGAGGTTGTACTTGAGATTTTCCACATGATTAACATCATCAAATTTGATTTCTCTCCATTGAGACAAAGCCCTTACCGATGATGTAACCCCTAGCATCATTGCCAAAAGAGACAAATCCCTTCTTTCCTTGAGAGTAGTCATGAAGAAGAGAGATGTTCCCAGTCATGTGCATGGATCCCCCACTGTCTACATACCAGATGCTATTTTGGCATGTTGAAGAACCCTGCAATAATAAACAATCAGTTAGTTTTAGAGACCCAAACCTTTTTGGTTTTGGGCCTGTCTCATCAATAGATGGTAAACTAGCATGTTTATTTGTAACAACAGCCTGAGAGGAAGAAGATGGTGCAGAAGAGGAGTCCTTTGGCTTAGACCTCCTTTTCTGTGGTTTCAACATAGGAGAATCTAGTTGGTTAACTCTACCCAACAGATGTTGTACCATCATCACCAGCTGTGTCTGATTTTGTGATAAAGCTTTCAGCTCATCAGACACATTGCTAGTGGAGTTAGATAAGGTCCTATGTTGCACCTTCTTCTTTTGAGCACCCTCAGCTGTCACCTGTTTAACTCCTTCCTTTTTTTGGATTGCTTTAAGGACTTAAGGGTTACAGGATTTGATGTTGCTGATACAAATGTGGTCTCAAACTCAGTTTTCATTTTTACCATTTTCTCATTAATTTCTTCCTTTTGTTGAGTTTGGAACCTCTTTTGTACCAACAATCATCTGTAAGATGATTGAACAAACCACATACTTCACATGGTTTCTTCTTCATCTTAGGTTGATCATCACTAAAGATGGTGAAGCTGGTTGCTTGGCTTTTGCCTTCATCTTTTAGTAGTCTTCAAACTCTTCTATTCTGCCAGTTTTCTTCTCTTCAGTACTGACAGCAGTTGAAGTTTGAACTTCAGAGTTGAATCCTGCTCTCCAGTCCTTTCAGGACCTTCAGGATTGACTCCTGAGTTGATCAACTTATTGATCATGTGAATGTCAGCATTTGGACCATCAATCAGCTGATAGGTTCAAAGAGGACTTGATACTGACTGCTACTTCTGATTGTGCTGTATCAGAAGGTAGATCACATGACTTGATGGATTGGTTATCACTCTCACCATCAGATTCTACCTCTGCTCTTGGGGTAAAATCTGTAGGTGGAGCAGTGTGATTGTAACCAATTCCAAACTTCACATTTGAAGCAGATTGCTTACTAAGAAGCATTTCAAAACCTTTGCATGATTGTACCCATCTATCACACTCGACCTGGGTAACTGCAAGGGTTTCTTTGAGATCTTTGTACTTCTCTAAAAGTACATCTTCTCTAGCCTTATCATCAATATTTTGCAATTCAGTTTATAAATCTCATCATCATTTTTATCTTTGAGCACAAACTCAAACTCAGCTTTGTTTTTGGAAATTACTTGTTCTAGCTCATGTTCTTATTAATTAAAGCTACATTTGCTTCTCTAATGGAAGCAAATGCTGCTATGCATGTTCAGAACATAATTTGGCTTTTGCCTCAGAGGATACCTGTGATACCTGAGGTGTAGAGGCATTGGAAGATGAAGTATCAGCAGACTCCAAAGCCATAAGAGCTAGATTCCCAAAGGGACTGTCACCACCATGTTGACCAGCACCTGAGAACAGTTGATCATGACCAGACAAGTCATCTGGTAAACTGCTCCAGTCAACAACTCCTGGGGTGAAGAAGCTGTGTTGTTGAGATGAAGGTTGTTGATGAGATGGGGGCTGAGGTTCTGGTAATGCATGAGGTTGTGGTGTCATAGGAACTTGAACTTGACTTGACTGTGGCATGTAATAACAAGGGTACTGATAAGGCATTTGACCCTGAGGAAACAAAATATGCCGGAGATTGTTGTTGAGGATGATGACTAGATGTGACAGGATGTTGCCCTCTGTTTGTTGACTGTTGCCAGGAAAAGTCACAAAGGGTGCAGTAGAGTTTGATCCAGTTGATCTACACTCTCTTGCAAAGTGTCCAAGCCGTTGGCATTTGTGACACCTCAACTTGCTCTTGTCAAAACCAACTTTGGTTTTGCCAGAGAGTCCTGGGAATTTTCTTCCAGTTCTTTTGTAGAACTTCTGAGATCTGATATTTATCAAGGCCATTTGGCTCAAAATATCCATCTCTTCTAAGTCATCATCAGCAATCCCCTTGAGATCATCCATAATGAAACATAAGTTGTCATTATTACATCCAGTGACTGACCATCACACTTACAAATGCAGAATTAGAAGTGCTCGAAGAGAAATTAATATGCTCATCATACTGGCATTCAGATGCAGCATATTCTGACTCATGACCCACCAAGGCAGTGTTGCCTTGAATAAAGTCTTCAGTGAGCTTTCCAGATGAAGACAGCTTTCTCTTCTGTTCTATCTCTCTCTCAAAAGTGAGCAATTTCCCATGGAGTTGGGTGAGAGATAGTTTGTCCAAACTTGCACTGGAGCGTAGGACAATAGTATATGTGTCCCATCTCTCAGGCAGTGATCTGAGAAATCTGTTATTCATCTGAATATTGTGTATTCAAGTTTGACCATTTTTAGTTCAGAGATCAAACAAGAAAACCGCTCATATTGTTGAGTCAGTGTCTCACCCTTTCTATGAGAGAATGTCTCATATTGTTGGGCAAGAATTTCTCTATTATATTTGCCAAGACCTCATCTGTTCCTCCAAATTGTTCTTTCAAAGCAATCCAGAGGTCATGGGCAGTTTCATGATGCATTAGCCCAGAATAGATTTCATTGGGCAAAGCCATGGCCAGAATTCCATGGGCTTTTGCATCAATCTCAAGCAACTTTTTATCCTCATCTGAGTATTGCTCCCTCCTCTTCGGAACCATTTGATTGGTTTCCCGGTTATTCACCATAGGCTTGTGTGGACCATGTACCACTGATGTCCAACACCCTGCGCTGTTAACAGACAGGTGATGGAGCATACGTCTTTGCCATATGTTATACTCATTCCTAACCAGCATAGGAGGCTTGGTGAGGAACCAGTATTGTGAGGATCATTGGAGGGAGTGGTCATTTTCAGTTCAAAAACAGTTTAGTTCAATTTAAAAAGTTTTAGACAAACCACAACAAACTCAATGAGACCAAGAATAAGATCTCAGGATGAATGAGCAGAAATACAGAAAATTCAATCTCTATAACCGTTTCTTGCAAAAACAAAAGCTAATTCAATCAAACTTGGATCTTGAATAGCAGTTTCAATGATCAATTATTAGATCGATCAATGATTAACCCGCTCTGATACCATTTGACAGGATCAGTGATCACAATTTGATGTATCAGAATGTAAAGCAGCGGAATACACAAACGAATTAGACAAATTGTAGCAAGCAAACAATATATGTAAGCGTTAAGATCGCATACGGTTATAGGGAGAGAATATGAATTTCTGATTTCTAGGAATGTTTATAGATGGAGATATTTCCAATCAAATCAATCAAACATTCCATTCAATTGCTCATTTCGCTCAATGATTACAATGGTTGTCACTCCTTATATAGAGTGCAACAGTCACTGCTGTTATCACGGAAAGTGACAACTGGCAGATCCAATACAGAAATAACTAAATCTTAACAAACTACTGAAATGTTCACAACTACTGAGAACATATCAGCAAGTTAAGTACAAAATATAAAACTCTACTGAAACTACAACGACTGAAGAACAAGCTCTTCAGTCGTTTTACAAAACTACTGAAACATAAAAATAAAACTACTGATATCACAACTACTGAAGAAGTACTCTTCAGCAGTTGTGACAAACTACTGAGGCTTCAGTACTTGATCTTCAGACTTTGACCTTCAGGCGTTTCATCAGCTGATGACTTCATAGATATCATCATCACTGATGTCTTCAGTCTTTGTCTTCAGACTTTGTACATCAGTTGTTGATCTTCAGCACTTGTGAACTTTCAGCTGTTGTGCTTCAGTACTTTGGTCTTTCAGCTTCAGCACTTGTGTTCTTCAGCTGTTGTACTTCAGCACTTTGGTTCTTCAGCTGTTAAGGTCTTCAGCACTTGATCTTCAGCTGTTGAAGTCTTCAGCACTTGTCAACTACTGATGAGGCTTTCAGCAGTTGTTGTGATACCGTGTGGGACTTAGAGGTTTTTGATCTTGGCTCATTGGTTTTTTTTGGTCCAACAAATACCCTTTTATGTCTCATAGAAAATTAATAATTAAAATCTATAATCCAAACGTTACTTTAAAATTATGGTTAGGTGACCTTTATCCCATTATTTAAATTAACAAGGTAGTCAACATTTGACAATTGCAACCTATTTTGCAACTCTAGTTTTATGGGTTTGGTTAAACATCTTATGTTTAGTCACATGTAAACCCATCAACAACCATGTACGCCATGCTTCGGTGACCCTATGCATGGTTTCCATCAAGTTCTCCCTAACTTACACAACACGTGTGAGTTTACACATACAGTGTGTTAAAGGTTGGGTGATCTTTAATTCCCACAAATATGTTACCCACCTCAAACACACAAGTTCCCTAAAAGTGTTAGGTGACCTTTACCCACAATAGTTTCTCAAGTGATTTGAGTGTCGTGTAAAAGGATGGTGTTAAACTTGTTCCAAAGGGATTTTAGTTTTCATTAATTCTAGTTTTATGAAAACTCTATGTACCTTGTATTTGATGCTTTCAAATACATGGTACCCTATGGTTCTTTTAATAAAACCTCTTTTATTTGAATCATTAATACTTTTAATAACTTTTTTTAACACATTAATGACTAAGAACCATGAAAATTCATCTTGTTATGACCATTTATAAGATTGTTAAGCATATTCACATATCAAAAAATTACATAAAAGAAATATCAAACAAGCATATAAGCACAACACCCCATGTGCATAACCATAGCCACTATGTTGGCAACACTTGTTTGCCATCACAAGTGTTGTCATTTGGTCTTTCCTAAGGGTTGAACACAACACAAAAGATGAGATCTCCAAAGACCCTCACTTGAACTTGCATCCAAATGCTTCAAGTCCTTCTCTTGTGTCTTCCTTTTGTGATTCCATCTTGAGTATCTTCATTTACAAAATTTATATCCTAATACAAATTTTTCTAGTAAAGAAAACACTCTTAATCTATCTATTACATCACAAATGAATGAATAAATAAATTACATCCAAATACAAGCACAAAGGAATAATTATTACAACCCATAAAGAATGAATACAACCAAAAATAAATCATCCATCCAAAACCAAACCAACACAAGGTCAAGGCTAGGTTATGCACCAATATGAAACAACATCCAAGAACCAAATAAATTCCTAATAGACCCTAAATTTTCAGCCAACACAAACCAAGAATTTAGGGTGTTTTGTCCAAACAAAACACAATCAACCATTTTGATATCTTATCTTTTAAGGTTTAATCACAAGTATGTTAGATATAACCTTGAAAGGTTGGGGATTTATAACATCATCACAAAACAGCCCCTATAAGGTTGTTAAAGCCCCATAAAACCAATTTTACAAGGACAAAAGAAGCTAGTCATCCACATATCCGCTCTAGATGCCAATGTTAGGTTTGTTGGACCAAAACAAAGTAGTTTAACCTTTTAAACTTGAAATCGCAGCGGAATAAAACCTTAATATTATCATTTATAATCTGAAAATCAAGGCTCATATCATATCAACAACAAACCCAAGAACATAAGGATCATTTATATGTGTATAAACTAGCTATCAAGATGAATAAACAACCAAAACAAAAGATACAAACTACCTTTTGTAGAGCTGCAGAAAAACGAATTTGGATGAAGAAAATGAGCTTCTTGAATGACCAAAACACCAAGGAAAGGTGTCCTCAAGCATCCATACCCACAAGCATCAAGCAAGCACCTTTGTTTCTAGGATTTGGACACCAAAACCCAAAGAAGAAGCTGCTGGAACAAGCTTCCAGCCGTGAGTTTCTTCAAGAGAGAAAGATTGTATCTTCAATGTTTGGGTTCTTGCATGTGAGAGAGAGAAAAGGATTGAGTGTGTGTTTTTTTTCTTGGAGAATGGTATGGTAAAAACCAATCAAGACCCACATCACCAAAGGGGCGGCCGAATGTGGTCTTTAGATGGGATTTTCCCCCTAAAACCAAACTCAATTTTATAAACTAGTTGTTTTAAAATAGATATATAATTAACCTTTTAATTATATAACACATACACTCTTTTATTATTTGATGTTATTTAACTAAATTAAACAACATTACAAATAATATCCATGAATAAAATATCCATATAAGTTGTTCAATCTCATATGCAACTTATTTAGAAAACCCATTTTCTAAATTGGTGTATTTATTTAATTGCATGATCATATCATCAATTAAATAATAATTGGCGTTTGCTAAGCTTTGGGTATGACCCCACTTGGATCATAACGTACTAACCACATCAATGTTCTATGTGTCTTGGGCATAAAGAATCCAACAGATAGATCCCATGAGAATGGACGCAATGCGGATGGATCCCATTCGAATGGACCTAATGCAGATGGACCTAGGCGTATGGACCTCAGTCGCATGACCCCATGTGAATGAACCTCAGTCGCACGACTCACAAGCGTATGGACCCTAGTCGCATGCCTTTCGGCCGTATGGCCTTCAGTCGCATGCCATTCGGTCGCATAGCCCCAGCTGATGCAGAATGCAGTTCATCCTGAATCCAATCTGCACTTTTCGGTCTCCAAACCCTCTCAAACCTGTTCTAAGCCCAAATCAACCATCCTAAACCTTAGGAATACATACCACAGCACCATTCAAGCACACACAAGCCCGAAAACAAACCCCACTCGCATCACACACACGGGTTCAACACACACATTTCAAAAACGGGTTTTACTATGTGTTCCAGCCCCAAATCAGTTGAAAACGTGTAAAAGAGGGGTCCTAGAACTCACACAAACAACCTCGTCGAGTAGAGTTTCAATCTAACCCGCTACACCTTAACTTTTGCGCTTGAATCCATGAAACCGAAGCTTGAAACTCTCTTCTTCTCCCTCTTCTCTCTCTTGGCTGAATTTTATGAGTATGGGGGAGGGTGTGGGTTGCCCTCCCCTCTTAATCCCCCACTCTTCCAAACCTTCTCCCGTTTTGGAAGTTTGGACCCTCGACTTTGGACTTTATTTCTTTTATTTCTTTTGCCGGCTTCAAAGAAAATAACCGGGTGTTACAGATACAATCTTCTTCTTAAAGTGATGAAAAAGAAGAAGATACAGGTAAGTCAAAGAATGAAGAGTCAAGCCTAGAGATGGTGGTCTATTATGGAAAATCAGCTGCTACACACACTGAAGAGGCTGAATTTAAAGAACTGATCAATGCACTGATGAAGCCTTCACATAAATGGGACTGCTTGCACTAAGTACTTCGTCCTTATATTGTGATCTATTACTTTTTTTAGCGGAACTGCTTTGAGGTTCAAACTGCTCTTTATAGAACTGACCTACTATTGAAACTGACTATGAAAAGACCATCTCACCTAAAGCTGACAAACCAAAACTATCTTCCATGAAGAAGCAAACTTCAACTTCTCAACCTTTGTATCCTGATCCCTATACAATGTATGATAGGGAAATGAAGGATTATTTATCAAGTCAAGGTTTAACCAAGAAGAAACTTAGTAACATGAAAACCAATTCCTTAAGGATTGCTGTCCTTAGGTTGATTACTGAGAAGAAGGAGAGACTTAAAACTCTGGAAGATGAGATTACTAGCAAAAAGCCAAGATCCAGAGTGTCTGCTCAAGACATTCCACTCACTCTTAGAGATCAAGACTCTCTGGCACCCTTGCTTCATAGATATCCTGAGTGGTTTGTTGAGCCTTCACAACTAAAGCTTCAAGAAGGCCTCACCACTACAGAGATGATAAAGGGTGTGTCTACTCCAAAGGGCAAAACAGATCAGAAAATCATTGCCTGGAAGTACGACAGTGATTGGAACATGTTCATGGTGAAGAGGATCTCCGGGCTGGTCCAATTCTTTACAAAGTACTCTGCTCTAGTAAATGCTCTAGAGATCCATGACCTAATAAAACTAGCTCAATTAGAACACCAAAATGACTCCAATACCTCTCTAAAGACTGCTGGAACTCGAGAGTTTTGAGAGAGAGATTGGAGCTTCTAACTTGTGTTTTGCATGTATGAAAAAGATAGATGTCTTGAGTGTTGGACTAGTAATAAAAGTTGTAGTTTACAAGAAAGTAAAAAGACCTCTCATAGGAGAGGGGGCGGCCGAAAATGGTCTCCAAATAAAATTTTTCCCCCCAAAACCTAATCAAACAATTTTTATAAAACTAGTCCCTTATAAGTTGTACAATTAACTTTTAATTGTATAACTTATACACTCTTTATTATTTAATGTTATCTAACTAACTTAAATAACACTAAGTAATATTCTTGAACAAAATATCCTAATAAGTTGTTCCATCTCATATGCAACTTATTTAGAAAACCCATTTTCTAAATTTGGTGTTATTATTTAATTGCATGATCATATCATCAATTGAATAATTGTCGATAATTGCAATGCTTGTTATTAGGTATAACCCGACTTGGATCATGACATACTAACCGTATCAATGTTCTATGTGTCTTGGGCATATAGAATCCAACAATCTCCCACTTGCACAAGATTCATAGAAGATTGATGCAAGCAGTAAATACCGCCTAACAACGGTTTACTACCCTTAATACGCATGACTTATAGCCATTCAATAACATCATCCCATTCAAGTATCCTACTTGAAATGATTTAGGTGAATTAATCATCTATTCGTTTGTTACAGATGTCATGTTAAATCCAAGGACACAGAGTGATCATTCCTTGTTGATTTAACTTATCCAAGCCTTAGACATCTAACTCTCAACGAATAAGAGGAACAAATCCCATCTTGACTACATACGTTTCTCACAATCACCTTGTGTCACACCTGAACATAGTCTCATGTACTGTCCATTATTTCAGAACAACGGATAACCAGATCAAGGTATGACACTTGGTGAATATCAAAACCCAATATGTATCTCAGTTCTGAGGATACCAAATGATATTCGCCTTTACTCAAATTTACTTATGATCAATCAATAAGATTCCATGTAGTAAAATTTGAGATGCGGGTTAGTCCAATATTTGTATCCTACAAATATCTATGAACCTTGGTAGCAACCCATTGCTCTATATTCATCCTTATGAATATCAACCAATCTAAGTTCATAATAATCTTACCCTCACACTTGTTCCCACAAGTCTGAATGACTACGGAAATTTAGAGTAAACAATTTACTCATGGATTAAACATGCTAAATTGGAACATTAATTGAAACATTATAACCAAATAATTTTATTCAAATAATAAGAAGTTCCACATATCCAAATACAAGATTACAATCAAATCCAATCACTAGAATATCGAAGTCCCATGGCACAAGTATGACCTTCATGCTTTGCCTTTTCAAGGAGCTTCATGAGAGGATCCGCAATGTTTTGATCGTGTGAACTTTGTGAATACATATCTTTCCCTTTTCAACTTCATCTCGTATGTAGTTGAATCTCCGCTCAATGTGCCTAGTCTTTTGATGAGCACGAGGTTCCTTGATTTGGGCAATCGCACCCTCGTTATCACAAAAGATCTCTAGGGGGTCCTGAATGGAAGGGACAACCCCTAGATCGGCAATGAATTTCTTCAACCATGCAGCTTCTTGAGCTGCCAATGAGGTGGTGACGTATTCTGATTCTGTAGTTGATAGAGCCACCACATCCTGTTTGGAGCTCTTCCAAGATACTGCTCCTCCATTCAGAATGAAAATATATCCCGATTGTGACCGTGAATCATCACGATCGGTTTGGAAACTCGCATCCGTGTAACCTTTTACAACGAGTTCCTCATCACCAGATCCATAGATTAGAAACATATCTTTTGTCCTCATTAGGTACTTAAGTATGTTCTTAACAACCATCCAATGACTGTTTCCAGGATTTTGCTGGTATCGGCTTGTCATGCTTAAGGCGCATGACACGTCCGGTCGAGTGCATATCATTGCATACATGATGGATCCAATAGCAGATGCGTATGGGATTGCCTTCATTTTATCTTGCTCATCCTTTGAGCTAGGACATTGAGTCGTATTCAATATCGTTCCTCTTTGAATAGGTACCGTACCTTTCTTAGAGTTCTCCATCTTGAACCTTTTCAAGATTTTATCAATGTATGCACTTTGATTTAAACCAATCAACCGCCTTGATCTATCCCTATAGATCTTTATTTCCAGAATATAGGCGGCTTCACCAAGATCCTTGATGGAAAAACAACTTCCAAGCCAGTTTTTACACATTCCAAGGTTGGAATGTCATTTCCAAATAGTAGTATGTCATCAACATACAATACTAGGAAAGTGATGATGCTCCCACTAGCTTTCTTATATACACAAGCTTCATCAGCGTTCTTGATGAATCCGAATTTAATTGTTTCTTCATCAAAACGGTGATTCCAACTTCTCGATGCTTGTTTCAATCCATGGATTGATTTCTTTAACTTGTATACTTTATCAGGATGTTTTGGATCGACAAAACCTTTAGGCTGAACCATATAGACATCTTCCTCAAGATATCCATTTAGGAAAGCGGTTTTGACATCCATTTGCCAAATCTCATAATCATAATGAGCAGCTATGGCAAACAATATCCTAATAGATTTTAGCATCGCAATAGGTGAAAAGGTTTCATCATAGTCAACCCATTGAGTTTGAGTGAAACCTTTTGCTACAAGTATAGCCTTATAAGTATCCACGTTTCCATGCATATTGGTTTTCTTCTTGAAAACCCACTTACTTCGAACTACTTTGGAGTTAAGAGGTGGTACAACCAAGTCCCATACTTGATTTTCATGCATGGATTGCATCTCAACGCTCATGGCCTCAAGCCATTTGTCACAATCCGAATTGGACACTGCATCATGGTATGTGGTTGGTTCATCTGAATCTACCACATAGCATCCATCCATGAAAAAACCATATCTTTCAGGTGGATTACTAGTTCTACCACTTTTGCGAAAGTTTTGTGTGTATTGATCAACCACTTGATCATCTTCAACATCCTCATGTTGAGTGCTAGTTTCAACCAAACGTGCATCGGGTTGTGGTTCTTGATCCTCCTCAAGATCCACTGTTCTACTGCTAGTTCCTTCCATAAGGAACTTTGCTTCTAAGAACTCACCCTTTCTGGCAACAAACACCTTTTGTTCCAGTGGATCATAGAAATAATATCCCATAAAATCTCTAAGATATCCAACAAAGATGTACTTGGTGGATCGGACTTCCAATTTGTTTGGGGTGGGAGTCTTAACATAAGCCTCACAACCCCAGACCCTTAAGTATGATAGGGATGGAACTCTTCCATGCCATATCTCAAAGGGTGTCCTTTCCACCTTTTTGGTTGGGGCCATATTTAGAATACGGGCCGCGGAGAGCAAAGCAAAACAATGATAGAGGTAATGTGCTTCTAGCCATCATAGATCGGACCATATCCAATAAGGTTCGATTCCTCCTCTCAGACACACCATTATGTTGTGGTGTTCCAGGTGGAGTCAGTTGTGAGACAATCCCATAACTCCTAAGATGATCTTGAAAAGCATCACTTAGGTATTCACCTCCTCTATCGGTGCGGAGAACTTTAATCGACTTGTTGAGTTGATTTTGTACTTCATTTTGAAAGATCTTGAACATTTCAAAACCTTCATCTTTGTGTCTTAACATGTACACATACCCTTAGCGACTATAATCGTCGGTAAAGGTAATGAAGTATCTTTCACCATTCCTAGCCATTGGCTTAAAAGGACCACATACATCCGAATGTATGATTCCTAACAAATCTTTTGCCCTTTCGTTAGTCCCACTAAAGGGTGCCTTAGTCATTTTACCTTGTAAACAAGACTCACACACATCAAATGAATCACATTCACTTGTTTTTAAAAGACCATTGTTTTGTAGTGTTTGAATTCTTTTCTTGTTTATATGACCAAGACGACAATGCCAAAGGTAAGAGTCACTCAAATCCGATTTAAGTTTCTTAGTACTACTTTGGTACAACAAGCTATCATTCAATGTGATTTCACGAACCAATTCATAAATACCATTGACGGGAATAGCTTTAAAGTAAAACATGTCATTCAAAGCAACATGAATTTCATTTACAATAAATGATAATACATATCCAAATTGTTTTAATAGGGCTACAGAGATAATGTTCCTAGTCAAACTAGGAGCATACAAAACATTATACAAAATTACTTCCAAACCATTTGGATGTTTCAAGATGTAGTCACCACGAGCTTCAACTTGAACTTTTTCCCCATTGTCCATGTAGAGGCTAACATCCCCTTTCTTGAAGTCACTACTTCTTTTGAACCCCTGCAACAAATTGCAAATATGAGTTTCACATTCGGTATCCAATACCCATGTGTTAGAGGATATTAAGTTTAAATTAATATGGATCATGTATGTTGTACCTGAGGTCTGCCCGGCATCCCTCTTTGCTTTCAACTCTTGGAGATGGACGGGACAATTCCTTGCCCAATGTCCAATCTCCCCACACTTGAAGCATGGGTCATTCGAAGCAACCTTTTGCTTCTTCTCCGGTGCTTTGGGTGGCACCCTTGCCACCCCGTTCCCCTTACCCGACATGGGTCCCTTACCCTTGGCAACTCTTGCTTTGGGCGCGGGATGAGGCCTTTTCTTGTTCCCACCTTCGTTGATGGTGAGAACGGGTAAAACCCTTTTACCCATGGCCGCCTCAGCCGTTTTGAGCATAGAGTGAAGCTCACCAATGCTCTTGTCCCATGCATTCATGTTGTGATTCAACACGAATGTCTCGAACCTTTTGGTAAGGCCATTAAGGATCAAATCCATGGCCAATTCCTTCGAGACGGGACAATTAAGCCTCTCGAGGCGGTCAATGTGACTTTTCATCTTAAGCACATAAGATGAAACAGATTGGTTGTCGTCCATACGACATACATGAAGAGCTTGAACCGTTTCAAAGCGTGCAACCCTTGCTTGTTGTTGAAACGTTTCTTTCAGCTGGGTTATCATGTCATAGGCTCCGTGATTTTCATACTCCTTTTGGAGATCCAGAGTCATGCTTGCCAACATGAGGCAAGACACTTGGACCGAGTCCTCAGTGTATTTTAACCAATCGTTAAAGGCCTCCTCATCATCCTTACTAGGTTGATCGGGGATAGGGTCGTCTAAAACATACGCACGTTTTTCTTGCTTGAGAACGATTCTCAAGTTTCGAAACCAATCAATAAAATTGTTATGGTTTAGACATTCCTTTTGGAGAATCGCTCTTAAAGATTGGGCGGACGCGGATGAATTTTCATTGTTATCATGGTTATTGGAGGTCATCTACAAAATTTAACAAAGATCAATTTTAGTATTTTCGATATTGTTATTTTAATAATAAATACCTTTTATGGCCATTTTATATTAAAATCTAGAATCCAACATTACATTTAAATTGTGGTTAGGTGACCTTTATCCCACGATTTAAATTAATAAGGTGGTCAATGATTGACGATTGCAACCATTTGCAACTTCTAGAGATATGGGATCGACTTGAAACATCATATGTAAAGTCGGCATGTTAATCCCATCAACACCATTTGAAACCACATCGTAGGTGATCCATTTGACATGGTTTGCAAATCAAGACATCCTACTTACATCCACGTGTGAGTTTGCCAAAATAAGTGGTTAGGTGACCTTTATCCCACAAATAAGGCATTCTCACCTCAAATCACAAGTTCCCTCAAAATGGTTAGGTGACCTTTATCCCACTAAGAGTTCCCAAGTGACTCAAGTGTTGTGTAAAATGACGGTGTTGATCTTGTTTTAAAATATTTAGAGATTTCATAATTCTAGTTTAGAAAACTCTTAGTACTTGTATTTGCATGCTTTCAAATACAAGATACCCTATGGTCCTTTGATTAAAACTTTTTTTAATCTTTAGAATCATTAAATCATTTTAATAACATTTTATTACCTTTTAATGATTAAGAACTATTTAATTAGTTTGTTAAGATCATAGAAAGATTTGTTAAAGCAAATATCACATACATGCCATCAACCACAATAATATAAACAAAACAACATAGCATATGTGCATAACCATAGCATCTAAAGTGGTCCACACTTGTTTCCCATCACAAGTGTGGTCCATAGGCATTCCTAAGGGTCATAACAAAACACATAGAAAGCTTCCAAAAGCCTCCCACTTGAAACCGCATCCAAAATACTCCATGTTTCTATTATGTTTTTCCTTTGTGCTTCCAACGCATACGTCTTCATATTACAAGATATAAAGTCCTAATACAAGATATCTAGTAAAATGAAAATGCACCTAATCTATCTATTACAACCCAATAATAAATAAATTACATTTTAAACAAAGCACAAATAAATAAATATACAACCCCATTGAATAAACAAATACAACCATTGCAATCATCCAAACAACACAAGGCCAAAGGCTAGGTTATGCACCAATATAAACATTCATCATATCATCCAAAAATAACAATGAATCCCCTCTAAAACCCACGAAATTTCAGCCAACATAAACTGAAATTTTGGGTTTTAAACATTGTCCAAACAACATACATATCAACATACATATCTTTCAAGGTTTAATCACAAGCATGTGTAATATAACCTTGAAAGTTTGGGGATTCAACATATAGGAATATTGCAGCCCTTAAAAGGGTTATAAAGTCCCATAAAAACAATTTTAAAGGACAAGAACAAGCAAGCTATCCACATAACCGGCTCTAGATGCCAATGTTGAGTTTGTTAGAACATAAAATCAAAGTTTAACCTTTTAAACTTTCACAAAAACGCAGCGGAAATGATTTTGAAACATGATTATAAATCTGAAATTTCATGTTCTTATGGTGACATATATATGTATAAAACAAACCCAAAATTAGAGGATCATTATATGTGAATAAGCAAGCTATGAAACATATGTAAATGTACATAAAATCACAGCTACAATGAGCTGTGAAAAAACTACCTTTCAACAGCTTGATAATCGACCAAAAGGGAAGATAGATGCTCAAAACTCGGCCAAGGCTCCAAGGAAAGGACCCCTCAAGCTTGTATACCCCAAGCTAACTTGCAAACACCTCTTCTTGCTAGGGAGATGAACACCAAAATGACTCCAATACCTCTCCAAAGACTGCTGGCACTCGAGAGTTTTGAGAGAGAGATTGGAGCTTCTAACTTGTGTCTTGCATGTATGAAAGAGATAGATGTCTTTGAGTGTTGGACTATTAATAAAAGTTGTAGTTTACAAGAAAGTAAAAAGACCTCTCATAGGAGAGGGGGCGGCCGAAAATGGTCTCCAAATAAAATTTTTCCCCCAAACCTAATCAAACAATTTTTATAAAACTAGTCCCTTATAAGTTGTACAATTAACTTTTAATTGTATAACTTATACACTCTTTTATTATTTAATGTTATTTAACTAACTTAAATAACACTAAGTAATATTCTTGAACAAAATATCCTAATAAGTTGTTCCATCTCATATGCAACTTATTTGGAAAACTCATTTTCTAAATTTGGTGTTATTATTTAATTGCATGATCATATCATCAATTGAATAATTGTCGGTGATTGCAAAGCTTGTTATTGGGTATAACCCGACTTGGATCATGACATACTAACCGCATCAATGTTCTATGTGTCTTGGGCATATAGAATCCAACAGAAACTACCATTAGAAGCCATCCATACAATGAGTCAAATAAAGATACACGTGCTTAATAGAGAAAAGATGGATGATGCTAAAGACTTTGTCAACATGATAAAGGCTATACTGGACCCATCATAAGCTGAACCTCTGGTGCCACAACAAGATCCAGTAGAATCTTCACAACCTCATTCACCACCAAAGTTGAAGAACACAGGCTGTATAATCCTTAGGGGGAGTATTGTTGGACCCAAAAAGGATCATACATGCCAATTTAATTGATGAGTTGATGGTTGTTCTGCTGGATTCCCACAAATCCAAGAATTAATGTGGATGAAGATCCACTAATGCAGATGAAGATCCTGCAGTAGAAGAAGTATTGGCTTACCGCATTTGTTCATGTAGAAGGCAAAGAACAAATGCTGACAAGTATTTGTTCTTCTGCATTAACAAATGCGGAAGACCAATAATAATGTGGACAAGATTTTGTTCATCCGCATTTGCCAATGCGGATGACCAGACAAGAATGCACATAAGCATTTCTTCATCCGCATTACCCAATGCGGATGACCAACATACTAATACGGATGATCAAGTGAAGAAATGTTGATCAAGTCCATATCATCCGCATTTACTAATGCGGATGAACAAGCAGAAATGCGGATCAAGACTTAGACTAGTTTTGATGTATAGGTCAGGGGTAGTTTAGTCATTTTGTAAAAAGGCATATTGTCTGCCTATAAATAGAATAGAAAACCTCGTACATGATATGGTGGTCGATATACAATTAGAATATATTTTGGCATTTACTATGAAGGTGTATCATTACTGTTTATGCTCAAACACTAGCATTTACTGTAATCTTCATCTCATTCAATACAAATAAGCATTTATGAGTATTTCTTCAGCATTGAATGTTTATTGATTGTTTGTTTCCACCTTTCAATCCCTAACTCAATCATTATATTCGATCCTAAGTGAGAATCTCAATCTCACCACCCAGTCACCTTTTTATCCATAAATCTTGGCTGCCCATTGGGTAGGTTTGTCACCATGTACATGCTCATGCAAATGCTCAGGTCCAACAGTCCTGGTATCACTCCTTCAATTCCCTCGGTGCTACACCCATAACTCTCGTATAGGTTCTGAATCCAGCTTTCTCTAAACATGGGTGTTGGAGCACCTGTGATCGCATTCCTAGAAAATATATTACAAAACAAATACCTAATATTACATGGCAATTGATTAACCATATAATATAAATTATCAAGTCCCTCAAATTAACAACTCCCTCTCTTTGACCACGAGCTGTTATGGATGGCTAAGTAACCGATATATGTATCGCAACAATGGGTTTTGTATCTGGCTGCTCTTGGTTTTACTGAGTAGAAACCCCCTATTCCAATTTTTTTTCAAAATGCTCTCCGCATGGCACCACTTTCCACGTTTTTACTTTCCTCATCTAGAAAGGTATGGTATGTTGGCATTCCTGATATCGCTTCCTCTTCCACTTCCTGTTCCATATAGATATCGAGATATACACCGAACAAGGCAATGGATGTCTTACGCCAACGACCACCAAGTCTAAATGAAACCGCATTCTCATCCTAAGGGTCAAAGTCTTTCATGCTAAATCTGAAAGATGCTAAAAATTCAAGGGTTATTTCATAAACAGAAGGTCTGTTTTGTGAAAATAGACGCTTCCATTGAATACTCAATGAGTTATTACATCTTTCTAGTTGTCCAATAGCCGCCAGTGTTTCTTCATTTGCTTACAGGTGGGATCTTTCGACTCTTTGTAATAGTCTTTGAAGTCTATCATGACACCATCTCTCACGGCCTCCTTCAAATTGCAAATAAGGATGATCCATGGTCCTAAAATTTGAGAAATAAGTTAAACTATACAAAATAGATTTCTAGAATAGTTTCATGATATTGGTAATAATCAGGGTTTCATAAGACATAAGACTCACATCATTCAACTCATGTTTTTAAAATAGTTAAAAATTGAAATCCAATAAAAAGTTTGTTAGCATGGGGGTGCGTCTTTTGAAACGTGGGGGTGCGTCTTGTGAAACGTGGGGTGCGGCTGATATTTTGAGATATGAAATTTTGACTCGAGCATGTGTGGTTTTGTTTGTAAACCTTTGATTAAGCATGGTTTGAGCATTTTCTTGCTTGAAGAACCAAAAATTATACATTTAGCATTTTAATCACTTGTTAATAATTCAAGATACTCAAAAATATATATAATGTTTAACACTACTTATGAATTCTTGTAACTTGAACATGATTACCAATGATTTCACCACCAATTATGAAGAGTTTTTTGAACAATAAAAGAAACATACTAATAACTAACTAAACATACTAATTAACACTAATCTTCAAGAAGAAACATGAACAAGAGGCTTTAAAGCATTCATCATTCCATAATACGTTTAAGTACTAGTCTTTACATATAATTGCTAAGGTTTCGGTTATTTAGAGACCTAACCACCTAACTACATGTAAATGACTATTACAATCATAGGAATTAGCATACTAACCTCTTGATAAATATCTTGAAATACTTCTTGAAAAGTTGAAAGAAAAATGAAAAAAATGGTGAAAATGGAAGAGGATACAAAAATTGCAGGTAGTGAGCTCGGTTTTTAACATGCAAAATTGAAGTGGAACAAGACAAAAGGCTGAAAAATGTCACATTGTGTCACTCCTTGTTGAGTACGGGGGCGTGCCTCATGAGGCACGAGGGCGTGCTCACCTTATGCTACCTGGTTTCAGTTTTTTGTTGTTTTGTTTTTTTGTTTTTTGATCATTTCCAAATCATCAGAAAAGATACGAAAATAATCCTAAATTTAAATAACACAAGACAAATTGACAATTACATTTCCTAAGGTCCTACGATTCCATGATACGTTAAAAGCCGAGAATCTAAAACTACAAAACCAGACTCCTTAACGTGCATCAGCACACCTAGCACATCATGAAATGCTTTTAAAAGAAGCCTTCACACATTTCATGTGGAAAAGTTGGGATGGGATAGTGAGAAGTGCGGTTACTTAGTTCTGCAAGCTGACGGTTAATGGAAACGAGTTCCTTGCCTATTTCCTGAACTTTTTAGATAAGTTCAGCTAGGGGTTGGGATGCGATGAGGTTCATTTCAATCATTTGCTTGATTAACTCATGTAGCTTGAAGAAGTATTCTTGAGTCGTTGGCTCTCGCGTTTCAGAATGCGGTTTCTTTACAGGATTCCAGCTTGAACTTCAGTGACTTCATTATTTCATTTTTCAGATGTTTTTAAGCAGAAATGGATGTTTCAGATGAAAGAATTCAACAAGCATGGTATTTATATACAGGTCGTGAAAATTGAACACGGGGTCGTGCTTAGCCAGGCACGACCATGTGTTTGTTAGAAAACGACTTAAATTCGACCTGCAATGTTTGAGAGTCGTCAGCGGAGGTAAAGGACAATTTTTGTCAGGGGCATGGGGGCGTGATCATGGGGCATGACCCCGTGTTTGTGCTTGTGAGGTCCTAAAAAGTTAAAACAAACAAGAAAAAGTTATGTACAGGTGCCGCGTTTAAGTTTTGGGTCTTCGGTGCAACCCTTCCCACACATAGTTTTTGTTGGGGCGGAGGTGTAATTCCTCCGAGAGAATCTTGGTTGGTCCTTCATTATACGGTTTCAAACGATGACCATTTACTTTGAAACTTAAACCGTCATGGTTGTCGATTTCAATGGCACCATTCGGAAACAAGTTTTTAATCATGTAAGGTCCAGACCACGTGATTTCAATTACCAGGAAACAAGCACAAACAATAATTATATAGTAAGACATGTTCTGCTACATGAAATCATTTTGTTTTCTTTAATCGCGCATTGTGGAATTTCCTTGTCCTTTCTTTGTAAACCCTAGTGTTATCGTATGCTTGTTCTCTTAATTCCTCTAATTCGTGAATTTGTAGGAATCGATTCTTTCATGTAAGGTCTTGGTCCAAGTTTGCTGCTTTAAGTGCCTAAAAAGCTTTGTGCTCTAGTTCCACAAGTAGGTGACACGACTTCCCATAAACTAGTTTGAACGGTGTTGTGCCTGTGGAAGTCTTATAGGCTGTTCGAAAAGCCTATAGTGCATTATCTAGCTTGTTAGACCAGTCCTTATGGTTCTGACCTACAGTTTTCTCATTGATTCATTTGATGCCTCGGTTAGTGACTTCGGCTTGTACATTCGCTTGTGGGTGATAAGCAGTTGTAAATCGATGACGCACTCCATAACGGGCCATTGCTCGTTGGAGCTGGTAGTTACAGAAATGTGTTCCTCGGTCACTAATTAAAGCCTTGGGGACACCAAAATGAGAAAATAGTTTCTTGTGGAATCTGACAATGTTTCTGGCATCATTGGTAGGTAGGGCTTGAGCTTCAGCCCATTTTGAAACGTAATCGATTGCTACCATGACGTAATGATTGCCAAACGAGACCAGGAATGGCCCCATGAAATCAATACCCCATACGTTAGATACCTCGCATACTTGAACTGGTTTTTGAGGCATTTCATCTCGTGCTGAGATATTGGTTGCTCTTTGACATGCATCACAAGTGCGTGCCATGTTATGAGCATCTTTGAAGATTGTAGGCCAATAAAATCCAGAGTCAGATACTTTCTTAGCTGTCAGGGTTCCTCCGTGATGTCCTCTTGTGGGTCCTTCATGATAGTGCCTTAGCTTCTGTTCCGCTTCACTTCCGTATACACATCTTCGAATGAGTTGATTTGCACTTATTCTGAATAGATAGAGGTCCTCCTAATAGTAATATTTTATATCAGTAAAGAATTTCTTTTTTTGCTGATAAGTCATTCCTTTGAGAAGGATTCCGCTTGCTAAGTAATTTGTGAAATCGGCAAACCAAGGATGTTCATCGATTAAGGATTGGATGTGCATAGTGAATTCGTGAGGGAATTGTCATTTATTGTGGATTCCTCAATTTGTGAATGACTTGAATCTTCAAGACGCGAGAGATGATCGACCGCCAAATTTTTTGCTCCTTTCTTATCACCAATTTCTATGTCAAATTCTTGAAGTAGAAGAATCCAACGGATCAATCTCGGCTTTGCATCTTGTTTGTTGAATAGATAACGAAGGGCTGCATGATCGGTGTAAACGATTGTTTTTGAAAGATTAGATACGAGCGAAATTTGTCAAATGCAAAAACTACAGCGAGAAGCTCTTTCTTGGTGGTGGTGTAGTTTTCTTGTGCATCATTTAAAGTTTTGCTTGCATAGTGAATTGGGTGGAATTGCTTGTCTTTCCTTTGTCCTAACACAGCTCCTAATGCAAAATCACTTGCGTCACAAATGAGTTCAAATGGCAGTGTCCAATCTAGGGAAACCATGATCGGAGCGGTTACCAATCTCTCCTTTAGTAAATTGAATGCATTTGTTGGAAAATACAAATTATGAGTCTTTCTCAAGAAGTTGAGTCATCGATCGAGCGACTTTTAAGAAATCTTTGATGAAACGAAAATAGAATCCTGTATGACCTAGGAAACTTCTGATATCTTTCATGGTCGTGGGATGTGGAAGTTTGGAAATAATGTCGACTTTGGCCTGATCAACTTTGGAAACTTTTGTATGTCCTAACTTGATGCGATGTGGAATGTATATATTTTGATAAGGGTTTTTTTGCAAAGATTTAGTTTTAATTGGTTATTACAAATACTAAACCACACACACAAAAGACAAGTGTACATGTCGTATGGTAATATAGTGTTAGTAAGAAACAAGTATCAATCCATGAACACACCTAGCAACTCAACAATCTTTAAGATTTGACTATCAGATTTGGTTTTTGTTTGAGAAAATGATGAATTGTATTGATGGGATTTTTAGCATTTAAAAACAATATTAAAAATAAAGTAAACTAAGATTGAAGCGTTTGGATTTAAAACCAATGAATAAAGGTTATCATCCTAATTAGATTACACTTATGTAACTGTGATGAATTGATGGTGTGATTTAAAGATATTGATTAATGTAGCTATGTTAATGTTTATAAAGATGAGCTGGCACGATTTCTCTCCTACTGCCATAGTGACTAGGATCATGTCAGGTTGAGTATACTGCTTAGATCAAAGCCCTAGTAATGTAGGTAAATCTTTTGTGACCTTTTTGACATATGATTTCTCAAAACATTACTTAATGTTAAAAGAGAGTCGATTAAATTCCTTCCTAACATACCATTAATTTTAGAAACCCGTAACAATTACTGTAGATTTCTCAGACTAATAAAAATGAACCCGCAAATTATCAAAAAGTTAAGGTGATATGATTTCTAATAACCATCTCTAGTTTATTAGCCATGAATTTGTTATGAAGACCGGTTTTGTGAATAAGAGCTGATCATACGTTTTCAACCGTGTATGACAATCGCAATTACAAATCATAAATTTATAACTTCCCGTTCAAATGTAGGTGCTACCCATCAAAAGTTTTCCCAAGACCACTATAACATTAACATAACATATATCACACCATTAGTTACAAATTACATAAGTTTCATCCAATTATGATGATAATAAGAGTTTAGCTCATAATGAGCTTGAATATAACAATAGATGACAAATAGATAGATATGAAATCATTAGTGAAATGGAACAATCAAACCGACGATCCACAATGGATAGTGTTTGACCAATCCCGAGCTTCTTCCAAGTGTTGTATGCACCTCTTGAGCCTCCAAATAGTTTTGAAGACTTGATTCCCAAGAGAATTCTACAGAGTAACTCTCCCACCAAAGCTTGCCAAAATTATTGAACTTAGGCCTCTATTTATAGGCTTTCTAGAGTGTTTAAGCACAGCCCCGTGCCTAAAAGGCACGACCCCATGCTAGTACAATGCTTACGGAAGTTGGTTGGCTCGTACGTGCAGATTGTATCAGGCACGACACCGTGTTCAATGGAGCATGGCCCCATGTTGGATGTGGGGCACGGCCCCGTGCTTACTTTTAGGAGATAGTACTTTTTGTCCTGCCAGATGTCAAAACACGAGTGTATGTCAATTTAGCATGGGGGTGTGTTTCAGGCAAGGCATGGGGTCGTGCTTAATAAGGCACGACCCTATGCTTGGACTCCAAAGCTCGGATTACTTTAAATTCTTGTCAAATATGCTTCTTTTGTACAACTTGCCCTTTTAAACACCTGCAAACACAAATTAACCTTTTTAAGTACATATTCATCATTTTAAGGGAGATATTGAGAATTAAATAATGTGCTTTGGATAGGATTTTTATGTATAATTTGAAGCACATCAATTAGCCTAGGGGGAGTTTGTAAGGTTTTATGTAAGGCTAATGCACCTAAAACATCCAAAGTCTTTCCTGCATGCATGCACTAAAGTACAGAGTAGAAATGCTTCAGACTTTTTACACCATGCATTAGAAATATTCTAAGTGTAAAATCTTCTGAAGCCAAGACCAACATCTTCCAAAGCCAAAGTGAAGTCTTCCGAAGCTTCAAAGACAAAATCTTCCGAAGCCAAGAAGTGAAGACATATTTCTTTTGAAACTTTTGAACACATGCTTTATCTGATGTACTTTTTCATAAACCTGGATCATTTTCCTTTGCAACTTTGTTGTCTCACCAACTTTCACAAGTTGGTGAAAAGGTTCATGCTTGTGATAACTATACATTGAGGTCTTGAGTATGTGCTTTCTACTTTATGTACTTTTATTCTTTTTGTAATATTAGGATGTGAGTTATGATATGTTATAGTTACTAGTCAAAAGACAATCTGTCTTTTGATTCTACATTTGATTTTGTTGTCTAGTTCAAATGTTTCCAGCTGGCCTTCTAAGTATGGCCGATTGAAGGATGTAGTATAAAGTATCTCATGTCCTTGTAACTTTCTTCATGCTTTAGCACTTGTAAAATAACTTGAGAGCAATATACAATATTTTTGAAAACCATATACTTGTGTTGTTTGCTATTGCTCTGTCTCATATTTACTTGTGTTCTAAGTTTCAAACCGGTGTGTTACCGGTTCCCTATTCGATCTGCTAAGTGTTTTATACAACTCTCCTCATTGTGTGTTTGTGTTGTAAGTGACCATTCCCCTCTAAACGATCATGCATATCCTCTTTATTAAACATAAATATTATATATTTATCTATTTTGTTATTTTTATTAAAAATAAATTTTATAATTAGTATTTACTCTTAATCTATAAAATTATGTTTTTCTTTCTTTTTACTAGCTTTTCGAGTTTTGATTACTTACTAATATTTCTATACTCACGTGTTTTATGTTCTTTTTTGTTTTTTACCTTTTGATGCTAATTTTTCTGTGTCATGTAGGATACATTTCCAGTCTTGTTATGCAACATAATCTGAACACCTAATTTTATGTTGCATAATGAGACTGGAAGTGTCTGGTATGTATAGCGGAAAAAATTAGCATAAAAAGGTAAAATGACAAAAGAAGATAAAAAACGTTAGTATAGAAATATTAATAAATAATCAGAACTCGAAAAACAAGTAAGAAGGAAAATCATAACTTTATAGTTTAATAAAAAGAAAAGTAAACTACTAATTATATATGTTATTATTAAGAAAAGTAATAAAATGGGTAAATATGTAATATTTATGTTTAATAAAGCAGATATATGTAATTAAACTTTTAATTTGAGTATATATGTAAGCAACTAAGTTTAGAAGTGGATATATGTAATTAAACTTTTATTTGGGTATATATGTAATTAACTAAGTTTACAAGAGGAAATATGTAATTAATAATTTTAAGTTGGGTATATATGTAATTAATGAATTTTATAGGAGAATATATGTAATTCTCCTTTGATTATTTGGTTTATTTATTTACTGTCGATTTCATTCTAATATATGAATGATGAGAAACAAAAGTTTAGGTTTTACAAGAAGTTGGCACGAGTCTTGTTAGGTGTGACACCCTACACATATCCCACATCGGCCGTGGCCAGGAGAGATTCCTGGTTCATAAGGAATGTCTGGCCTCTATCATCAACAACGTGTTTTGGGCGTATTGGCTGTGGATGAGAGAAGAACTTTATAGTTAAGCGTGCTCAGGTGGGAGCAATCCAGGGATGGGTGACCTCCCTGGGAAGTTTTCACCTAGGAAACCAAAAGCAAATCCGTGAGCTTCTCGTGGGCAAAGCGGACAATATTGTTGATACAAGGAGCCGGGTGTTACAAAATGGTATCAGAGCCACTCTTGCGTCGTTCGGGGTGTGGCACATACCTCACCATGGATGGTGACTTCTCGGGCTCATCGAGGACGATGAGTCCAAACAGGGGGTGCTTGTGACATCCTACACATATCCCACATCGGCCGTGGTCAGGAGAGATTCCTGGTTCATAAGGAATGTCTGGCCTCTATCATCAAAAACGCGTTTTGGGTGTATTGGTTGTGGATGAGAGGAGAACTTCATAATTAAGCGTGCTCAGGTGGGAGCAATCCAGGGATGGGTGACCTCCCTGGGAAGTTTTCACCCAGGCAACCAACAGCAATTCCGTGAGCTTCTCGTGGGCAAAGCGGACAATATTGTTGATACAAGGGGCCGAGTGTTACATTAGGATCGTGTATTGAATGAAATACTAACTAATATACGTGTATACCAAGTCAAATAGTGCGGAATCCTATTTGATTGGTGATCCAATCAGTGAGAACGCACGTAGAAACAATTATAGATTGAATCTAAACGTTAAGAACGATTGGTAATCGATGTAGTGCGATCTATGAACTTGGAACAGGTTCTTAGAAGTCTCTGGACGGCTAGGGTACGATTTAGTACGTAGGTTTTCCGAAGTGTTATGTTTTTCCACGATTTAAGTGGTATTTATAGGTTAGGGTTTCTTATTCGGGCGACTAAACCATTAGCATGGTTCAGTCGTGCGATTGAGTCATGCGGTTGGTCCATTCGCACGACTGAGTGTTCAGTCGTGCGACTGAGCCAATCTCATGTTACAATCATGCGACTGATCCGGTTTCCTGGTTCAGTCGTGCGACTGGTTCGTTAGCATGAAATTGTTCATGCGTATGGTCCATTAGCATGGACCATTCATATGAGAACTTCACATGATTAAGTTTGAATATGTTTCTGTAAGGATTCCTTAAGTCTGATGCAACCCAAAACATCCAAAGTGTCTCAGCAACATGCACTAAGTACTGAAGTGAAGAATGCTTCGGAAGTTTTACACAATACATTAGAAAACATTCTAAGTGTAAAATCTTTCGAAGCCAAGACCAATATCTTCCGAAGCCAAACATGAAGTCTTCCGAAGCTTCAAGAGACAAAGTCTTCCGAAGCTTCACCCTATGAAGACAGATTTCTTCCGAAGACTTTTAGTACACATGCTTTATCTGATGTACTGTTCCATAAAGCACCTTTTCCGCTGCGTCTCTGATAAGTCACCAACTTACAAGAGTTGGTGAAAAGGTCCATGCTTTTGGTAACTGTACAAGGATGTGAGCTATGGCATGTCATAGTCACAAGGTCAAAAGGCAGATATGCCTTTTGATTCTACAATTGATTTTGTTAGTGTCTAGTCAATTGTATCCAGCTGGCTTTCATAGTATAGCCGGCTGTAGGTTGTAGTATAAGTATTTCAAGTTTCTTGAATCTTTCATATACTTTGTAACATTTGTAAAAGAACTTGAGAAAGCAATATACTGCATCCTTGAAAACCATATTCTCCTGTTCTGTCTCTTGCTTTACTTGTGTTCTTTGTATCACTTTTGGTTAACCCAGTTTACTGTTTGATTAGAGTTTAGATAATCTCCTCATTGTGTTGTTGTGTTGTAATTGTGTTCAAACCCTTAAACGATCCTGCAATTGGTATCAGAGCTTTCAGGCTCTTGATATAAGATCTAACCATCTTAAGATCCCTCACACACACAAAAACTAACTCTTCAAATGGCTTCCATCTCAAAGACTGATATGGAGACTGGAACCATGAACAAATCCCCACTGATCACTCTTGATGATTTTGACACCTGGTGCATGAGGATGGAAGGCTTCATCAGGTCTCTAGACTCAAGAATGTGGGAATCTGTTGAAAATGGACCTTTCATACCCAGCACCCCCTCTGCTACTGGTGCTGGTATGATTCCTAAAGATATGGCCAACTACTCAGATGAAGATAGAAAAAGAGTAGAGATTAACAGGAAGGCCATGACTGCTCTTCAGACTGCTCTCCCAAACTCTGTATACAGAGGTTTTAAGAAGTGCAAAACAGCTAAACAGTTGTGGGATGCACTGAAGCTGATGTATGAAGGCTCCTCTGAAGCCAAGGAGAACAAGAAAGATCTTCTGAAGCAGCAGTTTGAAAATTTCACCTTTAAAGCAGGTGAAACCATGACCCAACAATACTTCAGGTATGTTGAGATTGTGGATACCCTAGTGGATGGAGGAGTTCCTCTTGAGAACAGAGACATTGTAAGGAAGTTCATGTCCTCACTTCCTAGGCAATGGACACACTATTGTGTGGTGATCAAGAGGACTGAGAACCTTAAAACTCTTACTCTGACAGAGTTATATGGGATTCTCAGTGGATACCAGATGGAGATGAACATACAAGGTTCATCTGGCAACTCCAACAATCAAATGGGTTCAGCCCTTCATGTGGTTGAAAGGGACAGCATAGAACCCCAACATCATCTCTTATGCTACCCTGACAACTCACAAAAGGTTCCTTTCATCACCTTCCCGGAGACACCAAGGAAAACTTTACTCAAGGAAGTCCATTCCAAGAGACAAGTTCTTCTCAAGCCTTTGTGTCTACTGATGAAAGCTGTGGGAATTATCTCTTCACTCTTGAAGACCTGGACTGTATTCATCCAGATGACCTGGAATACATGGAGATAGTTCAGCAGATGGCTCTCCTCACTCATAGAGCCAAGAAGTTCTACAAGAGAACAGGAAGAAGATTTCCAAGCAATGCTACCAGTGGAAAGTTTGGGCTGGATAAAAGCAAAGTTAAGTGTTACAACTGTAACCTTATGGGTCACTTTGCTAGGGCGTGTAAGGCACCTAAAGCAAATAGGGGCCAAACACCACCCAGACCAAACTACACTGACAAAGCTCCTCAGTCTGAGAAGCCTAAGCAACATGCTGCTGTTGCTGTTGAAGAAGGAGGCTTTGACTGGAGTTTTCAGGTGGAAGATGCTTCTCCAACCAAGCACTGATGGCTGACCATGATGAAGCCAAGGTATTGGAACATCTCTGTACTCCTGAATGCATTGCTAAAGTGAATAGATACAGGTCCTACAACTTAGAGATGAGATCCGATCTTGAGTCATTAAACATATTAAAATCTGATTTTAGAAAGTCTGAAAATGATTACAAGTTAAAAATAGAAGATTTGGAGAAAACCATTTCAGTACTAAAACATGAACATACAGATTTTAGAACTCAGATGCAAGATCTTATAACTAAATTGACTGAGTGCCAGGCTGAGCTTGTGATCAGCAAAGCCAAGGCAGAGAAAAGTGTTCTTGAAGAAGAGACCTTCAAAAACATGATATCCTCATCCCTGCATAACAAAGTGTGCTATCAAAATAGACAGGGACTAGGATCAAATGAGATAGCTCCACCACACACAATCTTGTCTGTAAGATATCCTAGGTGTGGAACTTGTGAAGATGAGCTTCCTCTCATAGATCCTATAAGTGAGGATGATGAAGAAGTGATAGTGAAGAATTCCTCTGAGAAGAGTGAAGAAGAGGATTCTTCCAAGGGCCACTATCCTTCTGAGGAGAAGAAATCATCTGTGATGACCAAGTCCAAAAGAAAGAACTTGATCAGGAAGAGCAAAAGGAAAGCAAAGAAGGCTCAGGAAATCAAGGCTACTTTTGATGCTAAGCAGAAACAAGTTTTTATCTCTGCAGGTTTCAAAGTAGTAAGGACTGAAGACATCAACCAAGACTCCTCATCTAAGAGTCCTGGTTCATGTTCAAATCATCTCAGAGCAAAGAAGAAGACTGAGATGCTGTGTACCACTGCTGCATAGCCTGGACCATCAAACTCCAAGAACAGTTCACAGCCCAAAAGAACCGTCTCAGCATCTACCAAGATGAAGGTGGAGAAGAGATGTGACCAAAGCCAGTCTTGCTCTCAAAAGGAGACTCTTTTGAAGAAGAAAATGTTATGTGTCATGTGTGAAAATACTTCTCACATTGCTAAGGATTGCCCATACAATCCTAGAAGTACCATCCACATGACCAATACAAAGACTTCAAAGAATCTCAAGAAGTCTCAAGCTTCGGAAGGAAAGTATGTTTCCTTCGCAAGATCCAAATCAAAGAAGAAGGTAAATGGAAAATTACCTTCGGAAGTAAAATTGGTCTCGGAAGAAAGGAGTTCTTCCGAAGCACTGAAGTCTGCTGCAGTGACTACAGAATCTTCCGAAGGTAAATGGGATGTGGGTAAGTGGTGGAGTGGGTGTGGTAGTGGTGTGCGAGGTGGTAGTGGTGATGGCAGGTGGTGTGGTAGCAGTGGTGGTGTGGTAGCAGTGGTGGTGGTAGTGGTGGAAGGTGTGGCTAAGGTAGTGGCTGTAGTGGTAGATGAGGTTAGGGTAAACTTCAGTCTTTTCCCCTTCTTGCCATAGGGGTGAGCCATCCTCTTCTTCCTTGTGCCTCTAGGCACTGAGGCTCCCCCTTGGCTGTTGGGCGGGTCCGGGGCATATGAGGGATCTGAATCAGCAGCAGCATCCCGGGACTCCCCTGGGCGTCCACCAACCGCCCGTAAACCTCTCTCTGTGGCAACCACCCTGCTGCCCACAGTCCTCGTCTGAGGCTCCTCATCACTCTCTGCCTCCTCATCGGGAGGACAGAAATCCTGGTGAAAGCTGGCAGTGGTGGCATCTGTATGAGTAGGGGTTGGAGATATAGTATGAGCAGTGCTGGCCCTAGAAACAGCAGGGCCAGAATCTCCACCCGTGTCTCCATCATCATCATCAGAGTCATCAGATGGAAGAACAATCTGCTCAACATCTGAATCACTCTCCTCGTGGTGCCACTTCTGCCTTCCCGGTGCCACGTACTCCACATGGGCCAGATGCCCAATCAGTCTCTTAACAGGGGGTTTGACCTGCTTTCCCCTGTAGACCTTCATGCGACCTAGTGTCATGTCATCTATCACTTCCAGTGACACCGCATCCTGGCTCTCCTTAGGCAGAGAGGGCAGCTTCTCATCAATAATCATCTGGAGAAACCTCGAGTACATGCAAAAACCCTCTTTGCCTTTAGCCTCCAGATTCTCAATCAGGTATGAGAAAAACATGCTCGGGAATCTGAAGGGGTGGTTCAGTATCAGTGCCACGTAGGCATTTTGAATCTGGTCTGAAAGATCATCAAACCCACCCCTCCTAGAGGCTATGCACTTAAGTATCACATATGCTAAGTACTTGTACTGGGGACACAGGTTGCTTTTGTTGAGCACCCCTGCATTTATGTCCCCAGAGTACTTAATCTTGAGGAAACACCCTCTCACTGTCAGAGGGTGTAATCTTGTCGGATGATCTGCATCATCACCCAGATCTAGTACTCGACGAATATCAGCAGCAGTCACCTCGATAGCCTGCCCGAATAGAGTACTTCGGATGCTGTAGGGCTCATGGGATCGATCAACCGATGCCCCCTCCCAGAAGGCCTGCTGTATAGACCTATAGGGAGTGCTTGGTGTAGATATGGCTCTGTGGATCCATGACCTCTTCAGAAAAGCTATAATGCTAGCAAACTCGGCATCGTTCCGAGTTGTGGCATCCAAATGCGCACAAATGTTGTGCTTGGTGTTTACGGTCCACCCATCAGCCATCAATCTGTAACACAAGGAGCATAAGATTTAGATCATCAACCAACAGAAACTATTTCTAATTAACCTGTTTGAAATTAGTCTGGTTCAATCATGCGATTGAACCATATGACTGGGTTTAGTCATTTGACCTAACATGCGACTGGATACAATCGGGTGACTATTCATGCGTCTGAGTTCAATCGGGTGACTGAGCCTGCAATTGGTTTAGTCGGCCGACTGAGCTTATTCGTATCATTCATTCGGCCGACTGAGTCATTCGTCCAGCTCAGTCAGGCGATTGTAGTTCATCCGGGTGTCCAGTCGCATGACCCACTGTTTGTTCGATAGAAATTAGATTTTGACCAATTCTTAAAATTAGACATCGTGTTTTGTTCATTAGACTCACAATCACTTAACTTAGCACCTAATAACTTTGATTTCAACATTTTACTTAGTTTAGTTAGGTTATTTGTCCAACTAAAGTCACGGTTCTTCTTAGGGCCGAAAACTGTAATTTTGGAGTCAAATCGACTGAATTTTGGTTAGATAGCACCGCATCGTACCTGTACAAATACCAGAGATCGTCAGAATACCGAAATAGGGTGTCAAATTCGGTCAGAGGAAATTTTGGCAGAGTAATGATAGGCTGTGCGATTTTAGGGCGAATGGGGGGTGATGAGTTTATGCGATCGACTATGGCCCTATTTATACTGAATCTAATTTCAATTGGGCGACTGGACCCATTCACTCTTTTCATTCGGGCGATTGGATCTCATTCGTGTGATTGGTTCAGTCGACTACATCCAATCGGCCAACTAGGTTTCAGTCGGGCGACTTACTCATTCGCACAACTCCATCGGGCAACTGGCTCAATCTTGTAAGACATTCATGTGAATGGTTCATAGTTAAGCTCCATTTGGTTGTTTAGGACATAAGTATGGTCCAATCGTACGATTGGTCCATCCTCATGGTCCAGTCGTGCGAATGGATCAAACTCATGATTTTGACTTTAGGACCATTTGACATTTAACTTCATTTGACTATCAAATAAACATTTTGAGCATACGATCATCTTTGACATGATCCTTTTAACTTTGAAAACTTTTGATCACCTCAGTCGTGATCCTTTTAAACAAAACACATTTTGTCACCTCAGATGTGACCCATTAACATTTGAAAACACCTTTGGTCACCTTAGACGTGACCCTTTTAAATGATTAAATCCCAGATTGAATTCCATGACATAGTCCGACATATAACCAAAATTGACAAACTTAAACAAAGAAACTACTAGAAATTAAGACATATTTTTGTGATTTTGTGGGAGGTGGAAATCCTAAGATTGAAATCTAACAGATTTATTTCTTGAACAAGCAGCTTCGAGTTATTTTGACCATAAGAGGAATGATTTATTATGGAATCATACAGGTAATCAAATCATTCAGGATGTGTTACTAAAATCATTGATGCTAGATTCTTGTTTTCGTCGAGAGTCATTAGCAAATTAAGGAAAGCATACTAGTACTATAAGACGCACACTTTGATTTGGACTTTCAAGAATTGCGGCCATGATGATTGTCAGTATACATGTCCACTTAAATCCATACACAGACTTTTGACACAGATTGGTGATAGTTTAAGGTTTAATTATTTCAACAAGCATTTGTGGATCCCACGCTTATATGGTAATCACATTCCTCGGAGATTTTTGAGCGGTATATGGGTATTGATAAGAAGACACTATTCTTAGAGCTTTCAAAGAGAATCCAAACCCCAGGTCAGTGCCACCGCACAGCAGAAGGCGGCAAACAACAATGAATTCTAGAATATATAGGTTATGCTTATCTCAGGTCAGTGCCACCGCACAGCAGAGAGGCACATAACCTATCTTCTTGTTTGAGCTATTTTTTTGTTGCACAGATCACACCAACAACATAGGTTATCAGTTTGATTGCTTTTTGCATTTTTCATCATGTGCTTTGCTCATATTTTGGTCATCTGCACACATTTGTGGCGTTTAATTTGTGACAGGATCAGTGATCACAAGTTTGACGTATCAGAATATAAAGCAGCGGAATACAAACACGAATTAGACAAATTGTAGCAAGCCAACGATATTTGTGAGCATTAAGATCGCATACAGTTATAGGGAGAGAATATGAATTTCTGATTTCTAGGAATGTTTATAGATGTAGAATATTTCTAATCGAATCAATCAATCATTCCATTCAATTATCATTTCACTCAGTGATTACAATAGGTTGTCACTCCTTATATAGAGTGCAACAGTCACTGCTGTTATCACGGAAAGTGACAACTGGCAGATCAAATACAGAAATAACTAATTCTTAACAAACTACTGAAATGTTCACAACTACTGAGAACATATCAGCAAGTTAAGTACAAAATATAAAACTACTGAAACTACAACGACTGAAGAACAAGCTCTTCAGTCGTTTTACAAAACTACTGAAACATAGAAAAAAACTACTGATATCACAACTACTGAAGAAGTACTCTTCAGCAGTTGTGACAAACTACTGAGGCTTCAGTACTTGATCTTCAGACTTTGACCTTCAGGTGTTTCATCAGCTGATGTTCAGTAGATATCATCAGCTGATGTCTTCAGTCTTTGTCTTCAGACTTTGTACATCAGTTGTTGATCTTCAGCACTTGTGAACTCTTCAGCTGTTGTTCTTCAGTACTTTGGTCTTTCAGCTTCAGCACTTGTGTGTTCTTCAGCTGTTGTACTTCAGCACTTTGGTTCTTCAGCTGTTAAGGTCTTCAGCACTTGATCTTCAGCTGTTGAAGTCTTCAGCACTTGTCAAACTACTGATGAGGCTTTCAGCAGTTGTTGTGATACCGTGTGGGACTTAGAGATTTCTGATCTTGGCTCATTGGTTCTTTTGGTCCAACAAACTCCCCCTGAACCAATGCAGCCAAAACCTCTAACTTATTTATACTCCCACTTATTGATGGCCAAAAGGTTGGTCTTTTTCCTTCTTGATCAGTAGAGAAGATGACCCATGTATGCTCCGGCCTGGGAAGAAATCTCAAATATTGTTTGGCAGAGTATGAATGGGAACTCTGTTTTGGGGAACTGGACACAGAGTTGTTATCCCATTCATGAGATTTACTTCCCCATAATGAGTCTGTATGACTCACGAACATAGGCCTCAAGAAGAACAATTTGTTCCTCTTGAGAGAGTTCTTCAGCTCCTCCTTCGAAGAAGAACTCTGGACCATAGTACTCTGATAAGTACTTCATGGTCCTGCCATTTTTCAGCTCCACCGTAGTTACCTCCCTATATACAAATTCATCAGGATGGTTGCCTTCAAGGAGTAACTGGAGCTCATTCTTTGGATGTCTTCAAGCTTTTTATATAACAACCCCTTCTTAATCATCTTGTTTTCTAGTAAGGCTTGAGGTGTCTTCTTTGCTTGGTGAGCTTTCTTGAATTCATCAATGATTTCCCAAGGTGAGACTACAACGGCCAACATGATGGTAGATTCTATTGTTTTTCGTACTTGGCCGTTGTATCTGTGTGGGATAGTTCTTTTATGGATTCTAGAACTCACCCTGGGGTCTGGCCATACTCTCACTCTCTCCTTCTGATACTGAAAGGTGTGCCTGAGAGTGTACAGCCTTTGAGCATGCCCTTTCATGGCTTGAATAGATGATGACTGAGGAAATTCCTTGTCAACCATCTTCAACAGTTGCTCATCGTGCTGTTTCTGCTGTTCTTCTTCTTTTCTTGACTCTGACCATTTCCCTTTGAGAGTCAGTGTGATCATGGATTGACTCGGGGTTTTGGTAGCTTCAGAACAGCAGAGAGTGGCAGACTATCATCTTCATCCTCTTCTTCTTCTTCTTCTTCTTCCATCCTCAGCACCCTTCTCCTCTTCGGGGTACATCACTGGATGATGGTTGGGTTGGTGAAGGGATTGGTTTTGAAGAAAGAGGATGTTTGGATTTTGGCTTAGAGGTTGGTTGGGAGATTTGAGGATAGGATCTGTTTGAGTGGGTGGAAGGGAAGGTTGATCTAGCATCCTTGTAGTTAATTTCGCCTTTGTGAGTTTAGCCATCTCTAACCTTTTGCCAGCCCCAGCCTCATCAAGGGCTTCCACAATAATCCCTTTGTTGAATTGCTCAGACAGACAGATTCTGGTGGCTATAGCCAGAATGCTGTCCCTGGACCATGCGCGGATCTCCATTAATGATCTCCCAAGTATTTTGCAATAAAGCGGATCATTATTTCCAACCTCTCTTTCTCAAGAGCATCATACCCTGCCCATCGGGTTGTATCTCTTGTACTTCTAACCTTCTGATCTCACTATCAGTGTGGCTGTGTCAAACCCCTGCCTGAATAGTTGTTCAATTATTTTATCCATGGAGCGTGTGTGTGGTGTCAGCTTCTTTGACCAGCTCCTCCAAGGATTTGTCTTCAGCAGTGTGATCATCAGCACTTCTCTTTCGCTTGTACGTGAGCAGAGGTTGCTTTTCTTTTTCCTCCTCTTCCTTTCCTCAGATCTTATCCTCTTTCTTTCTTTCACTGCAGTACTCTCCCCCTTTTTGGTTGCATTGGAGGAAAGGGTTGGTACCGCAGAAAGAGTCTTTTGGACAGCAGCATCAACCAGGGGCTGTAATGTTGAGGAAAGCCTCTCATCAGGGCTTTGATCACTATATCAGTGATTATGGGGGTGATGAGAGGGAGGGAATTTTGGAGTACAGCACCTATTTGCTCAGGAGGGTTCTGTTCCTGAGAAGTAGGGCCTGAAGCAGAGGCAGGTGGTTGATTTTGGGGTGGCTCTGTGTTGGGAAACCTTCAAGGGAAGGTGCCATCTGTGGGTGTATGATGGTGGCAGATGGACTTGCATCCTGAGACATCTTGGCCAGCAGCTTTTGAGTCTGCTAACCTCATCCTCTAGAATGGTATTTGAGCAACTACATCATAGAAGAAGCTCAGGTCATCATCAGTTGATACTGAATCACCTGACCTCCTGCTTAGAGCAGGATTTACATGCACTGGGTGTAGACCAGTTGGTGCATGTGCCCCTTGTGCTTGGTACTGGGGACTTCCAGCCTCAGGACAATGTCCATCATCAGCTGTTGCCTCTAGGGAGGTCTTAGCAATGTTACCAGCCTCACTCTGGTCATGTGCTGAGTCAGAGGAGGTGGCAGCCTCACTAGATATTCTAAGCTCCTTGTCTACACCAGGAGATAGAATTGGGAAACCCCTGTGCTGTGGGTTCTCAGGTGCACTGTGTTCCTCCCCCTCAATTGTAGAGGAATTCCCAGTAGTAAGTGGTTTCTGGGGAGGGGGTGAGGAGTGCAATTGAGTCAGCACTTGTGCAACTATTAAAGTTGGGCTGTGAGGGCGTGGTGTTTGGGTAAGGGGTTAGAAGCAGTGTGCACCTGGGGTGGATGGTGCTCTTCAATGGCAATCTCCTCAAGTGAGTGAGATCCCAGATAAGTAGGTGCCCCTTGGGTTGCTGCAGGCTCCTGTTGAGAGGAAGCCTGAGCGGCTGTGGCTGGAAGAGTCATGTATCCACTAGGGGGTTAGGACTAGTGGATATATCCTGCGTTTGTGGCAGGAGCATCCTCAGGGGACTCAATTCCCTGAGTAGCCATTTTGGGTTTCTTTTTGGTGGGTTTGGTGGGGACATTGGATTTGGAGGTGGTGGCTGTGGGTTCCAGCTGCGTGGGTTTTCGCAGCTTGGCAGCCAGTTTGAGTGTCCGGTCAGAGTTGTGCCGGGAGTATACTTCTGGCAGAACAGCCGTAGCAGGGACTCCCAAGCCAACAAGTCCCTCAGCATTAAGCTGGTCTATAATAATGGCCATTATGAACCGTGGATAGAGTATCCAACGGTTGGCAGTTAGTTTCTGAGCCATATCTTTGAGCTCTGAAAATATTAATTCTGAAAAATTCAGTGGTTGTTGCTCAAGGATAGAATACATTACCTGCTGCCATTTGGTGGACATTTGATCCCAAGACGATGTCTTAGGGGCCAAACATACATTGACCATATGAAAAATCAGGCGCTCAGCGTCATTAAAGTGTTTCTTCATGATGGTGGTGGCACTGAGATCACTTGATATCCATGCTGAGCAAATGATAGATCTATGGTGCTCTTCGGATATCCAGCAGGAGAGGTAGCATCACTCAGTTGAAGAATTTTACGGATTGTTGCAGGAGTAATCACTACTTCTTTGTTGTTGACGACTGACGGAGGGATCGGTGTGTTGCTCTCCTCAGTGTAACAGTAACGTTCATCCAAAATTGGTTCAAGGATTCGGCATGTATAACGGGGTCAGAAGGAATGCCTTGTTGTTGGGACTGAACCATAAGATCGATAGCAGTATCGAACTTAGTCCAGATCGGCGATTTTGTGAGGTAGGCAACACAGTTGTGTCGCGGTTTAATTTGCATAGACGCCATGGAAGTTTTGGAGAGGAACGTTAGGTTTGAAGAAGATGAAGCATGGAGAGCTCAGGTTAAGGGTATTTATAGGGTACGGGTGAGGAACGACTGAAGGATGTGGTGTTAGTCATCAGTAGTTTTAAACGACCGTTGACATGGTATTATCCTTTCAGACGTTGAAACAGCTGAAGTCGTGGTGTTAGGCATCAGTAGTTTAGAAAACTACTGAAGACCGTGGTTTTGACTTCAGATGATTGAAACAACTGAGGACATGGTGTTTGTCATCAGTAGTTATGAAACTACTGAAGACAGTGGTTTTGTCATCAGCTGTTGTAAACGACTGAAGACTTGGTATTGGTCATCAGTAGTTATAAAACTGCTGAAGACGTGGTTTTGCTTCAGTTGTTTAAAATGAAACAGCAGTGTACAAACGACTGAAGAGAGAGTTCTCTTCAGCTGTTTTCGTCAATTCTTAGCTTTTCAGCTGTTTCAAACTGTCCTCAACACATTCATCAGTCTTTATGGCTGATTTCAGTTGTTTCATAGGACATCAGTACTTATCTGTTTTTACTGATTGCAGTAGTTATGACTGCATCAGTAGTTGTAACTACTTCAGTAGTTTAGAGCAGATGAAGTACTTCAGTACTTGTGAGACATTTAGCCTTCAGTAGTTATAAAAATTACTGAGGTTAAAAGAGCTCATCAGTACTTATATGTGACAGGCACTCATGATCATCAGTATGAATTACTGAGATCATCAGTAGTTGTCACCTATTCTAGCTGCAGCATACCAAGCCTTAACACCAGGTTTTGGAAAGTTGAACTATCCAAAGGCTTAGTAAAAATGTCTGCAAGCTCATCAGCACTAGGCACAAACTTAGGATCAATCAGACCTTTTTCAAAACAATCCCTTATAAAATGATGTCTGATCTCTATATGTTTGGTCCTAGAGTGCTGGACTGGATTTTTGACAATGCAAAGAGCTGAAGCACTATCCATTAACAATGGAGTCTTAGTCTCTGTAATGCCATAATCCAAAAGTTGGTTTTGAAGCCAGAGTACCTGAGATGTACAGCTTGCAGCAGCAATGTACTCTGCTTCCGCAGTGGATGTAGCAACTGAGGTCTGTTTCTTGCTCTGCCAAGAAATCAAGCAGTTGCCTAGGAATTGACATCCACCAGAAGTTGATTTCCTGGTCAACTTACACCCTGCATAGTCACTGTCAGAAAAAGCAACTAATTACCAGAATGTCTGGTAGAATACCATAAACCTAGAGATGGAGTGCCTTGCAGATATCTAAAGATCCTCTTGACTGCAATCAGATGAGACTCTTTAGGTGCAGCCTGAAATCTAGCACAAACACATGTAGCAAACATAATATCTGGTCTAGAAGCTGTTAAATACATCAAGGACCCAATCATACATCTGTAAAGTGTTTCATCAACCACTTTACCTTTCTGATCTGAGTCCAGTTGTGTGGTGCTGCTCATGGGAGTAGAACAGGGCTTACAGTTTTGTAAATCAAACTTTTGCAAAAGATCTTTTGTATATTTGGATTGATGATAAAAATTCCATCAGCCTTTTGTTTGATTTGCAACCCCAGAAAGAACTGTAATTCTCCCATGGCACTCATTTCAAACTTCTGTTGCATCAACTTTGTAAAGGCATCACACAACTTTGGATCAGAGGATGCAAAAATGATATCATCTACATAAATTTGAACAAGTAGATTATGCTGCCCAGCTTCTTAATAAATAAAGTCTTGTCTATGGAGCCTCTAGTGAAATTGTTTTCCAGAAGAAAGTTTGATAATGTCTCATACCAGGCTCTGGGAGCTTGTTTTAACCCATAAAGAGCTTTATCAAGCTTATACACCCAATTAGGATGTTTATTGTCCTCAAAGCCTGGAGGTTGACATACATAAACCTCTTCTTTAACTTTTCCATACAAAAATGCACTTTTGACATCCATTTGAAAGACTTTAAGTTTTTGATAAGCAGCATAAGCTAAAAACAATCGAATTGCTTCCAGTCTGGCTACAGGGGCAAAGGTTTCATCATAATCAATACCTTCTTCTTGTGCAAACCCCTGAACAACCAGTCTGGCCTTGTTCTTAACAATAAGCCCATTTTCATCAGTTTTGTTCCTAAACACCCATTTAGTGCCTATTGCACACTTACCTGGAGGTAGAGGAACCAGTTCCCACACTTGCTGTTTCTTGAACTGAAGAAGCTCAAGCTGCATGGCATCAACCCATCCATTGTCCTTTAAAGCAATGTGATAATTCTTTGGCTCTTGCTGACTGATGAAGAGAGCATAGAGCAGAAATTTGACAATTGACTTCTTGTTGATACTCCAGCAGTGATATCACCAATGATTTGAGACATAGGGTGATTCTTCAGATCTTGATACACAATGAGATCTGTGCAAGTGTTTGTAGCCGGTTCAGCAGCAACAGATGGTGATGGTGAATCATTTCCTTGAAACCAATCAGTGGATGGTAATTCAAAGGAAGTTGAATTCGAAGAAATCTCATCAGCATTTGTTGTGGATGGTGCTACTGGCGCTACAGGAACATCAGGTCTAGTGAGTCAGGCAGCTGATCACTAAACTGAAAGAGGTGAGTACTGCAATCATCATCATCATCAGCAGTACCACCAGGTGGTGAACTGTTGACAGGAGCAACAGCAGGAGTTTGATAAGGAACATATTGCAGTATGTCCAATCAAATAACTCCACAGGACTTTGTGGAATCTTGTCCTTTGGAGATTCATTAAACTTAACATGTAGAGTTTCTTCAACCATCTTTGTTCTGCAGTTGAAGACTCTGTATGCCTTGCAAGTAGATGAATAACCAACAAAGTATCCTGCATCCACCTTAGGATCAAATTTGTGGAGTTGATCCTTTGTGTTGAGAATAAAACAGGGACACCCAAATGCTTTGAAAAATGAAATCAGTGGAGCCAAATGATGGAGAACTTCATATGGAGTCTTCATCAACCTCTGATTTACTAAAACTCTATTTTGCACATAACAAGCTGTGTTGACAGCTTCGGCCCAAAAGGTCAATGGCAAACCTGAGTCAGCCAGCATGGACCTGGCAGCTTCAATGAGGGTCCTGTTCTTTCTCTCCACTACTCCATTTTGTTCTGGAGTCCTTGGAATGCTGAACTGCCTTTTGATTCCCTTTGAAAGATAGAAGTCATCAAGTGTATGATTTCTGAACTCAGTTCCATTATCACTCCTAATACACTTGACTGGAAGGGAATACTGCTTCTCAATGTACAGCACAAAGTGAATAATCTTCTGAGCAGCCTCATCCTTTGAATGTAGAAAGAAAGTCCATGCAAATCTGGAGTAATCATCCACAATTACCAGACAGTATTTCTTCTTTGCCATGCTCATTACTCTCACAGGACCAAATAGATCCATATGCAGTAATTGCAAGCAGGCAGTGGACTTGGACACTTCAATAGGAGGAAATGACCTTGTGCTGTTTTCCTTTTAAACAAGCAGTGCAGTTTCATCACAGTGGAACTCCTTTATTGGTAAGCCTCTGACTAAACTATTGTGGCTAAGCTGATTCATGTTTTTGAGATTGACATGACCAAGCCTCCTGTGCCACAGTTTAGATTCTTGAAAAGGCTTTGGAAAATAGGCAAGGATTGCCTTTGAGATCTATCTTCTTAGAGAGATCTAAGGCATACACTCTTCCTGTCCTGTTGGCTTTCAGGAGAGTGTGATCATCCAACACCTTGTCAATCAAGTGCAAAACTTTGGATGACAGAATCCTACAGTTTTGACTTGTGAAAAGGGCAACATGGCCTTTATCACACATTTGACTGACACTCAAGAGGTTGTACTTGAGATTTTCCACATGATTAACATCATCAAATTGATTTCTCCATTGGAGACAAAGCCCTTACCGATGATGTACCCCTAGCATCATTGCCAAAAGAGACAAATCCCTTCTTTCCTTGAGAGTAGTCATGAAGAAGAGAGATGTTCCCAGTCATGTGCATAGATCCCCCACTGTCTACATACCAGATGCTACTTTGGCATGTTGAAGAACCCTGCAATAATAAACAATCAGTTAGTTTTAGAGACCCAAACCTTTTTGGTTTTGGGCCTGGTCTCATCAATAGATGGTAAACTAACATGTTTATTTGTAACACAACCTGAGAAGAAGAAGATGGTGTAGAAGAGGAGTCCTTTGGCTTAGACCTCCTTTTCTGTGGTTTCAACATAGGAGAATCTAGTTGGTTAACTCTACCCAACAGATGTTGTACCATCATCACCAGTTGTGTCTGATTTTGTGATAAAGCTTTCAGCTCATCAGACACATTGCTAGTGGAGTTAGATAAGGTCCTATGTTGCACCTTCTTCTTTTGAGCACCCTCAGCTGTCACCTGTTTAACTCCTTCCTTTTTGATTGCTTTAAGGACTTAAGGGTTACAGGATTTGATGTTGCTGATACAAATGTGGTCTCAAACTCATTTTTCATTTTTACCATTTTCTCATTAATTTCTTCTTTTTGTTGAGTTTGGAACCTCTTTTGTACCAACAATCATCTGTAAGATGATTGAACAAACCACATATTTCACATGGTTTCTTCTTCATCTTAGGTTGATCATCAACTAAAGATGGTGAAGCAACAGAAGACTTGTTCTTCAATGCTTTGGAAGCATTGGTGCTTTCTTGACATCCTCTTTAGTAGTCTTCAAACTCTTTCTACTGCCAGTTTTCTTCTCTTCAGTACTGACAGCAGTTGAAGTTTGAACTTCAGGTGTTAAATCCTGCTCTCCAGTCCTTTCAGGACCTTCAGGATTAACTCCTGAGTTGATCAACTTATTGATCATGTGAATGTCAGCATTTGGACCATCAACATCAGCTGATAGGTTCAAGGAGGACTTGATGCTGACTGCTACTTCTGATTGTGCTGTATCAGAAGGTAGATCACATGATTTGATGGATTGGTTATCACTCTCACCATCAGATTCTACCTCTGCTCTCGGGGTAAAATCTGTAGGTGGAGCAGTGTGATTAACCAATCCAAACTTCACATTTGAAGCAGATTGCTTACTAAGAAGCATTTCAAAACCTTTGCATGATTGTACCCATCTATCACACTCGACCTGGGTAACTGCAAGGGTTCTTTGAGATCTTTGTACTTCTCTAGAAGTACATCTTCTCTAGCCTTATCATCAATTATTTTGCAATTCAGTTATAAACCTCATCATTTTTATCTTTGAGCACAAACTCAAACTCAGCTTTGTTTTTGGAAATTATTTGTTCTAGCTCAATGTTCTTATTAATTAAAGCTACATTTGCTTCTCTAATGGAAGCAAATGCTGCTATGCATTGTTCAGAACATAATTTGGCTTTTGCCTCAGAGGATACCTGTGATACCTGAGGTGTAGAGGCATTGGAAGATGAAGTATCAGCAGACTCCAAAGCCATAAGAGCTAGATTCCCAAAGGGACTGTCACCACCATGTTGACCAGCACCTGAGAACAGTTGATCATGACCAGACAAGTCATCTGGTAAACTGCTCCAGTCAACAACTCCTGGGGTGAAGAAGCTGTGTTGTTGAGATGAAGGTTGTTGATGAGATAGGGAAGGCTGAGGTTCTGGTAATGCATGAGGTTGTGGTGTCATAGGAACTTGAACTTGATTTGACTGTGGCATGTAATAACAGGGTACTGATATGGCATTGGCCCTGAGGAACAAAATATGCCGGAGATTGTTGTTGAGGATGATGACTAGATGTGACAGGATGTTGCCCTCTGTGTTGTTGACTATTGCCAGGAAAAGTCACAAAGGGTGCAGTAGTTTGATCCAGTTGATCTACACTCTCTTGCAAAGTGTCCAAGCCGTTGGCATTTGTGACACCTCAACTTGCTCTTGTCAAAACCAACTTTGGTTTTGCCAGAGAGTCCTGGGAATTTTCTTCCAGTTCTTTTGTAGAACTTCTGAGATCTGATATTTATCAAGGCCATTTGGCTCAAAATATCCATCTCTTCTAAGTCATCATCAGCAATCCCCTTGAGATCATCCATAATGAAACATAAATTGTCATTATTACATCCAGTGAACTGACCATCAACACTTACAAATGCAGAATTAGAAGTGCTCGAAGAGAAATTAATATGCTCATCATACTGGCATTCAGATGAAGCATATTCTGACTCATGACCCACCAAGGCAGTGTGCCTTGTATAAAGTCTTCAGTGAGCTTTCCAGATGAAGACAGCTTTCTCTTCTGTTCTATCTCTCTCTCAAAAGTGAGCAATTTCCCATGGAGTTGGGTGAGAGATAGTTTGTCCAAACTTGCACTGGAGCGTAGGACAATAGTATATGTGTCCCATCTCTCAGGCAGTGATCTCAGAAATCTGTTATTCATCTGAATATTGGTGTATTCAAGTTTGACCATTTTTAGTTCAGAGATCAAACAAGAAAACCGCTCATATTGTTGAGTCAGTGTCTCGCCCTTTCTATGAGAGAATGTCATATTGTTGGGCAAGAATTTCTCTATTATTTGCCAAGACCTCATCTGTTCCTCCAATTGTTCTTTCAAAGCAATCCAGAGGTCATGGGCAGTTTCATGATGCATTAGCCCAGAATAGATTCATTGGGCAAAGCCATGGCCAGAATTCCATGGGCTTTTGCATCAATCTCAAGCAACTTTTTATCCTCATCTGAGTATTGCTCCCTCCTCTTCGGAACCATTTGATTGGTTTCCGGGTTATTCACCATAGGCTTGTGGGACCATGTACCACTGATGTCCAACACCCTGCGCTGTTAACAGACAGGTGATGGAGCATACGTCTTTGCCATATGTTATACTCATTCCTAACCAACATAGGAGGCTTGGTTGAGGAACCAGTATTGTGAGGATCATTGGAGGGAGTGGTCATTTTCAGTTCAAAAACAGTTTAGTTCAAGTTTTAAAAAATTTTAGACAACCACAACAAACTCAATGAGAACCAAGAAAAAGATCTCAGGATGAATGAGCAGAAATACAGAAAATTCAATCTCTATAACCGTTTCTTGCAAAAACAAAAGCTAATTCAATCAAACTTGGATCTTGAATAGCAGTTTCAATGATCAATTATTAGATCGATCAATGATTAACCGGCTCTGATACCATTTGACAGGATCAGTGATCACAAGTTTGACGTATCAGAATATAAAGCAGCGGAATACAAACACGAATTAGACAAATTGTAGCAAGCCAACGATATTGTGAGCATTAAGATCGCATACAGTTATAGGGAGAGAATATGAATTTCTGATTCTAGGAATGTTTATAGATGTAGAATATTTCTAATCGAATCAATCAATCATTCCATTCAATTATCATTTCACTCAGTGATTACAATAGGTTGTCACTCCTTATATAGAGTGCAACAGTCACTGCTGTTATCACGGAAAGTGACAACTGGCAGATCAAATACAGAAATAACTAATTCTAACAAACTACTGAAATGTTCACAACTACTGAGAACATATCAGCAAGTTAAGTACAAAATATAAAACTACTGAAACTACAACGACTGAAGAACAAGCTCTTCAGTCGTTTTACAAAACTACTGAAACATAGAAAATAAAACTACTGATATCACAACTACTGAAGAAGTACTCTTCAGCAGTTGTGACAAACTACTGAGGCTTCAGTACTTGATCTTCAGACTTTGACCTTCAGGGTTTCATCAGCTGATGACTTTAGTAGATATCATCAGCTGATGTCTTCAGTCTTTGTCTTCAGACTTTGTACATCAGTTGTTGATCTTCAGCACTTGTGAACTCTTCAGCTGTTGTTCTTCAGTACTTTGTCTTTCAGCTTCAGCACTGTGTTTCTTCAGCTGTTGTACTTCAGCACTTTGGTTCTTCAGCTGTTAAGGTCTTCAGCACTTGATCTTCAGCTGTTGAAGTCTTCAGCACTTGTCAAACTACTGATGAGGCTTCAGCAGTTGTTGTGATACCGTGTGGGACTTAGAGATTTTCTGATCTTGGCTCATTGGTTCTTTTGGTCCAACATTTGCTCATCACCCTCTAAATGGTCTGTTGATTGTGTGAAACCAGGGATAAGATGATGAGCCCACAGTTGTTGAACAGGCTTAGTTTGATCTTGAGATCACCAAAGAGGTCTAATTATCTATTGTGTTGAATCTACCGACATATCATCTAATGGTTAGCAACCTCTAGGTCTACTTTCTCTGTGGTACCTTACTAGCCGCTAGTTTTACTATCATTTTAATTGAATTTTTGCTTAGACTTCTCAGATATACTTTGAATTTTGTATCTATTCATTTAAATCTTTTAAAGTCCCAAATGCTTTGGTCCTGTGTCTATCCTTTTCCATAGTCATTGAATCAATCTCTCAGATACGATCTCATTTCTATTAGCTTGCCTGTCCTCCCCCTCATTTTTTTAATACTAACTTAACCTATTCTCCCCCCTAAAATTCGAAACTGTAAACGATGTGTTTTTAGGATTTTAAAGGCGGAGAATGAAATCAATAAAATAAATAAGATAAACTAGAATAAAAGAAAAAAGACTTGACGCATCGGACTAGACCTGTTCATCGTCTGGAATTACATCACTTTTCTTTTTAACGTCGTTAACCTCTAGCAAATATAGAAAACGTGGTTTATCAAAGTCTTTTTTATAGAGGTCAGCGCGTTGAAAATCCATATTTATTTTAACAACATCGATTAGATTCTTTTCAAAGCAATCACGTATAAAGTGATATTTTATGCCGATGTGTTTGGTCTTAGGATGTTGGATAGGATTTTTATAACGGCTATTGTAGCAGAATTATCAACAAAGATTGGGGTGTTAGAGAATTGCAAATTGTAGTCCCGCATCTGTTGTTGAATCCAGATGATTTGAGAACATCAGCTTGCTGCAACAACATATTCAGCTTCACAAGTTGACAACACAACTGATGTCTGCTTCTTACGCTGCCATGGGACTAATCTTCTTCCAAAGAATTGACAACCTGATGATGTAGATTTGTAATTCATCTTGCAGCCACCATAATCCGAATCACTGTATGCAGTAAGCTCAAAGTCATCGTCATGAGGATACCATAACCCAAGTGTTGATGTACCCTTCAGATAATGAAATATCCTTTTGACCCCAATAAGATGGTTAACTTTTGGTTTTTCTTGATATCTTGAACAAAGACACGTTGCATACATAATATCAGGTCTTTAGGCAGTGAGGTACATGAGGGATCTAATCATTCCTCGGTACATGGTGGCATCAACCATATCACCATTTTCATCGGGTGCTACATCATGATTGTAGCAAGTAGAGTCCTAGCTGTGAAAGCAATCTCCATGTCAAACCGACTGAGAATATCCCCTACATACTTGGTCTGATGTAGAAATATTCCCTTTGGTGTTTGATCCACCTGTAACCGAGAAAGAACTTCATCTCTCCCATGGCACTCATTTCAAATTCTGCCTTCATTACTACTTCAAATTCTTTACATAATTCTTCGTTCTTGGAACCGAAGATTATGTCATCCACGTAAATCTGAACTAGCAGTAGATCACCATCTTTCTCTTTGATGAACAGTGTACAGTTAATTACACCTCTGCGAAATCCGTGTTTCACAAGGTGAGTTGAGAGTTTTTCATACCATGTTCTCGGGGCTTGGTGAAGCCCGTAGAGAGCCTTATCCAGTTTGTAAACTATGTCCCGATGATATGGATCCTCAAATCCCTCGGGTTGACTAACATACACTGTTTCCCGGATTTCACCATGAAGAAATGCACTCTTTACATCCAATTGATAGACTTTAATCTTCATGTAAGAGGCATAAGCTAGGCAGATATGGATGGCTTCCATTCTCGCCACAGGTGCAAATACCTCATTGTAATCTATTCCCTCGACTTGTCAAAATCCTTGAACTACAAGTCGAGCCTTGTCCCTGATGATGACACCTTGATCATCTTTCTTACACTTCAAGACCTATTTGGTACCAATGACCTTAGCACCTTTGGTCTATCAACCAGTGTCCATACACCTAACTTCTTGAACTGAAGCAGTTCTTCTTGCATGGCACTGACCCATGCCTCATCATTTAGGGCTTCAATGACGTATTTTGGTTCGAACTAAGACACAAAACAATGATAAGCACCATCGTGAAGGTACCCTTTCTCCATTACTAAGGCATAATCAGCTGAATACAACTAATTTCTTGTCTGAACTCCTGATCTGACATCCCCAATGACATTGTCTAGAGGATGATAGACATTTAGGCATGATCCAGGAGTGGTGGAAACAACTACCTCAGAATCTAGATTATGAACGTTTGGTTCCGTATCTGAGGCAGTAGGAGTGTGAGGTTCCGAAGACTCAGAGGCATCAATGTTAGATGCTTGTGGACTTGCAGTAGAAGGAACCTGTTGCTCCTGAGTGACCTGATCATTGTCCACGGCTTCATCGTCAGAGGAAGAGTCACTTACCTCGAGTGCTCCCCCTGAGTTGGTAGGTGTTTCACCTTGTGAGCCAAGGGATGTAGATTCTTGTAAAGGTGTCTTTAGATCATACATCATTTTGGCTGCTAACTCATCATCAGACGTGGAGAGAGGAATGTTGAAGGACTTGAAGAATCCATCATAGTTGAAAAAGAAAGCGGGTCCTTTTCCAGCAGGAGGGGTGGTGTATCTCTGAACATCGATGTTACACCACACCTCTACTTGACCTGTTGAGTTGTTGTAGACTCTCTTATTCTGTATGTTGTATCCTAGAAAGATGCCCTCTTCAGCCTTCTCGCTAAACTTTCCATCCTGAGTTTTCTTCAGCAACGTGCATGGTGCTCCAAACAGTTCCAGATACTCCAGATTTGGTTTACGTCATTGAAGTAACTCGTAACACATCTTGCCATGATGTTTTACTACCAGAACTCGATTTAACGTGTAACACGCATTGGCTACCGCCTCATTCCAAAATTGGATAGGCAGTTTCGAGTCTGCTAGCATTGTGCGTGCGGTCTCCATTAAGCTGTGATTCTTTCTCTCAGCAACCCGTTCATCTGAGGAGTGTAGGCAGAAGTGAACTGGTGCACAATTCTCTTTTCTTTGCAGAAAGACTCCATCCATTGGTTCTTGAACTCGGTTCTGTTGTCTGAGCGTACTTGTCTTACCTTCAGCTTGTAGATAGACTCCAGTGTAGTTACTAATTCTTTGAATGACTCAAATGTTTCTGATTTTGATTTTAGAAACATCACCCAAGAAAATCTTTAGTAGTCATCTGTAACTACATAGCAGTACAAGTCGCCTACGATGCTTCTTGTACTGACTGGACCAAACAGATCCATGTGGAGAAGCTCAAGAGGCAGGTCAATAGAATTAACTTTCTTTGCCTTATGAGACTTCTTTGTCTGTTTGCCTTTCTTGCAAGCGACACAAAAAATCCGGGAGTTGGAAGTTCTTGACATTGACTCCTCGTACTAGATCATTCTGGATCAAGTGGTTCATCTTCCGTGGATTGATGTGCCTATCACCTATGCCAGGAGATAGAATCCATCTCAGTAGCTTTTGACAAGAAGCATTGAACTTGATGATCCGTTGTGGAGGCCTTCGATAGATCCAAGACATAAAGGTCATTATATCTTAAGGCTGACATTAATACTTGTTCCTCCGGAATCTCATAGTCCTTTTTCAGAACATAGCACTTCTTATTGTCGAAAACTACCTTAAATCCTTTGTCACATATTTGGGAATAGAAAGTAGATTATTCTACAGCTGTTGAACGTAGTTTACATTGCCAAACTTAACTTTCTGGTTCCCTACTTCTCCTTGAGCTGTGATGTACCCTCCTTTGTTTCCAGCAAAAGAAACATGACCTCCTTTGATTTGTTTGACGTTTGATAGGAGTGCCCGGTTTCCAGTCATGTGCCTTGATGCTCCGCTATCTACAATCCAAGGTTTGTTTCAGCACTATAGCGAACACCCTGCACATTCAATTGAAAACATTAGTTAAGGTGAGGGGCCCAAGCCTTAACCGGCTTGGGTGTCCTAGAGGCATCACACATCAAAAACTCTACCCATTGTCCATTAGAGGGTGAGGGAAGATCAACTGTCTTATTGTTCTCATTTCAGACAAAGACTTTTCTTTCCATAAGCCAGCTTTGTGTAAGGCCTGTTTGTGATAAACAGACGACTAACTAATAGGTTGAACTTTAGGTTTACTGACTCTTTTTGGTGGAGTCATGGAGCTTCTTTTGGGATAGCTTTCTTTAGTGTCATAAAGTTCAATCTTTTTCTTTGGTGTCTAATAATAAGGACAATAAGACACTACGTGTCCATACTTTCCACAGTTGTAGCATGATCTGCTTTCAACTTGACGATTTACCTATTTCTGTGGAGAAGTATGTGACAGACGAGTGACTTTACTCTGTTTGGGTTTGACATTTCTAGTTTAGATGTTTTCTCTTGTTTAACAAAATTATTGTTTGGACATTATTAACATCTTTTCCTTTGATTTTGAAGTGGTATCCTTTTGTTTTGTGATAGATTCATTGGTTTACATGCGGAATCTGGATCACTTACAAGAGGAGTGGACACCACATGATCCTTGATTGGGTTATTATTTAATGGTTTACTTTTTGCATTCATCAAGGTCTCATCACTTTATATCCCAACCCCCCCCCCCATTGTTGCGCTCTCACTAAGTGTTAGACATGTGAGAAGAACTTGTCCAACTATGCAGTTTTTGTTTTAATGAATTTACCTCTACTTCCAAAACTTTCTTTTGTTTCTTAGTGTCTTCTAGGGAGTTTAGATAGAACTTAATGTCATTAGCTTGGTTAAAGGCTACAACTTCAGTTTCCCTAAGCTGTTTATTTAAGAGTTCTATCTTTTCCTTATAGTTGTGCTCATTTTGTTTTAAGACTCTATTCGCTTCAGTACACAGTTGCAAGTCCTTTACTAAGTTATCACTATGGTCTAATAACCTAGAAAATTTCATATCAATGCTTTCCCTAAATTTATTACAATTAGAATTGATGGGTTTTGTCACAAGTAAAACACTTAGTTTAACCATTTAAACTATAAAAACGCAGCAGAATTAGAGGTTTAAACTATGGTTTATAATCTGAAATTTTTGCCATATTAAACCACCAACAAAAACCCAAGAATGAGGATCGAAATGTAGGTGAAAAAATATGCTATCAAACATCACAAAACATCATAGGGTGTTAAAAAACCTTTCTAGTGCAAATGTTGTACATGAAAGAGATGATGTTCTTGAAAGTGTAGCCTTCAAAGGAAAGCCTCAAGCTTGTATACCCACAAGCCTTAACAAACACCTAATCTTGTTAGGTAGAAGAACACCAAGATGTACTCCCTTTTGAACCATCCAAATCAGCCAAGAAGAACTTAAACTGCTGCCAAGAAAACGATTTTTCAGCCCTTTCTTTCCTTTCTTTTGAACGAATTTGTTGGTTTCTTTTGAGAGGTTTTTCCTTGTGTGTGTGAGAGAAAAGTGTGTTAGATGGTTGAGTGAAGAAGTGAGTTAAGTCTTGCAAAGAACAAGAACAAAACACATGCAGCCAATAGCCCATAAGGGCGGCCGAAATTCACAACCCAAAAAGGGTTTCCCTCCTATTTGAAAGTTTTATAAAATACTCTTTCAACCATAAGATTTTATAAAATTAAAACCCCTTTTAATTTTTTAACTATAACACACTTTTATTTGTTATTATTTAACCAACTTAAATAATGAAACAAATAATATCTTATGAACAAACTATCCATATAATGTTGTTCTACCACAAAGCAATGTTTTAGAAAACTCATTTTCTAAATTGGTGTTAATTGTTTATTTGTATGATCTCATCTACAAACTAACATTTATTGGTGTTTGTATAGCTTGTTATGGGTATGACCTGACTTGGATCATAATGTACTAACCACATCAATCTTGTACATGTCTTGGGCATATGAGGTCCAACAATCTCCCACTTGCGCAAGATTCATAGAAGATTGATGCAAGCAGTAAATACCGCCTAACAATGGTTTACTACCCTTAATACGTATGACTAAGTGTCATTCAATAACATCATCTCCTTCAAGTACCATACTTAAAATGTTTTAGGTGAATCAATCATCTATCCTTTGTCGCAGATGTCATGTTAAATCCTAGGGACACAGAGTGATCATTCTCCATTGATTTAACTTTATCAGGCCTTAGACATCTTACTCTCAACGAATAAGAGGGACAAATTCCATCTTGAAAACATACGTCTCTCACAATTACCTTGTATCATACCTGAACTCGGACTTATGTACTGCCATGTTTCAGAACAGTGAAGAGCTAAGTCAAAGTATAATATTCGGTAAATATCAAGACCCAATATGTATCTCAGGTCAGAGGATACCAAATGATGTTCACCTTTACTCAAAATTACTTATGATCGATCAGGAAGATTCCATGTAGTAATATTTGAGATGCAGGTCAGTCCAATATTTGCATCCCACAAATATTTATGAACTTTGGCAGCAACCTTTTGCTCTATATTCATCCATATGAATTATCTACCAATCCAAGTTCATAATAGCATTACCTTCATACTTGTTCCCATAAGCATGAACAACTATGGACATTCTGAGTAAATGATTTACTCATGGATTTTAAACATGCAAAATAGGAATATTAGTTGAATTATTATAACCGAATAATTTATTCAAGTAATAAAGGGTTACAATATCTCATTACAGAATTAAAGATCAAATCCAGTCACTAGAATATTGAAGCCCCATGGCACAAGCATGACTTTCATGCTTCGCCTTTTCAAGAAGCTTCGTGAGTGGATCCGCAATGTTTTGATTTGTGTGAACTTTGCAAATACATGTTTTTCCCTTTTCAACTTCATCCCTTATGTAGTTGAATCTTCGTTCAATATGCCTAATCTTGTGATGTGCACGGGGTTCCTTGATTTGAGAAATCGCACCCTCGTTATCACAAAGAATTTCTAAGGGGTCCTGAATGGAAGGGACCACCCCTAGGTCAGCAATGAACTTCTTTAACCATGCAGCTTCCTGAGCTGCTAATGAAGCAGCAATGTATTCAGACTCTATAGTCGATAAGGCCACCACATCTTGCTTAGAGCTCTTCCAAGAGATTGCTCCTCCATTCAAGATGAAAATGTACCCCGATTGTGATCGTGAATCATCTCGATCAGTTTAGAAACTCGCATCCATGTAACCCTTTACTACGAGTTCCTCCTCACCAGATCCTAGATTAGGAACATATCTTTAGTCCTCCTTAGGTACTTAAGTATGTTCTTAACAGCCATCCAATGACTACTTCTAGGATTTTGTTGGTATCGGCTTGTCATGCTCAAGGCGCATGACACGTCCGTCTAGTGCATATCATTGCATACATGACGGATCCTATGGCAGACGCATACGGGATTCCCTTCATTTTGTCTTGCTCATCCTTTGAGCTTGGACATTGAGTCTTACTCAATATCGTTCCACTTTGACTAGGTACGATACCTTTCTTGGAGTTTTCCACCTGGAACCTTTTCAAGATCTTATCAATGTATGCACTTTGATTCAAACCTATCAACCGCCTTGATCTATCCCTATAGATCTTTATTCCTAAAATATAGGCGGCTTCACCAAGATCCTTAATGGAGAAACAGCTTCCAAGCCAGGCTTTTACACCTTCCATGGTTGGAATGTCATTTCCAAATAGTAGAATGTCATCGACATACAATACTAAGAAAATGGTGATGCTCCCACTAGCTTTCTTATATACACATGCTTCATCAATGTTTTTGATGAACCCAAATTTGGGTTATCTCTTCATCAAAACGGTGATTCCAACTTCTTGATCCTTGCTTCAATCCATAGATTGATTTCCTTAACTTGCATACTTTGTTAGGATTTTTTGAGTTGACAAAACCTTCAGGCTAAACCATATAGACATCTTCCTCAAGATATCCATTTAGAAAAGCGGTTTTGACATCCATTTGCCAAATCTCATAATCATAATGAGCAGTTATAGCAAATAATATCCTAATAGACTTAGCATTGCAACTGGTGAGAAGGTCTTATCATAATCAACCCCTTGAGTTTAAGTGAAACCTTTTGCTACAAGTCTAGATTTATAAGTATTCAAGTTTCCATGCATATCGGTTTTCTTCTTGAAAACCCACTTACTTCCAACTACTATCTGGAGTTAAGAGGTGGTTCAACCAAGTCCCACACTTAGTTGTCTTACATGGATTGCATCTCAACGTTCATGGCTTCACGCCATTTGTCACAATCCAAATTAGACATTGCATCATGATAGGTGGTTGGTTCATCAGAATCTACCACATAGCATCCATCTACGAAAAATCCATATCATTCAGGTGGATTACTAATTCTACCAGATCTGTGAACGTTCTGTGTAATTGATCAACCACTTGATCATTTTCAACATCCTCATGTTAAGTGCTAGTGTCAACCAAACGTGTATCGGTTTGTGGTTCTTGGTCCTCCTCAAGATCCATAGTTCTACTGCTAGTTCTTTTCGTAAGGAACTTAGCTTCTAAGAACTCAGCCTTCTTGGCAACAAACTCCTTTTGTTCCAATGGATCATAGAAATAATATCCCCTAGAATCTTTGGGATATCCAATGAAGATACACTTAGTGGAACGACTTTCTAGTTGTTTGAGGTGGGAGTCTTAACATAAGCCTCACAACCCCATACCTTTAAATATGACAGTGATAGAACTCTTCCATGCCATATTTCAAAAGGTGTCGTTTCCACTTTCTTGGTTGGGGCCATATTCAAAATACGGGCCGTAGATAGTAAAGCAAAAACCCAAAATGATAGAGGCAGTGAGCTTCTAGCCATCATACATCGAACCATATCTAATAGATTCAATTTCTCCTCTCGGACACACCATTGTTGTGGTGTTCCAGGTGGAGATAGTTGTGAGACAATACCACAACTTCTAAGATGATCTCTAAAAGCATCACTCAGGTATCACCTCCTCTATCATGCGGAGAATTTTTATCTTCTTATTGAGTTGATTTTCTACTCATTTTGGAAGATTTTGAACATTTCAAAAGCTTCATCTTTGTGTCTTAACAAGTACACATAACCATATCGACTATAGTCGTCGGTAAAGGTAATGAAGTATCTTTCATGGTACCTAGTCATTGGCTTAAAAGGACCACATACATCTGAATGTATGATGCCTAATAAATCTTTTGCCCGTTCGAACTTGCCACTAAAAGGTGCCTTAGTCATCTTACCTTGTAAACAAGATTCACATACATCGAATGAATTATATTCATTTGCTTTTAAAAGACCGTTCTTTTGAAGTGTTTGTATGTGCTTCTTGTTTATATGACCAAGATGGCAATGCCAAAGATAGGTATCACTCAAATCTAATTTGATTTTTTAGTGGTGGTTTGGTACAATGAGCTATCATATAATGTGTTTTCACGAACCAATTCATAAATACCATTAACAGGAATAGTTTTAAAATAAAATGTGTCATTTAAAGAAACATGAATTTCATTCTCAATAAATGACAAAACATAACCATATTGCCTTAATTGGGCAACAGAAATAATGTTCCTAGTCAAACTAGGAGCATAAAAATATTGTTCAAAATTACTTTCAAACCATTTGGAAGCTTCAAGATGTAGTCCCCTCGGTCTTCAACTTAAACCTTTGCCCCATTGCCCATGAAGAGGCTCACATCCCCTTTCTTGAAGTCCTTACTTCTTTTGAACCCCTGCAATAAGTTGCAAATATGAGTTCCACATCGGTATCCAATACCCATGTGTTGAGGATATTAAATTTAGACCAATATACCTGAGGTTTTCTCGGCATCCCTCTTTGCTTACAACTCTTTGAGATGGACTGGGCAATTTCTTGCCTAATGTCCAATCTCCCCACACTTAAAGTATGGGTCATTTGAAGCAACCTTTTGCTTCTTCTCCGCTGGTTTTGGTGGTGGCGCTCTAACACTCCCTTCCCTTTCCCTTAATGTGCCCTTTACCCTTGGCAACATTTGCCTTGGGTGCGGGGTGAGGCCTCTTCTTGTTCCCACCTTCATTGATGGTGAGAACGGGTAACCCTTTTACCCATGGCCGCCTGGCAGTTTTGAGCATAGAGTGAAGCTCACTTATGTTCTTGTCCCACCCGTTCATGTGTAATTCATGACAAAATTGTCAAACCTTTTGACAAAGAGTTGAGGATCAAATCCGTAGCCAACTCTTTGAGATGGGACAATTCAGCCATTCAGGTGGTCAATGTGGCTTTTCATCTTAAGTACATAAGATGAAACAGATTGGGTGTCATCCATATGACACAAATGGAGTGCTCGAACCGTTTCGAACGCTCAACCCGTGCTTGTTGCTGGAACGTTTCCTTCAACTGGGTTATCATGTCGTATGCTCCATGATGTTCATACTCCTTTTGGAGATCTGGAGTCATACTTGCCAACATAAGGCAAGACACTTGGACCGAGTCCTCAGTGTATTTCACCCAATTATTATAGGCCTCCTCATCATCCTCACTAGGTTGATCGGAATCGGATCGTCTATTATGTATGATCGTTTCTCTTGCTTGAGAACAATTCTCAAGTTTCGAAACCAATCAATAAAGTTGTATGATTTAGACGCTCCTTTTGGAGAATGGTTCTTAGTGATAGTGAGTGAGCGGTCGGGATTTCATTATTATCATTATTGTTGGTGGCCGTCTACAAAATAGAGCAAAGTTCAATTTTAGTAATTTCGATATTGTCCATATTTTAATAATTAATACCTTTTTTAAGTGTCTTACACAATATTAAAATCTAGAATCCAACGTTACATTTAAATAGTGATTAGGTGACATTTATCCCATTATTTAAATTAACAAGGTAGTCAACGTTTTGACAATTACAACCCTTTGCAACTTCTAGGGTATGGGATCGACTTTAAACATCATATGTATAGTCGGCATGTTTATCCCATCAACACCTTTGCAAACCATCTTGTAGGTGATCCATTTAACATGGTTTGCAAATCAAGTTACCCTTCTTGCACACACATGTGAGTTTTCCAACATAAGTGGTTAGGTGACCTTTATCCCACAAATATGGTATCCCCACCTCAAGTCACAAGTTCCCTCAAAATGGTTAGGTGACCTTTATCCCATTAAGAGTTTCCAAATGACTCAAGTGTTGTGCAAAAGTATGGTGTTAAACTTGTTTAAAAGGAATTTAAGTTTCATAATCTTAGTTTAGAAAACTCTATGTATCTTATATTTGCATGCTTTCAAATACAAGGACCCTATTGTTCACTTTTAATAAAACCTCTTTTATTAAAACCATTAATCTTTTAATAACCTTTTATTAACCATTTAGTGATAAGGAATCATCAAATTTTCAGCTTGTTAAGTTTGTTAATGAGTTTGTAATGCATATCCAAATATCAACCAAACAATCAAACAACAAACATCCAAACAAGCATAAACATATAAACATGAGTGCATAACCATAGCCACTAAGTGACCCACTTGTTTGCCATCACAAGTGTTGACATATTCTTTCCTAAGGGTGAAGATGACACATCAAAATGTGTCCCTGAACTCCCACTTGAATCTACATCCAAATGCTTCAAGTGTCCATGTCATTTGTGTCCTTCTTTAAGTCTTCATCTTGTGCATCTTCTTTTACAAAATCATATCCTAATATAATTTTTCTAATAAAATAAATACACCTAATCTATTTATTACATAACCAAATGAATAAATATATTACAACCCAAGATTTAAAACACAAATTAAAACCCTTTCAAGAAACAAACCAACATGACATACAACAATCAACCAAAACCAAACAGAAGAGGCCAAGGCTATGTTATGCACCATAATATGAAACACATTTAACATTCAAGAACAACAATGAATCCCTATTTCAGCCCTAAAGTTTCAGCCAACAAAACTAAAACTTAAGGTTTGTCCAAACAACATAATCAACCATTTGACATAATTCTTTCAAGGTTTATACTAAAGCATGCAAGATTAAACCTTGAAACATAAGGGATTCATTCACCCACAACAAAACAGCCCCTAATGAGTTGAAAAGGTCCATGAAAACACATAAGCCCATAAGGGAGACCGAAATTCACAACCCAAAAAGTGTGTTAGATGGTTGAGTGAAGAAGTGAGTTAAGTCTTGCAAAGAACAAGAACAAAACACATGCAACCAATAGCCCATAAGGGCGGCCGAAATTCATAACCCAAAAAGGGTTTCCCTCCTATTTGAAAGTTTTATAAAATACTCGTTCAACCATAAGATTTTATAAAATTAAAACCCCTTTTAATTTTTTAACTATAACACACTTTATCTGTTATTATTAACCAACTTAAATAATGAAACAAATAATATCTCATGAACAAACTATCCATATAATGTTGTTCTACCACAAAGCAATGTTTTAGAAAACTCATTTTCTAAATTGGTGTTAATTTTTTTGTATGATCTCATCAACAAACAAACATTTATTGGTGTTTGTATAGCTTGTTATTGGGTATGACCTGACTTAGATCATAACATACTAACCACATCAATCTTGTATGTGTCTTGGGCATATGAGGTCCAACAAGAACAAGCATGATTATTGAAAAGTTGAGTAGTGGTACTTACCTAAGAGGGTGAGGTTGAATCAGCCATGAAAGTAGTTTCTTGCTTCTCTGGTTCTGGTGATTCTGGACTGTTGGACTTGTCCCTTCTTCAGGCCCGTGATCAACTCCTATTGCAGATTCTTCAACATTTGACATCGCGAGCTCTACTGCAATATCACCTTCACTTGCTGAGTCGTCATCTAGATCCTCGACACTAGCAATGTTCAATTCTCCCGGAGACACAAACCGGAAGCTCAATCTTGTCCTTCGTCATCATGAGTTCTTAAGGCTTTAGGATCCATTCTCGATGAAGTAGGACTATTTGTGGACTTCTCCTGACGAGTGAAATATGAGAATGGATTTCCATTTCCCGTCTTTTTGGGCTTTACACATTCACGTTTCAAGTGCCATTTTTCCCCACAATTGAAGCAGGTAACTTTTGTCTTGTCAAAGCCAAAAGTGGTGTCCTTAGTGGCAATCAGATTTTGTTCGGTCTTCTTGACAAACTTCTTTGCTCTTCGAACAGCACTTGTTAAGGCCCACATTATGTCCATTCTTTCTAACTCTGTCTCGTCTACCTGCTCGTAGTCCTCATCTGCCAGATGGCAGTTCCCAATTTTCCTAGCAACTAGCCCATCATAGGAGTGGACTACCACTGCTAAGAGGTCCATGTGCTCCTTTGCTACCTCAACAATCACATTCTCGAGATTCTCGGTCTTCAGCTTTGTATCATTTGCTTCAGGTGCTATGTATGGGTATACAGATGACCCTGACGTGTCAGATCCTGAAGAAAAGGCTTGTGATGGACCAGCTGAACTAGACACAAAAGCTGTTTGTAGTGGAGCTCCAAACGTTTTGGCTTGTGGAGTTGAGTTGTACAGAGCTGGATTCTGATCATAAGTAGACTTTTGTGCCCTGTGCTTCATCCTCAACTCTTCCTCCCACAACTTTAGAACGAAGTCGTTGATGTCTAATTTCGCTAGCATATCATTCTGTCTGAGGTTGGAGGCAAACGAACTCCACTTCTCTGGCAAACCATCTGCAAAGTTTGAAACTTTGTCTTCCATAGACGTAGTAACTCCATGAGTGTGCGGCTCACTCATCAGATGGTAGAAACGATCAATGACATCGTCCAAGCTCTCCTTTCCCATTGATGAGAAGTTGTCAAACTCCTTCTTCAATGCTTTAGCCTTCAGAGCTTTTAACGATGCATTTCCCTCATACCTCTTTTCCAATGCATCTCATAGCTTTTTAGCTTGCTTGTTCTCAGAAAATTGATGGAATATGTTCTTAGGAATTGACTGAGTCAACAACGCATATACTTTCTTTTCTGCATTGTACTTTAATTTTTGTCTATCAGTCATACCGCTTAAGGTGAGTTTGACTCCATCTGCACCTACAGGCATACTATATCCTATCTCTATCGACTCCCACAGATTGGGATCTACTCCATTTAAGTATATTTCAAATCTTTGCTTCCATTGTGGATAATCATCTAACTTATTAGCTTAGGGGGTTTGTTATGATTTCCCACTTCATTTTCTAAAAGCAATAGATTTTGAATCCTAGAGTCCCCTCCGGTAGTGAACGCTGAATATTGATCCTCCATTATTATCAACTTTAAACTTTGGAACAAACTGTTTAACTTGTGCGAATGAAGGTATGCGATTGAACACTTTGGGTGATTGAACAATGCGGTTGACTCAATCGTGCGAATGAGCAAATGCGGATGGCTTAATCGTGCGAATAGGCAGGTGCGGATGAACAATGCGGATGGGCAATTCAACCGTACGAATGGATGTACGAATGAGTCCAATCGTGCGTATGAGGGATGCATATGAATTCAGTCGTGCGATTGAGTCAATCGTGCGACTGAAGCTGCTGAAACTTGAAAATTCGTAGGTTTAAGGTATTTTTGACGCTAAAACACGAATTATTCAAAAACCTAATTGTCGTATGCTAGAAAAACGTTAACTTTACGATCTGGAGACGTCCAAAATAACGTTTGACACAAAAAGATTGCGTTTTTATTGGAAAACACAATTTTTATATCAAAAACAATTGAATCACACGTAAATCAATAGCCAAAGCTCTGATACCACTTGTTAGGATCGTGTATTGAATGAAATACTAACTAATATACATGTATACCAAGTCAAATAGAATCCTATTTGATTGGAGATCCAATCAGTGAGAACGCACGTAGAAACAATTGTAGATTGAATCTAAACGTTAAAAACGGTTGGTAATCGATCTAGTGCGATCTATGAACTTGGAACAGGTTCTTAGAAGTCTCTGGATGGCTAGGGTATGATTTAGTACGTAGGTTTTCCGAAGTGTTATGTTTTTCCACGATTTAAGTGGTATTTATAGGTTAGGGTTTCTCATTCGGGCGACGTCCATTCGCATGACTGAGTGTTCAGTCGTGCGACTGAGTCAATCTCATATTACAATGATGCGACTGATCCAGTCTCCTGGTTTAGTCGTGCGACTGGTTCATTAGCATGAAGTTGTTCAAAAACTACTTTGAATGTTGCTTTAATTATAAATTTCAACCACCTTGAATAACACAAGAGTGTGAAGAGAAATGGTAAAGAGATAGTCGAATGAAGAGATAAAGAGTACAAAAAAATAAAGTTATTTCTCTTAAGTTTTTTTCCTGCAAGTACGAGGATATTATAGTAATTTAATAATTTTTAAAAAAAAGTTAACCCTTGTTAACTATTTGGACCACTAATGGAAGAAAACATAATAGTTAATGACCATGTGTGCAAAAATGAAATCTTAAGGAGTATATCCAAATTTTACCAAAAAAACCACAATGACTATCCATTTAATTTACTCTTAAAAACCTTCTTTTTATATACATTGTAGATTGTATATTCGATTTATTTGATTCATAAAGAGTTTGATCATCGTGAATCTCATGACACTCGTATCTTGAAAATTTTCAAACTCTAAAACATCCATCAGTAGCCTACAAAGCAATCGTTCTTTGTATGGCTCCCATTAGTTACAATGAATGGTGTGAGTTCTTCCTTTTATGAAAAGCCCATCCCTCTTGTAGCCAAACATCTCGCTTAACATGCTACTAGAATTCAAACAAGTCTGAAGCAGTTAAAAAATGACTCAGGGGTAAATCGGACATAACTCATGAGTTGCAGCTACCATAATGTAAGTAAACCATGTCTTCATGCAACCTTTCATTTTACTCTTCATTAAATGATTTGCAATTGATAGGCTGCTACTCTGATTTAGCCACAGCTTCACAGAAACAAAAAAAAGGTGACAAGAGTCATGTGAATTTTCAGAAGCATTGACAACTAATTGGTTCTGCTGTAAGAACTCTATAACATAACTTGACTGATAAAGATGATAGTATCGAAAAAAAATTGAAAAGTTAACCAGCAGGTGCAACAACACTCAAAGATAATAGCTATAAATCATTCTAATCATAAAGAAGTAGGAAAAGTCTTTACTCAGATCGATGCAAGCTATATATGAAGCCAAAATATCAACTTAAGACATGTGTATGTTTCGATCAAAAGAAGAATTTATGAAGGTCAGAAGCCTATGTGCACACAAAAGTAGACTAGATTTAGAGGGCCCTGGATGAAGGCTATGATCCATTGCAACTATTGGCTTAACCATGCATTGACCTTTACAAAAACATCAAAAATATAAACTCCATCATAGGAAAGGAAAATTAGTAGAATTGGGGCTAAATATGGCTCTTCCTGGTAGTTCAGATGCAGAAGTGTTCTGTCACAATATAACTTGTAAAAATAGCAACATTCAGAGTCAATCATCTGAATGAGCCCCTCATTTATCAAATCTGCAGAACCTAAATAAAAGTTTCGATAAATAGATGATCGTCTCTGTGCAATTTGAATTGTTATTTACAGTTTTAGTAAACTCTCAAGTCTTTGAATCATATTTTAAAGAGCTTTAACTGCTCTCTGAATTATCAACCGAGTACCAATACAGCAGTACGATAGACTCCAAGTAATCATTTAAAGGGATACACTCAAGCGGATTGTTCAAAAGTAAACCAATTGATGAAGAAGATTGAATTGCAGATCCATTTAATTCAGATCTAATCAGAATTAAAAATATTTTTATCAAACAGAAAGCTTCAGAAATGATAAATTCTACTATACATGATTCTGTTGATGGAAAGGACAGGGATACTGCTGTTGATTGAGAACAATTGTATGTGAATGCATTAGATTTATTGAAGGGAAAATTACGAAAATGACCGGTTAACCAAATCAAATTACCAAAATAACCATTGACCATTCAAAATACGAAAATAAGCATTTGACTTTGACCCTCGTCAAAAGGCGAGGAAAAATTATGATCCCCCACCCACGTGGCAATAGTTTTCTCACCCACGTGTAAATTACGTGTTATATAAAAATAGGCGAGTGACACATTTTTTAGGCAAGGGATTTGACCCAACTCTCTCCTACGTCAATGAGGGGTACGACTTCCTAGGCGAGAGATTTCACGACTACCTCGCTATGTCAGCGAGGGATCGGGTAACAAGGGCGAGGGGATGCCTAGTCAGCGAGAGGATACCATCATCGGTGAGATATTCCCCTAATGAGGGGCGAGGAGTGTCGGAGAGACAAACAATTTCAGGCTAGGAGATTTACCTCCTCCTCGCTTATGTGGCAAACCCACTTCATAAATTCCTAGGACATTCATATTTTACTTTACTCTATATACTAGTGTTGGGTATTCTATCTTTGAAAAAATTAAATATTTTCAATAATTATTGAATGTGAAGACTTGAAAAACAAAAACAACAAAAGTATTAGTCTAAGGTTTATTTTGTAAATAATATAAATGCTAGACTAGTATAAATAGCAACATATATTATTATTGTAAAGGGTGAAGGGTTCACCACCAAGTGTGGGAATTAGTTCCATTACCAACAACATCATATCATCATTCTTCATGGATGATAATTTCATCATCAAATCAATAAACAACAAGCATTAAACAATTTTTTGTTCATCATTATTGTATTTTAGCATCAAATGATCAAGTTTTATTATTATCAATTTGAATCCTAAGATCCAAGCTCAATGATACCAAGTGTTCTCCCGATTTGAATGGGATCGTTGAGCTTGGATCTTAGGATTCAAATTGATAATAACAAAACTTGATAATTTGATGCTAAAATACAATAATGATGAACACAAAAGTGTTTAATGCTTGTTGTTTATTGATTTGATGATGAAATCATCATCCATAAAGAATGATGATATGATGTTGTTGGTCATGAAACTAATTTCCACACTTGGTGGTGAACCATTCACCCTTTACAATAATGATATATGTTTCTATTTATACTAGTCTAGCATTTATAATATTTACAAAATAAACCTTAGACTAATACTTTTGTTGTTTTTTTTCTTCAAGTCTTCACATTCAATAATTATTGGAAATCTTTAATTTTTTCAAAGGTAGAATACCCAACAACTAGGTTAGTATCTCGTGTATTACACGGATTGAATAAATAAAATAATAAATAATTAGTAATAAAAATTTATAAATTATAAAACCATGTTTGAAGATAAGATATGATTATAATTGCATATGAACAGCTATTTTAAATAAATAGACAATAAATAAGTTATAGATAGATAGATATATAGATAAATAGATAGTCTAGAAACCCATTTATTAAACGAATTATAGTTTGTAATAAGCACGAAAAGTTAGAGTACGATATTTTAATATAAAATATGTATAAAATTATATATACATACTTGTTTAAATGATAAAACAATTATATTATTTTTTAACTTTTATCTAAATAGTTTTATTTTTAAATATTTGTTTTAAGATTTTTTATAAAAATTTATTGTTTATAAAAATCTTGTTTATTAAAAACTCAAGTTTTTAATTATTCTGCTTGTTTTAATAAAACTACTTTTAGAAAATATTTTATTAATTGATTGAATATGTATTCATTTTATCCATAGAATGTTTAAATATATGAAAAAATACTTGTATTTAAAAAACCAAACAATCATAAAAATTTTGAATGGCTTCTTTATTAATTGATTGATTTTGTATTCATTTCTTAACGTACCGAGTTTTTTAAATATCTATGTATTTATAATACATAATTATTTCAAAAATAAAATTATAAAAAATTCTCTAAAATCACGCTCATCTAAAGTTGTTCTTATTACGAATAAGTAAAATTTTAATATTATTATATTTTACTTCAATCATTACATTTGTAAAGGTTATAACTTTTCATTTTTTGTAGATATATTAAATTTAAATAATAAAAGTTACAGTAATTTCAAAAATAAATACAAAGTTCAAAAATTATAAAAAATTATGGAATTTATGTTTTATATATAAAATCCTACTCATTTTTTCGTTAAAAACATTTTAATTTTTTAATTATGGATGAGGGGTGGCAATTTGGTAATTATGGGCGAGGAATACCATAACTCCTCGTTAAGTCAGCGAGGAATTTGCCATGTGAGCGAGACATTGGAAAAAAAGACACGTGGGCGAGGGATTATGTATTTCGTCGTCTGGGAGACCATGCTGACGAAGGATTATGGATATTTCTCGCCACGTGGGCGAGGGAGGGATGCTTGGCATTATTCGATTGGCTGTTTCTTTGATAAACTTAATTTTTAACTGGTTATTTTAATAATTTGATTTAGTCAAATGGTTATTTTCGTAAATTTCCTTTTATTATGACGAGAGCTAATGCCATCAAACTTATCATTCTTATTTTTAACCTCCACCATTATCTGTGCTTAGATCCTCCGTAAGAGCGGAGAATGAAATCTCAACATCTCAAATACTCGTAAATCAACAAGAAACAATGGCACATAAACTGAGGAATAATGAATACTCGTAAATCAACAATAAACAATGACACATAAACTGAGGAATAAAGACACTCTAAGGTGTGATTTGCAATCATCTCCTTGGTTATCCCTTGATGAGCTGGATGTCGATGATTTCGGTGGCTGTTTAGTCACACCTACTGGAGGTGGACAAGCATTGATCAATATATCTTCATACACAATGGTCAGTGGGGTTCTTAGAAAACTTATAACGAAGTTTCTGGTCTTATTGTAACAATGTCATAATACCTACCTTAAGTAGACCATCAGAGTAGATTTTTGAGATTGTTAATTTAAAAAATCACAAAGACTCAGAAGGGTCTAATGATATAGACAACCATTTCCCTTGATAGGTTTAAATCATGTCTAAATTTATCTGTATAACTCAAAACTCATCAACGAGATCATAAGCAAGTCAATCGCTTGAACATGTAATCTGATTTAACAAACATGTCACAAATTAAAAAATGATAACTTTCAATTGTTGCAATACGTTAGTTTCAAATTCAAACTATTAGTGTAAATTTGTAAAGCATAAGTGTAGTTGACCTTGTGCAAATTATAGTTTTTCTTTCATATATAAAATAAGTCAACACTTTGATATAAACAATGGAAATAGCTAAAAAAACAAAGTAGTTGAAAATTTTTAGATTTTTCTAGCATATAATCGTCTTAAACATAAATTTTAAAAATACCATACTTCACATATATTTATTTCAGATTTTTCTAAAATATATATTGCATAAGAACATGTTTATGTAAATCCAAACATTAACTGCATAATGTATAATGCTCAGATGCCTCTGACGTGACAGAGTATATCGGATACATAAACCAGTAGCAAATGTTAACTAAGGAAAGTATGAACATGACTTCCAAAGAAACTGCTAAAAAGACTATGAACATTCAAAGATATATGTAATATGCATCATCAAAATATAACTACCCATAACACAACACAAGTTCATCGACTGAGAACACCATTACAGGTTCTACAAAAACTCCGATGATCTCGGTCCTAACTAAAACCAGACAGACCCGTCCTGCTTCGGCTCCATGTAATCAGAACCAAAAGAAGACCCATACATCATCTTCAAACAATCCTGCTGAATAATGTTATTGAAATGGTGAGCTTGTTGTGGATGCGTTATGTTAGATTCAAACCCATGGTGAAGAAAGTTGTTTTCTTGAAACTGTAAGATGCTTGATTGACCAGAAAACGGGTTGTTTGAACTTGTTATGTTCTTCGGGTCGAGCTTTGTGATGTTTTCTTGAAACTGGATGTTTGGTTGCTGAAGAAATGGGTCGTTTAAACCAGAAAGATTTCTGGGGACAGGCTTCGTGTTGTGTTCTTGAATATTATTGTCATAAAATGACATAAGATCGTTAATCATCTTTTGCCCGTCTTCAGGAACTCCAAGAACCGTTGGATCAAAAGGAGGACGGGCGGGATCAACACTAACGGACCACAAGCTTGCTTTGGCTGGACAAAACTGAAGTTAGGGGCCCCAGCAAAGTGAGCTGATGAACTCTGAGTTCTATACGGGCAGTTCATTTGATGATTATCTCTCGAGGGTCGGTCCAGAAAACCATGAAACGGTTGATTATAAGGGCACTTCAAGAACTCGCAAGTGTAAACCTTGCGGTCAACAGCTTCGGCTGTCGGAGGGGTCTTCCTCTTTCTATCAGTTAACAACCCGAGATTGCTTGGTTTGATGTCTGCAAGATCAAAGTTGGGTTCGGGTTCACGTTGACCAACTTCAACGTCATACTCAGAAGCATCATCATTAACAGCAAATGAACCACTCCAGCCAGATGACATAACCGGTGGGCAAAGTTCAGGATACAGTTCTCGAGCCAATGACTCCTCTTGGTTGAGAACGGCCATCCACGTTGCACTTTCTTTTGCAGTCATCTTATCTTGCAAACATTTCGACTGTCTCACAAGTTTCCTTATCTTACCCATATCAGGAAACATATGCTTAATGACCGCAGTCAAAACGCCTACTTTCCATGCCTTTTTCAGATCATGTGGCTTCTTATATGGCGGAGGTCCGGCTTGATCCTTCTGTAACCCTAACTGTGGCCACCACTCTTCATTCCCAGTGGGCCACCACGGTGGAGGAACCCCTTTTTCTAAAGGAAACCGCCTCTGTGGTGGATCACAATGCTGCATGAGAGCAGACAATAACGAGCCTAAAGTTGTGTCTTGAAGCTCTTGTAACGTTTGTGGTGTAGGCCCAACTGCAGGCGTTGACTCGCTTTCTCCTGTGACAGAGTTAGCAGCTCGGAACTTAGCTACAGCTGCTGGCCCGTTACGGTCAAACCTGACCTTTTCTTTCCACCATTCTCGAAGATTATCAGAGGCACCACCAACGGGTTTTCCTTTTTCGGGTATAATCCCATAAACAAAACCTTGAGCTTTGCAAACCTCCACCATCTTCAGCATGTATTTTAATATCCCGTCTTGTGCTCTTGACATCTTCTTCCTTCTTGCTTGTTCTTGAGACTGTTGTTGTTTGGCTGTACTGATGTTTTCTTTCACACGAGATGACGATTCTTTGAGCTTTTTGAGCTTCATTTTATCCCTCCACATTCTTCGCTCGAGTTCATCGACATCAATCTCTTCATCTGTGAAATCATCATCCACAACCATTGTCGGGGTATCGGTTGGAACAGAACTCATCTCTCCTTGTGCATTTTGAGCACAAAAGAAACTAAGTTGGTCACAAAATCCCATCTCATCGAAGGTAAGCATCCCAATAATCGAAAATATATCTCAAATCACCCTGAAATTATGAACTGCAGCCAGAGTTTGATCAGTGATTACATCTAAGAGATCAAATCCATTCCCTAATTAACAAACATCACTCAAAGCATCATTAAGATTGAGAAACACAACCATTTTGCTGAAATATTTCAGCGTTGAACACCCAACATCGATGATAACTGATGCATAACAAATATGACTGCATGATCAAACTCAAAAAGGGTGGATCTCATCTCATCATATGCTTAAGTAGATGATCATGTCAAGAAGATCTGAACCTTCATAACATACAGCTTTTGCAATTGAAACAAAACTAACATAGATATGATTTCACTAAGAAGATAGATGAAATGAAAATAGGCAATCAGAAACAGAAAAAAATTAACGATCTAATCTCATCTACAAATCAAACAAATTCATATCAAGAGAACTATTATCCACAAATCGTATAAAACATTAACCAAATCGATCAACCCCACTACTAATTCAGTTCATAAAACCAAAACTAAAGTCAACCCAGATGAAAAAACACAGCAAAACACATGATCCAACCTTCAATTGCATACAATCGACATAAAAAACTAAAAAAAGAGGATCAAAAGGTTACCTGAGAGGTAAGTTTGATTCTTTTAACCTCCAGATGAATCCTCTTGAAAGTTTATAATAGAGAGAGAGAGAGAGAGAGAGAGAAGGAAGAAGGGATGATTTGAGTTTGATGTAGAGATGTGTGCATAATAAAGTAATAAGAAAAATATAGGGAAGTGAAAAGTGTCGGCGATTGGTAAAGTAAAGGCAGATGAAACAGGGGATGGTGATGGAAGGAAGAACGAAGATAATATTATTATTTGAGGATTTGAGGATGGCGTTTCAAATGGTGTTGGGGCGGTGTATTTGCCCTCAGAAAACGGGCATTGAAAGCGCCGATTAACATGGACCTCACGAGGATTTACCCGACCCGACCCTAAATTATTGTGTAATCATGGATGATAGAGGAGATTACTTTTGTCTAAACTTTAATTTTTAAATATTTGGTCTTTAATTGTATTGCCTGTTTGCGAGCATGGTTTTCGACTTTAATAGTGTTGATTTGACGATTAGGGTATGACGAAAAAAGAGTAACAAAAGCAGCTTGACCTTATAGATCAAGAAACATTGAATAGGATCGTGAAAATCAAGTATAAATAAGTTAGATGTAGAGTTGTTAAATTACCCTCAACAATCATCATGTTTAGAGTGGGGTGTGAGAACCATAGCTACATCCATTATAAACGATAAGTTTATTTTTTGTAATTCTACCCTAACTTAATCAAGACATATGAGTTTTTGGTGTTAGATTATGGTGAGAATAAAAAGAACAAAGTGGATGATTATATACAAGAGGGATGATGAGGAGTAGGAAGCGTAACGTCCACAATTTCATATAATAGTTTGATTGAAAAGTTATCAAGGGGTCACATTTGAAAAACTAGGATTTTTTGAAATTTTCTTTTATTATATATTAGTTTTATTAAATCCGTGTATTATACGAGTTGAATAAATAAAATTAATATAATAAATTTTATTAATTATAAAATAATATTATAAGATATGATATGATTAAAATTACGTATAAGAAATGACTATAACTAATAAAACAGTGATATTAACTTTTTAAAATATTGTTTTAATTGTTTTCAAAAAAAGTAATAAACATTTTGTTATAAAACAAACGGTATAAAAATGTCATTAAAAATTTCATATTATAATTCCCAAATTATTGGTTTTAAAAAATTTGAACTTCAAAAAAACACTGTTTGAAATATTTTGTATTTTTAAAAAAAAATTATGTTTTAGAAAAATTTATTATTTTATAAAAGTTTTGTTTATTTAGAAATAATTATCTGTTTTTTAATTTATTAAATGTAAAAAAAGTTAAATAATATTATTAGTAATTAAGGTAATTATTTAAAATGAGATTGAAACGAGAAAATTTTGATAAGGATGATTGTGATAATGACACATGGCATCTCAAGTTACTCTTTTATTAAAAGAGTAAGATTATAAAAAGATTACAAGGATCTAATTATAATATTAACATCCTATTGTGTTTGATCCTTCACACTCAAGACTTGATCGTCCCTAACTCCTCTCTCGCTTGAGCATATCACTTGAAAGGATATGCATACCATAGACCAACTTTTGCTAAGTGAGTGCATATTTAAATTGCATACTATACAAAACATAATAATATGCGGCATATGCCCTCAGTTAACACATATTACTCAACATCGGGCCCGAAAACTCACAAATGAGCCCAACACTTCTAAATACCACGAACCTCACATGTGGTCTAGTGTTAAATTAAAAAAATCACATCCGAATCCTACACCTCTTCTCATTGTGTTGGACTAAGAAATTCATTGTTAGCCCGGGTTGAACACTTGAATCAAATAATATAACACCCGGTATTTTTTTTAAGTCAAAGAAAAAAAGAATAAAGTGAAGAAAAAGAAAGAAAAAATATTTTACCTAAGTTGAGGGGTAAAAAATATGAAATTGACAAAAATATTTGAAAGTGGGTGTAAAGTGGACATGGCAGCCCACTCTACTCTTACAACATCCAGATCTGCCTTTTTAAAGTGAGAAAGTAGCAAGAGCAGCAGAAAGCTCTTAGTTTTGGGAAGAAGAACAAGCTGAAAATTCAAATTTAATGTAAGAATTCGTGGTTTTTAAGTGTTCTTAACTGGCCTTGCCTTGGTTGTATGCTTATGTGTGTTTGTATGTTCGGTTGTCTGTGTTTTAGTGGGTTTCTAGGCGGTGAACTCAATTATAAACGAGTTTGGAAGAAGTCATACTCAAGAACTATTAAGGTGAGTTCTAGAACCCATTTTTACATATTTTAACTGATTTTTGGGGCAGAAATGCATGAACTTATGTTTTTATAAAGCTGGGTTTTATACCCATATGATTTATAGTGTGTATGTTGCTGGTATGATGTAATGTTGGACTATGTTCATGTTTGATGATCTTATGGTTGTGATTCTAAGGCTTAGAATGTAAGATTTAAGCTTAGAACATGATAGGTGAGGTTTCGGGGACTGAATCTGATGAATAATGTGCCCTAGGCTGCTCATGCGCCCAAATAGTAGTTCATACACCTAAGTTTAGAAAACTGCTTAAGTGTTGGTAAATGCGGATGAGGATGTCAATGCGGATGAGAAGGTCAATACGGATGAGAAAGTCAATGCGGATGAATAAGTCTAAGTGTGAACAAATGCGGATGAACAAAGTTAATGCAGATGAACAAATGCGGATGAGCATTGACAAATGCGGATGAGTAAAGTCAATGCGGATGAACAAATGTGGATAAGTTCATGCGATTGAGCAAATGCGGATAAGTTCATGCGACTAAGCAAATGCGGATGAACAAAGTCAATGCGGATAAACAAATGCGGATGAACAAATGCGGATGAACAAATGCGGATGAACATTGACAAATGCGAATGAGTAAAAGAAATGTGGATGAACAAAAAGGGAAATGCGGATGAACACTTAGAATATTTTCTGACATGTAGGGAAAAAGTGATCTTTAGGCTTTGACTTGGGAGGTTCCCGGAGGCTATGTAAGATGACTTTTTGAGGTCATAGATGTTATGTTGGGCATGTTATGATGTATGATTGATGCTTATGTATGATGTATGTTATGTATGTATGATGCCTTGTATGATGATGTTGACTGTGTATGTTGATGTTCCTTATTATGTATGATTATTTTCCTGTGGCTTTAAGTTGAATGTTAATGAAATGAAATGAAAGTATTATGTAACGTAAAGTGAAAAATAATGAAAAGAGGAACGAAATGAATGAATGCATGCATTAATGAATGAATAAAAGTATGAAAGGCTTACAAGCATATGTATGAAGTTTAACACCCAACGAGGGGTGTTAGCTCAACTGTGTGTGGGTTAAATACCCCATGAGGATGCACACAGGGGTTCAATCTTTGTGATTGACCATATGAACGGGGTCCATGTCGCTTAACCCTAGATGAATTGCTTGGTGCTCTAGAGGGGGGTTAAGCACATGACAGGACCTAGATGGAAACGAAAGATAATAAATGTACGAATGAACGATGATGAAGATAATAATGATATTATCTATGTGTATGTATAATGCATGATCACATATGATTGTAAAGGATGGTTTTAAATGACAAATAATGTATGTTTTATTTTAAAACTAGAACTCACTCAGCAATGCTAACTTTTTATGCATGTTTAAGTTGGTAGGTGAAGTTGCTGGGGATGGAACAGGGCGGCTACTTGGCTCTTTTGGATGGTATTCTTCTATTTAATGTTTTTGCATCGTAATACGAACAAATGAAATTGTATAACGAATGTTGTATTATTTTGCAAAAGCATTTTTAATGAAAATGTTGTTTTTAATGTTTCCGTTGCAACATTTTATGAAAGTTAAATGTAATTATATGTTTTATGTGCAATGATTGACCAGTTGTGAGTGTCTCGGGAATGGGAACTTACAAATAACATAAAAATTTCTTGATCAAAATATGATAAACACAATGAAAACCCCCTTTGATATGATTTGATTAACAATGAATAATGTTTACAAGTAATCCCTCAATCATTGGTCATGCAATCATTAACCAACTCTAATTACAATTAAGTTATTTATAGTCTAGACTAACTTTCAATATTTACATTTAGCTCCCTAGACTATTAAACTTGACTAAAACAAGACTAAAAAAATAAAATATATTTTGTTCACACAAAATATATTAATACAATAAAGTCTCAAACACAATATATCTTCAATATCTTCACTCAGTTCTTCGTCTCGAACTCGACATTTGACTTTTCTGTTGACCTTGATTGAGACGTTGACTTTTGTTGACTTTGATTATGTTGATAATATAAACTATCTTGTACAACTCCATCAATACTCTCCCTTAGTCTATCATTATCAATGCCTTCAAACGAAATCAACATCGAGAAGCCAACCATAGAAAGATCTTCAAATTAAAGCTTTTTGAATCTGATGAAAAAGATTATTCATCTCATAAGCTCCCCCTATTTATGTGCTCCCTTTTTTGAGTGCATCCTTTGTGAAGATGTTGGAACAACTTTCCCACTAATCTTGAGTGCTTCAGGAGATGTAGGAGGAGGATTCCTAATTCGGTATCTTCTGCAAACTTGAGGAACAGGTTCTCTGATTAAGTACACTGCTTAACTAATGATCGGCCATCACTTACAGCAAAAATCTTAAACACAATCACAAACACAATTAGGACATATCTAATTAGATAATTTCATTTTAACAAAATAAACTGTGTTTATCCGTGTGAAAAAAAACAAGCGAACCCGTGTTCGTTTGTGCATAATTTCGTGAAATGCATGAAAAATGATAACATTGTAACAACATAATATGGAAAACCTAAAAGAATTTTGAAATGAAAATTTATTATATTTTATTATTATTTTTATTTTATTATATATATATAAATTTATTATTATTATTATATTTTTTATTTATTATTATTATTTTAATTACCGAGAATTGAATCGATCATAAGATCACATCCTCAAGATATACTTTAGCACAAAGATGAATTTAAACATCGATAAACAATGAGATCACATTGATAACTGAATCTAATCAAAGTCTTTAAAAGATTTTGAAATTCTCAAACATACCAATAACGATTGCTGATATGTTTGTCCATTTAAACCCATGCCCTATCTTTTTCAACAAGTAGTAGATGATTCGTTAAGGTTCGATTAAATACTTTAGAATGCTAGGACCCCACAATCATTTGGAAAAACCCTCACCCAACCTTAGGATTTCTTGAATTTGGTTACGATTTTTATGGAACAAGGCTTGTTCATTAGTGTTTAAGTGATTATCATCAAAATATTGCATTCTTTGATGAATTCATCATTAGATGATTTGACACAACTTAGGCCAAAATGGTGAGAGCTCTAGGTTGGTATTGACATACAACAAAGTAGATGACCATTTAGCATGTGCTGATAAGAGCTCCAGGTCAATACTATCATACAACAAAGGAGATCATCATTGTTGATGATCTCTGATGTCACATTCAGGCATGCATAGGACTTGTTCTATATCATGGAAGTACTGAATCTTTCCAGATGATCTCTTTATGACTGCGCAATCCTACTCTTGATCATATTTCCAGGCATAATCATGTTGTCTTCCATAGAGCTGGGAGTTGTGTGGTGATCAAACAACTTTATTAAGGTAGACTTCTGTTATGTTATTTCTCTAAATGTTGTTCTAATTGGCCATACTTTGCCAGGTATCACTTCTCTTGGTTCTCTAATTAGTTTATCTTTTCCTTTGTGATGGTCTTTACTTTCAATAGTGATAGGCTCAGCAGGGACTTTGTTATGTCGCTCATCAGCTGGATTTGGAGCTTTAGCCTAGAATTTCACACTAGTTTCAAGCTCAACATTCATAACATGTTCCATCTCCTTCTTAGATTTCCAACTATTCTTCCTTTAAGCTCATGCATTTTATAGTTATGACCTTGCAACTAACAAGTCATATTGTATTTGCTCAACTTGGTTGTATCACAATAGCCTGGCTCCATCTTCATTCTCTGAATTGATTGAAAGGTTGTGAATGTTTCATAATTGCAATTTGGGATCATTAAGCTTGCTAGCTCAAATTATTTAAGTGCTTCCTTCATTTATTCCATGTTCATTCTCTCAACCATGTCATAGGGAAACCCATGGTTGATCAGGGTCATAAACATAGTTGATTCAGGTCTTTCTTCCAGAATGTCTTTTACAGTCATCAATTGATCTTCCTTATACTTTTTAGTTGTTCTTTGAAAGTATCAATCTTGGTCAGCTAATCCTCACCACTCTATACTTTAGCATGTGAGATAGGCTTCAAAGTTGATAACTCTGCTGAAGGAGTGTGTTCAGGTGACACATGTTTTGGTCTTTTTGGGGAATCTTTGACTTCTATCACCTCTATCTCAGTCTTTCCCAGATACTTTCTTTTTCTTGAGTACTAAATGATTTGCTTTGATGTTTCAACAGATTTTTTTTGATTGTTTTGATGCAAGAGCACTTGACTTAAGGTCTCTTATCTTCTGTTTAGCATATCAATCTCTACATCTTTTCTTTTCAGCTCAAATGATTGATCACTCAGAGTTATTTTTTTAGCTTTATTGTTCTCCAATGCAAGCTTTTCTCTTTCAGCTTTCTCTTGTTCGATAGACCCTTTTAGTTCTCTATTCAGATCATGTAGCACATCAATTACTTCATTGTTAGTTTGCGCATCTTTATCTCAACTTTTTCAGTGATGCTTATTGCTTCATCAGATGCTTATCTTTTTCTTTTATCATTCCTTTCAACTCTTCTATTCTTTCCTTCCTTTTGTTTGACTTGATGACAAGTTTGTTATACTCCGCCACCAAATAACTTTTCTTTATAGGGATGTCTTCTTCATTTAGATCATATTCATGATAAGCAATTACATCAACATAGTTGGCATCTTTTTCTCCTTCTTAATGTTTAACAATAGTCTCATCATCATTGACATCAGTAGGGGCTACACTTGCTGAGCTTACGCTAGACTCAACAGCTTGATTTGCCTGCTCTTAGTGTTGAGATTATTGCTGTTGAGGATCAATGATTGGTGAAATAGGCTCAGTATTACTAGTGTAAATACTAGCTTGTGAAACTAACTCAGTCTTACCAGAGTAAATGCTCACAGGTGATTGATGTTCAAATTTGTAATTGGTTTTGTATTGGTGGGATTGGTTGGTTGTTTTGACTTGATGGTGATTAAGGATTTGGGGAAAGTTCATGGTGAATAGGTGTTAGGAGGATCGTGTACTGGACGATGTACTAACTGATTAATGTGTATACCGAACCAAATAGTGCGGAATCCTATTTGATTGGCGATCCAATCAGTGAGAACGCACGTAGACACAATTATGTATTGAATCTAACGTTAAGAATCGATTAGGAATCAATCTACTGCGATCTATTATGATCTTAGAGGTCTCTGGACGGCTAGGGTACGTCTGGAGTCGAAGTGTGTATGATCCTTACGTTCTTCAACGAATTAGGTGGTATTTATAGGTTAGGGTTACTCATTCGTGTGACTGAACCACTTTCATGGTTCATTCGTGCGATTGAGACATACGGTTGATCCAATCGCATGACTGAATGTTCAGTCGTGCGACTGAGTCAGTCGCATGAAGTTGTTCAGGCGTATAGACTATTAGGCACATGACACATAGTCGCATGGCCATTCGGACGCATGACCACTGTTGGGCGCATGGTCCAATCAGACGCATGAGAACTTCACTTAGCCAAGTTTGAATGTATTCATTATTATAACATTATGCATATCAATTCAAACAATCACAAACCTATATAATCTAGTCAATATGCGTTACACAACTCATTAATAAAATATTAAACATTATAAATCACAATCAAACATTCTCATTTCATTAAGTACCCAAGCATTACATAAGCGTCAGACACTCAAGACATATTACATTAAGATATGAATCTAGGTACATATGTGTCACACCCCAACCTTGACGGCGGAAACATCGAGATGTGAGGGATAAGATTGTTCACAACCACATAACGCTATGTTAAAATGTAAATATTAAGTTTATAAGTTTTAAAAGAGCATACAAGCATAAGTCTTAAACATGAGATAATTTCCAAACAAAATAAAACATTACATAAACATTTTATTTTAAATTAACTAGGTCCAAATCCTAGTCTTATTGCAAGCTTCAAAAGACACTTTAATCTTGGGGATTTCCTGAAACATAATGAAAATAAAGAGTCAACTAAAAATAGTTGGTGAGTTTCCAGGTTTCATACATAATAAGATTACAAGTAGCAATTCATGTCATGGATTATAAGCTAGTAAGGTTATAGAACACATATCGTTACAACACCAACCTCGACTTGATTACAAGTATAAAAGATTGGCTAAGTGTATTTGGTTCCCTAGTGCACAAGCGTACGACCCCTAGGAGTTGGCAATACCTCGACTTTAGCACCAAATAGGCTTGTCAGGCCCAAAGATCTAAGACGTCGCCAGGCTAGCAATAGTTAATGATGTAAACAAACTATGTATCTCATATAAACACTTACAATACACAAATAACCATGACCAAATAATAAGTAGAATTGCATGTGCATTACAAGTCTCAAATGTTTAAAGGTGTATGTAATATAAGCATCATGTTTCATCCCAAATAAGTGAAATTATAAAAAAAGGGACAAGGAAAACTCACTTGATCAATAAGTATGTAATATGAAGATAAAAGATTAAATATAATCACCGTTCCAAGTACTCCTTCACAAGATACCTAAATATGAATAGTTTTACAATATTTACGTTTAATAAGCTTACGCTTTAAGGAGAATTAGGGTTTTAGGTAAAATTTTGGGGTTATTATAGATATTATGCATTTTAATTGTAGCAACCCATATATTTTAAAAGAATAATATATGTAATATTTGGATAACTAATTAAGAAGAAATAAACTAAAAAAAATAAACTTTTGTAATTATTTGAAATACCCTTGATTATTAGTTTAGAAGTGACTTTTGCTATATTATAATTTTAATAGTTTAAAACTATTATCTAAGTTTATATTTACAAAAATGATCTAATTTTTAAAGAAAACAATTAATTTATATAATATATTTTTAAAAATAAATTGCAGAAGAAATTTAAGTAATTAAAAAAATGAACTAAGTTTATAATACTTTTTATAATTTTTAAAGATTTTTCTATATTTTCTTAAGGCTGAAAAAGCCAAAAAAAACATAAACTGCGGGTGCCCGGGTTCGAAACCGGGACCCCCTGTTGAGATGTGTAATGACTTAACCAATGAACCAAGGCCTCAGCCGCGGTTCATATTGGTTCCTAATTATTAAAAACCCATTTAAAGAAAATTCCCAAAATCTTAAGAACCCTAGAACCGATTGATTCCAAATTGATCCCAAATTCGTTTATGAACATGAAATTAACCTTGGGGCTTTTAAACCCCAAGTAAAACCGATCAAATTCATGAGTCTGATTACCCGATTTGAGGTCGATTGGTTGGTGAGGAAAACGAAAGACGTTCGCAAACACTTGGAGCCTTAATCGATATTCAAACGATGATTCCAACCAAATTAGTTGCACAAGAAGCTTCTGATGATCTTGAGATGAAGAACCCTCAATCAATTTAAACTAAGAAGGCTTAGAAGGGTAGTTTCGACAAAGTTGCAGGTTGCGGGAAAAGAGGTGATCAATTTCAGTGTTTGGATTTGATTTGAGTGCTTTTGAGTGTTGTAGTCGATTAGAGATGGATTTATGATCGATTAGTTGGTTTAATTGTGTTATTATTAGGTTTAATTGTTAATCGATTAAAAACCATAGCCCGACGGTTACTCGAGCTCGAAAGCTCGTGTAACTGGTGTTTAATCTTAATTAATCTATACTAATCGATTCGAATCAGGCACACGACTCAATTGGAAACGGTTTCCAATCATAATTCGAGGTTTTAAGGCACTAATAGGGTCGCCGGAGTATAGCCAGAGCGACCACCGACGTCTCGCCGGGTTTGCGGGAAAGAAAAATGGGGGGGGGGGTTTAGGTTTTGTGATTTTACACATTTGGTCCTGCAGTATTTAATAGTTAACATTTTATGCTAAAACTTTGTTTTAAGTTTATAAATTTACAAAAACAATCCCCCAAGTTTTTAATTAAATTTTTAAACACTTATAAGTTAACAATTATTATTATTATTACTATTATTATTATATTATTATTATTTACTTAATTTAGAAACTTAAACAAAGAATCATACAATAATAGCCCAACAAGATTCATAAATAGTCTAAATAACCCATATAAGAATTAATAAAATTAACTTTTAATTAACGGAAATACGAGATGTTACAGTCTCCCCAACTTAAAGAATTTCGTCCCGAATAAGAAAAATGAAACTATACAAATAAGAACGGGTATTTCTTCTTCATGTGTGCTCCTATGTTCCCAAGTAAATGCGACGCCACGTTTATTTTCCCAACGAACCTTGATGATTGGAGTTGTTGTGGTTCTAGTCTTCTTCATTATGCGATCCATGATCTCAACAGGTTTCTGACAAAATGCAATGACTCGTCAATCTGGATGTCTTCCAATGGACATGCAGACTTTCGTCAGCCAAGCACTTTCTCAAATTTGAGACGTGGAACACAGGATGAACTCCACTAAGGTCGGAAGGTAGTTCCAGTTTATAAGCCACTTTCCCAATCCTTTTCAGGATTTTGAAAGGCCTACAAATCTTGGAGCCAGTTTGCCCTTCTTTCCAAATCGAACCACACCTTTCCACGGTGAAACCTTAAGAAGAACCATCTCCCCAACTTGGAATTCCAATGGCTTACGTCGCTTATCAGCATAGCTCTTTTGTCGACTTCTCGCCACTCAAGGTTCTTGCGAATGATAGAAACTTTATCGGTCGTCTCTTGTATAAGTTCAGGACCAGTGATGAAGTTTTCACAATGTCGGTCCAACAGATCGGTGAACGACATTTACGACCATAAAGTGCTTCGAACGGTGCCATCTTGATACTCGAGTGGTAACTATTGTTGTACGAAAATTCCGCGAGCGGTAAATGCGTATCCCAATCACCACCAAAATCAAGAACACACAGGCGTAGCAAATCCTCCAGGGTTTGGATCGCTCGCTCGGTTTGACCATCAGTTTGAGGATGGTAAGCCGTGCTTAGATCGAGTTGTGTACCCAAGAGTTCATGCATAGACGACCAAAAATGTGAAGTGAAACGAGCATCTCGGTCGGATGATGTGGCAGAGGTACCCCATTACGACTTACAACCTCATCAACATATATACGAGCTAACTTTGATGTTTTGTAAGTGTCACGTATGGGTATAAAATGCGCTGACTTGGTCAATCGGTCAATGATCACCCATATGCTATCATGTCCTCGGGAGGTTCGGGGTAGCTTAGTTATGAAGTCCATGGATATGTGTTCCCATTTCCACATAGGAATCTCGGGTTGCTCAAGTAGTCCACTTGGACGTTGATGTTCGGCTTTAACCTTCGTACACGTGAGACACTTAGCTACATAAGTCCTTATGTCTTTCTTCATTCCAGGCCACCAATATTGACGACGTAGGTCCATATACATCTTATCGGAGCCAGGATGAATAGAATAACGAGTTTGATGAGCTTCGTTCATGATGAAGGTACGGAGGTTATCGCGATTTGGAACCCAAATTCGATTTGCGAAGTACATCAATCCATTGGGTTCGTTTCCAATTGAGTTAAAAGATTATGCTCCAATTCATCCTTCATTCTTCCTTCTCGTTGTACCATTTGTTGAGCCTCCAAGATACTAGACTCGATGTCACTATCTATTCTCAGGTTTTGTAGCAGTACGGTGGTCTCGTTGACATCTAGTCGGATCTCAGTATCGAACTCACCCTAAGTGTCAAACCATTGACGTCGATCGCGAATTTCTTGGAATGAGATCCTCTTGTTGTGAATCTTTCGGCTTAGTGCATCGGCTACAACGTTTGCTTTACCACGATGGTAACGAATGTCACAATCGTAATCACTAATCAACTCCACCCAACGACGTTGTCTCATATTGAGATCTTTTTGATTGAAAACGTGTTGAAGGCTTTTGTGATCGGTGTAGACTATACATTGCGTACCATACAGGTAGTGCCCCCAAATTTTCAAAGCAAATACAACAGCACCAAGCTCGAGATCGTGTGTTGTATAATTCACCTCGTGAACCTTCAATTGGCTCGATGCATAAGCTATGACCTTCCCTCGTTGCATGAGAACACAACCAAGGCCTTGTTTAGATGCATCACAATACACGGTGAAATCGTCGTTTCCATCGGGTAGGGTCAATATAGGAGCATTGCACAACTTATGCTTTAACGCTTCAAAAGCTTCTTCTTGCTCGGAACTCCACTCGAATGGTTTATTCTTTTGTGTCAAAGTAGTGAGTGGTTTCGCGATCCTCGAGAAATTGGCAATGAATCGCCGATAATAACCAGCAAGACCAAGAAAAGAACAAACTTCAGTAGGAGTTGTAGGAACACACCAATTCTTCACAGCTTCCACCTTTGCAGGATCAACGTGAATTCCTTGGCTATTCACCACGTGTCCTAGAAATTGAACTTCCTGAGCCAGAAGTCACACTTCGAGAACTTCGCGTACAATTGCTCTTTCTTTAACAACTCAAGAACCAATCTGAAATGTAGCTCATGATCGGTGTTGGACTTGGAATAGATAGTATGTCATCAATGAAGACGATCACAAACTTGTCTAGATAAGGCTTGCATACTCGGTTCATGAGATCCATGAAGACAGCAGGAGCATTGGTTAAACCAAAAGGCATCACCATAAACTCATAGTGTCCATAACGAGTACGGAAAGCGGTCTTTGGGATGTCATCCTCATGAACTCGTAATTGATGATATCCAGAACGTAGATCAATTTTCGAGAATATGGTAGCTCCTTGAAGTTGATCAAACAAGTCATCGATGCGAGGAAGAGGATAACGATTCTTGATGGTAAGCTTGTTAAGCTCACGATAATCGATGCACATACGAAACGATCCATCTTTCTTCTTCACGAAAAGAACAGGTGCACCCCAAGGCGAAGAACTAGGACGGATGAAGCCCTTCTCGGATAGCTCTTGCAGTTGACTAGAGAGTTCTTGCATTTCCGATGGTGCAAGCCGATATGGTGACTTAGCCACGGGGTTTGCTCCCGGTATCAAATCAATTTTAAACTCGACTTCACGCACGGGAGGTAAACCACTAAGGTCATCGGGAAATACTTCAGGAAAGTCTCGTACGATAGGGACATCCTTAAGTTCTTTCCCTTTGACTTTCGTGTTGACTAGTAAGCCAAGAAGGCATATACTTCTTGCTTAAGCACTTTCGGGCTTGAGTGCAAGACATGAGTTTAAGTCCTTTGGAAGATTTTCACCAAACACTTTCAAAGTATCTCCAGAGGGTAACGCTATACGAATGCACTTCTCGAAACAAATGATCTCGGCATGGTGTTTGGCTAACCAATCCATACCAATGATGATGTCGAAGCTTCCAAGTTTCATAGGGATAAGATCGATAAGAAAATCATGCGTGTCAAGACTTAAGATGCAATCACGAATAACGATATCGACAGTGATCGGCTCTCCATCGACAACTTCAATAGTGAGAGGTCGTGCTAGTTTCGTATGTGGCTTAGCAAGTATAGGTTCAAACTCTAGCGAAACAAAACTCTTATCGGCTCCAGAATCAAATAGGACATAGGCATAAGTTTTATTTATAAGAAACATACCTGTTAAATTTTAAAGGTGTTTAACGACATAGGTAACACATGAAAAGAATTAGGTCACAAAAGTTAAAGGTAAGTTAACATACCATTCACCACATCATTGTTTGCTTGTGCTTGGTTAGCGTTGATGTTGAATGCACGTCCTCGGGCTTGTGGAACATTACCCACAAGACGAGGGCATTGTGGGCGGAAATGACCAGGTTCCCCACAGTTGTAGCAAACACGGTTTGTGACCACGGCGGCGTTGTTAGGTGCACGGTGACAAGTCGCCACCAAGTGACCATATTTACCGCATAGAGTACAGATACGGCATGGTTGATTTCCCGGGTGATGATACCTACAAATGTTGCAATAGGCTGAGGACCAACATAAGCCCTAGCCCCAGGCACTTGTGCCACAGGTGTAGCCCCAGGTACAAGTTGTCTTTGAGGTTGTTTGGGTGCAGCTACGACATAGTTGCGTGCTGGTGTGAACTTGCACTTCTTGTTGTTGTTGTTGTAAGACAGTTCAGCTTTAGTCTCCTTAACAGCCTCGTAGCCGTCTTCTCTACCTTCTTTGCACCTTTCACAGACATGGTGCCCGTTCGTATATGGTTCTCGGTGAGTTGAGCGGTGATAGTAATGGCTTCTTCCAAGGTTGTGGGTCGACTACCCACCACAACATCTCGAATTTGGGGTGGTACACCCTTGATGAACTTCTCGATGTTGCGGGGGACAGTGTCGACCATGTGAGGCAGCAGTATACTCAACTCATGATGCCTAGTTGAGTAGGCCAAATGGTCACCATCGTTTTGCTTCAAGTTCCAAAACTCTTCTTCTAACTTTTGCAACTCACTTCTAGGCAGAACTTCGCGATGGCGATGTTCTTGAACTCTTCCCAGGTAAGTGCTTGCACAGCTTTAGGTCCACGGTTCCTCTTCTCGCTATTCCACCAGGTAAGTGCCCTTTGTTGAAGCATACTAGTGGCATAGCGAACTTGAGCGTCTCGGGACACCACAATGATAAAGGTATTCTCCATGCTTTCGAACCACTCAAGAAGACCAGTGGCTCCTTCCTTGCCACTAAAACTAGTGGGCTTGCAAGAGCTAAAGTGTTTGAAGGTGCAAGTTTGATTGTTCTCGTGTTGGTTGTTCCCGTTTTGGTTATTGCTATTCTCCCCATGACCATTTCCATTGTTGCTAGCGTTGGTCATTAGGGTGCTATTAAGTTCAGCAACCATGGTCGGGATGACAGTAGCCATTTGTCGAGCAATCATGGCGGCTAACTTACGATCGGAATTTCCACGCTTTCCATGATGACGAGACATGCTGGGATATACAAAATGAGTTAGATATGAGAATTAGAATAACAAGGATCATAATTCAACAAGGATAAGACAAAAGTTGTAAGGCACATGGAATGGTTCCATTTGGTAACACATTACCATTTGGAAACGTTGACACGTCAAGGTAAGTTGACCCACTCGCCTTAGAAATTTGTGTATGTTGACCATAATTTATCACTCATCCCAGAAATCCCCAGGTAAGCAACTAGTCCCGTAGGATTTGCGATATGCTTGCCTTAGCCCGAGGGCTTTTGTCAGGAAATCCAGAATACAGGTGTCTATGTGTCACACAAATTCTTAGGTTCATGAAATCAAAACCATGATGGGATTAAACATAGATTAGACATAAGTCTAAGGATCCAAGTCATAAGCTTAAGTATACAATTCCACGTGTCGTCGAGAATAAGATTAAGAAGTTTCATTTGTCGGGGAGAGTCAAAGTGTCAAAGGTAAGTTAGGGAGACGAGTAACAAAGTTTAAACGATTACAAGGCAAAACTATGCTAAGGTATCAAGTTGCACATAAGTAAGGTATAACATTATGTAACATGTAACAATATATATATCCAAGAATATAGATATTATTCTATGAGGTTCATGCATAGCTATAGTCTAGGTCACCATTTCTAATAACCTAAATCCCTATAGTTATGGGCTCTGATACCAATCTGTCACACCCCAACCTTGACGGCGGAAACGTCGAGATGTGGGATAAGATTGTTCACAACCACATAACGCTATGTTAAAATGTAAATATTAAGTTTATAAGTTTTAAAAGAGCATACAAGCATAAGTCTTAAACATGAGATAATTTCCAAACAAAATAAAACATTACATAAACATTTTATTTTAAATTAACTAGGTCCAAATCCTAGTCTTATTGCAAGCTTCAAAAGACACTTTAATCTTGGGGATTTCCTGAAATATGATGAAAATAAAGAGTCAACTAAAAATAGTTGGTGAGTTTCCAGGTTTCATACATAATAAGATTACAAGTAGCAATTCATGTCATGGATTATAAGCTAGTAAGGTTATAGAACACATATCGTTACAACCAAACCTCAACTTGATTACAAGTATAAAAGATTGGCTAAGTGTATTTGGTTCCGTAGTGCACAAGCGTACGGCCCCTAGGAGTCGGCAATACCTCGACTTTAGCACCAAATAGGCTTGTTAGGCCCAAAGATCTAAGACGCAGGCCAGCTAGCAATAGTTAATGATTGTAAACAAACTATGTATCTCATATAAACACTTACAATACACAAATAACCATGACCAAATAATAAGTAGAATTGCATGTGCATTACAAGTCTCAAATGTTTAAAGGTGTATGTAATATAAGCATCATGTTTCATCCTAAATAAGTGTGAAATTATAAAAAAAGGGACAAGGAAAACTCACTTGATCAATAAGTATGTAATATGAAGGTAAAAGATCAAATATAATCACCGTTCCAAGTACTCCTTCACAAGATACCTAAATATGAATAGTTTTACAATATTTACGTTTAATAAGCTTACGCTTTAAGGAGAATTAGGGTTTTAGGTAAAATTTTGGGGTTCTTATAGATATATTATGCATTTTAATTGTAGCAACCCATATATTTTAAAAGAATAATATATGTAATATTGGATAACTAATTTAAAGAAGAAATAAACTAAAAAAAATAAACTTTTGTAATTATTTGAAATACCCTGGATTATTAGTTTAGAAGTGACTTTTGCTATATTAATAATTTTAATAGTTTAAAACTATTATCTAAAGTTTATATTTACAAAAATGATCTAATTTTTAAAGAAAACAATTAATTTATATTAATATATTTTTAAAAATAAATTTGCAGAAGAAATTTAAGTAATTAAAAAAATGAACTAAGTTTATAAATACTTTTTATAATTTTTAAAGATTTTTCTATATTTTCTTAAGGCTGAAAAAGCCAAAAAAACATAAACTGCGGGTGCCCGGGTTCGAACCCGGGACCCCCTGTTGAGATGTGTAATGACTTAACCAATGAACCAAGGCCTCAGCCGCGGTTCATATTGGTTCCTAATTATTAAAAACCCATTTAAAGAAAATTCCCCAAATCTTAAGAACCCTAGAACCGATTGATTCCAAATTGATCCCAAATTCGTTTATGAACATGAAATTAACCTTGGGGCTTTTAAACCCCAAGTAAAACGATCAAATTCATGAGTCTGATTACCCGATTTGAGGTCGATTGGTTGGTGAGGAAAACGAAAGACGTTCGCAAACACTTGGAGCCTTAATCGATATTCAAACGATGATTCCAACCAAATTAGTTGCACAAGAAGCTTCTGATGATCTTGAAGATGAAGAACCCTCAATCAATTTAAACTAAGAAGGCTTAGAAGGGTAGTTTCGACAAAGTTGCAGGTTGCGGGAAAAGAGGTGATCAATTTCAGTGTTTGGATTTGATTTGAGTGCTTTGAGTTGTAGTCGATTAGAGATGGATTTATGATCGATTAAGTTGGTTTAATTGTGTTATTATTAGGTTTAATTGTTAATCGATTAAAAACCATAGCCCGACGGTTACCCGAGCTCGAAAGCTCGTGTAACTGGTGTTTAATCTTAATTAAGCTATACTAATCGATTCGAATCAGGCACACGACTCAATTGGAAACGGTTTCCAATCATAATTCGAGGTTTTAAGGCACTAATAGGGTCGCCGGAGTATAGCCAGAGCGACCACCGACGTCTCGCCGGGTTTGCGGGAAAGAAAAATGGGGGGGGGTTAGGTTTGTGATTTTACATTTGGTCCCTGCAGTATTTAATAGTTAACATTTTATGCTAAAACTTTGTTTTAAGTTTATAAATTTACAAAAACAATCCACCAAGTTTTTAATTAAATTTTTAACACTTTTAAGTTAACAATTTTATTATTATTATTACTATTATTATTATTATTATTAATTACTTAATTTAGAAACTTAAACAAAGAATCATACAATAATAGCCCAACAAGATTCATAAATTGTCTAAATAACCCATATAAGAATTAATAAAATTAACTTTTAATTAACGGAAAAATACGAGTATTACAATATGTATCACACAAACTCCCCCTTGGACCTAGATCTATCTATCGTCTTACCTTCTTCATAACCTCCTCATACTTCTTGTACTTCTCCTCTCTTGTGACTCCTGCATGTATTTCAAATGCAAAGTAGAGCCATATCACATTTGGAATTGGAGGGCTTGTACAATATCCTGTGTGTCATAGAACGGTGGTCACTTGTATAGAGTGTAGACGTCATCAGCTGACAAGTGGTAAGCCACATCGGGTCGAATACCCTGATAGTATCCATTCTGCCCTCTTTGTTCAGAACTATGACAGCTTCCCCTATTCTCCAATCATAGTACCACCACTTAAAGTGTGGAGTGAAGTCCTATGGCATTTCCCTAAGAGGGATTCTTGACATTGTGCATGGAGGACTCCACTTTAGCACTATCTTGGCTTTCCATTATGGGATCAACTTCAGAAATTCTGATATACCTCGTAGTTGTTGAGGTTTGAAGTTGACCCACCTGTGTGGTACTCTTTCTTCAAAGCAGCCTCAAACCAGCCTGACATCTTTCTCGGGTCAGCGTATAACAGCTTTAGTTTAGCCAGCTCGTGAGCTCAAACTAGGTAGAGACTTTAGATCATGTGGGAACCTAAAGTACTCAATACCTTCTCTCTCTTCACCGCGTATACATTAAGATCATTAAAATGGGCCCACGCGATAATCTTGCCTGACACCTTGTGATGTTTCTTCACATTGTAGAGCTTGGTGTAGACATTCTGTTTAGGAGCAGTGTGTTGGGCTCGAATCTCCTCAAAACAAGTAGCCCATTCAGCCTTTCTGATATCAACATCAGTGTTTGAGGCTTGGGCTTGTTCTTCAACCTTCTTGGACTCTTACTCCATCTTATCTAATATCTCAAATGTATCACCGACCAGGGAGTCACCCAAAGTGGGGACCACATTTCCCTCTTTGTCAGCATACTCGAGATAGTGCTATGCAGTGACGTCCTCGATCTCTATCTCATCAATGTCGTTCAGCTTATCGTCACCGGTTTCTACAAAAGTTGGAGCGTCCTTGATAATCTCATCGGGATTGAGCTTGAACATTTCTGCAATTTGCTCGTTAGTGAGATTGTGAATGATCTTCCTTCTTCAGGTGTGTACATCACCGATCTCCTAACTATACCCGCAGATCAAGAATCATTATGAGCTGAGTCTTGATAGTTGGAGGGGAGCAACATCATGTTCATCCCTCTGAAAGTTTGGATCTGCTTGATTGTATACATGTAACAAAACAATCATTAGTTAATAATCAAGACAGGAATACCACAATTAAATATAAACATTCATTAAAATAATGGATACAAGATTTGAATACATATGATTTAAATGAAGTAAATAACTAAATATTACTCTTATCCTGTATCCTCTGCTCTTCTGCTACCTGGGCGGATGTGGAGGCACCCTGATCTTGAGTCCTTTTGGTCCTCCATTCGTTTGCAGATGTGGCACCCGCAGTAGAAGAATCGTCTTCATCATCATCAACATCTGCATCAGTATCACCCTCGTGATCATCACCATCATCATCATCATCATCATCATCATCATCATCATCATCATCATCATCATCATCGTCTCTGTCTCATTCTCCGATCTTCAAGGGCTCTTCTTTGGATCCGTTGAGCTTTAGAAAGATAGTCTTTTTTGTAGCCTCCAGCTCTTCAATCTTCTTGGCATGTTGCTCCTGGAGCTGCGACATCTGCTGAGCCTGCTGATCAATCAATCGAGCCTGCTATGAAATCTGCTGAGATTGTGCAACAGCAAGATCTACTAACTGACGAATCTGTACAGTTTTCTCGTCATCGGCCGCTAACAGACGCATCACCATACGGTTTAGCGCTGACAGCTGTTCCTCTACCCCAAAGGGAGGTAGAGGTGATCCTGATGTATACGGAGAGGAGGATGATGATTGCAGCTGGATGGCTAGTGGTGGTGGTGGTGGTAGTGGTGAAGATTGGGGGTAATATAGATGAAGGTGGTGGTGGTGGTGTAGTTGTGGTAGTAGTGGTGGTAGGTGGAGTGGTGGTAGTGGACGGAGTGGTGGTAGGTGAAGTGGTGGTAGTAGTGGTGGTGGTTATGAAGTTCAGTCTTCTCTTCTTCTTCTTCAAGCCATGGGGCAGAGCCATCCTTTTCTTCCTCGATCCCTTCAAGGTGGATGCTCCCCTGGAACACGACTTGGCTGATTTGGAGCAAAGGTAGGATCCGTGTCAGTCTCTCCCGACCTGCCAGGGCGTTCACCAACCGCCCGGAGCCCTCGCTCTATGGCAACCACCTTGCTGTCAACAGTCCGAGTGAGGGGCTCCTCATCTGTATCCTCCTCCTCGTCAGGTTGGAAATCCTGATGGAATCCAGCATCCTCAGTATTCTGTGGGTGGTGCCAGAGATGCAATATCAGTTGTGGGGGCCCTTGGTTGAGTGGGCCTAACATCTCCACCAGCACCGCTGTCATTGTCATCCGAGTCATCATCTGGGAGCTCGATCTACTCAGTATCTGAGTCACTATCGTCGTGGCGCCACTTTCTTTGTGACGACGCACATATAGTCTTCACGGGCCAGATGCCCAAACAGTCGCCTCATAGGGGGTTTCACCTGCTTCCCCCTATAAACTTTCATCCGACCCAAGGTGGTATCATCCATCACCTCGAGTGCTACCGCATCCTCCTTCTCCTTTGGCAACGAAGGGAGCTTTTGGTCTATGATCATCTGTATGAATCGAGGGTACATACAAAAGCCCTCCTTGCCCTTTCCCTCTATGTTCTCCACCAGGCAAGTGAAGATCATCCTGGAGAAGCTGAACGGGTGGTTCAGCACCAACGCTGCCATAAGCATTTTGAATCTGATCTGAGAGCTCATCGACCCCTCCCTTCCGAGACGCTATGCACTTCAGCAGCACATGAGCGAGGTACTTGAACTGGGGGCACATGTTGCTCTTGTTGAGCACCCCTGCGTTGATGTCCCCAGAGTACTTGGCTCGCATAAAACATCCTCGAACAGTAAGGGGGTGTAATCGGGTAGGGCAATCAGCATCATCCCCTAGCTCTAACACTATCCTGAGATCATCCTCAGTGATCTCTATGGGCTGACCAAAAATAGAACTCCTGATCCGGTGGGGCTCTGAAGTCCTGTCAACAACGATGCCTTCCCAAAAGGCCTGCTGAATCGAGAAATAAGGTATGCACGGAGTCGAGATGGCTCGGAAGAACCTCGATCTCCGTAGGAAAGTAATAATGCCCGAGAAGTCAGCTGCGTTCTTGGATGTCAAATCCAGATGAGCAGAGATGTTGTGCTTGGTGCTCATAGTCCAACGACTAGCCATCTGTTACATAGTGAATATAAACGTTAGTGTCAGTCAATAGTAATGCACTTAATCATTTGAACATAAATTCTCTGCTTTGTCGTGCAAATGACAATGTGCGACTGAGATCAAGTTGTGCGAATGACCTCATATGTATAACTTAACATGCAACTAAGCTCATACGTATGCTATCTCATACGGTTACCCCAGTCGTGTGACTGAACTCATACGTATGGTTTAGCTATGCGATTGGCCATTCGCACCTTCCAGTCGTGTGCGACTGAAGATCATCAGATTGTCCATCGCATGACAGGCTGACTGTCAATTCAAAATCAATTTTTGAGCAATCTTTAATGTTAAACGTCGTGGTTTGGCTCATTAGACTCGCAATTCACTGACAAAAACATTATAACATTTAATTGCACAATGGACTTAGTTTTATTAGTTTATTTGTCATGTAAGTCACGGTTTCTTTTAGGGTTCATCTCAGTCGATTTTGGGCTTAAACTGATGGATATTTTCATGGATTGCACCGCATTATACCTGTATATTCAATAGGAATCATCAGTACACAACAAACAATGGTTTTGAAAGCTCAAATAAAAATCGGGTAAGTAACGGTATGTTCGTGCGATATAGAGGCGATTTGGGAGTGATGACCAACTGCAACCGACTCACCCTCTATTTATACTAGGCTTTACTTTTAGTCGTGCGACTGAGCCCAGTCACATAGTTGATTCATGCGACAGAAGATCAGTCATGCGACTAGCACAGTCAGTCACCTTCAGTCGTGCGACTAGAAGTCAGTCGTGCGACTGGGTCATTCGGTCACCTTCATCCATGCGGTTAGCACATTTTAGTCATCCTGGTGGTCCAATCGCACATATGTCCCATACGTGTGGGTTAATAGTGCGATTGGGCACATTCGTATCTTCCAATCGTAAGACTGGTCCATGCTCATGGTCCAGTCATGCGAATGAATCATACTCATGGTTTTTGACTTTATGGCCATTTTACCTTTTGCACCCTTTTAAACTGTTGATTTAACATTATGAAACTTTGATCATCTCAGACATGATCATTTTAACTTGAAAACCATTTTACCACCTCAGACGTGGTCCTTTTAAAATACTTTGTCACCTCATACGTGACCCATTTTTATTTGAAAGCACGTGTGGTCACCTCAGATGTGACCGTTTAGATGATAAGGTTCCCTATCAACTTCCATGACATAGTCCGATATTGAACAAACTAAAATTGACAAACTTTAGACAGAAATAAAAGAAATAGAACTGAAACTTAAAACTAAGACATGTTTTTGTGTTTTTGTGAGGGATAAATCCTAAGATGTAAATCTAAAGAATTATTTTTCTGGAAAAAAACAGCTTCAATTTATTTAGACCATACATGGACCAATTCAATTTGGAATCATACAGGATATTCAAATCATTCGGGACAAGTTATCTAAAACCTTTGATGCTCTAGTCTTGTTTTTCATCTAGAGTCATTTAGCAAATTTAGGAAATCATACTAGTACTGTTAGGTCCCCACACTAATTTGAACTTTCAAGAATTGTAGCCACAGTAATTGTCAGTATACTTGTCCTCTTAAATCCATACACAGACTTTCAAAACAGATTGCTGATAGTTTAAGATTTGTTTATTTCAACAAGCATTTGTGGACCCCACACTTATATGGTAATCAACATTCCTCAGGAGATTTTGAGCGGTCTCAGGGTAGTATTCAAGAAGAAACTATTCTTAGAACTTTCAAAGAGAAGCCAAGCCTCAGGTCAGTGCCACCGCACAGCAAAGAGGCGGCAAACAACAATGAATTCTAGAATATATAGGTTATGCTTCAGGTCAGTGCCACCGCATAGCAGAAAGGCACATAACCTATCTTCTTGTTTTAGCAGTTTCATTCTTTTTGCGCAGATCTCACCAACAACATAGGTTATCAGTTTGATTGTATTGCATTTCTTATGTGCTTTTGCTCATGCTTTGGTCTTACGCACACATTTGTGGTGTTTATTTTTCTCGTCACCCCTTATTGGAATCTTGTTAATTGTGTTAACCAGGATAAGGTGTTACCCACAGCTAGTCAAACATTTTAGTTTAATCTTGAGATCACCAAAAAGGTCTAGACATCTATTGTGTTGAATCTACCGACATATCATCTGTGGTCTAGCAACCTCTAGGACTACTTTCTTTGTGTTACCTTAGTAGTAGCTAGTTTGTCTATCATATTTCCTTTTATATTGCTCAGACTACACAGACTTATACTTGAGCTTTGCATCTTTTTCAATTTAAAATTTTAAAGTCCCAAATGGTTTGCTCCTGTGTACTATCATATTCCAAAGATTGAATCGGTATCACACATACGATCTTATTTTTATCAGCTTCCTCTCCTCCACCCTCGTTTTTTATATCATCTAAACCTATTCTCCCCCTAAGATTTTAAAACCGTAATGGATTACCGTTTTAGGATTTTAATAGGCAAAAAATAAGACCAATTTTAATTAAACTACTTAAAATTAAGCAAATAAAATAAAAAATTGAAAAATAAGAGTAAATTTACATGACCCATCAGACTACACATGGTCATCTTCAGGAATGACCTCACTTTTCTTTTTAACTCCGTTGACCTCTAATAGATATAGAAAACGTGGTTTGTCAAAAGCCTTTGTATAGAGGTCAGCGCGTTGAAAACTGTGTTTATTTTTACCACATCGATTAAGTTCTTTCAAAGCAATCACGTATAAAGTGATATTTAATTCTAATGTGTTTGGTCTTAGGATGTTGGACCGGTTTTTAGTGACCGCAATTGCAGTAGAGTTATAACAAAGATAGGAGTAGAAGAGAATTTCAAACCGTAATCCCGTATTTGCTGTTGAATCCATATGATTTGTGAACAGCAACTTGCAGCAGCAACGTATTCTGCTTCACAGGTTGATAATGCAACCGATGTCTGCTTCTTACACTGCCAGGTTACTAATCTTCTCCTAAAGAACTGACACCCTACTGATGTAAACTTGTAGTTCATCTTGCAGCCACCATAATCCGAGTCGCTATATGCCGTAAGCTCAAAGTCATCATCATGAGGATACCACAACCCAAGTGTGGGTGTACCCTTCAGATAACGAAAAATCCATTTGACCCCAATCAGATGGTTCACTTTAAGCTTTTCCTGATATCGTGAACATAGACATGTAGCATACATGATATTAGATCGAGAGACAGTGAGATACATGAGAGATCCAATCATCCCTCGGTACATAGTGGCATCTACCAGATCACCATTCTTGTCGGTTGCTACATCATGGTTTGTAGCAAGTGGAGTTCCAGCTGTAGAAGCATTCTCCATGTCAAACCGATTAAGAATGTCACCTACATACTTGGTCTGATGTAGGAAAATCCCATTTGGTGTCTGATCCACCTGTAACCCAAGAAAGAACCTCATATCTCCTATTGCACTCATCTCAAACTCCGCCTTCATTACTGCTTCAAACTCTTTACATAATTCTTCGTTCTTGGAACCAAAGATTATGTCCTCAACATAGATTTGTACTAGTAGTAAATCCCCATCTTTTTCCTTGATAAACAATGTAGAGTCAATGACTCCCCTGCGAAAACTATGTTTCACAAGATGCGTCGAGAGTTTCTCATACCAGGCCCTCGGAGCTTGATGAAGCCCGTATAGCGCCTTGTCGAGTTTGTATACTTTGTCCCGATGGTATGGATCCTCAAATCCCTCGGGTTGACTGACATACACTGTTTCTCGGATCTCACCATGAAGGAACGCACTCTTCACATCTAGTTGATATACTTTGATCTTCATATGCGATGCATAGGCAAGGAAGATGCGGAGTGCTTCCATTCTTGCCACGGGTGCAAACACTTCATTGTAGTCAATACCCTTAACTTGTCGAAATCCCTGAACAACAAGCCGAGCCTTGTTTCTGATGATCACTCCTTGATCATCTTTCTTGCATTTCAAGACCTATTTTGTGCCATGACCTTAGCACCTTTAGGTCTATCCACTAGAGTCCATACCCCAACTTCTTGAATGGAAGAAGTTCTTCTTGCATGGCACTCATCGATGCCTCATCATTCAGAGCTTCACTAACATACTTTTGCTCAAACTGAGACGCAAAGCAACGATAGGCACCTTCGTGAAGGTATCCCTTTTCCATCATAGAGGCATAATCAGTTGAGTACAACTGATTTCTGGTCTGAACTCCTGATCTCACATCTCCCATGACATTATCCAAAGGATGATAGACGTTTAGATGTGAGCCGGGTTGGAACAACCACCTTAGAATCAAGATTGTGAACATTTGGTTCTGGATCTAAGGCAATAGGAGTCTGAGGATCAGAAGGCTCAAAAGTATCACTGTCAGATGCTTGTGGATTCGTGGTAGTCAGAACCTGTTCATCCTGGTTGTTCTGATCATTTCCCACATTTTCTTCATCAGAGGAAGAGTCACTCACATCAAGTGCTCCCCCTGAGTTGTATATGATTGACTTTGTGAACCGGATGGTGTTGAATCTTGAGACGGTGTGTTCAAGACATCATACATCATCTTGTTTGCCAATCGTCTTCGGATGTGGAGAGAGGTATGTTGAAGGACTTGAAGAATCCATCATAGTCAAAGAAGTAAGTAGGCCCTTTTCCAGTAGGTGGTGTGGTGTATCTTTGAACATCAACATTACACCACACCTCTACTTGACCCATTGATTTGTTGTAAACTCTCTTGTTTGGTATGTTGTATCCTAGAAAAATCCCTTCATCAACCTTCTCACTGAATTTTCCCTCCTGAGTCTTCTTCAACAGGGTGCACGGAGCGCCAAATGGCTCGAGATACTCTAAGTTAGGTTTATGTCGTTGTAGTAACTCGTAGCACGTTTTTCCATGGCGTTTAAGTACCAGAACTCGATTAAGCATATAACATGCATTTGCAACTGCCTCATTCCAGAATTGAATAGGCAGTTTCGAGTCTGCTAGCATCGTCCGTGCGGTCTCTATCAAGCTGCGATTCTTCCGTTCAGCAACACCATTCATCTGAGGAGTGTAGGCAGAGGTAATTGATGCACAATTCCATTTTCCTTGCAGTAGGCGTCCATCCATTGATTCTTGAACTCGGTTCCATTGTCTAGCACACTAGTCATACTTTCAGCTTCTATAGGGATTCCAGTGTAGTTACTAATTCCTTGAAGGATTCAATGTTTCTGATTTGGACTTCAGAAATATTACCCAAGAGAATCTTGAGTAGTCATCAGTAACTACGTAGCAGTACAAGTCGCTTGCGATGCTTCTTGTACTGACTGGACCAAACAGATCCATGTGAAGATGCTCAAGAGGTAGTTCTACGGAATGAACTTTCTTTTCCTTATTAGACTTCTTCGTCTGTTTGCCCTTCTTGCACGCAACACAGAAATCCGGGAGATGGAAGTTTTTGACGTTCACTCCCCTCACTAGATCATTCTGGATCAAGTGATTCATATTCCTCGGATTTAGGTGTCCCATTCTCCTATACCAGGAGATGGAATCTTTCTCAGTAGCTTTGGACAAGAAGCACTAAACTTCACGATCCGTTGTGGAGGCCTTTGAAAGATCCAAGACATAAAGATCATTATATCTTGAAGCTGATAATAGGACTTGGTCCTCCGGGATCCTGTAGTCCTTCTTCAAAACGTAGCACTTCTTGTTGTCAAAGACTACTTTGAAGCCTTTATCACATATTTGAGAAACATAAAGTAAGTTATTTTGTAATTGTTGGACATAGTTTACCTTTTTAAACTTAACTTTCTGATTTCCCACTTCCCCTTGTGATGTGATGTACCCGCCTTTGTTTCCAGCAAATGAACATGCCCTCCTTTGATTTGTCTGATGTTTGATAAGAGAGCTCTGTTCCCCATCATGTGCCTAGATGCTCCGCTATCTACAATCCACGTGTTAGTCTCAGCATTATAGCGAACACCCTGCACATTCAATAAAAACATTAGTTCATGTTAGGAACCCAAGCTTTCACTGGCTTGGGTTCCCTGAGGCATCACACAACATAAACTCAACCCATTGACCATTTAAGGTTGTGGGAAGCTCAGATTTCTGTTTGTTCTCATTTTCAGACGCTGAGGAGGATTTTTCTTTCCATAGGGCAGCTTTGTGTAAGGCCTGTTTGTGATAAACAGATGACTGGCTGATAGGTTGAACTTTGGATTCACTATCCCTTTTAGGAGGCATCACTGAGTTCCTCTTAGAAGATTTAGTTTTAGATGCAGGAAGTTCAACTTTCCTCCTCGGTGTCTGATAATAAAGACAATTAGACGCAATGTGACCGTACTCTCCATAATTGTAGCAAGATCTGCTTTCAACTTTACGGTTAATTTGTTTTTGTGGAGATGTAGGTGTCACACGGATGACTTTAGTTTGTTTAGATTGAGACACTTCTTTGTTAGATGTATAGTCGGGTTTTACAAACTTAATTGCCTTACCTGGTTTTACATCTTTTATTTCTTGTTTACTTGGACTTTGACATGATACTCGTGATTGATTAGGTTTATAGTCTTTTTGGGTTCTGATTTGACTTTGTTTGAACCTCACTTTAAATTGACCTTTTCAAACTCTTTTTCCAGGTTAACACAATGCATCTTCCTTTTGCCTTAGAAGTGGACTCCTTTTTTTTAGTGCTAGATTCAATTGATTTACTGTGGAATCTGGGTCACTAACAAGAGGAGTGGTCACCACATGATCCTTGATGGGGTTGTTATTAATTGGTTTACTTTTGGTGTTCATCAAGGTCTCAGGTGGTGGCAGAACCACTTTGTATCCCAATCCCTCCCCGTTGTTTCTTTCTTTCACTAAGTGTTGGACAATGTGAGATGAGCTTGTCCAACTATGTAGTTTTTGTTTTAAAGAGTTGACTTCTATTTCTAAAACTGCTTTTTGCTTCTTAGTGTCCTCTAGGGAGTTAAGATAGTACCTAATGTCATTAGCTTGATTAAAGGCAACTACTTCTGTTTCCCTAAGCTGTTTGTTCAAAAGGTCTATCTTTTCCTTGTATGTGCTCATTTTGTTTTAAAACTCTATTAGCTTCAGTGCATAGTTCCAAATCCTTTACTAGACTATCATTATGATCTAATAACCTAGCAAATTTTAAATCTATGCTTTCTCTAAATTTATTACAATCAGAACAAGCATGATTATTAAACAATTGGTCAGTAGTACTTACCTGAGATGTTGAAGAGGAATCAGCCATATGTGCAAAATCTGTTGTCTTTTGTTCTGGTGATTCTGACATTGATGTAGATTTTTCTTCTTCAGGAAGGTGGTTGACCACAAGTGGAGTGTCTTCAGAATTGGACATTGCAAGCTTTACTGCTATTTCTCCCTCACTGGCGGAATCATCATCTATGTCCTCCACACTAGCTATGTTGGACTCTCCCGGTGAGACAAACCGAAAGCTCCAGTCCTGTCCTTCATCATCGTTAGCAGTCAAGGCTTTAGTGTAAGGCCCCGTTCGTGAGCACCTCACAGTTGGTCATTCATTGCATTTAAAACATTATAAAACGTACATATATTTTGCAGCGGAATTTAAATCTTTCACTAATAACTAAAAACATGTCATTTCATTCATTTACAACATTGTTTCTATCACAAAATACAAAGACATGTCAAAATACGGATGCCAGCCTCAAAATGCTCCCAGTAGCTTATGCATCCATGCCTGCAACTCCTCGGCATCAACATATACCTGCCAAGTATCATGCCTACAAAAGTCAGCGACGCTGAGTGAGTTCTAGTTTTTATAATAAAATACTTTGCTTTCGTTAAAACCGTCCTTTACTTTATTTCAAAATCATACTATACATTACAATCGTTCGTGATCATCCATCATACATACATACAAATAATATCATTATTATCCTCGCCATTACGTTCGTTAACTTCGTTCATTCAACGTATTACATTACCGTTCACTTCTCTTTCTAGATTCGGTCAGACTTTACCCTCTTCGTGGCACTCAGCCACGATTATTGAGGTCGAATGACAAGGATCCTGTTTAGTACATTATTACGATAATTCATTAACGTTCATTCATCTCTTTGCTCATTACTCTTTATTACTCGAATCTTGTCTCATGCAATATCCCCAACTCTTGCTCGAAAGCTGATGCTATGTCGGGGCCTGCTCACAAACCCCCGACTCATGTCCGAAGACTGACACAGCACCGGGATATGCGATCTGCATCCTGTCTCATGCAATACCCCGACTCATGTCCAAAGACTGATACTGTGCCGTGGCTTGTAACCAAATCCCCGACTCATGTCCGAAGACTGAGACAGTACCGGAGTACGCGACAAGGACCTCTTTCGAGTCTGTTGCGACACAGAGTCACTCACCTCATACATATGCTTGCAAGCCTTTAATTCATTCATTCATTTATGCATACATTCATTCATTAACCTTCCTCTTTTCATTATCTTCCACTTTACGTTACATAATACTTCATTACATTCATTAACGTAACACGCAAAGCCAAGGGAAAACATACATACATAATAAGGAACATACACATAATCATAAACATACACCATTACCATGCAGGCACATCATACATGTGTAACACACACCAAACATAATCCATCACATCATAACCAGGCCTATCTCCCCATATTATCCCTTAAAAACCACTTTGAAAACCTCAAGTCCAAATTGGGCGCATGGGACCTTCCAGGTGCATGAGCATAAAAATTCTAAGTGTAAAACAGTCTGGTTGCATGGGCACTATTTGGGTGCTTTTGCCCTGTTCAGGCGCTTTACCACTATGCAGGCGCATCAACACTTAGCCGTTTCAATCACTTTGGGCGCATGACACTATTTAGGCGCATGGCACTATTTAGGCGCATGGCACTATTTAGGCACACGGCCAGCACTTGGGCGCATGCCCAGCACTTGGGCGCATGCCCAGCACTTGGGCGCATGCCCAGCACTTGGGCGCATGCCCAGCACTTGGGCGCATGCCCAGCACTTGGGCGCATGCCCAGCACTTGGGCGCATGCCCAGCACTTGGGCGCATGATCAACCCTTAGACGCATGGCCAATATGTTGGGCGCATGGGCCACTATTTAGGCGCATGGCCCTCTCTTGGGCGCATGGCCAACACTTAGGTGCATGGCCAACACTCTTGGCGCATGGACCACTGTTCATGTTCATCAGAACATACTGAAATATTTTCTATGTTATCAACATCACCGATTAACATTCTAATCATACCCAAACATAGATCTAACATACTAAGGGCATCTACGCATGCTAAACATCAATATTACCCCATAAGCCAACACTAAAACATACATACATACATCATATCCGAACATAAGGCTGTAGACCCATGGTTACCTTCAAATGATTACTTATTATGCATAATAGCCCCAAATAAGTTGAAAATCAGTAAAAGAGGGGTTCTAGAAACTCACCTTGAGCAGCCTTTGAGCAACACCCTTCCTGTTTGAGACCCACCTTCGATTCAGCTCTTGAATCCTAAAAACAAACACTAAACACCAAGAACTTCGGTCAAGAACTAGAAACCCATTTGAAACCGAGCTCATAGAAGAGAAGACTTACCTTTGCAGCTGCTTCTTCCTCTCTCTCTAGAACCGGGGCTCTCTCTCTCTTCTTTCTTCCTCCGAGAGCAAAAGCAGCTTTCTGCTTTTGATATGGGCGACCATGCCCCTTTAAACCATAAAATAATAAGGTTTTGTACTTTGTACACTTTATCCCCCTCCACTTGTGCTCATTATCTATTCTTTCTATTTAATTTTCTTTTTCTTTCGTTTAAATAGAAATTCGGGGTGTTACAAGTCTATCCCCCTTAAAGAGGTTTCGTCCCCGAAACCTGTCGCCTCTCGAACAGTTATGGGTAACACTGTCTCACCTCTTCTTTGATCTTGCATTTAAACTTAGATCCCTTTATGCTTTACTGCACCCGCACAAGTGAGACCATCATCTCCTTAGCCTATTCTCTTCTTCTTATTAATAATGGCCACCAGTTGCTACTCGTGGTTGGATACTTTGACCATCTCAGTGTCTCTAGTAGCATCATCATATCCTCATCAGTTGAGCTCTTTCTTAGACGAGATGCATGGAACTTCAGATGAATTCCACTTAACTCATCGGGTAGCTCCAGTCGATGTGTCACTTCTCCTACCTGAGCAACAACTAGGAATGACCCTCTACACTTTAGTATTAGCTTTACTCGACTCCAAACCAACCCACTTTCCTGGTCGAAGCCTTCCTCATACTTCATTGTCGTAGGTCGTCACCAAACTCTAGTTGTGCATGGTTGAGCAATTCGTCTTCTTGAAACACTTGGGGTTTGAGTCATAGACTACTGATCAACTCACCCGGAGATGCATGTCTATCTATCTATGTCTGTCTTGAACAACCTAGCAAGAACAAGCGCTATCTCTCAATTCTATCACGCAATCCTCAAGGGCATTAGGTAACCTGGTAGACTTACTAATAGCAATTCTTACATCGAAGGGCTCATCGATGTTCTTTCTCCTAACATGCCATTTACAATAGAAAGTAGTAGGAACGAGACTACTAGCATCACATTCGAATCATAGATGCACAAAATTTTAAATTACCAGAAACGTACCTGACGTCAAGTCGAAGTCCACTCCAGCCTCCTCTCGATCATGTCAAAAGCTTTAGCCTTCATCCTCTGTTCCCTTTCCTAGCACCGGAGCTTCCTGCTTTTGACTTCTTACAAGCCCTACTCAGGTGTCCAGTCTCGCCATAGTTGTAGCACTTAGCCGTGCGGCAATCCCTCGCCCTGTGGCCTTCCTTCCCACACTGGAAACAAGCATTCAGTCCCCACTTGCATTCCCCCTCATGGCCTCTACCGCATTTTTTGCATACTTCTCCTTTTCTTTCTATTCTCTTCCGATCATCGTCCCTCGACGCCGTACCTTCATTCATAAATCCACCATCGTTGTCTCGCCTTCATTTCCCCTTCTTAACATAGGCTTGCTCCTCCCCTTCGTTTGTCGTCGCCATCGCCCCCCGCTCGTCGTACAACCTTCCTGCCAGGTCAACTGCCGACCTAAACATGCTCGATCGGGCAACGATCATGTGCCTACGGATGTCCGCCGGCAAGCCCTGAATATACCTCTTGATCTTTCGTGAAAGAGGTGTCACTGATCTGGCACCAAGACGTGCCATCTCGTTGAACTTCGTGGTGTATTGTTGATGTGTCAGGGTTCCCGCCTCCAGTTGTAGGAACTCCCTCTCAACCTTGTCCATCTCTCCGTGAGGACAGAACTCCTAAATAACCAACTTCTTCAGCTCCGACCATCTCATTCTCCCAATAGCTCTGCTACACCCTTGGCTTGGACTATATTGTCCCACCAACACAGAGCCGAATCCACAAAAGAATAGGCAACAAAATTTACTTTCTAATCCTCCGGCACTCGCGGATATTCAATACCGCTTCCATCTCTCTCACCCATCGGTGAGCTATAGCAGCAGTGCCGTTTCCATCAAAATTTGGGGGCTTGCATCGTTGAAACGCCCCATAGTTACAGCCTCGTGCCACCTCCAGCGCAAGCTCTTCCTATTCTTCCTCTTCGTCATCGAAGAAAACCATTTCAGTCTCGGGTCGTCTCCTTTCACCCGAAGGTCAACCCCTTTCCTGTCTCTCCCCATCTCTAACAGCTTTAAAACTTCGGTCACCACAGACGGTAGGATTTTCTGTATGACCTGATGCATTTCCTCCACGACTGCCTCTCTCACCGAGGCCCTTTGATTAGCATTCTCATCACCGCCCTCCTGATGAGGAGTCTCGGTTCTTCATGAACTACTCTTTCACCCCGAGACCTTCCTCTTGTGACCCGTGGTTCAGCACCACGTCCACCACCACCTCCACCTTGTGAAGCTTTCGATGATCTATCGCCAACCATCTTCTAACACACTATAAGATTCAAACACTAACGCGGTCATTCAAGGTAATAACTCAGTTTATGTCAAGTATAGTAAGTCCCTAATTACAGTGGCCAGTTATGATTAGCCACTTACTTTACTCTTCATACTCCAAGCATTCCCTATCCTGACTACATCAGTATCTAAATCTACACAAAAGCACACAAGCCACATAACATGCGCACATAAAGCCGTTTAACGTTAACTTACTTTAAATGTTTACATAAACCTTTACCTGCAGGCACATAGCTACTAGGATTGGCATCCCCTTCCTTTTAGTCCCATTCTCAGTTTAAGATTAGGTTTTTTTTCAAAATGTTTACCCAATTCACTTAAACTTTTGCTCTGATACCAACTTGTAAGGCCCCGTTCCCGAGCACCTCACAGTTGGTCATTCATTGCACTTAAAACATTATAAAACGTACATTTATTTTGCAGCAGAATTTAAATCTTTCATTAATAACTAAAAACATGTCATTTCATTCAGTTACAACATTTTTTTTCATCACAAAATACAAAGACATGTCAAAATACGGATGCCAGCCTCAAAATGCTCCCAGTAGCTTATGCATCCATGCCTGTAACTCCTCGGCATCAACATATACCTGCCAACTATCAAGCATACAAAAGTCAGCGACGCTGAGTGAGTTTTAGTTTTTATAATAAAATATTTACTTCGTTAAAACTGTCCTTTACTTTATTTCAAAATCATACTATACATTACAATCGTTCGTGATCATCCATCATACGTACATACAGATAATATCATTATTATCTTCGTCATTACGTCTGTTAACTTCGTTCATTCAACGTATTACATTATTGTTCACTTGTCTTTCTAGGTCCGGTCAGACTTTACCCTCTTTGTGGCACTCAGCCACGATTACTGAGGTCGAATGACAAGGATCCTGTTCAGTACATTATTATGATAATTCATTAACGTTCATTCATCTCTTTACTCATTACTCTTTATTACTCGAATCTTATCTCATGCAATATCCCCGACTCATGCTCGAAAGCTGATGCTATGCCAGGGCCTGCTCACAAACCCCCGACTCATGTCCGAAGACTGACACAGCACCGGGATACACGACAAAGATCCCAAATGAGTCAATCACAGGGATTGAACTCTATCCGATTCTGTTGCAACACAAAGTCGCTCACCTCATTATCTCGTCTCATGCAATACCCCCGACTCATGTCCGAAGACTGATACTGTGTCGGGGCCTGATAAACAAACCCCCGACTCATGTCCGAAGACTGACACAGTACCAGGATACGCGACACGGACCTCATCATCCGTCACTTTCGTCATATGCAATACCCCCGACTCATGTCCGAAGACTGACACAGTACCGGGATATGCGATCTGCATCCTGTCTCATGCAATACCCCCGACTCATGTCCGAAGACTGATCCTATATCGGGGCCTGTAACCAAACCCCCGACTCATGTCCGAAAACTGACACAGTACCGGAGTACGCGACAATGACCTCTTTTGAGTCTGTTGCGACACAGAGTCGCTCACCTCATACATATGCTTGCAAGCCTTTCATTCGTTCGTTCATTTATGCATGCATTCTTTCATTAACGTTCCTCTTTTCATTATCTTCCACTTTACGTTACATAATACTTCATTACATTCATTAACGTAACTCGCAAAGCCAAGGAAAGACATACATACATAATAAGGAACATACACATAATCATAAACATACACCATCACCATGCGGGCACATCATACATACATAACACACACCAAACATAAGCCATCACATCATAACTAGGCCTATCTCCCTATATTACCCCTTAAAAACCTGTTAGAAAACCTCAAGTCCAAATTGGGCGCATGGGACCTTCCAGGCGCATGAGCATAAAAATTCGAAGTGTAAAACAGTCTGGGCGCATGGGCACTATTTGGGCGCTTCTGCCCTGTTTAGGCGCTTTACCACTATGCAGGCGCATCAACACTTAGCCGTTTCAATCACTTTGGGCGCATGGCACTATTTAGTCACATGGCACTATATAGGCGCATGGCCCTATTTAGGCGTATGGCACTATTTAGGCGCATGGCCAACACTTGGGTGCATGACCAACCCTTAGACGCATGGCTAACATGCTGGGCGCATGGGCCACTATTTAGGCGCATGGCCCTCTCTTGGGCACATGGCCAACACTTAGGTGCATGGCCAACACTCTAGGCACATAGACCACTGTTCATGTTCATCAAAACACACTGAAATATTTTCTATGTTATCAACATCACCCGATTAACATTCTAATCATACCCAAATACAAATCTAGCATACTAAGGGCATCTAAGCATGCTAAACATCAATATTACCCCATAAGCCACCACTAAAACATACATACATACATCATATCCGAAGATAAGGTTGTAGACCCACGGTTACCTTCAAAATGTTTACTTAGTATGCATAATAGCCCTAAACAAGTTAAAAATTAGTAAAAGAGGGGTTCTAGAAACTCACCTTGAGCAGCCTTTGAGCAACACTCTTCCTGTTCGAGACCCACCTCCGATTCAACTCTTGAATCCCGATAACAAACACTAAACACCAAGAACTTCGGTCAAGAACTCAAAACCCAGCTGAAACCAAGCTCATAGAAGAGAAGACTTACCTTTGTAGCTGCTTCTTCCTCTTCTCTCTCTAGAACTGGGGCTCTCTCTCTCTCTTCTTTCTTCCTCCAAGAGCAAAAGCAGCTTTCTGCTTTTGATATGGGTGACCTTGCCCCTTTAAACCATAAAATAATAAGATTTTGTTCTTTCTACATTTTATCCCCCTCCATTTGTGCTCATTATCTATTCTTTCTATTTACTTTTCTTTTTCTTTCGTTTGAATAGAAATTCGGGGTGTTACATTTAAGGTCCTTGCTGATGAAGTAGAACTACTAGATGTGGCTTTGTCCTGACTATTAAAGGATGAGAAAGGATCGCCATTACCAGTCTTCTTTGGCTTCACACATTCCCGTTTGAAGTGCCCTTTCTCACCATAGTTGAAACAGGTTACCTTTGACTTATCGAAGCCAAAAGTCATGTCCTTGGTTGCAACCAAGTTCTGTCCGGTCTTCTTGACAAACTTTTTAGCTCGTCGGACAGCACTTGCCAAGGCCCACATTATGTCCATCCATTCCAACTCCATCTCATCCACCTATTCATAATCCTCATCTGCTAGGTGACAATTTCCTATCTTTCCAGCAATTAATCCATCATAGGAGTGGACTACAGCAGCTAAGAGTTCCATGTGTTCTCTGGCCACCACAACAGTCACATTACCGAAGTTACCGGTCTTCAATTTGCTGCATTGGCTTCAAGTATAATATACTGGGTACTAGACGACCCTAACATTTCGGGCCCTGAAGTAGATGCTTGTGCTGGACTTGTTGAGCTTGAGATGAAGGAAGTCTACAGTGGTGCTCCAGATGTCTTGGCTTGAGGAGTTGTGTTGTAAAGCGCCAGATTCTGATCATAGTTGGCCTTTTGGGCTCTATACTTCATCCTAAGCTCCTCCTCTCTCAGTTTCAGAATGAAATCATTTATATCTAACTTTGAGAGCATCCTATTCTGTCTGAGATTTGAAATGAAGGAAGCCCATTTCTCTGGTAGTCCATCTGTAAAGTTGGATACCTTATCCTCCATCGACGTAGTTACTCCATGAGTGTGCATCTCACTCATCAAGTGGTAGAATCTATCGATCACGTTGTCTAGGCCTTCCTTTCCCATTGAAGAGAAGTTGTCAAACTCCTTCTTCAATGCTTTGGCCTTAATGGCCTTGAGTGAGGCATTTCCGTCATACCTCTTCTCCAACGCATCCCATAATTTCTTTGCTTGAGTATACTCCGAGTACTGATGGAAGATATCCTTCGGAATAGACTGGGTAAGCAAAGCGTAGACTTTCTTCTCAGCGCTGTGTTTCACCTTTTGTGCATCAGACATGCCACTTAACGTAAGTTTGACACTATCAGCTCCTACTAGCATGCTGTACCCCGACTCTATAGCCTCCCACAAATTTGTATCTACTCCATTTAAGTAGATTTCAAAACGTTGCTTCCATTGTGGGTAGTCGTCTAATGTGATAAGCTTTGGGGGTTTATTATGAATTCCCACTTCGTTCTCCAATAGCAGTAGATTTTGAATACGAGTGTCTCTACTTGCTGTGTATACTGAAAACTGGTCCTCCATTTCACTTAACTTTACTATTAAACAAACTGTTTATGTGTGCGAATGAAGGTATGCGATTGGGCTTATTCAGGCGATTGAACTAGGCGAATGGTTCAATCATGCAACTGAATTAATGCGGATGATTCAGTCGGCCAAATGAACTAATGCGGTTGAATAATCCGAATAGAGTTCTCAGTCGTATGTATGAGGGTACAAATGAGTCCAATCATGCGTTTGGGGAATGCGAAGGAACTCAGTCGTGCGATTGAACTAATCGTGTGACTGAACCTGCTGAAGTTTGAAAATTCATAGGTTAAACGTATTTTGGCCGCAAAAACTCGAATTTTCACAAACCCTAATTGCCGTATGCTGGAAAAACTAAACGTTATGGTCAGGAGACGTCTAAGACACCGTTTGACACAAGAAGATTGCGTTTTTAGTGAAAAAAACACAATTTTTGTATAAAAAATGATTGAATCAACACGTAATCAAGAGCCACAGCTCTGATACCACTTGTTAGGAGGATCGTGTACTGGACGATGTACTAACTGATTAACGTGTATGCCGAACTAAATAGTGCAGAATCCTATTTGATTGGCAATCCAATCAGTGAGAACGCACGTAGAAACAATTATGTATTGAACTAACGTTAAGAATCGATTAGGAATCGATCTACTGTGATCTATGAACCTGGAGTATGATCTTAGAGGTCTCTGGACGGCTAGGGTACGTCGGAGTCGAAGTGTGTATGATCCTTACGTTTTTCCATGAATTAGGTGGTATTTATAGGTTAGGGTTACTCATTTGTGCGACTGAACCATTTGCAAGGTTCATTCGTGCGATTGAGACATACGGTTGATCCAATCGCACGACTGAGTGTTCAGTCGTGCGACTGAGTCAGTCGCATGAAGTTGTTCAGGCGTATGGACTATTTAGGCGCATGGACACTCAGTCACATGGCCATTTGGACGCATGACCATAGTTGGGCGCATGGTCTAATCGGACACATGAGAACTTCACTTAACCAAGTTTGAATGTATTCATTATTATAACATTATTCATATCAATTCAAACAATCACAAACCTATATAATCTAGTCAATATGCATTACACAACTCCTTAATGAAATATTAAACATTATAAATCACAATCAAACATTCTCATTTCATTAAGTACCCAAGCATTACATAAGCTTAAGACATTCAAGACATATTACATTAAGATCTGAATCTAGGTACATATGTATCAACAATAGGTGATTGATGATGTGAGGATGGTTCATGTGGTGATTGCTGAGGTATAGGTGATTGGGGAGGAGAATGTGAGGCTTCTTCATCATCAGCAAATGAATTCTCTTGTTCATCTTCCCACAGTAGTTCTGGTAGGACGTTTGCATTAGCATTAGCCACTTGAGCAAACATGGGCATGTCTTCACCTTGGTATCTTCCACTGATTTTGTTCAGAATAGATATTCCGAAGTGTGCATGCACAAATACATCACCCTCTCTTGCTATTCCAGGCATTTCACCATTTATGATAAGTTGTTGAAACCTTGGGAACATGTACATCTTGTCAGCTTTTTACACCCTTATTTGGTCACACAAACACCCGAAAATGAACTTAGAGTATCGTATGTTCTCTGTAACATCTTGAATTTTTCTTGTTTAACTATAGGTTAACATCATTAAATTCTTGTAGGGGACTTTTCTGTCATTTATGAAACTCATGAATTGTTTATGTACTCTTGCATTTAATTTGAAAATTATAGTTTCATTAAATTAAACTTAATGTATAATAATCATACTGATAATAATAAAAAAAATATTAACAAAATTAATAATAATAATAATAATAATAACAATAGAAATAATAAAATAATAGTAATAATACTAATAATAATTTTAATTTATAAAAATTCTAATCTTTGAAAAGGTTTAAGTTAATTAAGTTCAGGGGTTAGTTTTGCCAATTTAAAAACCTTAAAAGGATTTTAAGCATAAAATAATAAAGAACCAAACAACAGGGACCATTTGTGTAATATCAAAAACAAACCCAAACCAACCCTCCCTTTCTCCGTTTTTCCGGCCAAATTCCGGCCAAGCTCCAGTGAGGCCCAAACCAACTTAAATCTTTCGAATACCGACCTCAAATCATCCCAAATCGTTTTGTGAACATGTTTCGAGCTTAAACACACAGTTTAATTGTGTTTAATCATCGGTTACAACACCATTCAATTGAATAACCGAAACAACCTTAATCATCTAACTGTTCGAGCCTTAAACACTAATAATAACTCAATTAATTTAATCAGAGAGAACGTCTATCTATCTCTAATCAAACACAACTCTCAGTTTCACCTAAATCACATAAACATAGTGATTCGATCATCAACACCATCACGGTATGCAATCCAATCGAAATCCATACTCTGACCTATCTCAACTGAAATTGGTAAAAGGCTTTGAATCAAGAACCACATCCGAAGCTATCCTCAAGTTTAATTCGATTATCATCAACGTTTGATCATCGATTGGACACCAGACGTTCGTGGCATGTTCTTCGTATTGTTCATCTTTTGTTCTTATCATTTTCTACATCAAATCGGGTAATTGAATACATAAACATGCTCGAAATTCAATGGGGAATCAAAACCCCATGCTTATTACAATAAACGATTTTGTTTTAGCCTTCAATTTAGATCAAATTGGAATTAGGGTTCTTGAGTTTGGGAGTTTTCTGCATGTGTGTGTTTTTAAGTCTTAAGAACCGAGTGATACCAAGGCCACGACCCTGGTTCACTAGTTAAGACACTTGCCTCCCATACATGAGGTCTTGGGTTCGAACCCGGGCAACCTCATGTATTTTTTAAAGGCTTTTAGCCTTAAATAAATTATAGAGATTTTCTAATAAATATAAAAATTACTTTTATAAGCTTCAAATATTGTTTTAAACCCCCAAAGATTTTCTATAACTTTTTTTAAGTTTAAATAAAAATATTTTTACTGATAAGACATTTTTACCAAGCTTGTTTGAATAATTTTTAATAAAATGTATTGAAAATAATAATTAGTAAATTATTATTGGTTCAAATATCCCTTTTCAATTATTTTGTTTATATAGTAACAAATTTTTAGTTATAAAAATTTATTTAAACTTTTTATATAACCTTTTTAATTATTATAATTGTTTATTTTCACAACTTTAAATAAAATATAAATATATATATTTTAAGAAAATATAAATTTATCCCATTTGTTTAAATATAATTTTTTGACAAGCCCCAAATTCGACGTAGAACCCTAGTCCTCGTTGATTCGTTAAACTCATTATAATAAAACTTAAATCTTGTAAATATATATACTTAGGTACCTTGTGAAGAACTACGTTGGAACGTTTCTTTTTATATTTCTTATTAATCTTCAATTATATACTTATTGATATTGTGAGTATTTCTATACCCTTTTTTATATTTTCACACTTTGGGGTGAAACATGTTACCTTGTAATCGTTGCACTTATAAAACCTTTGAGTCTTGTAAACTTATGGCAATTCACTTGTATGTTGTGGTTAGTTGATCTTCATAGCTACCATGTAATGTCGATTATATGTACAATCATTAACTATTGCTAGCCTGACGACATCATAGATCTATGGGCCTGGCAAGCCTGCTTGGTTAATCCAAGTACACTTAGCTAATCGTATATTCTTGTAAACATTTGAGACTTGTAAAAATCTATCAAGGTTTGATTTTGCATTCTGTCTTACATCCCTAGTTACTTTGTTCTCTAACTTATAACATGAATTGCCATCTTTTATATACTTATATATATTGAAAACTATGGAAATCTCACCAATATTATGTTGACCTCTTATTTTTAACATGTTTCAGGAAATGCGCAAGTTCGATTACCACTTTTGAAGCTTATTCACGCCTAGGAATGGACCTAGATAATAAATAGATGGCCTTGAAATAATACTTTTATGCTTGTTAATTTCTTTATTTGAGACTTATGTTTATAATGTAACCTTTGGAACTTATGAATAATATATTGGGATTTAATAATAGCATTATGTGGTTGTGAATGATTTTAACTCTCACATCTCAACGTTTCCGCCGTCAAGGTTGGGGCGTGACATTCTCCCCTCAATATGCGAATGATTCTGGTGGAAATGTGTCTTGAGAATTTATCCAGTCCGGATTTCATGTTAGACATACACTTGTGATAAGTGTGACATAGAAATCTATATGGTTTGCACAACCTTCCTTTCTTTTTCTTACCCTTCTCAGAGTCACCATCATATCCCATCATGTGAAAGATCTTTTCTATGTATTCATAGTCAAATACATAAGGGTGACCTATTTTTATATCTCCCAAATTAAAATTTCTCCTAATACTCTGTTCATCTATTCTTAATAGTTCATGTTGATACATGTTTGTCCCTAGATCATGATATGTGATGTAATAGATCTTGTTTGGTATGATTAATGAATGATATTGATAGTCTGTTAGTTATAATGTTTAATAGTTCATTAATGAGTCGTGACTGAATTGATTGGGTTTATGATTATTGAATGGTTGCACATTATGTTATTTTAATTAAAACATTCAAACTTAACTTAATGAAGTTCTCATGCGAATGGCTCATGTGAATGAAGCATGCGCATGAATAACTTCACACGATTGACTCAGTCGCATGACTGAACGAGGAGACTGGATCAGTCGTACGATTGTAATATAAGATTGGCTCAGTCGCATGACTGAACACTCAGTCGTACGAATGAATCAACCGCATGGTTCAATCGCACGACTGAACCAGACTAATGGTTCAGTCGCACGATTGAATAATACCAACCTATAAATACAACTCAATTCGTGAAAAAGAAGAACTCTCGATCAATTACGATTCCAGACGTACCCTAGCCGTCCAGAAAGTTCCAATTCGTTCTCCAAGTTCACAGAACACATTAGATCGATTCCCAATCGATTTCTAACGTTAGTTTCAATCCTTGATTGATTCTTCGTGTGTTCTCACTGATTGGATCGCCAATCAAATAGGATTCCGCACTATTTGATCTGGTTTACATGTTAATCTCCAGGTATTTCGGTCAAATACCAGGTCCTAACAAGTGGTATCAGAGCTATTGGCTCTTGATTACGTGTTGATTCAATCAAGATTGCATAAAAGTTTGTGTTTTTGCACTAAAAACGCAATCTTTGGCATCAAAAGTGATATTGGAAGTACCCTGCTCATCGAAGTTTGGTTTCTACGGACTTAGGCGATTAGAACTTGTGAAATTTCGAATCTTTACGGCTGAAACCCGTCAAACCTAGAAATTTTCGCAAAACAGTAGCTTCAGTCGCACGAGTGACTCATTCGCACGACTGGACTCCATTCGCATTGCCCATACGCACGATTGGACATAGTCGCACCCTCATTCGTACGACTGAACCGTTCGTTCGCATAGCTCATACGCACTAGATTCATTCGCACGACTGAACCAATCACCCAGTTCAGCCGCACGACTGAACCAATCGCAGAGTTTATACGCACGATTAGCTCATTCGCATCCTTCAGTCGCATCAGTGAAAGTTTGTTTGATTAGATTATAAGTTTATTAGTCATGGAAGATCAGATGTCAGCCTTTACTGCTGGGAAGGACTCAAGGATACAGAACCTGCTGTTGCTTGAGAGTGAGGTGGGAATCACAATAAACCACCAAAGCTTTTGACTTTAGATGAGTTTCCCCACTGGAAACAACGTTTTGAGATCTACCTTAATGGAGTAGATCCTAATCTGTGGGAAGCCATTGAGATTGGTTATAGTACACCGGTGGGAGCTGATGGAGTTAAGCTAACATTAAGCGGGATGACAGACGCACAGAAAGTAAAGTACAATGCAGAGAAAAGAGTTTATGCATTGATCACTCAGTCTATCCCCAAAGACATATTCCACCAGTATTCATAGAACAAGCAGTCCAAGAAACTGTGGGACGAGCTAGAGAAGAGATATGATGGGAATGCATCATTGAAGGCAATCAAGGCAAAGGAGTTAAAGAAGGAATTCGATAACTTCTCATCAATTAGTAATGAAAGTTTAGACGAAGTCATAGACAGATTCTACCACTTGATGAGCGAATTGCATACACATGGAGTGGCTACTTCCATGGAAGAGAAAGTAAGCAACTTCGCAGACGGATTGCCTGATAAGTGGGCTACATTCGTGTCTAACCTGAGACAGAATGGAATACTTGTAAAGCTGGATATAAATGACTTCATTCTTAAGTTGCGAGAAGAAGCACTAAGGATGAAGTATAGAGCTCAGAAGTCTTCGTACACACAAAATCCAGCTTTATACAACGCCACGCCTCAAGCTAAGACATTTGGAGCACCACTTCAGACTGCTTTCGTGTCTAGCTCGTCAGGTCCTTCACATGCTTCTCCTTCTGGATCAGACACGTCTGGGTCATCATGTACCAATTATATTGGATCAGAAGCAAACGCTACCAAACTGAAGATCGAGAACCTCGGTAATGTGACCGTGGAAGTAGCTCGAGAGCATATGGATCTTGTAGCAGCAGTGGTTCATTCATATGATGGACTTGTTGCCGGAAAGATTGGAAACTGCCATCTGGCAGATGAGGACTACGAGCAGGTGGATGAGATGGAGCTTGAGAGAATGGATATAATGTGGGCCTTAGCAAGTGCGGTCCGGAGGGCGAAGAAATTTGTGAAAAATACTGGACAGAACTTGGTTGCTACTAAGGATACCACCTTTGGCTTCGACAAGAGTAAAGTGACCTGCTTTAACTGTGGTGAGAAGGGGCACTTCAAAAGAGAATGTGTCAAGCCAAAGAAGACGGGGAATGGGAACCCGTTCTCATCCTTTACTCGCCAAGACAAGCAACCCCCTAGTTCTACTTCATCAAACAAGGATCCAAAAGCCTTAACTGCTCATGATGATGAAGGACAGGATTGGAGTTTTAGGTTTGTCTCACTAGGAGAATCTAACATTGCCAGTGTTGAGGATATTGATGATGATTCTGCGAGTGAAGGTGATATAGCAGTTGAGATAGCAATGTCACATAGTGAAGAAACAACTGCAGCCGAGGTCAGTTACAAACCAATTGAGGAAGTTTCCACGTCAGACAAGAAAAGTCAGAATCACCAGAACCAGAAACATCTGATGCTGCACTGATGGCTAACTCTTCTGAACCAACTCAGGTAAGTACCACTGACCAAATTTTTAATAATCATGCTTGTTCGAATTGTGACACTTTTAGGAATAGCATAGATGAAAAATTCGCTAGGTTATTAGATCATAATGACAACCTAGTAAAAGATTTACGGCTGTGCACTGAGGCTAATAGAGTACTAAAACAAAATGAGCATAGTCATAAAGAAAAGATAGACCTATTGACTAAACAACTTAGGGAAACTGAAGTAGTGGCCTTTAACCAAGAAAATGACATTAGGTACTATCTAAACTCCCTAGAAGACACTAAGAAACAAAAGGCAGTTCTAGAAGTAGAAGTCAATTCATTAAAACAGAAACTGCATAGTTGGACTAGTTCTTCACACATAGTTCAACACTTAGTGAGAGAAAGGAATAACGGGGAGGGATTAGGCTACAGAGTGGTTCCACCACCACCTGAGACCTTGATGAACACTAAGTCTAGACCAGTAAATAATAACCCCATCAAGGATCACGTGCTGACTACTCCTCTTGTTACTGATCCAGACACCTCATGTTCATCTACTGAATCTGGTCAGAAACAAAAGGAGGCCACTTCAAAGGCAAAGGGTAAATTGCCTTGTGTTAACCTGGAAAATGAATTTGAAAAAGTTAACTTAAAGTCAGGATCAAACAGAGTCAAATCAGAACCTAAAAGGACTTCAAATGCTACTGTTTCACCTGCTTCAAGTCAAAAACCAGTTAACCAAAAAGTGAAACAGGTTAAAATAGTAAATTTTGTTAAATCAGAGAAAACATCAAACATACAAGAGTCAAAAACTAAAGTGATTGATGTTACTAGAGTGTCACGCACTTCTCCACAAAGAAAGTCTACTCATAAAGTTGATAGCAGGTCATGCTACAACTGTGGAGAATGCGGACACATTGCTTCCTATTGTCATTTCTATCAGAAACCTAGGAAGAAGATTGATCTTCAGGACTCTAGACCTAGGTCTTCTAAGCGGAGTTCTCTAACTCCACCTAGAAGAGCTAGTGAACCTAAAGTCCAACCTGTAAGCCAGACGACTGTTTATCATAAACAGGCATTGCACAAATCTGGCTTATGGAAAGAAAAGCCCACCTACGTGTCTAATACTGATGACAAGAAGGAACCTGAGCTACCCTCACCCTCTAAGGGTCAATGGGTGGAGTTTATGATGTGTGATGCCTCTGGGAAACCCAAGACAGTCAAAGCTTGGGTTCCTAACCTAAACTAATTCATTTACTTTGTATGTGCAGGGTGTTCGATACAGTGCTGAGACTAACACGTGGATTGTAGACAGCGGAGCATCCAGGCACATGACAGGAATAGAGCCCTGTTATCTAACGTCAAACAAATAAAAGGAAGGCATGTTTCCTTTGCAGGAAACAAAGGAGGCTATATCACAGCTCAGGGAGAAGTGGAAAATCAGAAAGTTAAGTTTGATAAGGTGAACTACGTTCAACAACTTCAGAACAACTTACTGTCTGTTTCCCAAATCTGTGATAAAGGATTTAAAGTCATATTCGATAACCAGAAGTGTTACGTGCTGAAGAAAGAATATATGATCCCAGAGGAGCAAGTTCTGATGACTGCTTCAAGATATAAAGACCTTTATGTCTTGGATCTGTCAACAACTGCCACAACGGATCATGAGGTTCAGTGTCTTTTATCTAAAGCTACTGAGAAGGATTCAATCTCCTGGCATCGGAGAATGGGACACATTAGTCAAAGGAAGATGAATCATCTGATTCAGAAGGATTTAGTGAGAGGAGTAAATGTCAAGAACTTCCAACTTCCTGACTTTTGTGTAGCTTGCAAGAAAGGCAAACAGACAAAGAAGTCTCATAAGGAAAAGAAAGTTCATTCAATAGAACTTCCTCTTGAGCTTCTTCACATGGATCTGTTTGGTCCAGTTAGTACAAGGAGCATTGCAGGCGACGTGTACTGTTATGTGGTCACTGATGACTACTCAAGGTTCACTTGGGTAATCTTTCTGAAATCAAAATCAGAAACTTTGGAGACATTCAAGGAATTAGTAACCACATTGGAATCCCTCTACAAGCTAAAAGTTCGACAAATACGCTCAGACAACGGGACAGAATTCAAGAATCAAGGGATGGAGGCATACTTCAAGGAAAAGGGAATTGTGCATCAATTCACTTCTGCTTACACACCTCAGATGAATGGCGTTGCTGAGAGAAAGAACAGGAGTTTGATAGAGACAGCACGGACTATGCTGGCAGACTCGAAACTGCCTATCCAATTCTGGAATGAGGCAGTGGCAAATGTGTGTTATACACTGAATCGAGTCCTAATAGTCAAGCGCCACGGAAAGACATGTTATGAGCTACTACAAAGACGAAAACCGAATTTGGAGTATCTTGAACCTTTTGTCGCACCGTGTACACTTCTGAAGAAGACACAAGAAGGAAAATTCAGCGAGAAGGCAGTTGAAGGAATTTTTCTAGGATACAACATACCGAACAAGCGAGTTTACAATAACTCAACGGGTCTTGTAGAAGTGTGGTGTAATGTCGACGTTCAGAGATATACCACACCACCTACAGGCAAAGGACCTGCATACTTCTTCGATGATGATGGATTCTTCAAATCCTTCAACATCCCTCTCTCTCCCTCGGATGATGAGTTAGCTACTAGGATGATGTATGATATTCTAATACACCATCTAGCACACAGGGAGAATCATCTAGTCAGTCAGAAGGGGTAGTCGATGAAAGTGACTCCTCCTCTGAAGATGAAACTGAAGCAGATGACCAAAATAGTCAGGAGGAACAGGTTCCAGTTCCTGAAAGTCCACAAGCATCTATAAGTGATGCACCCTCGACTTGGAACCTCAAACTCCACCTTCCTCAGATGCAGAACAAAATGTTCACAACCTTGGTTCGGAGGTGACTGTGCCAACTACTCCAGGATCACGACTAAACGTCTATCATCCCCTTGACAATGTTATTGGAGATGTCCGATCAGGAGTACAAACCCGAAATCAGCTATACTCAGCTGATTACGTCTCAGTTATGGAGAAGGGTTACATTCATGATGGTGCTTATCGATGTTTTGTTTCGCAGGGTGAGTCAAAATATGTCAGTGAAGCACTAAATGATGAGGCGTGGGTGAGTGCCATGCAAGAAGAACTTCTGCAGTTTAAGAAGTTAGGTGTATGGACTCTGGTTGATAGACCTAAAGGTGCTAAAGTCATTGGCACCAAATGGGTACTAAACTGCAAGAAGGATGACCAAGGAGTCATTATCAGGAACAAAGCTCGACTGGTGGTTCAAGGTTTTCGCCAAGTCGAGGTGATTGACTATAATGAGGTGTTTGCACCGTGGCAAGGATGGAAGCTATTCGTATCTTCCTTGCCTATGCATCGTACATGAAGATTAAAGTCTACCAATTAGATGTGAAGAGTGCATTCCTTCATGGGGAAATCAGGGAAACAGTCTATGTAAGTCAACCCGAGGGATTTGAAGACCCTTATTATCGGGATAGAGTTTACAAACTCGACAAAGCTTTATATGAAGGCATTGATCTACCCAAGATTCATATTAAATTGATGTGGCTAGTGTGATATGATCCAAGTCGGGTCATACCAATAACAAGCAAAACAAACACCGAAAGATAATTTATTTGTTGATAAGATCATACAAATAAGTAATGACACCAATTTAGAAAATTGGATTTTCTAAATTATTGCTTTTGTAGATGAACATCATTATATATGATTTGTTCATGAGGGATTACTTATTCATTGTTTAAAATTAGTTAAACAATGACTAATGACAATGTGTATGTGCTATAAAATTAAAATGGTTTAATTTTATAAAAGGTGAAATGCTAGAGTGTATTATATGGAGATTAAAATTTCAAATAAAATGAAGGAGGGACAAAAGGGGAGCCATTCGGCCGCCCCCTTTTGAAATAGCATTGGGAACCTCTTTTACTTGTTCCAAGTACATGCAATCCATCCCACATTACACTCTTCCATTCTACACTCAATCAACACACACAAGAAACTCTCCCTCTCTCTCTTTTTCTCAGAAATCTCGGGTTTTTGGTAGCAAAGAGAAAGGATTTTCAGCATACAAGAAGTGTTCTTGACTGAAAATCCACAAGAAGAAGAGTACTACAAGTGGGTGTTCAAAGCCTAGCAAGAGGGTGTTTGTTGAGACTTGGGGTATGTCATCTTGAGGGCTTCTACATTGAAGTTACAGCCATAAGAACTCATCCTTTAATCTCCTCCAATCTCGTTTTCCAGCAGCCCTAAAGGTTGTTCCTTTTAACTTCTTATGTTCTTTCTTTGTATGACATTCGTATAATGATCCATGGTTTGGGGTTGCTTATTAAATGGGTTTAATAACCAGATTATTAACATGTTTTAAAACCTAATTCCGCTGCATTTTCACATAATAGCAGATTATATGAGCTTTGATAAACCGGTTAATGTCACCTCAATGGCATCAAGAGCCACTTATACGAATGCATACATGTATATTCTTGTTTGTTCACGGTTTTGTGGTATTTGACACCACATACCCGTGAGTTGAGGGCTGGATTTTGCCCCTTTTGGTGTTTTAAAGATGCTATTTTATGCATACAAGGATCTTTAAAACTCTAGATTATTAGATGTTTTTTTATATGTTATAAACCATTTGTTCTTGGTTTATGTTGGCCAAGAACATGGGCTATAAGGGGCTGCCAGAAATCGACTATCTTGGGTATGCTTGAACATGTTTTTGTTGATTATGCATAACAAAGCCTAGACCATTTGGTTTGAATGATTGGTTGTCATGTTATATTCTTTGGGCATGTAATTATTTAATTTTGTTTCAAGTCTTGTTTTGTAATCTATTCATTCATATGGTTTGTAATAAATAGATTAGAAGTTTATCTTTACTAGAAAAATGTATTAGGATACATATTTTGTAAGGATGCTCAAGATCAAGACTTGAAGAAAAAAGATGGACAAAGAGAATGCTTGAAGATGTGGTTTCAAGTGGGAGTTCCTTTTGTCAACCATGTGTCATGTTCTTAACCCTTAGGACAAGACCTTTTGACATACTTGTTTTGGCTAAACAAGTGTGCTCAACTTAGTATGCTTTGTTATGCATATATGTATTGTTTTGGTTATGCTTGGTTGAATGCTTATGATGTGTTTTGTTTTGAATATTTGGACGTGACTAACAAACCATCAATTATAACAAGCTATAATAAGGAATTGGTTCTCCATAATTAAGCATAAATAGAATAGTTCTACAAAAGGAGTTAAATGATCTTGCAAATAAAATGGGTTTTATTTAAAAGAAATCAATAGAGTGCCATATGGTTGAATGCATACAATCATATGATACTTAGTCTTTTCTATATAAGTATTGAGAATTTGTAAATTCCTTTTGAAAACAAGTTTAACACCATCCTTTTACACAACACTTAGGTTACTTGCAAACTATTAGTGGGATAAAGGTCACCTAACCACTTTGAGGGAACTTGTAACTTGAGGTGAGAATACCATGTTTGTGGCATAAAGGTCACCTAACCACCTATGTAGTAAACACACGTGTGTGTAAGTAGGACGACTTGATTTATAAAATATATTGGATGGATCACCTAAAATGTGTTTTATAAAAGGTGTTGATGGGATTAACATGCCGTTATAAACATAAGATGTTCAAACGATCCCATACCACTAGAAGTTGCAATGGGTTGCAATTGTCATGTATGACTACCTTGTTTATTTAAATAATGGGATAAAGGTCACCTAACCAATATTTAAATATAACGTTGGATTCTAAAATTTTATTTATTAATAGTCTATGAGACATAAGGGTATTGATAAATGAATATACTATTAAATCAACAATTACTAAAATGGACTTTGTAAAATCTTGTAGATGGCCGACAATAACAACGCTAATAACGATGTACCAAACCAAAACAACCAATCTCTTAGGGCGATCCTTCAAAGGGATCGTCTAACCCTAACAACTTCATGGATTGGTACTGCAACTTGAGAATCGTTCTCAAACAAGAAAAGCGGGCCTACATCCTTGATGATCCCATCCCCGATGAACCTAACGAAGAGGATGTGGAGGCCTATAATGATTGGGTTAAATATGTGGAAGACTCTATCCAAGTCTCTTGCTTAATGTTAGCAAGTATGACACCCAAACTCAAAAGGAGTATGAGCTCCATGGAGCTTATGACATGATCACTCAGTTGCGGGAAACGTTCCAGCAACAAGCTAGGGTGGAGCGCTTCGAGACGGTTCGAGCGCTTCATGCATGTCGGATGGAGGAATCCCAATCTGTTTCATCTTATGTTCTAAAGATGAAAAGTCATATCGACCGCCTTCAGAGGCTTAACTGTCCTGTCTCAAAGGAGTTGGCCACGGATTTGATCCTTAACGGCCTAACTAGGAAGTTGAGGCGTTTGTCATGAATTACAACATGAACGGATGGGAGAAGAGCATAAATGAACTTCATTCAATGCTCAAATCAGCCGAGGCGGGAATGGGTAAAAGGGTTTTACCCGTTCTCACCATTAATGAAGGTGGAAGAAGGAAAAGTCTCTACTTCCCCCCCCTAAGGCAACTGTTGCCAAAGGAAAGGGACATGTTAAAAGAAAGGGGAAAATGGTTGTTAGGGCGGAACCTCCGAGGCCCAAGGAGAGAAGAAGCAGAAGGTTGCTTTACGACCCATGCTTCAAATGTGGTGAGATAGGGCATTGGATGAGAAATTGTCCAGTCTATCTTAAAGAGTTGAGAGAAAAGAGGGATGCGGGGCAAACCTTAGGTATAATTTACATGATACATGTTGAGTTAAATGTTATTTCTTCTAACACATGGGTATTAGATACCGGATGTGGAACTCACATTTGCAATTTGTTGCAGGGGTTCAAAAGAAATGAGCATTATGCAAAAGGGGAAATAAGTCTCTTCATGGGAAATGGTGCAAAGGTTCACGTTGAAGCCCAAGGAGACTACATTTTGAAGCTTCCAAGTGGTTTGGAAGTTATTTTAAACAATGTATTATATGCTCCTAGTTTGACTAGGAACATAATTTCTGTTTCCCGTTTAAGACAATATGATTATGATTTCAAGTTTGTTGACAATGATATTCATGTTTCTTTAAATCATGTATTTTATTTTAAGGCTATACCTTGTAATGGTATTTATGAATTGGTTCATGAAAACGTAACATATGATAGCTCAATATACCAAGCAACCACCAAAAGACTCAAAATAGATTTGAGTGATACCTACCTTTGGCATTGTCGTCTTGGTCATATAACAAGAAATGTATACAAACACTTCAGAGGATGGTCTCTTAAAAACAAATTAATGTGATTCATTTGATGTATGTGAATCTTGTTTACAAGGTAAAATGACTAAGGCACCCTTTAGTGGAACTAACGAAAGGGCAAAAGATTTATTAGGTATCATACATTCGGATGTATGTGGTCCTTTTAAGCCAATGACTAGGAATGGTGAAAGATACTTCATTACCTTTACTGACGATTATAGTCGCTATGGGTACGTGTACTTAATAAGACACAAAGATGAAGCTTTTGAAATGTTCAAAATCTTCAAGAATGAAGTGGAAAATCAACTCAACAAGTCAATTAAAATTCTCCGCACCGATAGAGGTGGTGAATACCTAAGTGATGTTTTTCAAGATCATCTTAGGAGTTGTGGGATTGTCTCACAACTCCCTCCACCTAGAACACCACAACATAATGGTGTATCTGAGAGGAGGAATCGAACTTATTGGATATGGTTCGATCTATGATGGCTAGAAGCACATTACCTCTATCAATTTGGGGTTTCGCTCTGCTCTCCGCGGCCCGTATTCTGAATATGGCCCCAACCAAAAAGGTGGAAAAGACACCTTTTGAAATATGGCATGGAAGAGTTCCATCCCTATCATACTTAAGGGTCTGGGGTTGTGAGGCTTATGTTAAGACTCCCTCCCCAAACAAATTGGAAGTCCGATCCACCAAGTGTATCTTTATTGGATATCCTAGAGATTCTATGGGATATTATTTCTATGATCCACTGGAACAAAAGGTATTTGTTGCCAGAAAGGGTGAGTTCTTAGAAACAAAGTTCCTTATGGAAGGAACTAGTAGTAGAACAGTGGATCTTGAGGAGGATCAAGAACCACAGCCCGATGCACGTTTGGTTGAGACTAGCACTCAACATAAGGATGTTGAGGATGATCAAGCGTTTGATCAATACACACAGAACGTTCGCAGAAGTGGTAGAACTAGCAATCAACCTGAATGATACGGATTTTTCATGGATGGATGCTATGTGGTGGATTCAGATGAACCAACCACATATCATGATGCAGTGTCCAAATTGGATTGTGACAAATGGCTTGAGGCCATGAACGTTGAGATGCAATCCATGTATGACAATCAAGTTTGGGAACTTGTTGTGCCACCTCTTAATTCCAAAGTAGTTGGAAGTAAGTGGGTTTTCAAGAAGAAAACTGATATGCATGGAAACTTGGATACTTACAAAGCTAGACTTGTAGCAAAGGGTTTCACTCAAACTCAAGGGGTTGATTATGATGAAACATTTCACCTGTTGCGATGCTAAAATCTATAAGGATTGTTTGCCATAGCTGCTCATTATGATTATGAGATTTGGCAAATGGATGTCAAAACCGCTTTCCTAAATGGATATCTTGAGGAAGATGTCTATATGGTTCAGCCTGAAGGTTTTGTCGATCCAAAATATCCTAACAAAGTATGCAAGTTAAAAATCAATCTATGGATTGAAACAAGCATTGAGAAGCTGGAATCACCGTTTTAATGAAGAGGTAAAGAAATTTGGCTTCATCAAAACGCTGATGAGGCTTGCGTGTATAAGAAGGCTAGTGGGAGCACAATAACCTTCCTAGTATTGTATGTTGATGACATACTACTATTTGGAAATGACATTCCAACCATGGAAGGTGTGAAAACCTGGCTTGGAAGTTGTTTTTCCATCAAGGATCTTGGTGAAGCCGCTTATATTCTGGGAATAAAGATCTATAGGGATAGATCAAGACGGCTAATTGGTTTGAATCAAAGTGCATACATTGACAAAATCTTGAAAAGGTTCAAGATGGAAAACTCTAAGAAAGGTACTGTACCTATTCAAAGAGGGACAATATTGAGTACGACTCAATGTCCAAGCTCAAAGGAGGAGCAAAATAGAATGAAGACGATCCCATATGCATCAGCTATAGGATCCATCATGTATGCAATGATATGCACTAGACCGGACGTGTCATGCGCTTTAAGCATGACAAGTAGATACCAGCAAAATCCTGGTGATGGTCATTGGATGGCTGTCAAGAACATTCTGAAGTACCTAAGGACGACTAAGGATATGTTTTTGATCTACAGGTCTGGTGAAGAAGAACTCGTTGTAAAAGGTTACACGGATGCGAGTTTCCAAACCGATCGAGATGATTCACGATCTCAATCGGGGTACATTTTTATTCTTAATGGGGGAGCTGTTTCTTGGAAAAGCTCAAAGCAAGAAGTCGTAGCGTTGTCCACTGCAGAGTCAGAATACATCGCCGCTTCAATGGCAGCACAGGAAGCTGCATGGCTGAAGAAATTCATATCCGAACTAGGGGTAGTCCCTTCCATTCAGGATCCCCTAGAGATCTTTTGTGACAACGAGGGTGCGATTTCTCAAATCAAGGAACCTCATGCTCATCAAAAGACTCGGCACATTGAACGGAGGTTCAACTACATAAGGGATGAAGTTGAGAAAGGAAAGATATGTATTCGCAAAGTCCACACTGATAAAAACATTGCGGATCCACTCACAAAGCTCCTTGAAAAGGCAAAGCATGAAGGTCATATTTGCGCCATGGGACTTCAATATTCTAGTGACTGGGTTTGACCTTGTATTTTATATTTGCATGTTGGAACTTATGTCATTTGTTTTAATTATATGGTTATAATTTCATTTGTTCTACTATTTTAGCATGTTTAAAATCCATGAATAAATATGTTATTCAAAACATCCGCAGTCGATCATACTTGTGGGAACGACTATGAATGTAAGACTGTAATGAACTTGGATTGGTTGATATTCATGAGGTATGAATATAAAGCAAGAGGTTGCTGCCAAGGTTCATTAATATCTATGGGATATAGGTATTGGACCGACCCGCTCTCAATTATTTCTGCATAGAATCTTTGTGATTAGTCATAAGAGATATTGAGTAAAGGGGAATATCATTTTATCCTCAGACCTGAGATACATATTAGGCCTTGATATTCACCAAGTGTAGTACTTTGACTTAGTTCTTTGCTGTTCTGAAAAATGGCAGTACATAAGACTGAGTTCAGGTATGATATGAGGTGATTGTGAGAGACATATGTAATCAAGATGGAATTTGTTCCTCTTATTCGTTGAGAGTTAGATGTCTAAGGCCTGTTAAAGTTAAATCATGGGAGAGTGACAATTCTGTGTCTCCTAGATTTAACATGACATCTGTAACAAAAGGATAGATGATTAATTCACCTAAATCATATTCAAGTAAGGTACTTGTAAAGGATGATGTTATTGAATGGCACTTAGTCATATACATTAGGGGCAGCAAACCTTGCTAGGCGTATTTGCTGCTTGCATCAATCTTCTATAAATCTTGTGCAAGTGGGAGATTGAAGACATTGATCTGCCCAAGATTCATATTAAATTGATGTGGCTAGTGTGATATGATCCAAGTCGGGTCATACCAATAACAAGCAAAACAAACACCGAAAGATAATTTATTTGTTGATAAGATCATACAAATAAGTAATGACACCAATTTAGAAAATTGGATTTTCTAAATTATTGCTTTTGTAGATGAACATCATTATATATTGATTTGTTCATGAGGGATTACTTATTCATTGTTTAAAATTAGTTAAACAATGACTAATGATAATGTGTATGTGCTATAAAATTAAAATGGTTTAATTTTATAAAAGGTGAAATGCTAGAGTGTATTATATGGAGATTAAAATTTGAAATAAAATGAAGGAGGGACAAAAGGGGAGCCATTCGGCCGCCCCCTTTTGAAATAGCATTGGGAACCTCTTTTACTTGTTCCAAGTACATGCAATCCATCCCACATTACACTCTTCCATTCTACACTCAATCAACACACACAAGAAACTCTCCCTCTCTCTCTTTTCTCAGAAATCTCGGCTTTTTGGTAGCAAAGAGAAAGGATTTTCAGCATATAAGAAGTGTTCTTGACTAAAAATCCACAAGAAGAAGAGTACTACAAGTGGGTGTTCAAAGCCTAGCAAGAGGGTGTTTGTTGAGACTTGGGGTATGTCATCTTGAGGGCTTCTACATTGAAGTTACAGCCATAAGAACTCATCCTTTAATCTCCTCCAATCTCGTTTTCCAGCAGCCCTAAAGGTTGTTCCTTTTAACTTCTTATGTTCTTTCTTTGTATGACATTCGTATAATGATCCATGGTTTGGGGTTGCTTATTAAATGGGTTTAATAACCAGATTATTAACATGTTTTAAAACCTAATTTCCGCTGCATTTTCACATAATAGCAGATTATATGAGCTTTGATAAACCGGTTAATGTCCCCTCATTATATGGGCTTCATCAAGCTCCTCGAGCTTGGTATGAGAAACTCTCGACTCATCTTGTGAAACACGACTTTCGCAGGGGAGTCATTGACTGTACACTGTTTATTAAAGAAAAGGATGGCGACCTACTGCTTGTACAGATATATGTTGATGACATAATCTTCGGGTCAAAGAACGAAGAGTTATGCAAAGAGTTTGAAGCAGTGATGAAGAAAGAGTTTGAGATGAGTGCTATGGGGGAGATGAAGTTTTTTCTCGGGTTACAGGTGGATCAAACACCTAATGGGATCTTTCTACATCAGACCAAGTATGTAGGAGACATTCTCAGTCGTTTTGACCTGGAGAATGCTTTTGCTGCTGGGACTCCACTTGCTACGAATCATGATATATCACCTGATGAGAATGGAGATCTTGTAGATGCTACTATGTACCGAGGAATGATTGGATCCCTCATGTATCTCACTACCTCAAGACCTGATATCATGTATGCTACATGTTTATGTTCCAGATATCAGGCTAAACCTAAGGTCAATCATCTGATCGGGGTCAAAAGGGTACACCCACACTGGGGTTGTGGTATCCTCATGATGATGATTTTGAGCTCACGGCGTATAGTGACTCGGACTATGGAGGCTGCAAAATGAACTACAAGTCTACATCAGCGGGGTGTCAATTCTTTGGAGAAGATTAGTTACATGGCAGTGTAAGAAGCAGACATCGTTGCATTGTCAACCTGTGAAGCCGAATATGTTGCTGCTGCAAGTTGCTGTTCACAAATCATTTGGATTCAACAGCAAATGCGGGATTACGGTTTAAAATTCTCATCTACTCCTATTTTTGTTGATAACTCTGCTGCAATAGCAGTAACCAAAAATCCGGTTCAACATCCTAAGACCAAACACATCGGTATTAAATACCACTTCATAAGAGACTGTTTTGAAAAGAACTTAATTGATGTGGTTAAAATCAATACTGATTTTCAACGTGCTGACCTCTATACTAAAGCCTTTGATAAACCACGTTTTCAATATTTGCTAGAGGTCAACGGCGTTAAAAAGAAAAGTGAGGTAATTCCTGATGAGAATAATGTGTAGTCCGATGTAGTTTCGTTAAAGTTTATTTTATTTTATGTTATCTGGTTTTTTCTTTTTGTCTGTTATATTTAAACTCATGTTCTTTTGCTGTTTATTAAAATCCAAAAATAATTAAATCCAAAATGATTTTAGTATTTTAGGGGGAGAATATGTCAGCAAGTTAACATTAATAAAAAAAATGAGGGAGAAGGGGTAACTAGTTGAAATATGGTAGATTATGTCTGTGATACCGATTCAATACCTTTGGAACATGATAGTACACAGGAACAAATCAAGAGGGACTTTAAAAATTTAAGGTTTGAAAAGATGCAAAAGTTCAAAAGCAATATAAAAAGGGAAGATGATAGAAAACTGGCAACTCCTAAGGGGACACAAAGAAAGTAGACTTAGAGGTTGCTTGACCACAAATGATATGTTGGTAGATTCAACACAATAGACAATTAGACCTGATTGGTGATCTCAAGATCAAACTAAGTTGTTCAACTGACTGTGGGCTTCCATCTTATCACTGGTTAACACAATCAAATATATTCCAATAAGGGGTAATGAGCATTTAAATGCCACAAAAATGTGCGGATGACTATAATTAGAGCAAAGCAAGAGAAAAATGAAAGACAAATGCGATAAAGCTAATGACTTATGTTGTTGGTGCATATTGTGTCAAATAAAATAAGCTGCTCTAACAAGGAGATAGGTTGTGTGCCTCTCTGCTGTGCAATGGCACTGACCTGAGGATAAGCATAACCTAGATATTCTAGAATTCATTGTTGTTTGCCGCCTCTCTGCTGTGCGATGGCACTGACCTGAGGATAGACTTCTCTTTGAAAGCTCTAAGAATAGTCTCTTCTTGTAATAATACCCGTAGACCGCTCAAAAACCTCTGAGGAATGTTGATTACCATATAAGTGTGGGATCCACAAAGGTTAGCTGAAATAATTAAATCTAAATCAGTCACCAGTCTACGTCAAAAGTCTGTGTATGGATTTAAGTGGACTAACATACTGACAATCTTAGTGGCTACATTCTCAAGAGTTCAAATCAATGTGAAAATCTAAGAGTTTCAGTATGATTTCCTTAAGTTGCTAACGACTCTGGATGAACACCGAGAATTTAAGCATCAAAAAGTTTAATAACAACTCCCAAATGATTTGATGTTCCTGTATGATTCCAAAATTGAATTGGTCCAGATATGATCAATCTAAGTTGAAGCTGTCTACTCCCTAACCAAATCCCTTAGATTTCCATCTTAGGGTTTTATCTCTCACAAAAAGTCCAAAAATAAACTTTAGTTGTGTAGTTAGCTTAAGTTTCTATGTTTATCTTTTAATTTGTGTGTCTGTTGGACTACATCAGGGAAATCAGAAAGGGAATTAACTTACCTAAAAGGGTCATGTCTGAGATGGCCACATGCTTTTCAAAGTTTAAAAAGTCACGTCTGAAGTGACTGAATTGGTTAAGAGCTTATAATGTTATTTTCAAAAGTGAAAAGGGTCTTAATAGTAAAATGTTCAAAATGACTGTAAACTCACTAAGTGTGACCCATTCGCACGAGTGGATCATGGTTAGCGACCAACTATGCGAATGGCTTCCAATCGGCCGAATGGACATGAAAATGATCCATTCGACCGAATAGAAGGGGGAGAATGAAACAGTAGACCGATTGAGGCTCAGTCGATCAACTAAAGAGGCGAATGAAGGAGACCGAATGAGTCAGTCGACCGACTGAGACTCAGTCGGCCGACTGAAAGCGACCGACTGGACCAATCGCATGATTGAACCTCAGTCGCCCGAATGAACTGAGCGAATGAGGCCAGTCGGCCGATTGAAACTAGGGTCAGTATTTAAAGGGCTTCAGTCGATCGCATCTCATTCGTCACTCCCAATCGCACCCCAAATCGCTCTCTTTACCGTTACTCTGCCAAAATCTCTAGAGATAGTTGTTCACATTGCTATTCATCTTCTGACTTTCGATTGACAAGAATACAGGTACATTGCAGTTCAACCTTATGGAATCAGAAGATTTTAAGTCCAATTTGGGTTATTCGAATGAAACTTTGATCGGACTGAAAAATGCCCTAATAACCTACATAAACTAAGCTAAATGTTAAAATTAAGTTTACTAGGTCATTAGTGACGAGATGGCGACTCAAATGAACTAGATATAGAGGTCAAAAACAAAAAAAATTGGTGAAACTGAAAATGTGAATCGCACAGTTGGTCTTCATGCGAATGGACAACATGATGAACTTCAGTCGCACGACTGAAGGGCTCAAACTGCCCATACGCATGGCTGAACCATGCGTTTGAAGTTCAGTCGCATGACTGATGTAACCGCATGAAGGTATATGCGTAGGAGCCTAATCGCACACTCGAGATACGTATGGGGTCAATTGCACGACTGAACCCCATTCGTACCATTCAATCGTACGACTGAACCCCTTTCGCACGGTTCAATCGCACTGTTGAACACAGTCGCACAACTTCAATCGCATGACAGAAAGATGTTCTTCAAGCTTAATGAGTTCATGACTTTCTTAGTAAATGGTACTAATGTTTACTATCTTTGTGTAACAGATGGCGAGTAGATGGACTACGAGCACGAAGCATAATATATGTGCCCATCTGGACTTAACATCCAGAAATGCTGCAGAATTCTCTGGCATTATCACGTTTCTATTGACATCACGGATTGCGCATGCCATCTCTACCCCTTGCACCCCATACCGATCCATTCAACAAGCCTTCTGGGAAGGCGCTACAGTTGATAGATCATCGGAACCTCACTGCATAAGAAGTACCATATTTGGCGAGGATATTACCGTTTCTGAGGAAGATTTAAGGATTGTACTTCAGTTGGGGGATGACGGTGACTGCCCAACCCGTCTACACCCCCTCACTGTCAGAGGATGTTTTCTCAGAGCCAAATACTCTGGGGACATCAATTCAGGGGTACTCAACAAGAGTAACCTCTGTCCTCAGTTTAAGTACCTTGCACACGTGCTGCTCAAGTGCATGGCTTCAAGAAAAGGTGGGTTTGATGAGCTGTCAGATCAGATGCAAAACGCATACGTTGCGTTGGTGCTGAACCATCCGTTCAGCTTCTCTAAGATGATCTTCGCCTATCTGGTGGAGAACATCGAGGGGAAAGGAAAGGAAGCCTTCTGTATGTACCCACGGTTTATGCAAATGATAATAGATCAGAAGCTTCCTTCCCTGCCAAAAGAACAGGAGGATTCGGTGGTATTGGAGGTAATGGATAACACCACCCTTGGAAGGATGAAAGTATACCGGGGAAAGGAAGTGAAGCCTCCGGTTAGGAGGTTGTTCGGTCATCTTGCCAGAGAGGACTATGTTGCACCGGAAAAGAGAAAGTGGCGTCACGAGGACAGTGACTCTGAGGTGGAACAGATAGCCCTACCCACTCTTGACTCAGATGAGGATGACAGTGGGGATGATGCTATTCCACCCAGAGGCACTGTGTCTGATTCTGTTCCCCCTGTGTCTGTCTCATCTGCTGAAGTAACTGAGTCAGTGGGATTTCATCAAGATTTTGTTCTTAACGAGGAGGATGAGGATGAATCGGATGAGTAGCCACTTACCCGAACTGTGGGAAGGAAAGTTGTTCCCACAGAACATGGGCTTCGGGTTGTTGGTGAACAACCGAGAGGCTCCGGAGATACAGAAACTGACCCAACCTATGCTCCGGGGTCCTCAGGCGGGATTGGAGGGGGAGCATCCACCTCGAAGGGAACAAGGAGAAAACGGATGGCTCAACCCCATGGGCAGAAACTTAAGAAGAAGCGGCGGTTGGCATTCATCACTACTACCTCAGCCACTACCACCACTACCACCTCTTCAGACACACCATCCACCACCATAGCTACCACAGCCCCCATAGCAACCGTAGACACCACCAGACCGACCACCACAAGACAGATCCCAGCCACCACTACATCATTCACCCCACACTCACCACCACTATCATCCCGACCTGACCCGATATTCACCACCACCACCACCACCCTAGCCGTCCAGAAACCTTCCAATTCGTTCTCCAAGTTCACAGAACACATTAGATCGATTCACAATCGATTTCTAACGTTAGTTTCAATCCTTGATTGATTCTTCGTGTGTTCTCACTGATTGGATCGCCAATCAAATAGGATTCCACACTATTTGATCTGGTTTACACGTTAATCTCTAGGTATTTCGGTCAAATACCACCACTAGCCACCAAACTGAGCCCTCAGCCTATCCCTCACACACCTATAGATCTCCTCTACCTCCAATCGGGGCAGAGGAATAGTTGTCGGCGTTAAACAGAATGGTGTTGTGATTGCTGGCGGCTGATGAGGAAAAGACAACTCAGATCCGCCAGCTTACTGACCTGACTGCTGCACAATCGCATAAAATTGTAGAGCAGGATCGAGTAATTGAGGAGCAGGCCCAGCAATTGGCTGCTCAGAGCACCCAGATGAATCAACTCCAAGCTCAAAGTGTCGCAGCAAGTAAGCAAATAGAGGAGTTGGAAAAAGCTAAGAGGACCATTTTGCTAAAATTGAAAGGATCAAAGGAGGAACCTTTAAAGATAAGGGATGAAGACAGAGATAATGAAGATGATGAAGACGATGATGATAAGGAGAGTGATACTGATGAAGAGAAAACCGAAGAATGGTGTGAAGATGAAGACACTGACGGAGGAGAAGCAGCTGAATCTGTCTCAGCTCCAGGGAAAGAGAAAAGAACAAAGAACAGACAAGATCAGTCAGCTTCTGCTTCTACACCGTCACGTGAAGAGCCGAGTATTCAGGATCAAAGTAAATAGTAGATGTTTATGTATTTATTTACTTTTGTATTCTGTATTGAAAAAACCATGTACTAAATGTTTATATTAAGTTAATGCATTTTGTTTGATAAATTACTAATGATTTGAGTGTGAAATGTGTAAATCAAACAGATCCAAAGTACCACAGAGATGAGTTTGATATTGCTCCCCTTCAACAGGTCAAGTTTCAACTCACAATGATTCTTGATCTGCAAGGGATTGTGAGAAGGTCAGTGAGTTATACCCCTGAAGAAGGTGAAATAATTCACGACCTATCTAACAAGCAACTGGCAGAGATGTTCAGACTCAATCCTGATGAAATTGTCAAGGATGCTCCAACAGTTGATTCAACCAGTGACGAATAACTAAATGACGTTGATGAAGTTGAGGTTGAAGATATTGCTGCTGAAGAGTACCCTCAGTACGCTGACAACGAGGGTAATGTGGTCCCCAATCTGGGTGAGTCCCTAGTCAGTGATATGTTTGAGGTACTAGACAAGATGGAGCAGGAAACAGGAAAGACCGAAGGAACCGCCCAAGCCTCAAATGATGACGTAGACATTCGAAAGGCAGAGTGGGCTGAATGTTTTAAAGAAGTCATAGCCCAACGTGCTGCACCGAAGAGGGATGCCTACACCAAGTTCTACAGCGTCAAGAAACATCTTACGGTGTCAGGCAGGATTATAGCATGGGCATATTTTGATGATCTTAACGTTTATGCCGTTAAGAGGGAGAAGGGCATAGAGTACTTTAGATTTCCACATGATCTAAAGACTCTACCAGGTTTTGAACTCAACCAGCTGGCCAAATTGAAACTGTTGTATGCTGACACGAGAAAGATGTCAGGCTGGTTTGAGGCTGCCCTCAAGAAAGAGTACCATACCAGGTGGATTAACTTCAGACCTCAACAACCTACAAGGTATATTTGAAGGTCTGAGATGGATGCCATTACTGGAAAACCAAAGATTGTGTTGAAGTGGAGTCCTCCGTGCACTATGTCGAGAATCCCTCTCAGGGAAATGCCACAGGACTTCACTCCACACTTCAAATGGTGGTACTATGATTGGAGAACTGCTGAAGCTGTCATAGTTCTGGATAAAGAGGGCCAAATGGATACCATCAGGGTATTCGACCCAATGTGGCTAACCAACTTGTCTGCTAATGATGTCTATACATTATACAAGTGGCCACTGTTCTATGACACACAAGACATTGTACAAGCCCTCCAGTTCCAAAACGTTATACGACTTTGCTTCGTGTTTGATATTCATGCAGGAGTCACACAAGAGGACAAGTACAAGAAATATGAGGAGGTAATGAAGAAAACAAGACATTAGAGAGATCTAGGTCCAAGGGGGAGTTTGTTGATACATGTTTGTCCCTAGATCATGATATGTGATGTAATAGATCTTGTTTGGTATGATTAATGAAATGATATTGATAGTCTGTTAGTTATAATGTTTAATAGTTCATTAATGAGTCGTGACTGAATTGATTGGGTTTATGATTATTTGAATGGTTGCACATTATGTTATTTTAATTAAAACATTCAAACTTAACTTAATGAAGTTCTCATGCGAATGGCTCATGCGAATGAAGCATGCGCATGAATAACTTCACACGATTGACTCAGTCGCACGACTGAACGAGGAGACTGGATCAGTCGTACGATTGTAATATAAGATTGGCTCAGTCGCACGACTGAACACTCAGTCGTACGAATGAATCAACCGCATGGTTCAATCGCACGACTGAACCAGACTAATGGTTCAGTCGCACGATTGAATATACCAACCTATAAATACAACTCAATTCGTGAAAAAGAAGAACTCTCGATCAATTACGATTCCAGACGTACCCTAGCCGTCCAGAAACTTTCCAATTCGTTCTCCAAGTTCACAGAACACATTAGATCGATTCCCAATCGATTTCTAACATTAGTTTCAATCCTTGATTGATTCTTCGTGTGTTCTCACTGATTGGATCGCCAATCAAATAGGATTCCGCACTATTTGATCTGGTTTACACGTTAATCTCCAGGTATTTCGGTCAAATACCAGGTCCTAACAGTTCATTCCTGACATTTGCATGTATCACCTCATCTTCTCCATCTTGTTCAATTCTTGCCTAGTTCCAAAAATCAATCATGTGTGACTGATGGATCATTGGATCTGTCGTCAGGGTATATACCATCAGTGATCATCGCAAGTATCTGATGATATCTTGGCGTCCTTCTAATATAGGGTCATCAGCATTCAGAAAAGCACATACATTATGCTATTTAGCAAACCGATTAGCCATCTGTTCGTAAGAGTTAAGAAGATTAGGTTAGAATCAGTTATCAAGCATAAGAATTCGAAGAGTTTTAAGGACAACTAACAATCAAGTAGTTGATTATTGATGTTTATGATATGATTTACCTTGAAAACACTAATCTGATATCAATTTTATAATATTGATAGATGTTTTGATTTGGTAATTTGAATGTTTGAGGAAAGGAGGGAGAGATTTGTGATGAACGTTATTCTAGGTCAAAGTTCTCTGAAAAAGTGAATAATGAACATTTAGGTCAAAAATATCATTTATACTCCCTCGGACATATTAATTTCATTTATTTAATGAAGTGGGTCCCATATTCCATATTAATCTTCCATGGAATTTATTTATTTTGTAGTTTTCTGTTCTTTCGTAGAACATTTGTGGATGCATAACATCTGTAGAGTTAACTATAAGAACTGAATTCTTTATTGAAGTATAACTTGATTATCCATAAATTTTACCAGTCTATGAAACTTGATTATACTTCTAAAATACTAACACAATCGTAGTTTACCAATCTATGGATGGTCATATTCTACTTGAATAAGTTTCGCACTGTAGCTTTTGCTGATGTTAAAAATGCACTATAGCTTCTGCTGATGCTGAAAATACACTATAACTTCTTTCGATGCTTAGAGTGCAGTGTTTGAAACTTTTTGATTGTATGGTCCTAATCAAATGATAGAACTATTTATTGCTGTTGGACCTTGCTGACTTTGTTTTCATGATAATTTATGCATACGAAGATTTATAGTTTGAAAAAGTTCATGTATCCTGCAGTGAAGTTGGTGCTCAAGCTCCAATTCCTTCATTTTTGTTTTGTTTGAAAATTCAGATTTTGTGTTTCATGCATTAACTACTCCCCCTAAATTTGTGATTAATGATAAAATATTGCATTTATCATAAATTTATGAAGTAAAATAGCATGAAAGCCACATGACTGTCCAAAGATTATGCTACAAAACTAAACTAAAAGTAATAAAAGTGAATTAAATTTATGTACAAGCATATAGACACATATAATGAGATCATACTATGACACTAAACTTCTTCCTAATTGAATTGATTGTTGAAATGTGGCCTAATTCTAGTCCTCATTGCAAGTATATTTGTCCACTTAAATCCAAACAAGAGTATTGTATCAACTAGGCATGCTGTTTATCATGTTTTCATGTTTAGTAATGATTAAGTGTTATAGGCTCCACATTCAATTCGCATTAGAGTGTGTTCTCCGTTTGTGAGTCAATTCATCACTTTTTCACACTTAGAAACTATGTACATAAGTTATAAATTCTATCTTGAGAGAAATTTGAAGTCTTATTAATGCTTTGATACAAAAGCTCGTTAGATAATATACAGTTGATCATAATGAATTCTTTTGAGAGCTTAGATATGATTATCATCAGGTCACCATATTAGGATCAGTGATCTACGTTTGATTGATTAGTGAGTATTGCAGCGGAAATCAAACAATGAATTAAACAATTCACAAGAATACAGTTGATATTCAAAGTAAGAACAAACGATTATAGAAAGAATTCTGCAAATCAAAGATTTCATTCAATACGCGCTTTCGTGGTAGCAAAATGTCACACTTACAATCAGGTCAATCATCCCTTATTTAGGAATGTCGTGGTGGAACATTCTTTATATAGGAGATGTGACGTCTGCCGATGTCACTTGATAGTGACATCTAACAGAATTATTCAAACCACTGAAAGTTAACACAACTACTGAAACTACAACGACTGAAGAACATGCTCTTCAGTCGTTTTACAAATACTGAAACAAAAGAAAACTACTGAAAGAAAACCATCACAACAACTGAAGAATGCTTCTTCAGCTGTTGTAACAAACTCTGAAGGCTTCAGTACTTGTACTTGAACTTCAGCTGTTGTCATCAGCTGATGTCTTCAGTCTTTGTACTTCAGCTGTTGATCTTCAGACTTTGGTCTTCAGCTGTTGAAGTCTTCAGTACTTTAGTCTTCAGCTGTTGAAGTCTTCAGTGCTTTAGTCTTCAGCTATTGATCTTCAGACTTTGGTCTTCAGCTGTTGAAGTCTTCAGTACTTTAGTCTTCAGCTGTTGAAGTCTTCAGTACTTTAGTCTTCAGCTATTGAAGTCTTCAGACTTTGTCAAACAGCTGATCAAGTCTTCAGCAGTTGTTGTGATGTCTGTGGGACTTAGAGGTTTTTCTGATCAGGCTCATTGGTTCTTTTGGTCCAAAAACTCCCCCTGAACCAATGCAGCCAAAACCTCTAAACTTATTGAAGATGTCCCACTTATTATGGCAGAAAGATTTGGTCTTTTTGTCTTCTAGATCAGCTCAGAAGTGACCCATATAAGCACATGCCTGGGAAGAAGTCTCAATGATCTGTTTGGCAAAGGATGAATAGGAACTCTGTCTTGGGTAACTGGACACAGAGCTGTTACCCCATCATGAGATCTACTTCCCAACAATGAGTCTATATGACTCCCTTGTATAGGCCTCAAGGAAGGTTATCTGTTCCTCCATGGTAAGTTCTTCAGCTCCTCCTTCAAAAAGTGATTCTGGCCCATAATATTCAGATATGTATTTGACCTGTTTCCCATTTTTGAGTTCCACAGTTGTTATTACTCTATAAGCAAATTCATCAGGGTGATTACCCTCTAAGAACAACTGGAGCTCATTCTTTCTAACTTCCTCAAGCCTCTTATATACTAACCCTTTTCACCATTTTGTTTTCCAGCATCTTTTGTGGGGTCAGGTTGGCTTTATAGGCTTTCTTGAAGTCATCTAGGATTTCCCAGGGTGATACTACAAAGACCAGTGAGATCACTTCATCTACAATCTTCTTCACTTGGCCAATGTATCTTGTGGAATGTTTTTCTTGTGAATCCTATGAGACACCTGGGATCAAGCCAAATCCTCACTCTCTCCTTTTGATATTGAAATGTATGTTTAAGAGTGTATAATCTGAGAGCATGCTTCTTCATGTTGATGATTAAAGATGTGGCAGCATATGCTTTGTCAACCCTCCTCAACAATTCCTTATCATGTTGTTTGTGAAGCTCTTCTTCTTCTAGCTTCACTTTCACAATTGTCTTTGAGTTTCAGGAGTAATTGTTGGAGAGTGACTTGTGGCCTTAGGCAACTGTATAACAGCTGAGAGTGGCAGCCTATCTTCATCTTCATCATTATCTTCGTCATGTTCTTCTAGCCTCAGTACCCTTCTCTTCCTCTTTTGGGGTACTTCATCGGCTACTGGTTTTGTGGGTAAGGGAATTGGTTTAGTGGGTTGTGGTTGTGGTGGTTTTGGTGTCGGAATGTTGACAGGCTGTTCTAGCATTCTGGATGTGAGGTCGGCTTTAGATTACTTGACTAGACGAACAGATCTTGGTGGTTATTGCCAAGATGCTATCCCTGGACCATGCCTTGATCTCAATCAATGATCTACCCAGATATTTTGCTATGAACCTGATCATGATTTCTAGCCTTTCCCTTTCCAACACATCATAACTTGCCCATCTAGATTGGATTTCTTCAATCTCTAGTCTTTTGATTTCTAAGTCAAGTTTTTCAGTGTCGTGACCTTACCTAAACAGTTGATCAATGATGTTATCCATTGATCGACTGTGTTCGGCATCAACCTTCTTCACCATTGTCTCCAAGTCAATCTCCTTCTCATTCTTCCTTTTCTTGTATGTGACATGAAAGTCTTTAGTACTTTCAGTCACTTTCTCCATGTCAGCATCCTTCACCTTCTCCTTTTCAGTTTCTTTCCTATCTGCCATACTCTTTCTTTTTGCTTTCACTGACTGAATCTCCCTTTTTTGTTGCATTGGTTGCAAGGGTTTGATTGTCAGAAAGCCTTTTGCTCACAACATCCTCTATCATGGGTTGTATAACTGAGGGAAGCCTCTCATCAAGGGTTTTAAGCACCATATCAGTGATAGTTGAGGTGATGAGAGGTAAGGAATGTTGAAAGATAGCAGCTATTTGCTCAGGGGGGTTCTGTCCCTGAGAAATAGTGCCAGAAGCAGAGGCAGTGGCTGAGTGGTTTGGAGTGGCTCAGTGTATGGGAGACCTTCAGAGGAAGGTGCCATCTATGGGTTTGGAGGGGTAGATGGTCTTTGATCTTGAGAAGTTTTGGCAAGCAGCTCTTTGAGTCTGCTCACCTCATCCTCGAGGATGGTGTTTGGGCTAAAACATCATAAAGAAGCCCAGGTCATCATCAGTGTTTACTGAATGACCTAACCTCCTGATAGAATCAGGATGAACATGCTCTGAGTGTAGATCAGTAGTAGCATGTGCCCTTAGTCATGGTACTGGGGACTTCCTGCCTCAGGACCATGTCCTTCATCAGCAGTTGCCTTGGTGAGGTCTTATGAATGTTACCAACTTCAGCCTGATCATATGCTGAAGCAGGAGAAGTGGCAACCTCACCAGAAATTCGAATCACCGTTTCTACACCTGGAGATTGAATATGGTAAACCCTGTGCTGCGGGGGGTGTCAGAAGCACTTTGGTCCTCCCCTCAATGGTTGGGGCTATCCAAGTTGTGATTGGTATCTGGGGAGGGGGTGAGGAGTGCAACTGAGTCAGCACTTTGGCAATTATGATGGTAGGACTTTGGGGGCGGTTGCAGTGGGAGAGGGTGTGAAGGCAGTATGCACCGAGGGAGAGTGGTGCGTTTCAATGGCAACCTCCTCAAGTGAGGAAGGTTCCAGATGTATAGGTGCCCCAGAGATGGTTGCTACAGGCTCCTGTTGAGAGGAAACCTGAGCGGTTGAGGGTGAGTGAGTCCGTGTATCTACTGGGGGGTTATGAGCAGTAGATATAACCTGCATTTGTGTTGCAGGGGCATCCTCAGGGGACTCATTTCCCTAAGTAGCCTTTTTGGCTTTCTTGTGTTGGGTTGGGGGGGACAATGGATTTGGAGGTGGTGGCTGTGGGTTCCAGCTGCGTGGGTTTTGCGCAGTTTGGCAGCCAGTTTGAGTGACTGGTCGGAGTTGTGCCTGGAGTATACTTCAGGCAATACAGCTGTGGCAGGGACTCCAAGGCCAACAAGTCCCTCAGCTTTCAGCTGGTTTACTATAATGGCCATTAGGAACCAAGGATATAATATCCATCGATTAGCTATAGGTTTGGAGGCCATATCATTGAGTTCAAGAAATAATATTTCAGAAAAATTTAAGTTTTGTTGGTCAAGGATAGAGAATAATACCTGCTGCCACCTTGTCGACATTTGATCCCAAGAAGAAGTCTTAGGAGCTAAGCATACATTCACCATATGAAAAATTAGTCATTCCGCATCGGAAATGTTTCTTTTGGATGGTAGAGGCACTAAGGTTACCCTGGTATCCATGTTGGGAAATGATAGATCAGTGGTGCCCTTTGGATACCCAATGGGGAAAGCGGCATCATCCAGTTGTAGGGTTTGGCGAAGGATTTCTGGAGTGATGACCACCTGACGATTGTTGACGAACGACTGGAGAGAGTCGGTGTCATTCTCCCCAGTGATGAGGGTGACATTCGTCCAGAACTGATGGAGGGATTCGGCATGAATGGTAGGATTTAGAAGGAAAGTCGTTTTGTATGGAGAGTTGATCATTAGATCAATGGCATTATCAAACTTTGTCCAGAAGGATGATTTGGTAAGGTAAGCAACACAGTTGTGTCGTGGTTTAAGCTTCATGTTCGCCATTGATGTGAGAGAAGGTTCTGAGTTTTTGAACGTTAGGTTTGAGATGATGAAGCTCTGTAAGACAAGTATATAGGGTATGGGTTATAAAGCAACTGAAGGGTTTGGTATGAGTCATCAGTAGTTTTAAGCGACTGATGACGTGGTATTAACCTTCAGAGGTTGAAACAACTGAAGTCTTGGTTGTAGGCATCAGTAATATTAAAAACTACTGAAGACCATGGTTTTAGCTTTAGATGTTGGAAACAGCTGACGACGTGGTGTTAGTCATCAGTAGTTGTGAAACTACTGAAGACATGGTTTTGTCATCAGTTGTTGTAAACAGCTGACGACGTGGTGTTAGTCATCAGTAGCTGTGAAACTACAGAAGACGTGGTTTTGTCATCAGTTGTTGATGAAGCAGCAGTTTTAGAAACAACTGAAGAGAAAATTCTCATCAGTAGTTTTCGTCAATCCATAGCTTTTTAGTTGTCTCATACTGTCCTCAACACTTACTCATCAGTCTTTTTGACTGTTTTTCAGTTGTTTCATAGGACGTTAGTACTTATCTGTTTATACTTATATCAGTAGTTATGACTGTATCAGTTCTTGTAACTGAATCAGTACTTATTTGTGATATGGTTACAAATGATCATCAGTACTTATTTACTAAGATCATCAGTAGTTATCACTTATTCTAGCAGCAGCATACCAAGCCTTAACACTAGGTTTTGGAAAGTCGAACTATCCAAAGGCTTAGTAAAAATGTCTGCAAGCTCATCAGCACTAGGTACAAACTTTGGATCAATCAGACCTTTTTCAAAACAATCCCTAATAAAATGATGTCTGATCTCTATATGTTTGGTCCTAGAGTGCTGGATAGGATTCTTGACAATGCAAAGAGCTGAAGCACTGTCCATTAATAATGGAGTCTTAGTCTCTGTAATGCCATAATCCAAAAGTTGGTTCTGAAGCTAGAGTACCTGAGAAGTACAGCTTGCAGCAGCAATGTACTCTGATTCAGCAGTGGATGTAGCAACAGATGTTTGTTTCTTACTCTGCCAAGAAATCAAACAGTTGCCTAGAAATTGACATCCACCAGAAGTTGACTTTCTGGTAACTTACACCCTGCATAGTCACTATCAGAAAAAGCAACCAATTGCAAGAGTGTCCAGTGGAATACCATAAACTTAGAGATTGTGTACCTTGCAATATCTAAAGATCCTTTTGACTGCAATCAAGTGAGACTCTTTAGGAGCAGCCTGAAATCTAGCACAAACACACGTTGCAAACATGATATCTGGTCTAGAAGCTGTTAAGTACATCAAGGACCCAATCATACATGTGTAAAGTGTTTCATCAACAGCTTTACCTTCTGATCTGCATCCAGTTGTGTGGTGTTGCACATGGGAGTAGAACAGGGCTTACAATTTTGTAAATCAAACTTATTCAAAATATCTTTTGTATATTTAGACTGATGAATGAAAGTCCCATCAGCCTTTTGTTTGATTTGCAATCCTAGAAAGAACTGTAATTCTCCCATATCACTCATTACAAACTTGTTATGCATTAAATTGGTAAAGTCATCACACAACTGGGGATCAGAGGATGCAAAAATAATATCATCAACATAAATTTGAACAAGTAGCTTATGCTGATCCACCTTCTTAATGAATAAAGTTTTATCTATGGAGCCTCTAGTGAAATTATTTTGAAGAAGAAAATTTGATAATGTCTCATACCAGGCTCTAGGAGCTTGTTTCAACCCATAAAGAGCTTATCAAGCTGTATACCCAATCTAGATGTTTATTATCCTCAAAACCTGGTGGTTGACATACATAAACTTCTTCTTTTATTTTACGATATAAAAATGCACTTTTAACATCCATTTGAAAAACTTTAAAATGTCAAATACAGCATAGGCTAAGAACAATCTAATTGCCTCCAGTCTGGCTACAGGGGCAAAGGTCTCATCATAATCAATACCTTCTTCTTGTGAAAACCCTGAACAACCAGTCTAACTTGTTCTTAACAATAAGCCCATTTTCATCTGTTTTGTTCCTAAACACCCATTTAGTGCTATTGCACACTTACCTGGGGGTAGAGGAACCAGTTCCCACACTTGCTGTTTCTTGAACTGAAGTAGCTCAAGCTGCATGGCGTCCAACCATCCATTGTCTCTCAAAGCACATGATAGTTCTTTGGCTCTTGCTGACTGATGAAGAGAGCATAGAAGCACAAGTTAGACAATTGACTTCTGGTTGAGACGCCAGCATTGATACCACCAATGATTTGAGACATGGGTGTTCTTTAGCTCTTGGTGCACGATAAGATCAGTGCAAGTGTTTGTAGCCGGTTCATCATCAGCAGATGTTGATTCAGATTCTTGAACCAAGTATTAGATAGCAAATCACACGATGTAGAGGAATCAGAAATCTCATCAGCATTTGTTGTGGATGGAGCTGCTGAAGGTACAGGAACATCAAGTTTAGCAGACTCAGGCAGTTGGTCACTGAACTTGAAAAGGTGAATACTGATATCATCATCATCTTCAGTACCACTAGGTGGAAGACTTGCTGCAGAAGATGATTTATCCACATGATCTGCAGTTTGATAAGGAGCATATTACAGTATGTCCAGATCAAACAACTCCACAGGGTTTTGTGGAATTTTATCCTTAGCAGATTCATTGAGTTTCACATGCAAGGTTTCTTGAACTATCTTTGTTCTGCAGTTGAAGACTCTGTAAGCCTTGCAAGTGGATGAATAACCTACAAAATACCCTGCATCCACCTTAGGATCAAATTTGTGGAGTTGACCCTTTGTGTTGAGAATGAAAAAGGACATCCAAAGGCTATGAAGAATGAAATCAAAGGAGCCAAATGATGTAGAGCTTCATATGGAGTCTTCATCAACCTCTGATTTACTAACACTCTATTCTGCACATAGCAAGCTGTATTGACAGCTTCAGCCCAAAAGGTCAAAGGCAAACTAGAGTCAGCCAACATGGACCTTGCCTTCAATTAAGTCCTGTTCTCTCTCCACTACTCCATTTTGTTCTGGAGTCCTTGGGATGCTAAACTGCCTTTTGATTCCTTTTGAAAGATAAAAATCATCAAGTGTATGGTTTCTGAATTCAGTACCATTGTCACTCTTATACACTTGACTGATAGGGAATACTGCTTCTCAACATACAGCACAAAGTTTATAATCTTCTGAGCAACCTCATCCTTTGAATGCAGAAAGAAAGTCCATACGAATCTGGAGTAATCATCCACAATTACCAGACAGTATTTCTTCTTTGCCATGCTCATCACCCTCACAGGACCAAATAGATCCATGTGCAGTAACTGCAAGCAGGCAATAGACTTAGGTTCTTCAATGGGAGGGAATGAGACTTTGTGCTGTTTTCCTTTCAAACAAGCAGTGCAGGCTTCATCACAGTGGAACTCCTTTGTTGATAAACCTCTCACTAAATGATTGTGGATCAGCTGATTCATGTTCTGAGAATGACATGACCCAGCCTTCTATGCCATAGTTTAGATTCCTGAGAGAGGCTTTGGAGAACAGGCATGGATGACCCTTCAAATCAATCTTCTTTGACAAATCCAAGGCATACACTCTTCCAATCCTGTGGCCTTCAGGAGAGTATGTTCATCCATTACCTTGTCAATCAGCCTCAGAACTTGGGAAGACAGAATCCTGCAGTTCTGGCTTGTGAAAAGTGCAACATGCCCTTTATCACACATCTGACTGACACTCAGTAGATTATACTTGAGATTCTCCACATGGTTGATATCATCAAACCTGATTTGTCCATTAGTCACATATCCTTTCCCAATGATGTAACCTCTGGCATCATTCCAAATGAAACAAATCCCTTCTTTCCTTGAGAGTAGTCATTAAGAAGAGAACTGCTCCCAGTCATATGCATAGATCCTCCACTGTCCACAGACCAGATGCTCCTTTGGCATGTGAAGAACCCTGCATGAAAGAAAACTAGTTAGATTTTGAGACCCAAACCTTTTGGTTTGGGTCTGTTTTCATCAACAGATTAACCATAACTTGTTTCTATGATTAACAGCTGCTGAAGGTGGAGATGGTGCTGAAATGGATTCCTTAGATTTGGGCTTGGAATGCCTTTTCAGTGATTTGATCACAGGTGCATCTAGTTGGTTAACTCTCCCCAACAAATGCTGAACCATCATAACAAGTTGTGTCTGATTTGTAGCCAAAGCTTTCAGCTCTTGTGACATATGAGTACTTGTGTTTGATGAGTTCCTGTGATCCACCATTTCCTCCTTAAAATTAATAGACTTGGTCTGATGTTTATCATGAGGAGCACCATTAGCTGTTTTATGATGAACCTTATCCTTCTTTTTGAATTTGGTTGAAGGCTTAGGTTTATCACAATGGAATGATTGTGGTGCAAACTTGGTCTCAAACTCAGTTTTCATTCATCCATCTGGATTTTAATGAGTTATCTTGTTGAGTTTGGAACCCTTTCTGTACCAACATTCATCAGAAAGATGATCGAATTTACCACATATTTCACATGGCTTATTCTTCATCTTGGATTGATCAACTGCTGATGAGGAAACTACTGAAGGTGTGCTCTTCAGAACTTTCCTCCTTTTAGTAATTTTGTTCAGTACTGAAGAATCTGTAACAACTGAAGAGTTGTTCTTCAGCTGTTTATTGTCAGCAGTTGTTAATCCATTTATTTCAGCTGATTTGAAATGCTTTTCAGTTGTTGTAACTTGCCCTTCAGTGCTTAAGTTACTTTGAGGAAAACATCTGAAATACTCAGCTTCATGTGCTTATCAGTATTTTAACCCATCAGCCAATTGACTTGCTGAGGTATCAACCCTTATTTCATCTGTGATTTTGGAATCACTTGTGGATGATTCACATGATAATGTGGTTTGGAGATTGCTTTCACTTTCAGATTTTACTATTGGATTTGGAGTAAAATCTGTTGGAGGTGCAATATGGTTGTAACCAATTCCAAACTTCACATTTGAAGCAGATTGCTTACTGAGTAGCATTTCAAATCCCTTGCAGGATGACACCCAACGGTCACACTCAACTTGGGTAACTGCAAGTTTTTCTTTGAGTTCCTTATGGTTCTCAAGAATGACCTCTAGCTTAGCCTTTTCATCACTTAATTGGCATTTAAGCTTATAAATCTCTCATCTTTGTCCTTAAGGACAGACTCATATCAGCTTTTCTTTTGGAAATAGTTTGCTCAAGCTCAAATTTTGATTAATTACAGCTACATTTGCTTCTCTAATAGAGACAAATGCATCTATGCAAGATTCAGAACAAAGCTTGGCCTTAGCCTCAGAGATACCTGGGTTACCTGTGAAGAAGATGCATTGGAGCAAGAACCCTCAGTAGATTCCAGGGCCATGAGAGCTAGATTCCCAAAAGGATGTTCACCACCATGTTGACCATCACCAGTAAATATTATCAGTACCAGAGAGATCATCTGGTAAACTGCTCCAGTCAACATGGGGTGAAAAAGCTGTGATGAGGTTGTGATTGGGATGGTAGAGGCTCAGGTAATGCTTGTGGTTATTGTGCAGTAGGAACTTGAACTGGATTTGGCTGAGGCATGTAATAGCAGGGATACGGATATGACATTGGACCCTGAGGGACAAAATATGCAGGCGAAGCAGGTTGTGAATGATGACCAGAACTAGCAGGATGTTGCCCCCTGTTTTGTGGACTAGTGCTTGGAAAAGTCACAAAGGGTGCAGAGGAGTTAGATCCAGCTGATCTACACTCTCTTGCAAAGTGTCCAAGCCTTTGGCATTTATGACACCTCAACTTACTCTTGTCAAAACCAACTTTGGTTTTGCTAGAGAGTCCTGGAATTTTCCTGCTAGTTCTCTTGTAGAACTTCTGAGATCTGATATTAATCAAGGCCATTTGGCTCAGAATATCCATCTCTTCTAGATCATCATCAGCTATTCCTTTCAAATCATCCATGATAAAACATAAATTGTCACTATTACAGCCTGAGTGACTATCAACACCAACGAATGCATGATCTGAACTGTTTGAAGAGAAATCTATATGCTCATCATAATTACTTTCAGATGCAGCATATTCTGACTCATGACCAACCAAGGCAGTGTTCCCTGGTACAAAGTCATCAGTGAGCTTTCCTGATGATGCCAGTTTCCTTTTCTGCTCTATCTCTCTCTCAAATGTAAGCAGTTTCCCATGAAGTTAGGTGAGAGATAGTTTATCCAGATTTTCACTGGAGCGTAGGACAATAGTGTATGTGTCCCATCTTTCAGGCAGTGATCTAAGGAATCTGTTGTTCATCTGGCTATTGGTATATTCATGTTTGACCATTTTTAGCTCAGAGATCAAACAGGAAAAACGCTCAAACTGTTGAGTCAGTGTCTCACCCTTCCTATGAGAGAATGTCTCATATTGTTGGGCAAGGATTTCTCTATTGTTTGCTAAGACCTCATCAGTTCCACCGAATTGTTCCTTCAGTGCATTCCAGAGGTCATGAGCAGTTTCATGATGCATAAGCCCTGAATAGATTTCATTCGGTAGTGCCATGGCCAGAATTCCATGGGCTTTAGCATCAATCTCAAACAGTTTCCGATCTTCATCTGAGTATTGTTCCTTCTTCTTCAGAACCATTTGATTGGTTTCCGGATTGTTCACCATAGGCTTATGTGGACCATGTACCACTGATGTCCAACAACCTGAACTGTTAATAGACAGGTGATGAAGCATTCTTCGTTGCCATATGTTATACTCAGTCCTAACCAGCATCGGAGGCTTGGTTGCAGAACCGGTATTGTGAGGGTCATTAGAAGGAGTAGTCATTCTCAGATTCAACCAAAATCAATTAAGTTTTAGCAGATTTAGAACAGAACACAACAAACCAAATTGAACCAAGAGTAAACAAAAAGCAATAAAACGAAAGTAGCAGAAATTCAATTTAACTATAACCAATTCTTGCAACTATGCCAATTCAATCAAATGTAGATATCGATTAGCAGTTTCAATGATCAATAGTTAGATCGATCAATGATTAACCCGCTCTGATACCAATTGTTAGGATCAGTGATCTACGTTTGATTGATTAGTGAGTATTGCAGCGGAAATCAAACAATGAATTAAACAATTCACAAGAATACAGTTGATATTCAAAGTAAGAACAAACGATTATAGAAAGAATTCTACAAATCAAAGATTTCATTCAATATGCGCTTTCGTGGTGGCAAAATGTCACACTTACAATCAGGTCAATCATCCCTTATATAGGAATGTCGTGGTGGAACATTCCTTATATAGGAGATGTGACGTCTGCTGATGTCACTTGATAGTGACATCTAACATAATTATTCAAACTACTGAAAGTTAACACAACTACTGAAACTACAACGACTGAAGAACATGCTCTTCAGTCGTTTTACATATACTGAAACAAAAGAAAACTACTGAAAGGAAACCATCACAACAACTAAGAATGCTTCTTCAGCTGTTGTAACAAACTCTGAAGGCTTCAGTACTTGTACTTGAACTTCAGCTGTTGTCATCAGCTGATGTCTTCAGTCTTTGTACTTCAGCTGTTGATCTTCAGACTTTGGTCTTCAGCTGTTGAAGTCTTTAGTACTTTAGTCTTCAGCTGTTGAAGTCTTCAGTACTTTAGTCTTCAGCTGTTGAAGTCTTCAGACTTTGTCAAACAGCTGATCAAGTCTTCAGCAGTTGTTGTGATGTCTGTGGGACTTAGAGGTTTTTCTGATCAGGCTCATTGGTTCTTTTGGTCCATCACACCAGGTCTTTACTTACGTAAGACAGAGGTGCCTTTAACCCAAGTCTTTGTTTACACAAAATAAAAGGATGATGTGGATCATGATCTTTTCACCAGTTGAGTACATATGTACACCATGGTGTTCATAAACCCAGGTCTTTGATAACACAAAACAAAGGGAATATGATTTTCAAAGATAGAAAGTATAAAGTGTTTTACATAGTGCGCTTAGGTGTATGAGTTGATCATATTAGGATAAGACTTACTTGCTTGATCCTCAAAATGGAGTTTCCCATAGATAGTCACTATTTCATTATGTTAGGCACGCTCTTAGTGTAGATAAACCTACTCACATATCAAAGTACTTTTGATCATATTTAAAGTAAGTCAAGAACTCAGGGAGTAAGCAAAGGCATAGTGTACTATCATTTCCCATACATATGTCATGCTAAATTAAACAATAGAGAAAGACAATATTTTTGTATTTTTGTATGTTTTTCTGAATGTTTTTGGTTTTATTTATTACTATTTACAAGGACAGTCACATGCTTTTCTTTGTTGATAATGGTTAATCTAAGTTAGTCATGCCCAAAGACTCAATTAGAAAATTAAACCAACTGAATCAAAGGATTTAGTGAATAAATCAGCAAGCTAATTTTTTGTATCCACTTTGACTAATTTGATTAGACCTTTTCTGAAAAATCTCTCAGAAAATGATATCTAATTTCAATATGCTTTGTTTTACTTTGTTGAACTGGATTAGCAGTGATAAACATAGCAGCTGAATTGTCAATATGAATTGGAGTTTGAAGGAAATTCTAAACATAATCAAGCAGTTGGTTTTGCAACCAAATAACTTGAGAGCAAGCGGCTGAAGTAGCTATGTACTCAGCCTCAGCTGTGGATACAGATACATTTGTTTTCTTTTTGCACTGCCATAAAACAAGTCTTGGTCCCATGAATTGACATCCACCCATTATGGATTTTCTGTTGTTGTTGTTGTATCCTCCAAAGTCACTATCTGTATATGAGTAGAGAATGAAGTCACCATCCTTTGGATACCAAAGTCCAAGGGTAGGTTTCCCTTTTAGATAACTAAAGATCCTCTTAACAGCAGTTAGATGAGACTCTTTTGGATTTGATTGGTACCTAGCACAAACACACACATCAAACATTATGTTAGGTCTGCTGGCAGTTAAATACATGAGAGATCCTATCATTGATCTATATAATCTTTGATCAACAGATTTTCATGTAGGATCCGGTACAATCTTGTCTATTGTTGAAACAGGTGTTTTGCATGAAGATGTATCAGCTAGAATGTACTTCTTTAATATTTGATTAATGTACTTCTCTTGATTGATGAAGATGCCATCTGGTTTGTGATGAACTTGGACACCAAGGAAAAAGGTTAATTCTCCCATGGAACCCATCTGGAACTCTGATTTCATCAATTCTTCAAAGCTTACACACAATTGCTTGTTTGTTGATCCAAATATAATGTCATCTACATATATTTGAACAACTAAGAGGTCTTGATGTTCTTGTTAAGAAAGAGAGTCTATCAATAGTTCTCTATTTATATCCATGCTTGAGCAAAAAAGATGATAATGTTTTATACCACTTTCTTGGTGCTTGATGAATACTATACAAATCTTTGTCAAGCTTGTAAACCTTATGTGGGTAGTCAGGATCTTCAAAACTAGGAGGTTGAGCTACATAGACTTCTTCATCAATTTTCCTATATAAGAAGACACATTTTACATCCATTTGATAGACAATGAACTTCTTATGTGATGCATAGGTTAGAAATACTCTTATGGCTTTAATTCTTGTAACTGGTGCAAAAACTTTATCATAGTCTATCCTTTCTTCTTGAGTATAACCTTGTGCAATCAGCCTAGCTTTGTTTCTCACAATGATACCTTTGTCACCTAGTTTATTTTTGAAGAGCCACCTTGTGCCAATTGGATGTTGACCTTCAGGTAGATCAACTAGATTCCAAACTTTTTGCTTTTGAATTACTGAAGCTCTTCTTGCATAGCTTCAATCCAACTATTATCTTTTAGTGTAGCTGTGATGTTTGTAAGAACCACTTGTGAAAGAAAACAAGTGTACCAATAGATGTTTGCAGCTCCCCCTTGGCTTCTTGTGGTTCTTTTAGTAAGGTCTCCAATTATGTTGTTTATTAGATGAGTCTTATGAGTTCTTGTTGCTGGAATCGACTCAACTGGGATAGATGATTCCAAGTTAGTCATATGCATTGATGCAGATGGATCCAGCTGAGATGATGTTAGGAAATAATCAAGTTGATCATCATGTTCCTCATGAGTTTGTATATCAGCTGCATTGTGAATGTCTTCCGCAGAAACTTCTACAGATGCATTTTATGCTTTTGTAGGAGTTACATGAACACCTATGGATGCATTTTTGTGCTTCCACAGGAGTTACATGAACATCTGCGGATGTATTATGATGACTTGCTTACATTAACTCTTTGGAATGCAATGGATCCTCTCTAATGTGTGGAATATCTACTGATATGGATGGAACATCTGCTAATGTAATATCCACATCTCTGGATGTAGGACACTCATCTACGGATGTAGAGTTAGCAGCTATTGATGAACTATTTGCATCAGAGAATGTAGATCCATTTGCTTGGTCTTGTGCTGCATTATTGACATTATTTGGTGTTCCTTGTTCCATGATACTTGAAGTTTGTATTCTTGGAGGATCAGCAGATAATGACACTTCAATCATGTTTGAAGGAACAAATGAATATCATGTATTCTTCGTACCTGCATTATTCAAATAACCAGAGTTAAATGAGTTTGTGAGTGCATCTATATCAAACAACCATGATGATCCTTTTACAGATTTAGGAAATAAAGATTCATCGAATAACATATTAGGAGTTTCTTCCATAATGTTTTGTTGTAGAAAGTAAATCATATATGACTTAGATGTTAAGGAATATCCAACAAAGAAACCATCATATGCTTATTCTGAAAAATTTTCCAATTGTTCTTGTTTAACACCCAAAAGCTCTAAGATATCCTATGTAAGGTTTTATTTTAAATAAAAGCTCATAAGGTGTTTTATTGTGTTCTTTGACAATTAATGTCCTCTTTTGAACATTGCATGTTGTGCTCACTGCTTTAGCCCAAAACGTGATTGGCAATTGTGAATTAGCTAGCAGTGTCCTTGTTGATTCAATAAGAGTTTTGTTTCTTCTTTCAACAACTCCATTTTGTGGTGGAGTTCTTAGTGCACTGAGTTGCCTTGCAATACCTTTATTCATGCAAAAAGAGTCTAAGACAGTATTAACAAATTCAGTACCATTGTCAATCCTAAAATTTTTTAACTTTTAAATCAAGTTGATTCTCAATCTTGGTGACTATAACACCCGGATATATTTTTATAAAACAATAAAGAAAGAATAAAAGTGAAGAAAGAGAAAGAAATGTAATAGAACCCAAGTAAAGGGGTCAAATGTGTAAAAAATACAAAACTTTATATAATATTATACAAAAGTAGCATGGCCGCCCATGCCATGCCACTTTTCACCTTTTTGAGTTCGGATATTTTAGAGAGAGGAATGGAAAGAAGTCATTCGAGGTAAGAATCCTTGGTTTTGTGATGTTCTTAACCGGCCTATGCCTCGGTTGTGTGTTTATATGTGTTCGGTTGTGTGTTTTAGGTGGTAGAACTCAATTACATTCAGGTTTTGAAGAAGTTCATCCGAAAGTTGTCAAGGTGAGTTCTAGAACCCTCTTTTTACTTGTTTTAAACTAATTTTGGGGCTGGAAATGCATGTTCAAACTATTTTTATAAAATGTGGGTGTATACCCATATGTATGTGTGTGTATGAATGCGGATGGGTTTGATTTTGGGTGATATATGTCGTTATGATTGTGTTATGCTCATGTTTTGTTGCTTAGAACGTTAGAACTAAGCTTAGAACATGTTAGATGATGGATTGGGGACTGAAAAATGTTGTTTAGTGTAACTTGACTACCCATGTGCCTAAATAGTGGCCCATGCACCTAACGGTCAATAACTACCTAAGTGTCCCCATGCACCCAAAGTTCATGCACCCAAATAGTATCCATGCGCCTAGAAATGGTTGAATTTGACTAAGTTTCCGAATGCCCATAAAGCCCATGGGCCTGCGTAGTGCCCATGCGCCTAGAATGTTGCCCAAAATGACTAAGTGTTGGCCAGGCACCCCAATAGTGCCTATGCACCCAGAAGTTCCCCATGCGCCTAAATGTTCCCCATGCGCCCAGAAGGCCATGCGCCTGCATAATGCATATGCGCCTAAGACTTAGAAAATTTTCTAAGATTTTGGGGAAAATGTAAAGTGTAGGCTTTGACTTGGGAGATTCCGGGGGATATGTGAGTTGACTTTTTGATGTCATAGATGATGTGATGGGTGAGGTATGTTATGTGGTATGCATGATGATGTGATGTGTATGATGATGCCTTGTATGATTATGTTTATGTTCCTTTGAATGTATTTTTATTTTCCATGGCCCTACGTGGTATAGTTGTGAATATAAATAGAAAGTATTATGTAATGTAAAGTGAAAGATAATGAAAAGAGGACGTAATAAAAGAATGCATGCATTAATGAAAGTGAAAGTAAAGAAATTGCAAACAAATGTACAGAGGTGCACGACTCTAAAATGTCGTTAGCTCAATTGTGTGTGGTTTAGCTAACCTATAAGGATACACACATGGGTCTAGTCTTTGTGACTGGCCAGTTGTATAGTACATGGATGATAGTGGATACTCACTCCGGTACTGGTGCCAGACTATGTGCGTTATGGAAGTCATTTATGATCTTCGGCCCAGTACCCCTTTGTGCATACGTTTGGGGTGTAGTATACAGTTGGGATCTTTGTCGCTTGCCCTGGTGCTGGTGCCAGGCTAAGTGCGTTATGGAAGTCATTTATGATTTTCGGTGCAGTACCCGCTTTGTGCATACGTTTGGGGTGTAGTATACAGTTGGGATCTTTGTCGCTTGCCCTGGTGCTGGTGCCAGGCTAAGTGCGTTATGGAAGTCATTTATGATTTTCGGTGCAGTACCCGCTTTGTGCATACGTTTGGGGTATAGCTAATGACACTGATCCGGAAAGAAGTAAAAAAAGAAATTTAAAGAACAGTAAGGAAGATCATAATGATATTATCTATGTGTACGTATGATGTATGATCATGTACGAAAGTAAAGGAAGGTTTTAAATGAAAGTAAAGTATTTTATTTATAAAACTAGAACTCACTCAGCAACACTGACTTTTATGTGTTTTTAGTTGGCAGGTGATGGTTGCTGAGGATGGCACGGGCGGCTACTTGGCTCATTTTGCATGGCATCCATTTTGTATAACGATAATGTTTTTGCATTGTAATGCGAACAACAGATGTTTTGTAATTGCTATCTATGTTGTATTATTTTTCAAAAACAATTATTAATATATGGAATGGTTTAAGTTAATTCCACCGTAATGTTTTTAATAATGTTAAAAAAGTTATATGTATGTTTTTGTTCGATGATTGACCAGCTATGAGCGTCCTGAAAATGGGGCCTTACGGTCACAAACTCCATTAATGTTTATGATGTTTCACTCTTTTGTTTTACAAAAAAGACCCAAGTGAATCTAGTGAAATTATCCACAACCACTAAACAATATTGCCTTTTTCCAATGCTCATCATATTGGTTGGACCAAAAAGGTCCATGTGAAGCAATTTAAGTGGTGTAGTGTTTGTATTTATTATTTTGGATTTATGTGACACTCTATGTTGTTTTCCTTTATAACATGAAAAACAATGGTTTGAACAAGAAAAATCTTTCTTTGGCAATCCAATGACTAAGTCATTTTTCACCAATTTATTCATGAAAATCATGTTGGAATGAACTAGCCTTTTATGTCACAACTGAGATTCATCGTCTGATGACTTAGATAGTAGGCATGTCTCATTGCTTGTGAGTGTTGTATTGTTCATATCCAAAACATATTTGTTCCCTTTTCTTGATGCTTTAAGAAGGATCCAATCTTCTGAAACTGAAAAATATGGCTTAAGAATATAACAATTAGTGTTATCAATAATGTGGTATAATTTTGATCACAAATTTAAGACACACTCAATAAGTTATATTGCAAATTTTCATAGTAATTTACTTTCTCAAATTTAAGCACACCATTAGTTACCATTCCTTCACCAACAATTTTACCTCCCTTCTTATCCCCACCAAATGCCACATACGAGGCATTTTTATGTTTGAATTCATGGAGAAGAGAATAGTTTCCTGTCATATGCCTGGAACAACCACTGTCAACATACCTCTCTTATTCATTCATCTTTTCTTTGTTGGTTTGTTGTCTTGATTTTGAAGATGAACGTTGTCTATGGAAAGTTTCATCATCTTTTGATTATGAATGACGTACATGAGTTCCCTTTTTAAAATTATCAAAGAAAGCATTTTCAGCGTTTGTTTCCTTTGCTATCAAATCAACCATTCTGTGAGGTGTTTTGGAGTGTTGTTTTGATTGTCTTTTCTTTAGATATTTGTCATCAATAACTATTTTCTTTGGTTTTAGCAACATTGTTTTTATTGTTTATTCTTTGCTTTTGAATTTTCATGACTTTCATTGCATTGAGAGTTTGAATCATCTTTCTCAGATTGTTACTTCTTTGTGCTCTTTGTCTTCTTCTTCTTGTTGAAATAACATTCCTAAGTTGACTGGTTATTTTTGTTACAAATTGCACAATGTTTTAAGTAGGAGTCAGAAGTCATGTGATTGTTCATATTACAAATAGAATAAAACTATTGAAGTAACAATCTTCAGTATTGTGATTTTGCATATCACAACACTTGCAATACATTTCTTCTGAATCTTTCTTAGAATCAATCACTTTCTTCTTCTTTTTCAACTTTTAAGGCTTCAAACTTTTTTCAATCTTTGCAATTGATGTATCCTTGCCTTTCCCTGACATAATGTTAAAGGATTCTTGTATAGCATTTACTGATTTCTAATGCTTAGGATTCTAATTTGATTTCTTATTGGTTATTGATTTTGCCTTCCGCAAATCTTCTACTGACTCAATAGAGTTGGTTTTCCGCAAATCTGCTACTAAAGGATGTTTTTTTTCGGAGAAGTTTTGCTGATGATTGCTTCTTTCCTTTTTCTATAGAAGATGGGTGTACTTCCTCAGTAGATGTACACTTTTCAATCACTTCAGTTAAAGGTTTATGTTGCTGATGAAGTTCTTGAAGACCTTCATTTAACTGAGCTATTCATTTTGCAAATAGTCTTCAACATGTTTCTTTGCTTTGGATAATATGGTAACTTTGTTTCTTCAAGAACTTTAGGAAAGATTGTTTCAAATGAAACATTCTTACCAATATCCAGTTTATCATCATGTTCATCGAATCATCCAAGTCATCACATTCATCAAAGTCAAATTCTGAGTCATTTTGTTAGATTTTCTCTAATTCAGAAGACTCAGTTTAACTCACCTTAGATTCATTGTTATTAATTTATTGATTTAATTATTTTTCAGTCTTGGTGCATGGCACAAAATGATTTGACAAGCTGTTTGTCATTGTTTCAGGGAAAGTTGTATAACTATCATTTAGAGGGGGTGCAACAACATTATATATCCCAACCCATACCTATTCTTTGATTCAATATGATAATTCAATAATTTCTCATATTGCTGAGATAAAAGTTGAAACTCCTGAAGTTTCACTTCAATTGATGCATGATCAGCCATGGATTTTGTTAGGGAAGTGGTTAGATGCACAACTTGGGCTTTTAAGCTGTAATTTTCTAAAGCAAATTTATCTAAATCTTTTTGTAAAGAGTTATTTTAAATTGATATAATTTATGTTCTCTTATATGAGATTGATTCAAAATCATTATTTCTTCTACTTTATCAACCAGTTGTTGAACATGGACTCTATATCTTTCAACTTCCTTAACACATACTGATAAATATAATCTATCTCTTACCTCTCTAGCCATAAGTGGAACTTTGGTCTCCATGTGGGCCATTAAGGCTTGACTCTCTTCTAAAACTTCCTTCTTATACATGCTTCCATCTTAAAGTATGATTAGCCTAGTTTCTTTAGAAGTACTAGGTCTTGCTGATGCATTTGTTGCTGGTGGGGATGAGTTGGTTAGTTGTGGTTGTCTATAAGATCTTTGAGATGTTGGTTGATGAGATTGATGCTGATGAGACTGATGCTGCTATTGTTGTCTCATGTCAGGATTTGATTATTGATTTGTAACACCCCGAAAAGTCAAAACGAGTCATCAAGGATAATGGGCTTAATTAGTGGGCATTTAATAAAGGAAGGAAATAGGTTATGGGCTAAATTAGGCTTATGGGCAAGAGCCTAAGTGATATAGGGACCATAATCAGCCTTCAAACGCACCTAATCAGCCACCATCTTCCTCATTTGAAACCCTAGCTCCCAAATTCATAGAGAGAGAAAGTAGAGAGAGAAAGTGAAGAAAACTCAAGATTTGAAGCTTCAAAGGTTAAGAGAATGAAGATCTGGGTGTTGGAGCACCAAACCATAAGAAAGGAGCAACAAATCCAGGTAAGAATCGACTTGTAAACCCTTCTGTAGATCAAACCCGGATTCTAGGGTTTTGGGTTTTGAAAAGTTGCAAAGAATCGCATAAAGGTCACACTTTTACGTATGAAAACATGTAAAAAGCTTAGATATAGTCTCATGGATGATAAACTAAGAGATTAGACGTAAAAAGTTGCACTTTTGGGTAAAAAACGGGCTGGTTCATAAGTTTTATGTGATCTGTGAAATTGTCTATTCATCCGGCAAAACTGCATATTCAAGCTGCGAAACTATGGGTTTCTGCGAAACTGTAGTTTTGCAGATAATTTCACAGCCATGGAATTCCAACGAATGGTTGGGCGAAACTGCCATGCGAAACTGGCAGTGAAACTGCTTATCTGGCAGCGAATTTAGCAGCGAATTTAGGCGAAAATTAACCCCTTTGAGTGTTAACTTATCTGCAGGCTGTGTAGTGTGATTCTAGCCTAGTAAGCTTAGTTTAGAGGTTACTCTCGGTGTCCAAGTGAGTTCTAGATCACCATATTTGCAAGTTTTTCCATGTTTAGGGGTTATTATGCATATTAAAATATGTTTTTAAATGACCAAGACTTATGAGGTTTTAACAGGAAGATCGATTTTTCTATAAGGAATGGTGTTATATAAATGTTTAAAAATAAAAAATTTTCGCACTAACCTGGCAGCCCAGCCCCAGCCAGGGGTGTTGCCCCTTGGACCCCACTAGGGGCTGCTGCCCCTAGGACCCTGCTGTCAAGGGCTGCTGCCCCCGAACCCCCGCTGACTAGTACTTGTCTTGTCATGTACTTATTAAGTTAAGTATTATATAATAAAGTGAAAGACGATATTAATGAAAAGTGACACGTAATGAATGTTACCCCTGGGCCCGTTTGATGATGAAAAGCCTTACAAGCACTATGATAGACTTCACTTACGTGAGTTTGATGTATGATGATTGATCCATTTTCATGAGCGGGATGTGTGCGTTGCAGTGTGGATCAACTGTCGGGGGTTAGCTACCATGATGATATGTACCGACAGGGATCAACATTCGTTGTCGATCAACATGGAGCTCTTGCTTTGTGCAATCTCATTTATGATGAAAAGAAAAGATAATGAAAGAATGAAAGATAACGAACATGCTTATTATGATGCAAGAAATGTTATGTGTCACACCCCAATCGACGGTGGAATCATCGGGGCGGACGAATGTGTAATGATTGTTCATAGTACATGGAACTAAATAAGTTGCAATAATATTAAATATCATTTTTATTGAACATTACAAGACAATAAAGTAAATACAACACAAACAAGATATACACAACAACATAAGACTTCCAATTAACTAAGTCCAAGTCCTATATGAGCACGAAGAGATCTTCAAGTAGAAAACCTAAAACATGTTAAAAATAAAGGGTCAACTTTGAAAGTTGGTGAGTTCCCATGGGTTGAACATACATATAGATAAAAATATTTACAAGTAGCAATTCATGTCAATGGTTATGAGTTAGCAAGTTTATAGAACACATATAGTTACAACCAAACCTCGACTTGATTACAAGTTCATAAGATTGGCTAAGTGTACTTGGTTCCTATGATGAACAAGCATACGTCAACAGGAGCCGAAAATACATCGGCTTTAGCACCAAATAGGCTTGTCAGGCCCAAAGATCTAAGATGTCGCTAGGCTAGCAATAGTTAATGATTGTAAACAAAATATGTATCTCATATAAGACTTACAATAACACAAATAACCATGACAAAAAGGTAAAGATGAATTTCATGTGCATTTATAAGTATTAAGATGTTTACAAGTGTAAGTTTATAAGGTTAACATGTTTCACCCCAAAAGGTGTGAAATAAAGTAAAAAGGGGGCATGGAAACCTCACATGGAAAACTCACAAGTATAGTAACGGTTATAGAGTATATAAGAAAGCTTGGATGTCAAGAGTAAAAGGTGATGTCCTAAATGATAAAAAACAATAACTTGAGTTTGGAATTCATTAAAATAAATTAGGACGTTTAGAGAATGCTAAAAAGTGAAAGATAGATTGAAAAAGGATTATTGCATCAATTTTAGATTCTAGACATAATGTTTGGTATGTGTTTGCGCAGGTTCTAAAAATAGAAAACAGTTTTATAAAATTATAAAAATTTATACTTGACTAGTTCAACGTCTCCTGGACAACTTTTATTCAGAAACAATTTTACGAAAAGATCTTCTTTAATCTTTCATGCTTTACCTTCCTTTCTGACAACCTTAAACCCTTCCCTTCTGTTCATGGTACTGGACCTAGGCCTATCATAGACCTTCTATAACGGTGCATCACACCTCGTGGTCACAGTACCTAGGGTAAGATTTAGGTTTACTATGCAATACCTTTTTGTTCGTGGTTCAGGACCAGACCTCTCATAGACCTTCTATAGCGGTGCATCGCACCTCGTGGTCACAGTACCTAAGGTATGAATGTAGGTTTTCTATACAATACCTTTCTGTTTGTGGTTCTAGACCTAGGCCTCTCATAGACCTTCTATAACGGTGCATCGCACCTTGTGGTCACAGTACCTAAGGTATGAATGTAGGTTTACCATTGCCATATGCAATACCTTTCTGTTCGTGGTTCTGGAACTAGGCCTATCATAGACCTTCTATAACGGTGCATCGCACCTCGTGGTCACAGTACCTAAGGTATGCAACAATAGTTTTATGCAAATGGTCAATCACAAAGAAAGACCCCGATGTACATGCCATGCTTACAAGACTATCTCTACTTTCACCACATGGTCACAGTACCTCCACTTGGACTTTACTATTTTTCTTTCTTTTATTCTTCACGTCTTGTCTTTTTAAAATAACCGGGTGTTACAAGTCCACCCCCCTTATATAGAGTTCGTCCCCGAAACATGTTATTCCTTGAACGGATGAGGATAATGCTGCCTCATCTCCTCCTCAGTCTCCCATGTAGACTCGGATCCCTTCCTGTGCTTCCACTATACACGCACGTGAGGAACCACTTTATTTCTCAACCTCTTCTCTTTATGATCGATGATTGCCATTGGTTGCTCTATATAATTGAGCCTTTCATCTACGTTGATATCCTCCAGTGGAACAATCATGTCTTCATTAGCTATACACTTTCTCAGATGAGACACATGGAACGTCGGGTGAATCCCACTTTACTCATCCGGTAATTCCAACCTATAGGCCACCTCTCCTACTCGAGCAATGATTTGTAAATGGCCTATATATCTTGGGCTCAACTTGCCCTTCTTCCTGAATAAGATAATACCCTTCCAAGGAGAGACCTTCAACATAACCCGGTCACCCACCTTGAACTCGATCGGGTCTGCGTCGTTTATCGGCATACGACTTCTGTCTATCTTTGGCTGCCTTCATGAAGGCTTTAATCTTCTCAAGCTTCTCAGTCGTAGCCTCGATTACCTTGACGCTCCCTAATTCCTTTTGACCAATATCACCCCAACAAACGGGTGTTCTACATCTTCTACCGTATAGCATCTCGTATGGTGGCATGCCAATGCTGGCATGATAGCTATTGTTGTACGAAAATTCAGCTAACGGTAAGTGGTCATCCCAACTTCCCCTAAAGTCAATCACACATGCCCGAAGCATGTCTCCCAGTGTTTTAATGGTCCTTTCTGATTGACCATCAGTTTGGGGATGATAAGCCGTGCTAATATGTAACCTCGTCCCCATAGCATCGTGGAATTTCTTCTAGAATTTAGATGTAAACCGGATGTCGCGATCAGACACAATGGACACCGGCACACCATGACGAGTTACAATCTCCTTGATGAACATGTCAGCCAACCTCTCGGATGAATGTCTCGCGGATAGGTAGGAAGTGAGCACTCTTCGTCAAATGGTCAACAATCACCCATATGGCATCGTACCCCTTCGGAGTATGTGGTAGCTTTGTAATGAAATCCATGGTGATGTGTTCCCACTTCCATTCCAGTATATCCAAAGGTTGGATCTTCCCATATGGCTTCTGATGTTCGGCCTTCACTTGCAAACAAGTAAGGCACTTACTTACATTCTCCACCACGTCACGCTTCATACCCAGCCACCAATAATCTTTCTTCATATCATGATACATCTTTGTGGCACTAGGATGAATGGAGTATTGAGTCTTGTGAGCTACATCCAAAATCCTCACACGTAGATCCACAAAACAAGGAATCCACACCCGTCCAAATCGAGTTTTTACACCAAGTGTGTTTTCACCCAATTCCCCAACCAGACCTCTCATTCTTTTAGAGTTTAGATGATCTTCTTTTAATGCCTCATCTTGAAACTCCCTGACTTGCTTCATTACATCGGAGGTCATGATCAGTTGATATGCTTTCACCCGGATTGGCTTGGGCCTCTCCTTTCGGCTAAGAGCATCAGCCACCATGTTGGCTTTGCCCGGATGATAATGGATCTCACAATCATAATCTTTTATGAGCTCCAACCATCTTTTCTGCCTCATGTTCAGATCTTTTTGCTCGAAGAAGTACTTCAAGCTCTTCTGGTCAGTGAAAATAGTGCACTTCGTCCCGTACAAATAGTGCCACTAGTGCAAAGACCACGACTGCTAGCTCCAAGTCATGAGTAGGGTAATTTTCCTCATGAACTTTCAGCTGTCGGGATGCATAGGCAATAACCTTCCCTCTCTGCATTAATACACACCCCAACCCCGAGTAAGAAGCATCTGAATATACCACCAAGTCCTCGCTTCCTTCGGGTAATGACAAGACAGGAGCTTGAGTCAACCTCACCTTTAACTCCTCGAATGCCTGTTCTTGGGCTTCACCCCATATAAACTTTACATCCTTTCGGGTCAACTTGGTCAGTAGAGAAGCGATCTTGGAAAAGTCCTGAATGAACCTTCGATAATACCCCACCAAAATACTATTAAATACTATTAAGTTGAAATATTATTAAATATCATTATTTATTAAAACATTACAAGACAATAAGTAATTACAAAACAATCAAAATACAATCAATAACATAAGACTTTCAATTTAAACTAGGTCCAAGTCCTATATGAGCAAGAAGAGAAATCCATAGGAAGTAAACCTGAAACATGATAAAAATAAAAGTTCAACTAAAAAGTTAGTGAGTTTCCAAGGTTTTCATACATAATATAACAAGGTTACAAGTAGCAATTCATGTCATAGGTTATAAGTTAGTAAGGTTACAGAACACATATCGTTACAACCAAACCTCGACTTGATTACAACTATATAAGATTGCCTAAGTGTATTTGGTTCCCATGATGAACAAGCATATGCAATCAGGAGCCCGCAATACCTCGGCTTTAGCACCAAATAGGCTTGTCAGGCCAAAAGATCTAAGACGTCGCCAGGCTAGCAATAGTTAATGACTGTAAACAAACTATGTATCTCATATAATCACTTACAACACACAAATAACCATGACAAAATATAAAGATGAATTGCAAGTGCATTACATGTCTTAAACGTTTATAAGTGTATGATGTATAAGTATCATGTTTCATCCTAAAATAGTATGAAAATGTAAAAAAAGGGGGCAAGGAAACTCACTTGGTAAATAAGTTTAAGAATGATGATAAGAGATTAAACGATTCCCCAATGATTTCTTTTACAAGTTACGTAAATGTATTGATTCCAAGATTAAGTTCAATAATAAGATTAACTAGTAAACGTGAACTAGGGTTTCAATTGGAATTTGGAGGTTTAAATAATTAAGTAAAATAATGAACCATTTATGTTTTGGTTAAATAAACATAAGATAAATCAAATAAGTTTAAGAATAAAAAAATGTCTCAACAATTTAAGTTATTGATTTAATAAAAATAAAGTATAATATGTGAAAATAACTAATTAGTTAATAATTAATTATTTAAAGCTTGTTAATGAGATTTAATTAAATACATATTTAAATGACGTTAAAATTATTTAAGATGATTTTATAAAGTTTTGGGCTTTTAAAATGATTTAACACAAATGTTTTATAATACAAAACCCTAAAAATATAAGAATAAAGTAAATAAAAGTTAACGAGTAAATTTATTAACTATTTATGATTTACCATAGTTAATTAAATCATTGAATAATTAATTATTTAAATAATCATCTAAATAATCATTTGCATAATTAATTATTTAAATAATCATTGAACTATAAATATTTATAACATAAATGACTTAGTAATATTTTTTTATAACTTTTTGTTCTTAAAAAATTATTAATTAAATCTAAGAAATATAAGTGTTAAAACCTTTAAAAACTAACTTGATATTTTATGAAATAATATAATTAACAAAATAATTTTTATTATGATTTATTAAAATAATATTAATTTTCTGAATTATAATTATACAAAAAAACTAATTAAAACAAAAATGGCAGAGGCCCGGTTTGAACTTGGGACCTCTTGCCTATTGGGTTCACGAATTACCAGTTGGGCTATAGCCCATATCTGTTTAAGATTCAAAATAATTTTATAAATCTATTAATTAAAGAAAACCCCAAATTACTCAAGAACCCTAGAATGGATGTGTTCCAAATTGAACATGAATCTGTTGTTGTTAATGTCGATTATCATGGGCCTTTTGATCCACATGTAAAATCGAGCACATTGATATATATAACTTACATGATTGAGTTCCATTTGATGATCTTAAGTTTAAGAACGAGTCGCGACGATGTGATGGTTGATTCAAGGTGCAAACGAGGTTCGTAATCAAATTAACTTTGCAGGAAGTTTTGGATGCTGATTCTAAGTAGAAACCCTCAACCAATTTTGTATAAAAGAGCCTCGAACATGCTTCACGATTAAGTTGCAGGTTGCAGATGATGATGATGGTTGTATGTGATGTGTGTTGTGTTTCAGATGGAATTGAAGGTTGTATACGATTAGTGAATGATAGATGATCGTTCAGGTTGGTTTAATTAGGTTATTATGATGTGTAAATGCTCGAACGGCTAGGGAGTTTAATGTGAGTCGGTATGTAATCGATTAGACAAGAAAGAGGTGTTTAAATGTGCGTAATTGATACGTTAAGGTTCGAATCGTGTCCCAAAATGATTTGAGACAGTTTTTAGTAAAAAAATCACCCAATATTGATGGTTATGAGGTGGCCGGAGCTCGGCTTGGAGTTTGACCAGAGCTCCGCGGAAAATCGGGGGTAATGAGGATGGGGGTTTGGGTTTATTTCGAATTTACACAATTAGTCCCTGGAGTTTTAAGTCTTTATTATTTTATGTAATAAACTTTTATTTCAAGTATTAAAAATTACTATTTCACCCTTAAACTTTGTAAAACCCATTTGAATGATAAACCAAATCAATTATTTGTTAATCTTTATAAATCTTGTAAGTTTTAATATTTGATTATTTATTTTCAATAATTAGAGTTATAATAAATAGTAAATCTTTATTCATTTAATAACTTTATAAATTTTTATAAGTCTTCTTCTCTTAAATCTTTATTGTGAAATGATTATTTGCCTTAACTTTAAAAAAATATTACAAGTTCTTTAGATGATTAACAATTATATAATTCACCATATAATTGTAAATTTAATACATTTGGTCCATTTTAATTATTATTATAATTTTATAACAAAACTAAAAAAAATGAGTTCTAACTTGGAAATTGGCAGATGTTACAGTCTCCCCTACTTAAGAAATTTCATCCCGAAATTTAATCACATGGGGACTAATTTCAAAGACATGAGAAGACTTGGATTCGGTTTCATGTTTTCGCGTGAACTCTTGAAAGCGTTAAATTCAACAAGACTACTTAGGATGTTTTGATACGCTTAAGTTTGTTCAATTTCATGATTTATGATTTCATGTGTTTCTTGACAAACGGTACAAGATTATTAATTTAGAATTTTTAGTTGATAAACGTTTGTATTTTAAACGGTTCAAGACGGTTAGAAAGGTTTTGTCATGAATGAAACACTAAGTATTAGTGTGATATGAGGCTTGGGGATAAGTTCAAGATACTTTTGAATGAGATAAGGAATTCATAAGGGCTTCTCAATGAAACAACTTTTACGGAGTTTTCAGGATGATCGATTGTTGTTTAAATATGTCTTTGAGGTTTCAAAGTTTTATTAGCTTAAAGTTGATACGAGAGTCATGTTTATTATGATTAAGGATTCAATTTATAATAAGTGTATCATTGTAATAGGTTTTCAGGATAAGTGCGATTTTGAGGGGAAGACATTCGGGAAGATTATTAAGGATCGTTAAGAGATTTGGGATGATGAGTTTAAGATTCAAGGGAACAAAATCAATGAAGAAACGAGTCAAAATAACAAGATGTTTCGAGTGTAACGTTCGATTTACAAACCAAAAACATTACGTTGACTTATCAAAGTATTAAGTCAACTACAACTTTAATGAAGACATGCGTACCTATAAGCAGACACTCACCTTAAGGGTTCCCAGGTAAGGTAAACGGATCCATCGGTTGATTTGGATTTATATGAATACCTTGCCTAGACAGAACACCTCAAGATACAGGCATCCCACTCTTCCACAATACATGTTTCAAGTCATAGGACATAGACTTTGACGAGACTTTGAAAACCACGAATAAAGATTCAAAACTCATTTTTAAAACCATTTGATTCAGGCATATAATACCTTAGAATATGATTTAAGATACGTGAGGGCGTTGATAAAATTCAAGGTATAAACATAAACACAGAAGGCATTTAATCACTTAATCAAGTATAAACACATAAGACACATAAAATCCTATCTAAGCATATAAAATACATGAGAGGACTCATGTGTAAGGGTACTTAGTTATAGTCTAGGTCATTCCATCTCTAATAACCTAAATCCCTATAACCATGGCTCTAATACCAATCTGTCACACCCCGACCGACGGCGGAATCATCGGGGCGGACGAATAGGAGACGATTGCTTATAGCACATGGAACTAATTAAGTTGAAATATTATTCAATATCATTATTTATTAAAACATTACAAGACAAATAAGTAATTACAAAACAATCAAAATACAACCAATAACATAAGACTTTTAATTTAAACTTGGTCCAAGTCCTATATGAGCACGAAGAGAAATCCACAAGAAGTAAACCTAAAACATGATAAAAATAAAATGTCAACTAAAACGTTGGTGAGTTTCCAAGGTTTTCATACATAATATAAGAAGGTTACAAGTAGCAGTTCATGTCATAGGTTATAAGTTAGTAAGGTTACAGAACACATATCGTTACAACCAAACCTCAACTTGATTACAAGTATATAAGATTGGCTAAGTGTATTTGGTTCCCATGATGAACAAGCATACATCATCAGGAGCCGACAATACCTTGGCTTTAGCATCAGATAGGCTTGTCAGGCCAAAAGATCTAAGATGTCGCCAAGTTAGCAATAGTTAATGATTGTAAACAAACTATGTATCTCATATAATCACTTACAACACACAAATAACCATGACAAAATATAAAGATGAATTGCAAGTGCATTACAAGTCTCAAACGTTTATAAGTGTATGATGTATAGTATTATGTTTCACCCCAAAATAGTGTGAAAAATGTAAAAAAAAAGGGCAAGGAAACTCACTTGGCAAATAAGTATAAGAATGATGATAAGAGATTAAACAATTCCCCAACGATTTCTTTTACAAGTTACCTAAATGTATTGATTCCAAGATTAAGTTCAATAATGAGATTAACAAGTAAACTTGAACTAGGGTTTCAATTGGAATTTGGATTGTTTTGGTTAAATAAAGATAACATAAATCAATTAAGTTTAAGAATAAAAAAATGTCTCAACAATTTAAGTTATTGATTTAATAAAAATTAAGTATAATATGTGAAAATAACTAATTAATTTAATAATTAATTATTTAAAGCTTGTTAACGAGATTTATTTAAATACTTTTTAAAATGACGTTAAAATTATTTAAAATGATTTTATAAAGTTTTGGGCTTTTAAAATGATTTAACACAAAGGTTTTATAATACAAAACCCTAAAAATATAAGAATAAAGTAAATAAAAGTTAACGAGTAAATTTATTAACTATTTATGATTTAACATAGTTAATTAAATCATTGAATAATTAATTATTTAAATAATCATCTAAATAATCATTTGCATAATTAATTATTTAAATAATCATTGAACTATAATATATTTATAACATAAATGACTTAGTAATATTTTTTTATAACTTTTTATTTTAAAAAAATATTTTTTAAATCTAAGAAATATAAGTGTTAAAACCTTTAAAAACTAACTTGATATTTTCTGAAATAATTTAATTAACAAAATATTCTTTATTGTGATTTATTAATATAATATTAATTTTCTGAATTATAAATTAAAAAAACTAATTAAAACAAAAATGGCAGAGGCCCGGTTCGAATCCGAGACCTCTTGCCTATTGGGTTCACAAATTACCAGTTGGGCTATAGCCTATATCTTTTTAAGATTCAAAATAATTTTATAAATCTATTAATTAAAGAAAACCCCAAATTACTCAAGAACCCTAGAATGGATTTGTTCCAAATTGAACATGAATCTGTTGTTGCTAATGTCGATTATCATGGGGCTTTTGATCCCCATGTAAAATCGAGCAGATTGATATATATAACTTACATAATTGAGTTCGATTTGATGATCTCAAGTTTAAGAACGAGTCACGACGATGTGATTGTTGAGTCAAGGTGCAAACGAGGTTCGTAATCAAATTAACTTTACAGGAAGTTTCGGATGCTGATTCTAAGTAGAATCGCTCAACCAATTTTGTATAAATGAGCCTCGAACATGCTTCATGATTAAGTTGCAGGTCACAGATGATGATGATGGTTGTATGTGATGTGTGTTGTGTTTTAGATGGAATTGAATGTTGTATACGATTAGTGAATGATAGATGATCATTCAGGTTGGTTTAATTAGGTTATTATGATGTGTAAATGCTCGAATGGCTAGGGAGATTAATGTGAGTCGGTTATGTAATCGATTAGACAAGAAACAGGTGTTTAAATGTGCGTAATTGATACGTTAGGTTCGAATCATGTTCCAAAATGATTTGAGACGGTTTTTAGTAAAAAAATCACCCAATATTGATGGTTATGAGGTGGCCGGAGCTCGGCTTGGAGTTTGACCAGAGCTCCGCGGAAAATCGGGGGTAATGAGGGTGGGGGTTTGGGTTTATTTCGAATTTACACAATTAGTCCCTGGAGTTTTAAGTCTTTATTATTTTATGTAATAAACTTTTATTTCAAGTATTAAAAATTACTATTTCACCCTTAAACTTTGTAAAACCCATTTGAATGATAAACCAAATCAATTATTTGTTAATCTTTATAAATCTTGTAAGTTTTAATATTTGATTATTTATTTTCAATAATTAGAGTTTATAATAAATAGTAAATCTTTATTCATTTAATAACTTTATAAATTTTTAATAAGTCTTCTTCTCTTAAATCTTTATTGTGAAATGATTATTTGCCTTAACTTTAAAAAAATATTACAAGTTCTTTAGATGATTAACAATTATATAATTCACCATATAAATTGTAAATTTAATACATTTGGTCCATTTTAATTATTATTATAATTTTATAACAAAACTAAAAAAAATGAGTTCTAACTTGGAAATTGGCAGATGTTACAGTCTCCCCTACTTTAAGAAATTTCATCCCGAAATTTAATCACATGGGGACTAATTTCAAAGACATGAGAAGACTTGGATTCGGTTTCATGTTTTCGCGTGAACTCTTGAAAGCGTTTAAATTCAACAAGACTACTTAGGATGTTTTGATACGCTTAAGTTTGTTCAATTTCATGATTTATGATTTCATGTGTTTCTTGACAAACGGTACAAGATTATTAATTTAGAATTTTTAGTTGATAAACGTTTGTATTTTAAACGGTTCAAGACGGTTAGAAAGGTTTTGTCATGAATGAAACACTAAGTATTAGTGTGATATGAGGCTTGGGGATAAGTTCAAGATACTTTTGAATGAGATAAGGAATTCATAAGGGCTTCTCAATGAAACAACTTTTACGGAGTTTTCAGGATGATCGATTGTTGTTTAAATATGTCTTTGAGGTTTCAAAGTTTTATTAGCTTAAAGTTGATACGAGAGTCATGTTTATTATGATTAAGGATTCAATTTATAATAAGTGCATCATTGTAATAGGTTTTCAGGATAAGTGCGATTTTGAGGGGAAGACATTCGGGAAGATTATTAAGGATCGTTAAGAGATTTGGGATGATGAGTTTAAGATTCAAGGGAACAAAATCAATGAAGAAACGAGTCAAAATAACAAGATGTTTCGAGTGTAACGTTCGATTTACAAACCAAAAACATTACGTTGACTTATCAAAGTATTAAGTCAACTACAACTTTAATGAAGACATGCGTACCTATAAGCAGACACTCACCTTAAGGGTTCCCAGGTAAGGTAAACGGATCCATCGGTGATTTGGATTTATATGAATACCTTGCCTAGACAGAACACCTCAAGATACAGGCATCCCACTCTTCCACAATACATGTTTCAAGTCATAGGACATAGACTTTGACGAGACTTTGAAAACCACGAATAAAGATTCAAAACTCATTTTTAAAACCATTTGATTCAGGCATATAATACCTTAGAATATGATTTAAGATACGTGAGGGCGTTGATAAAATTCAAGGTATAAACATAAACACAGAAGGCATTTAATCACTTAATCAAGTATAAACACATAAGACACATAAAATCCTATCTAAGCATATAAAATACATGAGAGGACTCATGTGTAAGGGTACTTAGTTATAGTCTAGGTCATTCCATCTCTAATAACCTAAATCCCTATAACCATGGCTCTAATACCAATCTGTCACACCCCGACCGACGGCGGAATCATCGGGGCGGACGAATAGGAGACGATTGCTTATAGCACATGGAACTAATTAAGTTGAAATATTATTCAATATCATTATTTATTAAAACATTACAAGACAAATAAGTAATTACAAAACAATCAAAATACAACCAATAACATAAGACTTTTAATTTAAACTTGGTCCAAGTCCTATATGAGCACGAAGAGAAATCCACAAGAAGTAAACCTAAAACATGATAAAAATAAAATGTCAACTAAAACGTTGGTGAGTTTCCAAGGTTTTCATACATAATATAAGAAGGTTACAAGTAGCAGTTCATGTCATAGGTTATAAGTTAGTAAGGTTACAGAACACATATCGTTACAACCAAACCTCAACTTGATTACAAGTATATAAGATTGGCTAAGTGTATTTGGTTCCCATGATGAACAAGCATACATCATCAGGAGCCGACAATACCTTGGCTTTAGCATCAGATAGGCTTGTCAGGCCCAAAGATCTAAGATGTCGCCAAGTTAGCAATAGTTAATGATTGTAAACAAACTATGTATCTCATATAATCACTTACAACACACAAATAACCATGACAAAATATAAAGATGAATTGCAAGTGCATTACAAGTCTCAAACGTTTATAAGTGTATGATGTATAGTATTATGTTTCACCCCAAAATAGTGTGAAAAATGTAAAAAAAAAGGGCAAGGAAACTCACTGGCAAATAAGTATAAGAATGATGATAAGAGATTAAACAATTCCCCAACGATTTCTTTTACAAGTTACCTAAATGTATTGATTCCAAGATTAGTTCAATAATGAGATTAACAAGTAAACTTGAACTAGGGTTTCAATTGGAATTTGGATTGTTTTGGTTAAATAAAGATAACATAAATCAATTAAGTTTAAGAATAAAAAAATGTCTCAACAATTTAAGTTATTGATTTAATAAAAATTAAGTATAATATGTGAAAATAACTAATTAATTTAATAATTAATTATTTAAAGCTTGTTAACGAGATTTAATTAATACTTTTTAAAATGACGTTAAAATTATTTAAAATGATTTTATAAAGTTTTGGGCTTTTAAAATGATTTAACACAAAGGTTTTATAATACAAAACCCTAAAAATATAAGAATAAAGTAAATAAAAGTTAACGAGTAAATTTATTAACTATTTATGATTTAACAAAGTTAATTAAATCATTGAATAATTAATTATTTAAATAATCATCTAAATAATCATTTGCATAATTAATTATTTAAATAATCATTGAACTATAATATATTTATAACATAAATGACTTAGTAATATTTTTTTATAACTTTTTATTTTAAAAAAATATTTTTTAAATCTAAGAAATATAAGTGTTAAAACCTTTAAAAACTAACTTGATATTTTCTGAAATAATTTAATTAACAAAATATTCTTTATTGTGATTTATTAATATAATATTAATTTTCTGAATTATAAATTAAAAAAACTAATTAAAACAAAAATGGCAGAGGCCCGGTTCGAATCCGAGACCTCTTGCCTATTGGGTTCACAAATTACCAGTTGGGCTATAGCCTATATCTTTTTAAGATTCAAAATAATTTTATAAATCTATTAATTAAAGAAAACCCCAAATTACTCAAGAACCCTAGAATGGATTTGTTCCAAATTGAACATGAATCTGTTGTTGCTAATGTCGATTATCATGGGGCTTTTGATCCCCATGTAAAATCGAGCAGATTGATATATATAACTTACATAATTGAGTTCGATTTGATGATCTCAAGTTTAAGAACGAGTCACGACGATGTGATTGTTGAGTCAAGGTGCAAACGAGGTTCGTAATCAAATTAACTTTACAGGAAGTTTCGGATGCTGATTCTAAGTAGAATCGCTCAACCAATTTTGTATAAAAGAGCCTCGAACATGCTTCACGATTAAGTTGCAGGTTGCAGATGATGATGATGTTGTATGTGATGTGTGTTGTGTTTCAGATGGAATTGAAGGTTGTATACGATTAGTGAATGATAGATGATCGTTCAGGTTGGTTTAATTAGGTTATTATGATGTGTAAATGCTCGAACGGCTAGGGAGTTTAATGTGAGTCGTTATGTAATCGATTAGACAAGAAAGAGGTGTTTAAATGTGCGTAATTGATACGTTAAGGTTCGAATCGTGTCCCAAAATGATTTGAGACAGTTTTTAGTAAAAAAATCACCCAATATTGATGGTTATGAGGTGGCCGGAGCTCGGCTTGGAGTTTGACCAGAGCTCCGCGGAAAATCGGGGGTAATGAGGATGGGGGTTTGGGTTTATTTCGAATTTACACAATTAGTCCCTGGAGTTTTAAGTCTTTATTATTTTATGTAATAAACTTTTATTTCAAGTATTAAAAATTACTATTTCACCTTAAACTTTGTAAAACCCATTGAATGATAAACCAAATCAATTATTTGTTAATCTTTATAAATCTTGTAAGTTTTAATATTTGATTATTTATTTTCAATAATTAGAGTTATAATAAATAGTAAATCTTTATTCATTTAATAACTTTATAAATTTTTAATAAGTCTTCTTCTCTTAAATCTTTATTGTGAAATGATTATTTGCCTTAACTTTAAAAAAATATTACAAGTTCTTTAGATGATTAACAATTATATAATTCACCATATAAATTGTAAATTTAATACATTTGGTCCATTTTATTATTATTATAATTTTATAACAAAACTAAAAAAAATGAGTTCTAACTTGGAAATTGGCAGATGTTACAGTCTCCCCTACTTTAAGAAATTTCATCCCGAAATTTAATCACATGGGGACTAATTTCAAAGACATGAGAAGACTTGGATTCGGTTTCATGTTTTCGCGTGAACTCTTGAAAGCGTTAAATTCAACAAGACTACTTAGGATGTTTTGATACGCTTAAGTTTGTTCAATTTCATGATTTATGATTTCATGTGTTTCTTGACAAACGGTACAAGATTATTAATTTAGAATTTTTAGTTGATAAACGTTTGTATTTTAAACGGTTCAAGACGGTTAGAAAGGTTTTGTCATGAATGAAACACTAAGTATTAGTGTGATATGAGGCTTGGGGATAAGTTCAAGATACTTTTGAATGAGATAAGAATTCATAAGGGCTTCTCAATGAAACAACTTTTACGGAGTTTTCAGGATGATCGATTGTTGTTTAAATATGTCTTTGAGGTTTCAAAGTTTTATTAGCTTAAAGTTGATACGAGAGTCATGTTTATTATGATTAAGGATTCAATTTATAATAAGTGTATCATTGTAATAGGTTTTCAGGATAAGTGCGATTTTGAGGGGAAGACATTCGGGAAGATTATTAAGGATCGTTAAGAGATTTGGGATGATGAGTTTAAGATTCAAGGGAACAAAATCAATGAAGAAACGAGTCAAAATAACAAGATGTTTCGAGTGTAACGTTCGATTTACAAACCAAAAACATTACGTTGACTTATCAAAGTATTAAGTCAACTACAACTTTAATGAAGACATGCGTACCTATAAGCAGACACTCACCTTAAGGGTTCCCAGGTAAGGTAAACGGATCCATCGTTGATTTGGATTTATATGAATACCTTGCCTAGACAGAACACCTCAAGATACAGGCATCCCACTCTTCCACAATACATGTTCAAGTCATAGGACATAGACTTTGACGAGACTTTGAAAACCACGAATAAAGATTCAAAACTCATTTTTAAAACCATTTGATTCAGGCATATAATACCTTAGAATATGATTTAAGATACGTGAGGGCGTTGATAAAATTCAAGGTATAAACATAAACACAGAAGGCATTTAATCACTTAATCAAGTATAAACACATAAGACACATAAAATCCTATCTAAGCATATAAAATACATGAGAGGACTCATGTGTAAGGGTACTTAGTTATAGTCTAGGTCATTCCATCTCTAATAACCTAAATCCCTATAACCATGGCTCTAATACCAATCTGTCACACCCCGACCGACGGCGGAATCATCGGGGCGGACGAATAGGAGACGATTGCTTATAGCACATGGAACTAATTAAGTTGAAATATTATTCAATATCATTATTTATTAAAACATTACAAGACAAATAAGTAATTACAAAACAATCAAAATACAATCAATAACATAAGACTTTTAATTTAAACTTGGTCCAAGTCCTATATGAGCACGAAGAGAAATCCACAAGAAGTAAACCTAAAACATGATAAAAATAAAATGTCAACTAAAACGTTGGTGAGTTTCCAAGGTTTTCATACATAATATAAGAAGGTTACAAGTAGCAGTTCATGTCATAGGTTATAAGTTAGTAAGGTTACAGAACACATATCGTTACAACCAAACCTCAACTTGATTACAAGTATATAAGATTGGCTAAGTGTATTTGGTTCCCATGATGAACAAGCATACATCATCAGGAGCCGACAATACCTTGGCTTTAGCATCAGATAGGCTTGTCAGGCCCAAAGATCTAAGATGTCGCCAAGTTAGCAATAGTTAATGATTGTAAACAAACTATGTATCTCATATAATCACTTACAACACACAAATAACCATGACAAAATATAAAGATGAATTGCAAGTGCATTACAAGTCTCAAACGTTTATAAGTGTATGATGTATAAGTATTATGTTTCACCCCAAAATAGTGTGAAAAATGTAAAAAAAAAGGGCAAGGAAACTCACTGGCAAATAAGTATAAGAATGATGATAAGAGATTAAACAATTCCCCAACGATTTCTTTTACAAGTTACCTAAATGTATTGATTCCAAGATTAAGTTCAATAATGAGATTAACAAGTAAACTTGAACTAGGGTTTCAATTGGAATTTGGATTGTTTTGGTTAAATAAAGATAACATAAATCAATTAAGTTTAAGAATAAAAAAATGTCTCAACAATTTAAGTTATTGATTTAATAAAAATTAAGTATAATATGTGAAAATAACTAATTAATTTAATAATTAATTATTTAAAGCTTGTTAACGAGATTTATTTAAATACTTTTTAAAATGACGTTAAAATTATTTAAAATGATTTTATAAAGTTTTGGGCTTTTAAAATGATTTAACACAAAGGTTTTATAATACAAAACCCTAAAAATATAAGAATAAAGTAAATAAAAGTTAACGAGTAAATTATTAACTATTTATGATTTAACATAGTTAATAAATCATTGAATAATTAATTATTTAAATAATCATCTAAATAATCATTTGCATAATTAATTATTTAAATAATCATTGAACTATAATATATTTATAACATAAATGACTTAGTAATATTTTTTTATAACTTTTTATTTTAAAAAAATATTTTTTAAATCTAAGAAATATAAGTGTTAAAACCTTTAAAAACTAACTTGATATTTTCTGAAATAATTAATTAACAAAATATTCTTTATTGTGATTTATTAATATAATATTAATTTTCTGAATTATAAATTAAAAAAACTAATTAAAACAAAAATGGCAGAGGCCCGGTTCGAATCCGAGACCTCTTGCCTATTGGGTTCACGAATTACCAGTTGGGCTATAGCCCATATCTGTTAAGATTCAAAATAATTTTATAAATCTATTAATTAAAGAAAACCCCAAATTACTCAAGAACCCTAGAATGGATTTGTTCCAAATTGAACATGAATCTGTTGTTGCTAATGTCGATTATCATGGGGCTTTTGATCCCCATGTAAAATCGAGCAGATTGATATATATAACTTACATGATTGAGTTCCATTTGATGATCTTAAGTTTAAGAACGAGTCACGACGATGTGATTGTTGAGTCAAGGTGCAAACGAGGTTCGTAATCAAATTAACTTTGCAGGAAGTTTTGGATGCTGATTCTAAGTAGAATCGCTCAACCAATTTTGTATAAATGAGCCTCGAACATGCTTCATGATTAAGTTGCAGGTCACAGATGATGATGATGGTTGTATGTGATGTGTGTTGTGTTTCAGATGGAATTGAAGGTTGTATACGATTAGTGAATGATAGATGATCATTCAGGTTGGTTTAATTAGGTTATTATGATGTGTAAATGCTCGAATGGCTAGGGAGATTAATGTGAGTCGGTTATGTAATCGATTAGACAAGAAACAGGTGTTTAAATGTGCGTAATTGATACGTTAAGGTTCGAATCATGTTCCAAAATGATTTGAGACGGTTTTTAGTAAAAAAATCACCCAATATTGATGGTTATGAGGTGGCCGGAGCTCGGCTTGGAGTTTGACCAGAGCTCCGCGGAAAATCGGGGGTAATGAGGATGGGGGTTTGGGTTTATTTCGAATTTACACAATTAGTCCCTGGAGTTTTAAGTCTTTATTATTTTATGTAATAAACTTTTATTTCAAGTATTAAAAATTACTATTTCACCCTTAAACTTTGTAAAACCCATTTGAATGATAAACCAAATCAATTATTTGTTAATCTTTATAAATCTTGTAAGTTTTAATATTTGATTATTTATTTTCAATAATTAGAGTTTATAATAAATAGTAAATCTTTATTCATTTAATAACTTTATAAATTTTTATAAGTCTTCTCCACTTAAATCTTTATTGTGAATGATTATTTGCCTTAACTTTAAAAAAATATTACAAGTTCTTTAGATGATTAACAATTATATAATTCACCATATAAATTGTAAATTTAATACATTTGGTCCATTTTATTATTATTATAATTTTATAACAAAACTAAAAAAAATGAGTTCTAACTTGGAAATTGGCAGATGTTACAGTCTCCCCTACTTTAAGAAATTTCATCCCGAAATTTAATCACATGGGGACTAATTTCAAAGACATGAGAAGACTTGGATTCGGTTTCATGTTTTCGCGTGAACTCTTGAAAGCGTTTAAATTCAACAAGACTACTTAGGATGTTTTGATACGCTTAAGTTTGTTCAATTTCATGATTTATGATTTCATGTGTTTCTTGACAAACGGTACAAGATTATTAATTTAGAATTTTTAGTTGATAAACGTTTGTATTTTAAACGGTTCAAGACGGTTAGAAAGGTTTTGTCATGAATGAAACACTAAGTATTAGTGTGATATGAGGCTTGGGGATAAGTTCAAGATACTTTTGAATGAGATAAGGATTCATAAGGGCTTCTCAATGAAACAACTTTTACGGAGTTTTCAGGATGATCGATTGTTGTTTAAATATGTCTTTGAGGTTTCAAAGTTTTATTAGCTTAAGTTGATACGAGAGTCATGTTTATTATGATTAAGGATTCAATTTATAATAAGTGTATCATTGTAATAGGTTTTCAGGATAAGTGCGATTTTGAGGGGAAGACATTCGGGAAGATTATTAAGGATCGTTAAGAGATTTGGGATGATGAGTTTAAGATTCAAGGGAACAAAATCAATGAAGAAACGAGTCAAAATAACAAGATGTTTCGAGTGTAACGTTCGATTTACAAACCAAAAACATTACGTTGACTTATCAAAGTATTAAGTCAACTACAACTTTAATGAAGACATGCGTACCTATAAGCAGACACTCACCTTAAGGGTTCCCAGGTAAGGTAAACGGATCCATCGGTGATTTGGATTTATATGAATACCTTGCCTAGACAGAACACCTCAAGATACAGGCATCCCACTCTTCCACAATACATGTTTCAAGTCATAGGACATAGACTTTGACGAGACTTTGAAAACCACGAATAAAGATTCAAAACTCATTTTTAAAACCATTTGATTCAGGCATATAATACCTTAGAATATGATTTAAGATACGTGAGGGCGTTGATAAAATTCAAGGTATAAACATAAACACAGAAGGCATTTAATCACTTAATCAAGTATAAACACATAAGACACATAAAATCCTATCTAAGCATATAAAATACATGAGAGGACTCATGTGTAAGGGTACTTAGTTATAGTCTAGGTCATTCCATCTCTAATAACCTAAATCCCTATAACCATGGCTCTAATACCAATCTGTCACACCCCGACCGACGGCGGAATCATCGGGGCGGACGAATAGGAGACGATTGCTTATAGCACATGGAACTAATTAAGTTGAAATATTATTCAATATCATTATTTATTAAAACATTACAAGACAATAAGTAATTACAAAACAATCAAAATACAATCAATAACATAAGACTTTTAATTTAAACTTGGTCCAAGTCCTATATGAGCAAGAAGAGAAATCCATAGGAAGTAAACCTGAAACATGATAAAAATAAAAGTTCAACTAAAAAGTTAGTGAGTTTCCAAGGTTTTCATACATAATATAACAAGGTTACAAGTAGCAATTCATGTCATAGGTTATAAGTTAGTAAGGTTACAGAACACATATCGTTACAACCAAACCTCAACTTGATTACAAGTATATAAGATTGGCTAAGTGTATTTGGTTCCCATGATGAACAAGCATACATCATCAGGAGCCGACAATACCTTGGCTTTAGCATCAGATAGGCTTGTCAGGCCCAAAGATCTAAGATGTCGCCAAGTTAGCAATAGTTAATGACTGTAAACAAACTATGTATCTCATATAATCACTTACAACACACAAATAACCATGACAAAATATAAAGATGAATTGCAAGTGCATTACATGTCTTAAACGTTTATAAGTGTATGATGTATAAGTATCATGTTTCATCCTAAAATAGTATGAAAATGTAAAAAAAGGGGGCAAGGAAACTCACTTGGTAAATAAGTTTAAGAATAAAAAAATGTCTCAACAATTTAAGTATTGATTTAATAAAAATTAAGTATAATATGTGAAAATAACTAATTAATTTAATAATTAATTATTTAAAGCTTGTTAACGAGATTTAATTAAATACATATTTAAATGACGTTAAAATTATTTAAGATGATTTTATAAAGTTTTGGGCTTTTAAAATGATTTAACACAAAGGTTTTATAATACAAAACCCTAAAAATATAAGAATAAAGTAAATAAAAGTTAACGAGTAAATTATTAACTATTTATGATTTACCATAGTTAATTAAATCATTGAATAATTAATTATTTAAATAATCATCTAAATAATCATTTGCATAATTATTATTTAAATAATCATCTAAATAATCATTTGCATAATTAATTATTTAAATAATCATTGAACTATAATATATTATAACATAAATGACTTAGTAATATTTTTTTATAACTTTTTGTTCTTAAAAAATTATTAATTAAATCTAAGAAATATAAGTGTTAAAACCTTTAAAAACTAACTTGATATTTTATGAAATAATATAATTAACAAAATATTCTTTATTGTGATTTATTAATATAATATTAATTTTCTGAATTATAAATTAAAAAAACTAATTAAAACAAAAATGGCAGAGGCCCGGTTCGAATCCGAGACCTCTTGCCTATTGGGTTCACAAATTACCAGTTGGCTATAGCCTATATCTTTTTAAGATTCAAAATAATTTTATAAATCTATTAATAAAGAAAACCCCAAATACTCAAGAACCCTAGAATGGATTTGTTCCAAATTGAACATGAATCTGTTGTTGCTAATGTCGATTATCATGGGGCTTTTGATCCCCATGTAAAATCGAGCAGATTGATATATATAACTTACATAATTGAGTTCGATTTGATGATCTCAAGTTTAAGAACGAGTCACGACGATGTGATTGTTGAGTCAAGGTGCAAACGAGGTTCGTAATCAAATTAACTTTACAGGAAGTTTCGGATGCTGATTCTAAGTAGAATCGCTCAACCAATTTTGTATAAAAGAGCCTCGAACATGCTTCATGATTAAGTTGCAGGTTGCAGATGATGATGATGGTTGTATGTGATGTGTGTTGTGTTTTAGATGGAATTGAATGTTGTATACGATTAGTGAATGATAGATGATCGTTCAGGTTGGTTTAATTAGGTTATTATGATGTGTAAATGCTCGAACGGCTAGGGAGTTTAATGTGAGTCGTTATGTAATCGATTAGACAAGAAACAGGTGTTTAAATGTGCGTAATTGATACGTTAAGGTTCGAATCATGTTCCAAAATGATTTGAGACAGTTTTTAGTAAAAAAATCGCCCAAAATTGATAGTTATGAGGTGGCCGGAGCTCGGCTTGGAGTTTGACCAGAGCTCCGCGGAAAATCGGGGGTAATGAGGGTGGGGGTTGGGTTTATTTCGAATTTACACAATTAGTCCCTGGAGTTTTAAGTCTTTATTATTTTATGTAATAAACTTTTATTTCAAGTATTACAAATTACCATTTCACCCCTAAACTTTATAAAACCTATTTGAATGATAAACCAAATCAATTATTTGTAATCTTTATAAATCTTGTAAGCTTTATTATTTGATTATTTATTTTCAATAATTAGAGTTATAATAAATAGTAAATCTTTATTCATATAATAACTTTATAAATTTTTAATAAGTCTTCTTCTCTTAAATCTTTATTGTGAAATGATTATTTGCCTTAACTTTAAAAAAATATTACAAGTTCTTTAGATGATTAACAATTATATAATTCACCATATAAATTGTAAATTTAATACATTTGGTCCATTTTATTATTATTATAATTTTATAACAAAACTAAAAAAAATGAGTTCTAACTGGAAATTGGCAGATGTTACAGTCTCCCCTACTTTAAGAAATTTCATCCCGAAATTTAATCACATGGGGACTAATTTCAAAGACATGAGAAGACTTGGATTCGGTTTCATGTTTTCGCGTGAACTCTTGAAAGCGTTTAAATTCAACAAGACTACTTAGGATGTTTTGATACGCTTAAGTTTGTTCAATTTCATGATTTATGATTTCATGTGTTTCTTGACAAACGGTACAAGATTATTAATTTAGAATTTTTAGTTGATAAACGTTTGTATTTTAAACGGTTCAAGACGGTTAGAAAGGTTTTGTCATGAATGAAACACTAAGTATTAGTGTGATATGAGGCTTGGGGATAAGTTCAAGATACTTTTGAATGAGATAAGGATTCATAAGGGCTTCTCAATGAAACAACTTTTACGGAGTTTTCAGGATGATCGATTGTTGTTTAAATATGTCTTTGAGGTTTCAAAGTTTTATTAGCTTAAGTTGATACGAGAGTCATGTTTATTATGATTAAGGATTCAATTTATAATAAGTGTATCATTGTAATAGGTTTTCAGGATAAGTGCGATTTTGAGGGGAAGACATTCGGGAAGATTATTAAGGATCGTTAAGAGATTGGGATGATGAGTTTAAGATTCAAGGGAACAAAATCAATGAAGAAACGAGTCAAAATAACAAGATGTTTCGAGTGTAACGTTCGATTTACAAACCAAAAACATTACGTTGACTTATCAAAGTATTAAGTCAACTACAACTTTAATGAAGACATGCGTACCTATAAGCAGACACTCACCTTAAGGGTTCCCAGGTAAGGTAAACGGATCCATCGGTTGATTTGGATTTATATGAATACCTTGCCTAGACAGAACACCTCAAGATACAGGCATCCCACTCTTCCACAATACATGTTTCAAGTCATAGGACATAGACTTTGACGAGACTTTGAAAACCACGAATAAAGATTCAAAACTCATTTTTAAAACCATTTGATTCAGGCATATAATACCTTAGAATATGATTTAAGATACGTGAGGGCGTTGATAAAATTCAAGGTATAAACATAAACACAGAAGGCATTTAATCACTTAATCAAGTATAAACACATAAGACACATAAAATCCTATCTAAGCATATAAAATACATGAGAGGACTCATGTGTAAGGGTACTTAGTTATAGTCTAGGTCATTCCATCTCTAATAACCTAAATCCCTATAACCATGGCTCTAATACCATCTGTCACACCCCGACCGACGGCGGAATCATCGGGGCGGACGAATAGGAGACGATTGCTTATAGCACATGGAACTAATTAAGTTGAAATATTATTCAATATCATTATTTATTAAAACATTACAAGACAATAAGTAATTACAAAACAATCAAAATACAACCAATAACATAAGACTTTTAATTTAAACTTGGTCCAAGTCCTATATGAGCAAGAAGAGAAATCCATAGGAAGTAAACCTGAAACATGATAAAAATAAAAGTTCAACTAAAAAGTTAGTGAGTTTCCAAGGTTTTCATACATAATATAAGAAGGTTACAAGTAGCAATTCATGTCATAGGTTATAAGTTAGTAAGGTTACAGAACACATATCGTTACAACCAAACCTCAACTTGATTACAAGTATATAAGATTGGCTAAGTGTATTTGGTTCCCATGATGAACAAGCATACATCATCAGGAGCCGACAATACCTTGGCTTTAGCATCAGATAGGCTTGTCAGGCCAAAAGATCTAAGACGTCGCCAGGCTAGCAATAGTTAATGACTGTAAACAAACTATGTATCTCATATAATCACTTACAACACACAAATAACCATGACAAAATATAAAGATGAATTGCAAGTGCATTACAAGTCTCAAACGTTTATAAGTGTATGATGTATAAGTATTATGTTTCACCCCAAAATAGTGTGAAAAATGTAAAAAAAGGGGCAAGGAAACTCACTGGCAAATAAGTATAAGAATGATGATAAGAGATTAAACAATTCCCCAACGATTTCTTTTACAAGTTACCTAAATGTATTGATTCCAAGATTAAGTTCAATAATGAGATTAACAAGTAAACTTGAACTAGGGTTTCAATTGGAATTTGGATTGTTTTGGTTAAATAAAGATAACATAAATCAATTAAGTTTAAGAATAAAAAAATGTCTCAACAATTTAAGTTATTGATTTAATAAAAATTAAGTATAATATGTGAAAATAACTAATTAGTTTAATAATTAATTATTTAAATAATCATCTAAATAATCATTTGCATAATTATTATTTAAATAATCATCTAAATAATCATTTGCATAATTAATTATTTAAAGCTTGTTAACGAGATTTAATTAATACTTTTTAAAATGACGTTAAAATTATTTAAGATGATTTTATAAAGTTTTGGGCTTTTAAAATGATTTAACACAAAGGTTTTATAATACAAAACCCTAAAAATATAAGAATAAAGTAAATAAAAGTTAACGAGTAAATTTATTACTATTTATGATTTAACAAGTTAATTAAATCATTGAATAATTAATTATTTAAATAATCATTGAACTATAATATATTTATAACATAAATGACTTAGTAATATTTTTTTATAACTTTTTGTTCTTAATGCATACGAGTATCAAATTCTTGCTACAATTTGTCTAATTCTTGTTCTTATTCCGCTGCGTTACGCTCTAATACATCAAACTTGTGATCACTCATCCTGACAAATGGTATCAGAGCAGGTTAATCATTAATCGATCTAATAATTGATCATTGAAACTGCTATTCAAGATCCAAGTTTGATTGAATTAGTATTTTTTTTGCAAGAAACGGTTATAGAGATTGAATTTTCTGTGTTTCTGGTCATTCATCCTGAGATTTTCTCTTGGTTTTCATTGAGTCTGTTGTGGTCTATGTAAAAACGTTTAAAAGCTTGAACTAAATTGTATTTGGACTGAAAATGACTACTCCTTCCAATGATCCTCACAATACTGGTTCCTCAACCAAGCCTCCAATGCTGGTTAGGAATGAGTATAACATATGGCAACGACGAATGCTCCATCACCTGTCTGTTAACAACGCAGGTTGTTGGACATCAGTGGTACATGGTCCACACAAGCCTATGGTGAATAACCCGGAAACCAATCAAATGGTTCCGAAGAGGAGGGAGCAATACTCAGATGAGGATAAGAAATTGTTTGAGATTGATGCAAAAGCCCATGGAATTCTGGCCATGGCACTGCCCAATGAAATCTATTCTGGGCTAATGCATCATGAAACTGCCCGTGACCTCTGGAATGCCTTGAAAGAACAATTTGGAGGAACGGATGAGGTGGCAAATAATAGAGAAATCCTTGCCCAACAATACGAGACATTCTCTCATAGAAAGGGTGAGACACTGACTCAACAGTTTGAGCGGTTCTCTTGTTTGATCTCTGAATTAAAAATGGTCAAACTTGAGTACACCAATATCCAGATGAATAACAGATTTCTCATATCACTGCCTGAGAGATGGGACACATATACTATTGTCCTACGCTCTACTGCAAATTTGGACAAACTATCTCTCACCCAACTCTATGGGAAATTGCTCACATTTGAGAGAGAGATAGAACAGAAACGAAAATTGTCTTCATCTGGAAAGCTCACTGAAGACTTTGTACCAGGCAACACTGCCTTGGTTGGTCATGAGTTAGAATATGCTTCATCTGAATGCCAGTATGATGAGCATATTGATTTCTCCTCAAACACTTCTGATTCTGCGTTTGTAAGTGTTGATAGTCAGTTTACTGGGTGTAATAATGACAATCTATGCTTCATCATGGATGATCTCAAGGGGATTGCTGATGATGACTTAGAAGAGATGGATATTTTGAGCCAAATGGCCTTGATAAATATCAGATCTCAGAAGTTCTACAAAAGAACTGGAAGAAAGTTCCCAGGACTCTCTGGCAAAACCAAAGTTGGTTTTGACAAGAGTAAGTTGAAGTGTCACAAATGCCACAGGCTTGGACACTTTGCTAGAGAATGCAGATCATCTAGATCTAATTCCTCTGCACCTTTTGTGACTTTCCCTAGCAATAGTCAACAACACAGAGGGCAACATCCTGTCAATTCTAGTCATCATTCTCAACCACAATCTCCTACATATTTTGTTCCTCAGGGTCAAATGCCATATCCTTACCCTTGTTATTACATGCCACAGTCAAATCAAGTTCAAGTTCCTATAGTACCACAACCTCATGCACTACCAGAACCTTAACCATCTCAATCTCATCAACCTCCTCAACCTCAACAACACAGCTTCTTCACCCCTGGAGTTGTTGACTGGAGCAGTTTACCGGATGACATGTCTGGTCATGAACAACTGTTCACAGGTGCTGGTCAACATAGTGGTGACAGTCCTTTTGGGAATTTGGCTCTCATGGCCCTGGAGTCTACTGAGGGTTCCTGCTCAAATGCATCATCTTCACAGGTAACTCAGGTATCTTCTGAGGCTAAAGCCAAGTTATGTTCTGAATCATGCTTGCTGCCTTTGTCTCCATTAGAGAGCAAATGTAGCATTAATAAATAAAAAACTTGAGTTGAGAAAACCATTTCCAAAAGAAAAGCTGAGTTGAGTCTGCTCTTAATAGTAAAAATGATGAATTATAAGCTTAATGCCAATTATGATGAAAAGCCAAGCTAGAGGTTATTCTGGAAGACCAGAGAAGTCTCAAGAAACCCTTGCAGTCACCAGGTAGAGTGTGATCGATGGGTACAATCATGCAAAGGTTTTGAAATGCTTCTTAGTAAGCAATCTGCTTCCATGTGAATTTTGGTATTGGTTATAATCACACTGCTCCTCACAGATTTTTTGCTTCAAGAGCAGAAGTGAATCTTGATGGAGAAAGCAATAACCAATCCACCTCATCATGTGATTCACTTTTTTGATAGAGCTCATCCAAAGTTGAAGTCAACACTAAGCCCTCTCAGAACCCATCAGCTGATGTTGAGGTTCCACTGCTGACACTCACATGATCAAAGAGATGATCAACTCAGGAGCTATTTCTGGAAATTCTGAAGGACTGGAGAGCAAGATTTACACCTTAAGTTCAAACTCCAACTACTGTCAGCACTGAAGAGAAGAAACTGTCGTAGAAAGAGTTTGAAGACTACTAAAGAGAAGTCAAGAAAGCAATAATGCTTCCAAAGTACTGAAGAGCAAGTCTTCATATGTTCATTCTCTTTAGTTGCTGACAACATAAGATGAAGAGAAACCATGTGAAGTATGTGTTTTTGCAGGCAGGATCGTTCAAGGGCTTGAACACAATTACAACACAACAACACAATGAGGAGATTAACTATCTTAATCAAACAGTGAACTAGGTAACCAAAGGTGATGCAGAGAACACAAGTAAAGCAAGAGACAGAACAAGAGAGTATAGTTTTCAAGGTAGCAGTATATTGCTTTCTCAAGTTCTTTTACAAGTGTTACAAAGCATATGGAAAGATACAAGAACTTGGAATACTTATACTACAACCTACAGCCGGCTATACTATGAAAGCCAGCTGGATACAATTGACTAGACACTAACAAAATCAATTGTAGGATCAAAAGGCATATCTGCCTTTTGACCTTGTGACTATGACATGCCATAGCTCACATCCTTATACATTACAAAAAGGATAAAGTACATAAAGTAGAAAGTCTCAGACACAAGACCTCAATGTACAGTTACCAAAAGCATGGACCTTTTCACCAACTCTTGTAAGTTGGTGACTTATCAGAGACGCAGCGGAAAAGGTGCTTTATGGAACAGTACATCAGATAAAGCATGTGTACTAAAAGTCTTCGGAAGAAATCTGTCTTCATAGTTGAAGCTTCGGAAGACTTTGTCTCTTCAAGCTTCGGAAGACTTCATGTTAGGCTTCGGAAGATATTGGTCTTGGCTTCGGAAGATATTACACTTAGAGTATTTTCTAATGCTTTGTGTAATTCTTCCGAAGCATTCTTCACTTCAGTACTTAGTGCATGTTGCTGAAACACTTAGGCAGTTTTGGGTTGCATCAGACTTCAGGAATCCTTACAAACTCCCCCTAGGCTGATGCTACCAAAACACTTAGAAGATCTTTAAATGTTTGTAGTCTTCAGAATAATCAAGACCATCCCTTTCTTCATTTGATGGTCAGGATCATCAAGACTCTCATAGTATCTTCTCATTTCAAAGAGATCATGCAGAGGTAAGTTGATTATGTCTTGCCATGAGTAGACATTTTCAACACCTTGATCTCTGATAACATTCCATCTTTCTGGATTGGTAGAGTAAGTCCAGGATAAGATGGGTGTCTCGGTTGCTAGAGGAGCCACTTGCATAGGAGTTGATTGGGCTGCCTCATCATGCACTTCCTCAGGTTGATCTGATTCAGCCTGGGGTGTAGAGGTAGATGACTTTGGCTTCTTCTTTTTAGTCTTTGGTTTAGAGGCCATTTTCTTCTTCCTCTTTAATGTCTTTAACTGAGAAGACTGGTCTGCAGCACCATGTTGATCATCAGTGTCTTTCTCAGTTGGGTGTTCCTCCCTCACAGGTTCAGAAGAGAGGGAGTTTGACCCTGTCTTGGATCAGAAGATGAAGTTTGCTGAGGCTCAGCTGGAGGTTCTGGTTCAGGTGTCTCTGGTTGTTCAAACTTGACCTCCACTTCAGGTGGGACTTGACTTGGAAGAGAGTGCAAGTCAATGAGTTCACCACTTTTAATCTTCTGCTTGATTACCCTTATATGCTCATCCATTGTAGATAGAGACATGGGACCAAGTCTCCTTCCGGAGAATCCATATGACTTCAAGAAGCTCATCATTCTTTGTCTGTCAGCAGACTTCTTTGCATTCTTTTGAATGATGGTTCTTGACTTTGCAGCTTCTTCCCTTAGCTTCCTTTTGGTTGTTTTTCTTTTTCTTTGACTAACTCAAGCTCAAGTTGCTTTAAGTACTCGAACTCAATGAAGTCATAGGACAGGGGAAGAAGTGTATTTGCCTGATAGAAGCCTGTGGCACTCAGGTAGTTTATCATTTTGATTCTATCCTCTTCTTTATCTACCTGAGGTTCTTGTGGAGCCACATCTTCCTGTGCAGGACTTTCTTGAACTGGAGAGAGAGTGGGAGTATGCTTGTGAAGTCTTTTCTGTCTCCTCTCCTCTTTGAATTGGAGAAGTAACCTTGCATCCTCTTTCTCCTTAATCTCTCTTGACACTTCCATGTCAGCCAGTTCATTCAACTCTTCTAAGGGGAGGGAGATGATTTCATCAACATCATAGTTCCTGGTCTGTAAGTAATTAATCCTGACTGCCCTTTGTTCATCATTTGAGTATTTGGTCTGGGGGCAGCCCTGATTGCAGCTTGCATGAATTTTGATGACCCAGAAGAACTTTCTCCCCTTAGCCTCCTTTTCCTCTCTCTCTCTTCCTCCTCAATTTCCTCAGGAGTCATTATCCTTTTCCCTTTGTCACCAACAGACCTTTGTGACTCAGGGTGGATTGAGGCTTGGCCTTCATTGCTTGGTGTAGCTTCCATGCTCTGGCCAGAGAGAGGCTGAGAACACCTTCACCAGCAGGTGTCTCAGATGGAGTTTGGACCTCTGCAGCAGTTGTTGATGGTGAGACAAGGGTCTCAGGTTCTGCCACTGGGCCTTCAGCCAAGGTTTCCCCTATGAAACTAATCTTAGGGTCCACCTCAACATCCAGTTGACCGATGACATTGCCTGATTGCCTAAGTCTCCTTCTTAGAGAGAACTCTGCAAGGATCCTGTCTTGGATTCTTTGAGCCAGCCTGTCAGCTTGTCTAGATTTGCTTGGATTGACAAGTGGCATGTTGACTAAATCCAGTCCTTCATAGAAGCTCAGGCTTTGGAACTGAAAGACTTCTTGTTGACCTTGAACTCTGTGAAGTATGAGGGCTCTTCTGTCATCATCATACCTCCATCTGATGATGTAGTTGCCAGTTCCATGTGGTGGAGATGAGACAGCCCTTGGTATACCTTCCTCAAAGAGACTCCTGATGAGAGAGTCTATAGAGTCCACATTAATGTGAACTTGAGGAAGTTGCTGAGAATGCACAACAGCAAGTGAGGATGGTGAGTCCTCTATGTCCATTCTCTTTGAAGAACTCCCAGGTTCTGTGGTTGTGATAACATTCTCCCCCTTTTTGGTAGCATCACCCACTTGCATAGGTGAGCTGGAGGATAAATCAATCACTTCCACAGGTTCTTGTGTTCCTGGTTGAGCTCTCCTTAAAGGTCTCCCAGCTAGTTTTTCCTGCAGATATGAAATCTGGAGTTGCTGATCATTGACCCTGTTTTGCAGGGTAGTCACCTGAGATTCCAAGTGACTAACCTTAGAGACTAGATAGGTGCATGTTTGTGACAATTGTTGTACCTTTAGTCTCAAATTCCCCTCATCTTCATCAGAAGAATCACTGGGGGATGAGAGGATTGGACCAAAGTCCCTTCTCTCACCACCAGCTTGAGTTTCTTGGCTGCTGGTTTTCCTCTGCTCACTGGCAACCTCAGTTAAGATGCCAATGGGCTGAGTTGCCATGGTTGAGGTCTTAATGATGTAATCACTTTCAAAAGTGAGAGCCTCTTCCATATGGACATCCTGAACAGGTTCAGATGTGTCCACCTCAGTAATAGGTGACTGATGAGGGATAGACTGAGGAGAGTCAGAGGTACTCATCTCTCTTTGAGTAGGGGAGGAGAAGAGAGACTCATGGTACTCACTGAATCCTAAGTCTTCATCAGTGTAAAAGGATAGGTTGGGAATTGGTTGGTTTAGATCCAAAGGCTGGGGATGGTAGCTATCCCCTGAAGGTTGTTCACTTGAGTGTTGAGACTCAGAGTGAAGGCTTACAGTTGTTGGGCTAATGAGCTCATCAGGTTGAGCTTGAGGAACCTCAGCCCTGATAGGTAAAGTAATGGGAGTGGTTTGCTCCTCAGGAGAAGTGGGAGCTCTGGAGTCCACTTCTTCCTGTAAGGTTGAGTATTTGGGGGCCTGCACAGACTCAATAGCCTGAGCAGGGGTTCGTTGGGATTTTCTTTTGTAGGTGATGAATATTGGAGGTTGTGAAGAGGGTAGGAGAGCAGTAGGTGTGGGTTCAACACTAGCTTGGACTGCTATGTTGTCACCTTGAGCAATGAGCTCTAACATTTTTGGGACTAGGCTGTTTCTACCCCTGAGAAGCCTACAGTTGGCTTCTTCATAATTTTAAAGATGCCGGGCTTCATCTGTCCCAGTTTAAGAATATTGCCTGTTTCCCTCAACTGTGAGCCCAGTTCACAGTTAAGAATGTGTTGAACATATCTAGGAAACATGTAATATTCTAAGGAGTCTAAGTTTGCAAGTAAATTAGTATAAACAATTGTGAATACCTGAACTTGACCCCCTGAACCATTCCATGAACTATAAAGGAGAGATCCAGGAATCTGGTCCCATCCACCATGCTTGTTTGATAAGCTGTGGATAACCACATGGAGCAGGTATTTCCACTGGGATGAGACCTTCCCTTTCCTGAAGGTCTTTACAGAGAAATCTCCTTCATAGCCCATCTGCTCGAAGGAATGATTAACCGCTTCTTTTGGAAAGAACACTTCACCTGCTTCATCATCCAGCTGAAGATGTCGATTGATGATGGCCGGAGTGATGAAAATTGTTCTCCCCTGCACTGTGGCAGACAGTGCCTTCTCCCCATCCATAATGACCTCTTGGCAGGTCTTCCAGAATTCAAGCAGATGATCCTCATATAGAGGAGGATCAATGGTTAGGGAGGTGAAGTAGTGAGACAAAGACAAGAAACGGCAAACCTCTGAGAAATGAGGATCTTTGTCAGAGCATAACAGAGCAACCTGATTGTGTTGTCTGTGTAGCTGCATGGCAAAGTGAGGATCATTTCTGTGTGGAGGTCAGCCATTGTGAGGTAGCTCAGAGATGAAGAGAAAAGAATGGGAAGTAAATTTCAGAGAGAAAGCTTTGGGTTTTAGGTATGGAAGAAAAGCAGATGATAGAAGAGGGGGGAAACCGTTGGGTTTATATGAGAGAGAAGGATTTCAGATAAAGTTTAATGAAAGAGGATAAACTTTGAAATCCGTATGTCGGTCCCACCTCTGAAAAAGTAGTTTACCTTTTTGCTCAAAAAGTAGTTTTCTTGGAGTTCGAAAAGCTTCCGAAAGTAATTTGTCTTCGGAAGTTTGATTGAAAAAGCTTCCGAAGCTAAAGTGACTTCGGAAGATTTTCCTGAGAGTCTTAAAGATTTATGCTTCGGAAGAGAAATAAACTTTGGAAGCTTTGTATAAGAATGAACAAAGCTTCCGAAAGTAATTTTTGCTTCGGAAGGAAAAAGTCCTTAAAAATGAATAAGTGTCTAAGTTGAAAATTTTAAGCTTCGGAAGATAAATTTTGACTTCTTCCGAAGGTAAAATTTCTTAGACAGTCATTTATTTTGAAGACATATTTTTCTTCCGAAGGTAAAATGTTATCTTCCGAAGTAAGAAAATTTTCAAGAATCTAAGGAAAGTCTTCAAAAAGAGTTTTTCATTCAAAGAAAACATGAGCTTATGAAAGTGATGAACTAGACAACTTAGGACACACATATTTTTAAGAAGAAATAATTAGAATTAGTTTTAAGAAAAAATCTACTCAAAGTTATCATCCCAATAGCTGATATCAGATACTTAAATCTCTGTTCATCAAAAGCTTTTGTGAACAGATCAGCATATTGTTCATCTGTGTGAACTTTGACTAGTTTAATTAACCCCTTTTCATAGTTATCTCTTATTAAATGATACCTGATGTTGATGTGTTTGGTCCTTGAGTGCTGCACAGGTTCTCAGTGATAGAGATAGCACTGTTGTTGTCTATGTGGATAGGAGTCTCTTTGAAGTTAAATCCGTAGTCTAGCATCTGATTTTGAATCCAAAGCACTTGAGCACAGCAGCTTGCAGCAGCAATGTATTCAGCCTCAGCAGTTGATGCACACACAGGTTTGTTTCTTGCATTGCCATGAGACAACCCTTCCACCAAGAATTGACATCCCCCAGATGTAGACTTTGCAGTCATGTTGCAACCACCATAATCACTGTCTGTATAGGCATACAGATTGAAATTAGAATTCTTTGGATACCATAAACCAAGTGTTGAGGCACCTTTGAGGTATCTTAAAATCCTTTTCACAGTGATTAAGTGAGACATCTTAGGATTAGCTTGATATCTTGCACAAATACATGTAGCAAACATGATATCAGGCCTGCTAGCTGTAAGATACATAAGAGACCCAATCATAGCCCTGTATAAGTGCTCATCTACACACTCCCCCTCAAGATCTGGACCAAGGGAGTGGTTTCTGGCTATGGGTGTCTTAGCAGTCTTACAATCAGTCATGTTGAACCTCTTGAGTATATCTTGAACATACTTTGACTGACTTATGAAAATGCCATCTTCAACCTGCTTCACTTGAATTCCCAGAAAGAAATTAAGTTCTCCCATTGAACTCATTTCAAATCTATCTTTCATCAGCTTTTCAAAGTCTTTGCAGAGCCTTGAATTGGTTGAGCCAAAGATGATGTCATCCACATATACTTGAACTAGCAGAATGTCGTTTCCTTGTCCTTTGATGAAGAGAGTTCCATCTATAGTACCTCTCCTGTAACCATGTTTACAGAGATACTCAGACAGTGTCTCATACCACTTCCTGGTGCCTGATGCAGCCCATAGAGAGCTTTGTCAAGCTTGCAGACATAATCAGGATGATCAGGATCTACAAAACCAGGTGGTTGTTTGACATAAACCTCCTCATCAATCACTCCATATAAGAAAGCACACTTTACATCAAGTTGGTAGACCTTGAAGTTCTTGGATGCAGCAAATGCCAGGAATATCCTAACAGCTTCTAGTCTAGCTACAGGAGCAAAGACATCAGTGTAGTCAATCCCTTCTTCTTGTGTGTATCCTTGAACAACTAGTCTAGCCTTGTTCTTGATGATGATTCCTCTATCATCCTTTTTATTCCTAAAAACCCATTTGGTTCCAATGGTAGTCTTCCCATGAGGAAGAGGACAAAGGTTCCAAACTTTCTGTCTTTTGAATTGAAGCAGCTCTTGTTGCATAGCTTCAACCCAACTTCCATCCTTTAGAGCCTCCTCAACTTTCTTTGGCTCTAACTGGGATAGAAAACAAGAGTGAAGACAAACATTTGCTTCATGGGTTTGCCCTCTTGTCTTTACCCCGGAGATAACATCTCCAATGATGTTTGTAGTAGGATGAGACTTGTGGATCCTTAGCTGAGGGATCACAGCAAGTTGCTGAGATAGATCCAAATTTGAGAAATTTAGATCTGGTCTTGAAGATTGATCCTCCACATTATCACACTTATCAAGATTAACTTGATCCAATGAGTGTGTGACATCATTGATGTTATCATCTATGGTATGGTTATTAGCATCAAGAGATTCTTGATCACTTTCACCATCACCATTGTTATCTTCTGCAATTGAGATGTCTTTATCTGGTTGAGAGGCCTCTGAACTGGAATTTGAAGGCATGCCAGATGTATCAGCTGGATTTGTCATTGTTGTGCTGATAGAAACCTCATTTGCTGAAGTAGTTCCAACTGGAGCTGAAGGTCTTCCAAGCTCAAATCTTGGATCAGGATCACCTGTATTTAAATTTTCTGCAGATCCTGAAACATGCTCACAAGATTTATTAAAAGTTGGTAACTAAATCAAGATCAAATAGCCAATCCGGACCAGAACCAGCCACACTGGGAGTGTGCTCATTGAAAGTCACATTGGCTGACTCCTCAATGATTCTAGTTCTGAGATTGTATACTCTATAAGCTTTAGCTTGAGAAGAGTATCCAATGAAGTGTCCATCGTCTGATTTCTCAGCAAACTTGGCAACTTGATCTTTGGTATTCAAGATGGTGCAGGGACATCCAAATGACCTGAGAAAACCAATGAAAGGTTTCCTCTTGCCAAAGTTCATAAGGAGTCTTACCATGTGTCTTAACTACTAAGACTCTGTTTTGCACATAGCAGGCAGTATTAACTGCCTCTGCCCAGAAGGTGATAGGCAGTTTAGAGTCAGACAACATAGTTCTTGCAGCTTCAATAAGTGTCCTGTTTCTCCTCTCAGCAACTCCGTTTTGCTGAGGAGTCCTGGGAGCACTGTATTGTCTTGTAATACCCTTTTCATCACAAAATGTATCAAGGATTTGGTTCTTGAATTCAGTTCCTTGATCACATCTTATGGTTTTGACCTTGTGATCACATTGATTCTCAATCTTTAAGATGAAATTCTTTAGAATCTCAGGAGTCTCATCTTTAGTTCTAAGAAAGAAAACCCAAGTGAATCTTGTAAAATCATCTGTGATCACTAGACAGTATAAGGTCCTTCCTAAACTCATTACACTGGTGGGGCCAAAGAGATCCATATGTAATAAGTGTAGGGGAGTAGTGATGGAGTTCTTTTCCTTAGGCTTGTGAGATACCTTGTGTTGCTTCCCTTTCAGGCATGCAACACAATGATCATCACTTGTAAACTCTTTCTTTGGCATTCCAGTTACCAGATCATGTTTGATTAATTTATTCATATTCTTAAAGTTTACATGGCACATTCTTTTATGCCATAGGAAAGACTCATCACTATTTGCTTTAGATAGAAAGCATGAAACTTCTCCAGAGGGAGATGTTTCTTGCAAATCCATCTTGTACATGTTCCCTTTCCTGGGGGCTCTGAGCAGAATATGCTCATGAGGAATGACCACTCCAGGTTTGAGAACAATGCACTCATGCTCAGTGAAGAGCATGTTATGACTCTGATCACAAAATTGAGATACACTCAGAAGATTGTACCCAAGCTCCTTAACAAAGTTTACCTTCTCAATGCTGAGCTTACCATTTGTGACCTTGCCCCTTCCATAAATGTAACCACCTTCATTTCCTCCAAAAGCAACTGGTCCTCCATCAATTCTCTCAAAATTATGAAGTAAAGACCTATCGCCTGTCATGTGCCTGGAACAGCCACTGTCAATTATCCAGACATTCTTGTTTGTCTTGAGCTGTTCCTGCACAAAGAAAATGATTAGTTACATTTGGAAACCCAAGCCTTACTTGTCTTGGGTTCAGTAAGTGTAATAGAAGGTAATGCAACAGTAATAGATCCTATGGTTGTACAGAGGGGATCTTCGGCTGTTGTGATGGAGAACCTCAGTCATTTGGTCTTTCTTAGACTTCCACACCACCTTTGGAGTCTTGGACTTGACCTTCAAAACCTTAGAAGCTTTTGGAGCTTCACAAGTTTTAATGACTGATACTTCGGAAGAATCTACAGTCACTGCAGTAGACTTTAGTACTTCGGAAGAACTCCTTTCTTCCGAGACCAACTTTGCTTCCGAAGGTAATTTCCATTTACCTTCTTCTTTGATTTGGAGCTTCCGAAGGAAACAGACTTTCCTTCCGAAGCTTGAGACTTCTTGAGATTCTTTGAAGTCTTTGTATTGGTCATGTGGATAGTACTTTTAGGATTGTATGGACAATCCTTGGCAATATGAGAAGTACTTTCACACATAACACCAGCATTTTCTTCTTCAAAGAAATCCAGTCTTCTTCTTTGTACTGAGATGATTTGAACATGACCAGAACTCTTAGATAAGAGGCTTTGGTGGATGTCTTCAGTCCTTATTGCTTTGAAGCCTGCAGAGATAAACACTTGTTTCTGCTTAGCATCAAAGGTAGCCTTGATTTCTTGAGCCTTCTTTGCTTTCCTTTTGCTCTTCCTGATCAAGTTCTTTCTCTTGGACTTGGTCATCACAGTTAATTTCTTCTCCTCAGAAGGATAGTGGCCCTTGGAGGAATCCTCTTCTTCACTCTTCTCAGAGGGATTCCTCACTATCACTTCTTCATCATCCTCACTTACTGGATCTATGAGAGGAAGCTCATCTTCACAAGTTCCACACCTAGGAGATCTTACAGACAAGATTGTGTGTGGAGGCTATCTCATTTGATCCCAGTCCCTGTCTATTTTGATAACAAACCTTATTGTGTAGGGATGAGGATATCATGTTCTTGAAGGTCTCTTCTTCAAGAACACTTTTCTCTGCCAGGGCTTTGCTGATCACAAGCTCAGCCTGGCACTTAGTCAACTTAGTGATGAGATCTTGGATCTGAGTTCTAAAATCTGTTTGTTCATGTTTTAGTACTGAAATAGTTTTCTCCCAGTCTTCTATCTTTAACTTGTAATCATTTTCAGACTTTCTAAAGTCAGATTTCAATATGTTTAATGACTCAAGATCAGATCTCATCTCTAGGTTGTAGGACCTGTATCTATTTACTTTAGCAATGCATTCAGGGGAGCAAAGATGTTCTAATACCTTGGCTTCATCATGATCAGCCATCAATGCTTGGTTTGGAGAAGCATCCTCCACCTGAAAACTCCAGTCAAATCCTCCCTCTTCAACAGCAACCGCAGCATGTTGCTTTGTCTTCTCAGCCTGAGGGGTATTGTTGGTGAAGTTTGGTCTGAGTTGTGTTTGACCCCCATTTGCTCTGGGTGCCTTACACTCCCTGGCGAAGTGACCCATAAGGTTACAATTGTAACACTTAACTTTGCTTTTATCCAGGCCAAACTTTCCACTGGTAGCATTGCTTGGAAATTTTCTTCCTGTCCTCTTGTAGAACTTCTTGGCTCTGTGAGTGAGAAGAGCCATCTGCTGAACTATCTCCATGTATTCCAGGTCATCTGGATGGATACAGTCTAGATCTTCAAGAGTGAAGAGATAATTTCCACAGCTTTCATCTGCAGACACAAAGGCTTGCGAAGAACTTGTCTCTTGGAATGGACTCCTTGAGTAAAGTTCTCCCTTGGTGTCTCCGGGAAGGTGATGAAAGGACCCTTTTGTGAGTTGTCAGGGTAGCATAGGAGATGATGTTGGGGTTCTATGCTGTCCCTTTCAGCCACATGAAGGGCTGAACCCATTTGATTGTTAGAGTTGCCAGATGAACCTTGTAAGTTCATCTCCATCTGGTATCCACTGAGAATCCCATATAACTCTGTCAGTAAGAGTTTTAAGGTTCTCAGTCCTCTTGATTACCACCAATAGTGTGTCCATTGCCTAGGAAGTGAGGACATGAACTTCCTTACAATGTCTCTGTTCTCAAGAGGAACTCCTCCATCCACAAGGGTATCCACAATCTCAACATACCTGAAGTATTGTTGGGTCATGGTTTCACCTGTTTTAAAGGTGAAATTTTCAAACTCTGCTGCTTCAGAAGATCTTTCTTGTTCTCCTTGGCTTCAGAGGAGCCTTCATACATCAGCTTCAGTGCATCCCACAGCTGTTTAGCTGTTTTGCACTTCTTAAAACCTCTGTACACAGAGTTTGGATAGCAGTCTGAAGAGCAGTCATGGCCTTCCTGTCAATCTCTACTCTTTTCCTATCTTCATCTGAGTAGTTGGCCACATCTTTAGGAATCATACCAGCACCGGTAGCAGAGGGGGTGCTAGGTATGAAAGGTCCATATTCAACAGATTCCCACATTCTTGAGTCAAGAGACCTGATGAAGCCTTCCATCCTCATGCACCAGGTGTCGAAGTCATCAAGAGTGATCAATGGGGATTTGTTCATGGTTCCAGTCTCCATATCAGTCTTTGAGATGGAAGCCATTTGAAAAAGTTTAGTTTTTTTGTGTGTGAGGGATCTTAAGATGGTTAGATCTTATATCACGAGCCTGAAGCTCTGATACCAATTGCAGGATCGTTCAAGGGCTTGAACACAATTACAACACAACAACACAATGAGGAGATTAACTAAACTTAATCAAACAGTGAACTAGGTAACCAAAGGTGATGCAGAGACACAAGTAAAGCAAGAGACAGAACAAGAGAGTATAGTTTTCAAGGTAGCAGTATATTGCTTTCTCAAGTTCTTTTACAAGTGTTACAAAGCATATGGAAAGATACAAGAACTTGGAATACTTATACTACAACCTACAGCCGGCTATACTATGAAAGCCAGCTGGATACAATTGACTAGACACTAACAAAATCAATTGTAGGATCAAAAGGCATATCTGCCTTTTGACCTTGTGACTATGACATGCCATAGCTCACATCCTTATACATTAAAAAGGATAAAGTACATAAAGTGGAAAGTTTCAGACACAAGACCTCAATGTACAGTTACCAAAAGCATGGACCTTTTCACCAACTCTTGTAAGTTGGTGACTTATCAGAGACGCAGCGGAAAAGGTGCTTTATGGAACAGTACATCAGATAAAGCATGTGTACTAAAAGTCTTCGGAAGAAATCTGTCTTCATAGGTTGAAGCTTCGGAAGACTTTGTCTCTTCAAGCTTCGGAAGACTTCATGTTAGGCTTCGGAAGATATTGGTCTTGGCTTCGGAAGATATTACACTTAGAGTATTTTCTAATGCTTTGTGTAATTCTTCCGAAGCATTCTTCACTTCAGTACTTAGTGCATGTTGCTGAACACTTAGGCAGTTTTGGGTTGCATCAGACTTCAGGAATCCTTACAGGTTTGTCAATCATCTTACAGATGATTGTTGGTACAAAAGGGAATCCAACCAAACTAAAGAGGAAAGAAAGAGAAAATGGTTAAAATGAAAACTGAGTTTGAGCCACATTTGTACCAGCAACATCAAATCCTGTACCTCTTAAGTCCAAAAAGAATCCAAAAAGGAAGGGGTTAAACAGGTAAGCTGAGATTGCCAAAAGAAGAAGGTCAACAAGAAACTTATCAACTCCATGCAATGTTCTGAAGAGCTTAAAGCCTTATCACCAAAATCAACATAGCTGGTTATGATGGTTCACATCTATTGGGAGAGTTAACCAATTAGATGTTCTATTTTGAAACCACAGAAAAGGATGTCCAAGCCAAAGGATTCCTTTTCTTCACCAGTTTCTTCCTCTCGGCTGTTGTTTCCAACAAACATGTGTTTACCTCTGTTGATGAAACAGCCCAAGACCAAAAGGTTTGGGTCTCAAAATCTAACTAATTTTTTGTATTTTGCAGGGTTCTTCAACATACCTCAGAGGCATCTGGTAGTAACAGTGGAGGATCCATGCATATGACAGGAAACAGATCACTTCTTAATGACTACTCGCAGGAGGAAGGCTTGTGTCATTTGGCAATGATGCAAAGGGTTACATCATCGGCAAAGGCTTTGTTTCCAATGGGGAAATAAAGTTTGATGATGTTAACCATGTGGAAAATCTCAAGTACAACCTGTTGAGTGTCAGTCAAATGTGCGACAAAGGCCATTTGCTCTTTTCACCAGTCAGAACTGTCGGATTCTGTCATCCAAAGTTCGAAGTTTGATTGATAAGGTGTGGATGAACACACTCTCCTAAGGCCAACAGGACAGGAAGAGTGTATGCCTTAGATCTTTCCAAGAAAATAGATCTCAAAGGCCATCCTTGCCTATTTTCCAAGGCTTCCCCTCAAGAATCTATTCTATGGCATAGAAGGCTGGGTCATGTTAATCTCAACAACATAAATCAGCTGATAAACCATGGTTTAGTAAGGGGACTGCCTATGAAGAGTTCAAGTGTGAAGATAACTGCACTGCTTGTTTAAAAGGAAAACAGCACAAAGCTTCATTTCCCTCCATAGAAGAACCTAAGTCCACTACCTGCTTACAGCTTCTTCACATGGATCTCTTTGGTCCTGTGAGAGTGATGAGTATGGATAAGAAGAAATATTGTCTGGTAATTGTGGATGATTACTCCAGATTTGTATGGACTTTCTTCTTGCATTCAAAGGATGAGGCTGCGCAGTCCATTATGAACTTTGTGTTACACGTTGAGAAGCAGTATTCCCTACCAGTTAAGTGTGTGAGGAGTGACAATGGTACTGAATTCAGAAACCACACACTTGATGAGTTTTACTTATCAAAGGGAATCAAGAGGCAGTATAGCATCCCCAGAACTCCTGAGCAAAATGGAGTAGTGGAGAGAAAGAACAGGACCCTTATTGAAGCTGCAAGGTCTATGTTGGCTGATCTGGACTGCCAATGACTTTTTGGGCTGACGCTGTCAATACAGCTTGCTATGTACAAAATAGAGTTCTAGTAAATCAGAGGTTGATGAAGACTCCATATGAAGTTCTTCATCATTTGGCCCCTCTAATTTCATTCTTCGAAGCATTTGGGTGTCCTTGTTTCATTCTCAACACACAGGATCAACTCCAAAAATTTGATCCTAAGGTGGATGCAGGGTACTTTGTTGGTTATTCATCAACTTGCAAAGCATATAGAGTCTTCAACTGTAGAAAAAAGATGGTTGAAGAGACTCTACATGTTAAGTTTGATGAATCTCCAAAGGACAAGATTCCACAAAGCCCTGTGGAGATATTTATTTGGACATACTGCAATATGTTCCTTATCAACTCCTGCTGTTGCTCCTGTCAACAGTTCACCACTGGTGGTTCTGCTGGTGCTGCTGCTGATGATGATGATAGCAGTACTCACCTCTTCAGGTTTAGTGATCAACTGCCTGATTCAGCTAGACCTGATGGTCATGTAGCTCCAGTAGCACCATCCACAACAAATGCTGATGAGATTTCTTCAAATTCAACTTCCTTTGAATTACCATCCACTGATTGGTTTCAAGGAAATGATTCACCATCACCATCTGTTGCTGCTGAGCCTGCTACAAACACTTGCACAGATCTCATTGTGTATCAAGATCTGAAGAATCACCCTATGTCTCAAATCATTGGTATATCACTGCTGGCGTATCAACAAAGTCAATTGTCAAATTCTGCTTCTATGCTCTTTTTCAGTCAGCAAGAGCCAAAGAATTATCACATTGCTTTAAGGACAATGGATGGGTTGATGCCATGCAGCTTGAGCTTCTTCAGTTCAAGAAACGGCAAGTGTGGGAACTGGTTCCTCTACCTCCAGGTAAGTGTGCAATAGGCACTAAATGGGTGTTTAGAAAAAAACTGATGAAAATGGGCTTATTGTTAAGAACAAGACCAGACTGGTTGTTCAGGGGTTTGCGCAAGAAAAGGTATTGATTATGATGAAACCTTTGCCCCTGTAGCCAGACTGGAAGCAATTCGATTGTTTTTAGCTTATGCTGCTTATCAAAACCTTAAAGTTTTTCAAATGGATGTCAAAAGTGCATTTTTGTATGGGAAAATTAAAGAAGAGGTTTATGTATGTCAACCACAGGCTTTGAGGACAATAAACATCCTAATTGGGTGTATAAGCTTTATAAGGCTCTTTATGGGTTGAAACAAGCTCCTAGAGCCTGTATGAGACATTATCAAACTTTCTTTTGGAAAATAATTTCACTAGAGGCTCCATAGATAAGACTTTATTCATTAAGAAAGCTGGGCTGCATAATCTACTTGTTCAAATTTATGTAGATGATATTATTTTTGCATCCTCTGATCCACAGTTGTGTGATGCCTTTACAAAGTTGATGCAACAGAAGTTTGAAATGAGTGCCATGGTGAATTACAGTTCTTTCTGGGTTTGCAAATCAAACAAAAGGCTGATGGAATTTTCATTCATCAGTCCAAATACACAAAAGATCTTTGGAAAAGTTTGATTTACAAAACTGTAAGCCCTGTTCTACCCCCATGTGCAGCACCACACAACTGGATATAGATCAGAAAGGTAAAGTGGTTGATGAAACACTTTACAGATGTATGATTGGGTCCTTGATGTATTTAACAGCTTCTAGACTAGATATTATGTTTGCTACATGTGTTTGTGCTAGATTTCAGGCTGCACCTAAGGAGTCTCATTTGATTGCAGTCAAGAGGATCTTTAGATATCTGCAAGGCACTCCATTTCTAGGTTTATGGTATTCTACTAGACATTCTGGTAAATTAGTTGCTTTTTCTGACAGTGACTATGCAGGGTGTAAGTTGACCAGGAAATCAACTTCTGGTGGATGTCAATTCCTAGGCAACTGCTTGATTTCTTGGCAGAGCAAGAAACAGACCTCAGTTGCTACATCAACTGCTGAAGCAGAGTACATTGCCGCTGCAAGCTGTACATCTCAGGTACTCTGGCTTCAAAACCAATTATTGGATTATGGCATAACAGAGACTAAGACCCCATTGTTAATGGACAGCTCTTTAGCTCTTTGTATTGTCAAGAATCCTGTCCAGCACTCTAGGACTAAACATATTGAAATCAGACACCATTTTATTAGAGATTGTTTTGAAAAAGGTCTGATTGATCCAAAATTTGTTCCTAGTGCTGATGAGCTTGCAGACATTTTTACTAAGCCTTTGGATGGTTCAACTTTCCACAACCTGGTGTTAAGGCTTGGTATGCTGCAGCTAGAATAAGTGACAACTACTGATGATCTCAGCTCACAAGTACCGATGATCATTAGTTCATTATTGTCACATATAAGTACTGATGAGTTTTTTTCCCTCAATAGTTTTTATAACTACTGAAGGCTACATACCTCACCAGTACTGAAGTACTTTATTTGTTGAAACAGCTGATGTAGTCACAACAGCTGTTGTAGCCACAACTACTGATGTCAGAAATGCAGATAAGTACTGATGTCCTATAAAACACCTGAAAAGCAGATGAAAAGTCTGATGAGTAAGTGTTGAGGGTAGTGTGAAACAGCTAAAAGCTATGAATTGATGAAAACAGCTGATGAGTAATTACTCTTCAGTTGTTTCTACAACTGCTGTTTCATTAAAACAACTGAAGCCAAAACTATGTCTTCAGTAGTTTTATAACTACTGAAGACTAACACCAAGTCTTCAGCTGTTTACAACAACTGCTGACAAAACCACTGTCTTCAGTAGTTTCACAACTACTGATGACTAATACCAAGTCTTCAATTGTTTCATCACCTGAAGTCAAAACTGTCTTCAGTAGTTTTATAACTACTGATGACAAAATCAGAGACTTCAGCTGTTTCAACGTCTGACGGTTAAAACCAAGTCTTCAGTTGTTTTATAACAACTGCTGATCACACCAATACGGTCAGTCATTCCAAACCTCTGAAAGTTAATACCACGTCATCAGTAGTTTCAACAACTGATGACTAACACCAAAACCTTCAGTCGTTTTCTAACCCGACCCTTTAAATACCTTATCCCACCTTCAGAGTTTTTATCTTCTCTTCTCAAACCTAACGTTCAAAAACTCTCTACCCTCTCTTCATCAATGGCGACCATGCAACTAAAACCACGACACAACTGTGTCGCACATCTCACCAAATCGCCATACTGGACCAAGTTTCACAACGCCATTGATTTAATGGTTCAGTCGCCCTACAAAACGGCTTTTCTGGTAAATTCCACCATATATGCCGAATCCCTTAACCAATTCTGGACAAACGTCACTCTGGTCTCTGAGGAGAATGACACAGAGTCTCTTCAATCGTTTGTCCATGGCCAAAAAGTGGTCATTACTCCAGACACTCTTCACCAAACCCTTAATCTGGATGATGCCACTTTCCCAACTGGTTATCCAAAGGGCACAACAGATCAATCATTTGCCCATCATGGATACCAGGGTAACCTGAGTGCATCTACCATACTGAAGAAACATTTCCCGGATGCCGAACGTCTCATATTTCATATGGTAAATGTATGCCTTGCCTCCAAGAATTCATCATGGGATCAAATGTCCACAAGGTGGCAACAGGTAATGTACTCCATCCTTGAGCAACAACCTTTAAATTTTTCTGAAATACTATTTTTAGAGCTCAAGGATATGGCCCAAAAACAAACTGCTAACCGTTGGATATTATATCCTCAGTTCATAATGGCCATAATTGCAAACCAGCTTCAAGCTGAGGGACTTGTTGGCCTGGGAGTCCTGCTATGGCTGTACTGCCGGAAGTATACTCCCGGCACAACTCTGACCAATCACTGAAAATGGCTGCCAAGCTGCGAAAACCCACGCAGCTGGAACCCACAGCCACCACCTCAAAATCCAGAGTCCCCACCAAACCAAAAACAAAACGACCCGAAACAACTATTCAGGGAGATGAGTCCCCTGAAGATGCTCCTATACCACCAAGGCAGGATATACTTGCTGGCTTAAGCCCCCCAACGGTATCAGAGACTCTCCCAACCACAGCCACTTAGGATTCCTCTCAAAAGGAGCCTATAGCAACCACAGAAGGGGTACCCACAAATCTGGGATCTTCCTCATTTGAGGAGATTGCCATTAAAGAGCACCATTCTCCCCAGGTGCACACTGCTTTTACCCCATCTCCCCATGCAACCGCCCCCCAAAGTCCAACCATTATCATTGCAAACGTGCTGACTCAGCTGCATGCCTCTCCTCCTCCCCAACAACCACCAACAAAGGGGAGAACCACAGCTATTGAGGACGAGGATCACCATGCTTCTGACAACCCACAGCACCGGGGTTTACACGTTCTATCTCCTGGTGTGGATATGGAGATTAGACCATCTAGTGAGGCTGCCACCTCTTCTGAATCAGCACATGATCAGAATGAGGCTGGTAACATAGCTAAGACCACACTAGAGGCAACAGCTGATGAAGGACATAGTCCTGAGGCTGGAAGTCCCCAGTTCCAAGAAAAAGGGGCACATGTTAAAACTGGTCTACACCCAGTGCATGTACATCCTGCTACAAGCAGGAGGTCAGGTAATTCAGCATCTGCTGATGATGACCTCGGCTTCTTTTATGATGTTCTGGCCCAGAACACAATTATTGAGGAAGAAGTCAGTAGACTACAAAGACTACTTGACCAATTCTCTCAACAAGCAAGTCCATCTGCCACCACAATAAACCCACAGATGGCACCTTCACCTGAAGGTCTCCCATACACTCAGCCACTCAAAACTTCCGAGCCACCAGGCTCTATTTCTGGCACTGCTTCTCAGGGACAGACCCCCTCTGAGCAAACAGCTGCTATCTTTCTGCAATCCCTACCTCTCATCACCCCAATGATCACAGACATTATGATCAAAACCATAGATGAGAGGCTTCCCTCAATCATACAACCCCTGGTGGAGGAGATTATGAGCACCAGGCTTTCTGCTACTCAAACCCTTGCAACCATGCAACCAAAAAGGGGGAGAGTCAGTCAGTGAAAGCAAAGAGGAAGAGCAAACTGAAAGAAAAGGAAACTGAGAAGGAAGAGGAGTCTGTGAAGGGAACCGAAAATGATCAAGTGGGTGAAAGTCACAAAGACTTTCATGTCACATATAAGGAGAGGAAGGGTGAAGGAAAAGAGAAAGAACTCCAACTCGATGAGATGATCAAAATGGTAGATGCTACACATAGTAAATCAATGGATGCCATTATTGATCAACTGTATAGACAAGGGTTCGATACTGCACAGCTTGACTCAGAGATCAGGAGACTTGAAGTTGAAGAAATTAACTCAAGATGGGCAAGTTATGATGCATTAGAAAGAGAGAGACTAGAGATCATGATCAGATTCATTGCAAAATATCTTGGGAGATCATTGATCGAGATTAAATCATGGACTAGGGACAGTATCTTGGCCATAACCTCCAAGATCTGTTCGTCTGAAGCATACACTAAGGGTTTTGTAGTCGAAGCTTTGAATGAAGCAGGACCAGGGAGCAGGACTGAGCTAGCCAAACACTCAAAAGCCATACTCACCTCTAAAATGCTAACTCAGCCTGTCAACATTCCCTCTCCAAAACAACCACAACCACAACCCACAAAACCAACTCCCTTACCCTCTAAACCAGCAGCCGATGATGCACCCAAGAAGAAGAAGAGAAGGGTGTTGAGGCTAGAAGAAGAAGATGATGATGATGATGTGGAAGAAGATAGGCTGCCTCTGTCTGCAGTCCTAACAGTGCCTAAAGCCAAACCCATGCCCATCACTCCCACCTCACAGATGGAAACTATGAGAGTAAAGATTGAAGAAGAGCAGCAGCAAAGGCTTCATGACGATGAGATGTTGAAAAGCATCGACAAAACTTATGTTGCTTCTTCATCATAATTAGTATGAAGAAAGAAGCTCTGAGGTTGTACACCCTTGCCAACACATTTCAATATCAGAAGGCAAAGGTGAGAGTATGGCCTGATCCTAGGGTAGCTCACAGGATTGTAAAGAAAGGCATTCCTTCGAGATACAAGGGCCAAGTAAAAAGGATCGTAGATGAAGAGATCACAGTGGTCCTTGTAGTATCACCCTGGGAGATTGTAGAAGATTTCAAGAAGGCCTATGAGACTAAACAGCCACCCCAAAAGATGTTAGAGAACAGAGTTATTAAAATGGGGTTAGTCTACAAGAGGCTTGAGAACTTCAAACAAAATAAGCTCAGTCTGTTACTTGAAGGGACTCATCCTGATGAGTTTGCATACAGACAGATTACAACAGTTGAGCTCAAAAATGGCAAACAGGCCAAGTACATCTCAGAGCTGTATGGGCGTGAAGGATTGTTTGATGGTGAAGCTGAGAACCTGACCATGGAAGAACAAATTATGTTTCTCAGAGCATACACCAGAGAATCCTACAGGCTATACATGGGAAGTGAGTCTCATGGATGGGGGAACAGCTCAGTGTCCAATTCCCCAATACAGAGCTCCCATCCATACATTGCCAACCAAATCATCAGAGACTCATTCCCAGGCCAGTGCTTATATGGGTCATCTTCTCAACTGATCAAGAAGGAAATAGACCAACCATTCTGCCAACAATAAATGGGACCTCAATAAAGTTAAAGGTTTTGGCTGCATTGGTTCAGGGGGAGTTTGTTGGACCAAAAGAACCAATGAGCCGGATCAGAAAAACCTTTGTCCCACAGACGTCACAACAACTACTGAAGACCACAACTGCTGATTACAAAGTCTGAACACAAGTGCTGAAGACAAAGTCTGAAGACAAGTGCTGAAGACAAAGTCTGAAGACAAGTGTTGAAGACAAAGTCTGAAGACAAGTGCTGAAGACAAAGTCTGAAGACACAAGTGCTGAAGACAAAGTCTGAAGACACAAGTGCTGAAGACCAAAGTATCAGACGTTGTCACAACAGCTGAAGAGGTCTTCTTCAGTAGTTGTGACGGTTTACCTTTCAGTAGTTTTATGTTTTATCTGTTTAGTAGTTTGACACAACAGCTGAAGAATACTTCTTCAGTTGTTGTGCTCATCAGTAGTTTTATGTTTTTCAGTAGTTTTGTAAAACGACTGAAGAGCTTGTTCTTCAGTCGTTGTAGTTTCAGTAGTTTCTTATCAGTAGTTTCATATTTTGTACTTAACACTCTGATATGTTCTCAGTAGTTGTGAACATTTCAGTAGTTTGTTAAGAGTTAGTTATTTTTGTAATAGATCTGCCAGTTGTCACTTTCCCGTGATAACAGCAGCGATTGCACTCTATATAAGGAGTGTCAACCTATTGTAATAAGTAGAATGATTTGATCAGAAATATTCGATATCATAGAAACATTCCTTGTTACAGAAATATATTCTCTCGTTATAACCGTATTTGTTCTTAATGCATACGAGTATCAAATTCTTGCTACAATTTGTCTAACTCTTGTTCTTATTCCGCTGCGTTACGCTATAATACATCAAACTTGTGATCACTGATCCTGACATTAACTTTAAAAAAAATATTACAAGTTCTTTAGATGATTAACAATTATATAATTCACCATATAAATTGTAAATTTAATACATATGGTCCATTCAATTATTATTATAATTTTATAACAAAACTAAAAAAAATGAGTTTTAACTTGGAAATTGGTGGATGTTACATATTGCATATGGCAATGGTACACCTATACTCATACCTTAGGTACTGTGACCACGAGGTGCGATGCACCGTTATAGAATGTCTATGATAGACCTAGGTCCAGAACCATGAACAAAAAGGTATTGCATATGGCAATGGTACACCTATACTCATACCTTAGGTACTGTGACCACGAGGTGCGATGCACCGTTATAGAAGGTCTATGATAGACCTAGGTCCAGAACCACGAACAGAAAGGTATTGCATAGTAGACCTAAATCTTACCCTAGGTACTGTGACCACGAGGTGCGATGCACCGTTATAGAAGGTCTATGATAAGCCTAGGTCCAGTACCCTGAATAGAAGGACAGGGTTTATGGTTGTCAGAAAGGAAAAGTAAAGAATGAAGCATGACAGATTAAAGAACATAATGATGATATTATCGGTGTGTACGTATGATGTATGATCACGGATTAATGTAAAGTATAGTATGATTTTGAAAGAAAGTAAAGAACGGTTTTATGAAAGAAAAGTATGTTTTATTATAAAACTAGAACTCACTCAGCAACGCTGACTTTGATGTGTTTCAAGTTGGCAGGTATGTTGCTGAGGATGGCACGGAGCGACTACTTAGTTCTTTTGGATGGCATTCTTTTGTTAATGTTTTTGCATTGTAATGCGAACGAATGATGTTTTGAAATAAACGCTTGTATTAACTTGCAAAAGCATTTGTAATGATATGAAAAGTTATTTTTATGTTTCTGCTGCAATATTTTCATAAGGGAAATGTAAATTATAAGTTTTATGTGTGATGAGAACCCAACTGTAAGCGTTCCGAGAACGGGGCCTTACATGCTGATGTGACTGATGTTGCTGTTGTTGTCTCATGTCAGAATTTAATTATTGATTACATTCTCTTGAGAAGTGCCCATAGAGATTGCATTTGAAACATCTTACCTTTGACTTATCAACACCAATCTTTGATGTTTTGCTTGTTGTAGCCAAACTTGTGTTTCTTCTGAAGTATTGTTTGGCTCTATAAGTAATCATTGCCATTTGCCATTAAAGAGCCATCTCTTCTACTACATCTGGATGTAGTTCTTCCAAGTCTTGTTGGCATTTATTTTCTGGTGTTAAGTTGCTTCCTAAGTATGCTTGAAAACTTCAACTCAAAGCTGCAAATACTGCTTTTTATTCTTCAGAATCTAGATGTAACACCTGGTTATTTTTAAAAAGCCAAGATAAAAAGAATAAAAGCAAAAAAGGCAATAAGGTCCAAGTGGAGGGACCAAAAGTGTCCAAAAGGACAAAACTTTAGAAAAGTTGGTGATAAAGGTGGCATGGCCACCCATCACCTTTTCTACACCCAATTTTCGGTCATTTTTGAGAGAGAAACAAGGGAAGAAGAGCAGAACTCGGTTTTGAAGAAGAAGAATAGAAGAAGTCGAATTCAAGGTAAGAATTCAAGTTTTTATGCTTTTATGTCGGTTTTATCCCGGTTATGTGCTTGTATGCTTATGGGTTGTGTTTGTACTCGGGTGTGTGTGTTTTTGGTGTTGTTTCTAGGTGTTTTGAACTCTTTGCAAGTGGGTTAAAAGGAAGAACACCCAAGTTGCACCAGGTGAGTTCTAGACCCCGGTTTTTACATGTTTTTAACTATCTTTGGGGCTGAAAACGTATTAAAATGATTTTACAAAGTCTATGTGTGAATACCTGTATGTATTGTGTATGTTGGATGATGGTTCTTGATGGTTTATAGGTTATTCATGCGCCTAGATAAGTGTATGATGATTAGGATTGAATATATCCTAGAAATATGTTTATAGAATGCTCATGCGCCTAAATAAGTGTTCATACGTCTGAAATTGCCTTAGAAAAAATTAAGTGTAAGCCATGCGCCTAAAAAGTATCTCATGCGCCCAAAAATTTACCTTAGAAATGTTTAAGTTCTGCCCATGCGCCTGAACAGTGGCCCATGCGCCTAGTAATGTTAGTCGGATGACTAAGGGTAGGCCATGCGCCCCAATAGTGCCCATGCGCCCAAGTGGCCTATGCGCCTAAGTGTTCATGCGTCTGAATAGTACCCATGCGCCTAGATTGAGCTAGAATATAGTAAGTGTTCAGACGTCCAGAAGTCCCCATGCGCTTCAAAGTGGCCCATGCGCCTAAGTGTTCCCCATGCGCCTGAATAGTATCCATGCGCCTGCATAGTGTCCATGCGCTTGCATAGTGTCCATGCGCCTGCATAGTGTCCATGCGCCTAGGACTTAGATTATTTTCTGATTTTTGGGGGAAATGTGTAAAGTAGGCTTTGACTTGGGAAATTCCCGGGGGACTATAAGTTGACTTTTGGGGTCATAGATGCTATGATGGGCATGTTATGGATGATGATGATGATGATGATGTTGCATGACTATGCATGATGTATGTATGTATGTATGATGCCCTGTGATGATGTATGTATGGTATGTTATGTTATGTTCCTATGATGATGAATGTTTATCTTTCCATGGCTTTACGTGTTATGTTAATGAATGAACCGAAAGTATTATGTAACGTAAAGTGAAAGATAATGAAAGAGGAACATGATGAATGAATGCATGCATTAACGAATGAATGAACGTAAAAAGTCTTGCAAGCAAATGTATGGAGATTCACACCCAATGAAGGGTGTTAGCTCAACTGTGTGCGGGTTAGCTACCCCAGAAGGATGCACACTAGGTTCAATCCTTGTGATTGACCACACGTATGGGATCCTTGCTGCTTGCCCCAGGTACTGGAGTCAGCTTCGTGCACAATGTTCGGGGTCTATGAAAGACCTCAGGCCCAGTAACCAACTTCATGCACATGTTCGGGGTATAGCCTATGGCATTGATCCGAAATAAAATGAAAAGATGAACGGTGAATGTACTTGCCTCAGGTACTGGAGTCAGCTTCGTGCACAATGTTCGGGGTTTATGATAGATCTCAGGCCCAGTAACCAGCTTCGTGCATAATGTTCGGGGTAATGTACATGTCACAAGATGTAACAAATGAACGATGGTTAACAAACGTAATGAAAGATAATAACGATGTTATCTGTATGTACGTATGATGTATGATCACGAACGAACGAAATGTATAGTATGGACTCTATAAAGGAATAAATAACGATTTTATGTATGTTTTATTATAAAACTAGAACTCACTCAGCAACGCTAACATTTATACATTTTCAGTTGGCAGGTAAACGTTGCTGAGGATGGTACGAGGTGGCTACTCAGCTCTTTTGGATGGCATCTATTTAATTAAGGCTTTTGTGATGTAATACAACGATATAATTTTGTAACCGACAAATGATGCATTATTTTGCAAAAGTTTTTAGGATGAAATGAAATGCCATGTGGTTTATGTTTTCCGCTGCAATGTTTTGATGAATAAATATAAAGTATATGTTTTACGTGCGTTGAATCACCAGCTGTAAGCGTCCCGAGAACGGGGCCTACACTAGAATCATAGTGATGGCTCTACTTGGTTGTTGTTTGATGAAGACTTTGCTGCTGATGTAGATGCATCTTTTCTCTAATCAGGTCTTCCTTTTTCTTATCCTGATTTACTTTGAGAAGGTTTCTTTGAAGGCTTTGATGCATAAAAGCTCACTTCTTCTTCATTTTCACTCAAAGTACAAGAGTTGTCACTATCATTGTTAGAAATAACTTCTGATGCTTTTCATTTATTTAAATAGACAAGGTGTGACATGTGTTCTCACACTCTTGTTTTTTTCATCCATTTCAAGAGCCTTAACTTTAGCTACCAATATATATAAGGCAGTTACTTTAAGATCAATGGTGTTCTTGAACATGGACATAGTTTGCTTCCAACTTAAGGCAAAGTATGGAGCATATTTTTGTTCAATTACTCATTTGTATACTTCAACTCCATGATGTTCATCTCGGTTACCAATTGCATAAACCTATGGAGTTGTGAGTAATTGATTCATCTTCAATATGATGAAATGTTTCATATTATGAGCAAAGTGTGTCCTTCCTAATGCTTTTGATTTCATCACTTCCTTCATAGAGTGTATGAAGTATCTTCTACAAGGAATTTGTTGTTTTATAATTCTCACACCTAATTAGTATTTATTCGGATAAAGCCCACTAAGCACACTGCATGCTCTAATATCAACTTTAACCATTTTAACATCATAAGATGACAGATCTTTTATACTTATGAGTTGATTTTTGTCATTATAATTTGGCCCAAGAGTGGGTGGAATATAAAGACCTTCGGTTATTGATACCCATAAGTCAGAATCAGTGTAGTTCATATGATTCCTAAACATGATCTTCCGGGACTTAAAATCTGCTTTTGTTTCCAACTTTGGAGGCTGGTATGATGATCCACCGACAAAGCTACTCATTTTAGTCAAATATAGAAGATTTAACTAAAACAAAGTTTCTTAAAAACAGTTAATAAAAGTCAGCCAATAACACAGATCAATGTTTCAATTAATTTTGAATATAGATCAATGTTAACCAAACAATGTAACAGTACTCATTGAAAGACAAATCACTATTTTTATTGTTTTAATAAGTTATTCACACCAAAATGATTTTGTACAAAAACAATAGATCTAATCACACGAATTGATAAATCTAAAGAAATAAGCAAACAATTAAACAATTCTAACACTAATGAATCAATCGATCTAAATCAATGAGCACTTGGCTCTGATACCATTGTGAATCCAAGGATCGCAATCCGGAATTATCAGTATTAGATTGGTTTTGATTAATGATCGCGGAATTATCATTAACCGTTGTTTAATGATTAATAATAGATATCGACGACGGTAAACAAGGATAATAAATGCTCAAATGATATCAACAATATGCAAAGAACAATGTTTGAATCAAACATAATTCATTAAAATGATTAATGATTACAAAGAATCAAATAATAATTGCTAACTAATCTATGCAATGATTGTGTTTATGGTTTTCCAATGTGATGATGTGACGGTTGCTAGGATTTTGTGTTTTGTTAATCGTGAGAAACAATTTGATGGTGTTTATGTCGCCTTTAATTGCTCATGTTTGATTTGAAACCTGTGACAGGATCAGTGATCACAAGTTTGATGTTTATCAGAATGTAAAGCAGCGGAATACACAAACGAATTAGACAAATTGTAGCAAGCAAACAATATATGTAAGCGTTAAGATCGCATACGGTTATAGGGAGAGAATATGAATTTCTGATTTCTAGGAATGTTTATAGATGGAGAATATTTCTAATCAAATCAATCAAACATTCCATTCAATTGCTCATATCGCTCAATGATTACAATGGGTTGTCACTCCTTATATAGAGTGCAACAGTCACTGCAGTTATCACGGAAAGTGACAACTGGCAGATCAAATACAGAAATAACTAAATCTTAACAAACTACTGAAATGTTCACAACTACTGAGAACATATCAGCAGGTTAAGTACAAAATATAAAACTACTGAAACTACAACGACTGAAGAACAAGCTCTTCAGTCGTTTTACAAAACTACTGAAACATAAAACATAAAACTACTGATATCACAACTACTGAAGAAGTACTCTTCAGCAGTTGTGACAAACTACTGAGGCTTCAGTACTTTGTCTTCAGACTTTGACCTTCAGGCGTTTCATCAGCTGATGACTTCAGTAGATATCATCAGCTGATGTCTTCAGTCTTTGTCTTCAGACTTTGTACATCAGTTGTTGATCTTCAGTACTTGTGAACTCTTCAGCTGTTGTACTTCAGTACTTTGGTCTTTCAGCTTCAGCACTTGTGTTCTTCAGCTGTTGTACTTCAGCACTTTGGTTCTTCAGCTGTTAAGGTCTTCAGCACTTGATCTTCAGCTGTTGAAGTCTTCAGCACTTGTCAAACTACTGATGAGTCTTTCAGCAGTTGTTGTGATACCGTGTGGGACTTAGAGATTTTCTGATCTTGGCTCATTGGTTCTTTTGGTCCAACAAACTCCCCCTGAACCAATGCAGCCAAAACCTCTAACTTATTTAAACTCCCACTTATTGATGGCAAAAATGTTGGTCTTTTTCCTTCTTGATCAGTAGAGAAGATGACCCATGTACGCTCCGGCCTGGGAAGAACCTCAAATATTTGTTTGGCAGAGTATGAATGGGAACTCTGTTTTGGGGAACTGGACACAGAGTTGTTATCCCATTCATGAGATTCACTTCCCCATAATGAGTCTGTATGACTCACGGACATAGGCCTCAAGGAGAACAATTTGTTCCTCTTGAGAGAGTTCTTCAGTCCTCCTTCGAAGAAGAACTCTGGACCATAGTACTCTGATAAGTACTTCATGGTCCTGCCATTCTTCAGCTCCACCGTAGTTACCTCCCTGTATACAAATTCATCCGGATGGTTGCCTTCAAGGAGTAACTGGAGCTCATTCTTTTGGATGTCTTCAAGCTTTTTGTATAACAACCCTTCTTAATCATCTTGTTTTCTAGTAAGGCTTGAGGTGTCTTCTTTGCTTGGTGAGCTTTCTTGAATTCATCAATGATTTCCCAGGGTGAGACTACAACGGCCAGCATGATGGTAGATTCTATTGTTTTTCGTACTTGGCGTTGTATCTGTGTGGGATAGTTCTTTTATGGATTCTAGAACTCACCTGGGGTCTGGCCATACTCTCACTCTCTCCCTCTGATACTGAAAGGTGTGTCTGAGAGTGTACAGCCTTTGAGCATGCCCTTCATGGCTTGAATAGATGATGACTGAGGAAATTCCTTGTCAACCATCTTCAACAGTTTCTGCTGTTCTTCTTCTTCTATCTTTACTCTGACCATTTCCCTTTGAGAGTCGGGTGTGATCATGGATGACTCTGGGCTTGGTAGCTTCAGAACAGCAGAGAGTGGCAGACTATCATCTTCATCCTCTTCTGCTTCTTCTAGCCTCAACACCTTTCTTCTTCTTCTTGGGTGCATCATCGGCTGTTGGTTTAGAGGGTGAGGGAATTGGTTTTGTGGGTTGTGGTTTTGGTAGTTTTGATGTGGGAATGTTGACAGGCTGTTCTAGCATTTTGGATGTGAGTTTGGCTTTTGACTGTTTGGCTAGTTCAGTCCTGCTCCCGCACCAGCTTCATTTAAAACTTCAACAATTAAACCTTTTGTATATTCTTCAGACGAACAGATCTTGGTGGTTATTGCCAAGATACTGTCCCTGGACCAAGCTTTGATCTCGATCAATGATCTTCCAAGATGTTTTGCTATAAATCTGATCATGATCTCCAGCCTTTCTCTTTCTGACACATCATAACTTGACCATCTTGATTGGATTTCTTCAATCTCTAGTCTTCTGATCTCAGAATCAAGTTTTTCAGTGTCATGGCCTTGCCTAAACAACTGATCAATGATGTTATCCATTGATCTGCTGTGTTCGGCATCAGCCTCTTTCACCATCAGCTCCAAGGCTTTCTCTTTTTCATCCTTCTTCTTTTTCTTGTATGTGACATGAAAGTCTTTTGAACTTTCAGTCACTTTCTCCATGGTAGCCTCCTCCTTCTCTTTTTCCTTCTCTTTCTCAGTCTCCTCAACCAACTCCTCAGTTTCCACTACTGTCTCTTCTGTTTCTTTCTCCTTCTCTTTCCTCTTTCTTTTACCTTTCATGCTGAACTCTCCCCCTTTTTGGGTGCATTGGTTGCAGGGAATTGAGTAGCAGAAAGTTGTTTGCTCAGAACATTCTCCACCATGGGTTGTAATACAGAAGAAAGTCTCTCATCAACAGTTTTGATCACCAATTCAGTTAGCTGTGGGGTGATGAGAGATAGGGGATTTTGAAGGATAGCAGCCAGTTGCTCAGGGGGGTTCTGTCCCTGAGGAATGGTGCCAGAAACAGAGGCAGGTGGCTGAGATTTTGTGAGTGGTTGTGTGTTTAGGAGACCTTCAGAGGAAGGTGCCATCTGTTGGGTTGATGTGGTGGCAGATGGTCTTACTCCTTGAGAGAGTTGGTCAAGTAGGTTTTGCAGTCTACTGACTTCCGCCTCTAGGATCGTGTTCTGGGCAAGAACATCATAGAAGAAGCCCAGGTCATCATCAGCATATGCTGAACTCACTGACCTCCTGCTTGTAGCAGGATATACATGCTCTGGGTGTAGACCAGATGTAGCATGTGCCCCTTTGTCATGGAACTGGGGACTTCCAGCCTCAGGACAATGTCCATCATCAGCTGTTGCCTCTAGGGAGGTCTTAGCAATGTTACCAGCCTCACTCTGGTCATGCTGAGTCAGAGGAGGTGGCAGCCTCACTAGATATTCTAATCTCCTTCTCTACACCAGGAGATAGAATTGGTAAACCCTGTGCTGTGGGTTTTCAAATACACTGTGTTCCTCCCCCTCAATTGTAGAGGGCCCAGTAAGAAGTGGTTTCTGGGGAGGGGGTGAGGAGTGCAATTGAGTCAGCACTTGAGCAACTATTAAAGTTGGGCTGTGAGGGGCGGTGGTTGGGGTACAGGGGAAGAAGCAGTGTGCACCTGGGGTGGATGGTGCTCTTCAATGGCAATCTCCTCAAGTGAGGAAGATCCCAGATAAGTAGGTGCCCCTTGGGTTGCTGCAGGTTCCTGTTGAGAGGAAGCCTGAGCGGCTGTGGCTGGAGGAGTCATTGTATCCACTAGGGGGTTTGGACTAGTGGATATATCCTGCGTTTGTTGTGCAGGAGCATCCTCAGGGGACTCAATTCCTGAGTAGCCTTTTTGGGTTTCTTTGTGGTGGGTTTGGTGGGGACATTGGATTTGGAGGTGGTGGCTGTGGGTTCCAGCTGCGTGGGTTTTCGCAGCTTGGCAGCCATTTTTAGTGTCCGGTCAGAGTTGTGCCGGGAGTATACTTCTGGCAAAACAGCCGTAGCAGGGACTCCCAAGCCAACAAGTCCTCAGCATTAAGCTGGTCTATTATAATGGCCATATGAACCGTGGATAGAGTATCCAACGGTTGGCAGTTAATTTTTGAGCCATATCTTTGAGCTCTGAAAATATTAATTCTGAAAAGTTCAGTGGTGTTGCTCAAGGATAGAATACAATACCTGCTGCCATTTGGTGGACATTTGATCCCAAGACGATGTCTTAGGGGCCAAACTACATTGACCATGTGAAAGATCAGGCGCTCAGCGTCATTGAAGTGTTTTCATAATGGTTGTGGCACTGAGATCACCTTGATATCCATGCTGAGCAAATGATAGATCTATGGTGCCTTCGGATATCCAGCAGGAGAGGTAGCATCACTCAGGTGAAGAATTTTCGGATTGTTGCAGGAGTAATCACTACTTCTTTGTTGTTAATACAGACCGGAGGGATGGTGTGTTGCTCTCTCAGTTGTAAACGTAATGTTCATCCAAAAATGGTTCAAGGATTCGGCATGTAAAACAGGGTTCAGAAGGAATGCTGTTGTGTATGGGGACTGAACCATAAGATCGATAGCATTATCGAACTTAGTCCAGATCGGCGATTTTGTGAGGTAGGCAACACAGTTGTGTCGCGGTTTAATTTGCAAAGACGCCATGGAAATTTGTTGGAGAGGAACGTTAGGTTTGAAGAAGATGAAGTATGGAGAGCTCAGGGTAAGGGTATATATAGGGTACGGGTGAGGAAATGACTGAAGGATGTGGTGTTAGTCATCAGTTGTTTTTAACGACCGTTGACATGGTATTATCCTTTCAGACGTTGAAACAGCTGAAGTCGTGGTGTTAGGCATCAGTAGTTTAGAAAATACTGAAGACTGTGGTTTGGACTTCAGGTGATTGAAACAACTGAGGACATGGTGTTTGTCATCAGTAGTTATGAAACTACTGAAGACAGTGGTTTTAGTCATCAGCTGTTGTAAACAACTGAAGACTTGGTATGGTCATCAGTAGTTATAAAAACTACTGAAGACGTGGTTTTGCTTCAGTTGTTTAAAATGAAACAGCAGTGGTACAAACGACTGAGGAGAAAGTTCTCGTCAGCTGTTTTCGTCAATTCTTAGCTTTTCAGCTGTTTCAAACTGTCCTCAACACATTCATCAGTCTTTATGGCTGATTTCAGTTGTTTCATAGGACATCAGTACTTATCTGTTTTTACTGATTTCAGTAGTTATGACTGCATCAGTAGTTGTAACTACTTCAGTAGTTTAGAACAGATGAAGTACTTCAGTACTTGTGAGAACTTTTAGCCATCAGTAGTTATAAAAACTACTGAGGTTAAAAGAGCTCATCAGTACTTATATGTGACAGGCACTCATGATCATCAATATGAATTACTGAGATCATCAGTAGTTGTCACCTATTCTAGCTGCAGCATACCAAGCCTTAACACCAGGTTTTGGAAAGTTGAACTGTCCAAAGGCTTAGTAAAGATGTCTGCAAGCTCATCAGCACTGGGCACAAACTTAGGATCAATCAGACCTTTTTCAAAACAATCTCTTATAAAATGATGTCTGATCTCTATATGTTTGGTCCTAGAGTGCTGGACTGGATTTTTGACAATGCAAAGAGCTGAAGCACTATCCATTAACAATGGAGTCTTAGTCTCTGTAATGCCATAATCCAAAAGTTGGTTTTGAAGCCAGAGTACCTGAGATGTACAGCTTGCAGCAGCAATGTACTCAGCTTCCGCAGTGGATGTAGCAACTGAGGTCTGTTTCTTGCTCTGCCAAGAAATCAAGCAGTTGCCTAGGAATTGGCATCCACCAGAAGTTGATTTCCTGGTCAACTTACACCCTGCATAGTCACTGTCAGAAAAAGCAACTAATTTACCAGAATGGTTGGTAGAATACCATAAACCTAGAGATGGAGTGCCTTGCAGATATCTAAAGATCCTCTTGACTGCAATCAGATGAGACTCTTTAGGTGCAGCCTGAAATCTAGCACAAACACATGTAGCAACATAATATCTGGTCTAGAAGCTGTTAAATACATCAAGGACCCAATCATACATCTGTAAAGTGTTTCATCAACCACTTTACCTTCTGATCTAAGTCCAGTTGTGTGGTGCTGCTCATGGGAGTAGAACAGGGCTTACAGTTTTGTAAATCAAACTTTTGCAAAAGATCTTTTGTATATTTGGATTGATGAATAAAAATTCCATCAGCCTTTTGTTTGATTTGCAACCCCAGAAAGAACTGTAATTCTCCCATGGCACTCATTTCAAACTTCTGTTGCATCAACTTTGTAAAGGCATCACACAACTTTGGATCAGAGGATGCAAAAATAATATCATCTACATAAATTTGAACAAGTAGATTATGCTGCCCAGCTTTCTTAATAAATAAAGTCTTGTCTATGGAGCCTCTAGTGAAATTTTTTCCAGAAGAAAGTTTGATAAGTCTCATACCAGGCTCTGGGAGCTTGTTTAACCCATAAAGAGCTTTATCAAGCTTATACACCCAATTAGGATGTTTGTTGTCCTCAAAGCCTGGAGGTTGACATACATAGACCTCTTCTTTAACTTTTCCATACAAAAATGCACTTTGACATCCATTTGAAAAACTTTAAGTTTTTGAAAAGCAGCATAAGCTAAAACAATCTAATTGCTTCCAGTCTGGCTACAGGGGCAAAGGTTTCATCATAATCAATACCTTCTTTTGTGCAAACCCTAAACAACCAGTCTGGCCTTGTTCTTAACAATAAGCCCATTTCATCAGTTTTGTTCCTAAACACCCATTTAGTGCCTATTGCACACTTACCTGGAGGTAGAGGAACCAGTTCCCACACTTGCTGTTTCTTGAACTGAAGAAGCTCAAGCTGCATGGCATCAACCCATCATTGTCCTTTAAAGCAATGTGATAATTCTTTGGCTCTTGCTGACTGATGAAGAGAGCATAGAAGCAGAAATTTGACAATTGACTTCTTGTTGATACACCAGCAGTTATATCACCAATGATTGAGACATGGGGTGATTCTTCAGATCTTGATATACAATGAGATCTGTGCAAGTGTTTGTAGCCGGTTCAGCAGCAACAGATGGTGATGGTGTCATTTCCTTGAAACCAATCAGTGGATGGTAATTCAAAGGAAGTTGAATTCGAAGAAATCTCATCAGCATTTGTTGTGGATGGTGCTACTGGCGCTACAGGAACATCAGGTCTAGTTGAATCAGGCAGCTGATCACTAAACCTGAAGAGGTGAGTACTGCAATCATCATCACATCAGCAGTACCACCAGGTGGTGAACTGTTGACAGGAGCAACAGCAGGAGTTTGATAAGGAACATATTGCAGTATGTCCAGATCAAATAACTCCACAGGACTTTGTGGAATCTTGTCCTTTGGAGATTCATTAAACTTAACATGTAGAGTTTCTTCAACCATCTTTGTTCTGCAGTTGAAGACTCTGTATGCTTTGCAAGTAGATGAATAACCACAAAGTATCCTGCATCCACCTTAGGATCAAATTTGTGGAGTTGATCCTTTGTGTTGAGAATAAAACAGGGACACCCAAATGCTTTGAAAAATGAAATCAGTGGAGCCAAATGATGGAGAACTTCATATGGAGTCTTCATCAACCTCTGATTTACTAAACTCTATTTTGCACATAACAAGCTGTGTTGACAGCTTCAGCCCAAAAGGTCAATGGCAAACCTGAGTCAGCCAGCATGGACCTTGCAGCTTCAATGAGGGTCCTGTTCTTTCTCTCCACTACTCCATTTTGTTCCGGAGTCCTTGGAATGCTAAACTGCTTTTGATTCCCTTTGAGAGATAGAAAGTCATCAAGTGTATGATTTCTGAACTCAGTTCCATTGTCACTCCTGATACACTTGACAGGAAGGGAATACTGCTTCTCAATGTACAGCACAAAGTGGATAATCTTCTGAGCAGCCTCATCCTTTGAATGTAGAAAGAAAGTCCATACAAATCTGGAGTAATCATCCACAATTACCAGACAGTATCTCTTCTTTGCCATGCTCATTACTCTCACAGGACCAAATAGATCCATATGCAGTAATTGCAAGCAGGCAGTGGACTTGGACACTTCAATAGGAGGAAATGAGACCTTGTGCTGTTTTCCTTTTAAACAAGCAGTGCAAGTTTCATCACAGTGTGGACTCCTTTATTGGTAAGCCTCTGACTAAACTATTGTGGCTAAGCTGATTCATGTTTTTGAGATTAACATGACCAAGCCTCCTGTGCCATAGTTTAGATTCTTGAAAAGAGGCTTTGGAAAATAGGCAAGGATTACCTTTGAGATCTCTTTTTAGAGAGATCTAAGGCATACACTCTTCCTGTCCTGTTGGCTTTCAGGAGATGTGATCATCCAACACCTTGTCAATCAAGGGCAAAACTTTTGATGACAGAATCCTACAGTTTTGACTTGTGAAAAGGGCAACATGGCCTTTATCACACATTTGACTGACACTCAAGAGGTTGTACTTGAGATTTTCCACATGATTAACATCATCAAATTTGATTTCTCCATGGAGACAAAGCCTTACCGATGATGTAACCCCTAGCATCATTGCCAAAAGAGACAAATCCCTCTTTCCTTGAGAGTAGTCATGAAGAAGAGAGATGTTCCCAGTCATGTGCATGGATCCCCCACTGTCTACATACCAGATGCTATTTTGGCATGTTGAAGAACCCTGCAAAAATAAACAATCAGTTAGTTTTAGAGACCCAAACCTTTTTGGTTTTGGGCCTGGTCTCATCAATAGATGGTAAACTAGCATGTTATTTGTAACAACAGCCTGAGAGGAAGAAGATGGTGCAGAAGAGGAGTCCTTTGGCTTAGACCTCCTTTTCTGTGGTTTCAACATAGGAGAATCTAGTTGGTTAACTCTACCCAACAGATGTTGTACCATCATCACCAGCTGTGTCTGATTTTGTGATAAAGCTTTCAGCTCATCAGAACATTGCTAGTGGAGTTAGATAAGGTCCTATGTTGCACCTTCTCTTTTGAGCACCCTCAGCTGTCACCTGTTTAACACTTCCTTTTGAATTGCTTAAGGACTTAAGGGTTACAGGATTTGATGTTGCTGATACAAATGTGGTCTCAAACTCATTTTCATTTTTACCATTTTCTCATTAATTTCTCCTTTTGTTTGAGTTTGGAGCCTCTTTTGTACCAACAATCATCTGTAAGATGATTGAACAAACCACATACTTCACATGGTTTCTTCTTCCTTAGGTTGATCATTAACTAAAGATGATGAAGCAACTGAAGACTTGTTCTTCAATGCTTTGGAAGCATTGGTTGCTCTTAACAGCATCTTTAGTAGTCTTCAAACTCTTTCTACTGCCAGTTTTCTTCTCTTCAGTACTGACAGCAGTTGAAGTTTGAACTTCAGGAGTTGAATCCTGCTCTCCAGTCCTTTCAGGACCTTCAGGATTGACTCCTGAGTTGATCAACATATGATCATGTGAATGTCAGCATTTGGACCATCAACATCAGCTGATAGGTTCAAAGAGGACTTGATACTGACTGCTACTTCTGATTGTGCTGTATCAGAAGGTAGATCACATGACTTGATGGATTGGTTATCACTCTCACCATCAGATTCTACCTCTTCTCTTGGGGTAAAATCTGTAGGTGGAGCAGTGTGATTGTATTGTAACAATTCCAAACTTCACGTTTGAAGCAGATTGCTTACTAAGAAGCATTTCAAAACCTTTGCATGATTGTACCCATCTATCACACTCGACCTGGGTAACTGCAAGGGTTTCTTTGAGATCTTTGTACTTCTCTAAAAGTACATCTTCTCTAGCCTTATCATCAATTATTTTGCAATTCAGTTTATAAACCTCATCATTTTTATCTTTGAGCACAAACTCAAACTCAGCTTTGTTTTTGGAAATTCTTGTTCTAGCTCAATGTTCTTATTAATTAAAGCTACATTTGCTTCTCTATGGAAGCAAATGCTGCTATGCATTGTTCAGAACATAATTTGGCTTTTGCCTCAGAGGATACCTGTGATACCTGAGGTGTAGAGGCATTGGAAGATGAAGTATCAGCAGACTCCAAAGCCATAAGAGCTAGATTCCCAAAGGGACTATCACCACCATGTTGACCAGCACCTGAGAACAGTTGATCATGACAGACAAGTCATCTGGTAAACTGCTCCAGTCAACAACTCCTGGGGTGAAGAAGCTGTGTTGTTGAGATGAAGATTGTTGATGAGATGGGGAAGGCTGAGGTTCTGGTAATGCATGAGGTTGTGGTGCCATAGGAACTGAACTTGACTTGACTGTGGCATGTAATAACAAGGGTACTGATAAGGCATTTGACCCTGAGGAACAAAATATGCCGGAGATTGTTGAGGATGATGGCTAGATGTGACAGGATGTTGCCCTCTGTTTTGTTGACTATTGCCAGGGAAAGTCACAAAGGGTGCAGGAGAGTTAGATCCAGATGATCTACATTCTCTTGCAAAGTGCCCAAGCCTGTGGCATTTATGGCACTTCAACTTACTCTTGTCAAACCAACTTTGGTTTTGCCAGAGAGTCCTGGGAATTTCCTTCCAGTTCTTTTGTAGAACTTCTGAGATCTGATATTTATCAAGGCCATTTGGCTCAAAATATCCATCTCTTCTAAGTCATCATCAGCAATCCCCTTGAGATCATCCATGATGAAACATAAATTGTCATTATTACCACCAGTAAACTGACCATCAACACTTACAAATGCAGAATTAGAAGTGCTCGAAGAGAAATTAATATGCTCATCATACTGGCATTCAGATGCAGCATATTCGACTCATGACCCACCAAGGCAGTGTTGCCTTGAATAAAGTCTTCAGTGAGCTTTCCAGATGAAGACAGTTTCTCTTCTGTTCTATCTCTCTCTCAAAAGTGAGCAGTTTCCCATGGAGTTGGGTGAGAGATAGTTTGTCCAAACTTGCACTGGGCGTAGTAGGACAATAGTATATGTGTCCCATCTCTCAGGCAGTGATCTGAGAAATCTGTATTCATCTGAATATGGTGTATTCAAGTTTGACCATTTTTAGTTCAGAGATCAAACAAGAAAACCGCTCATATTGTTGAGTCAGTGTCTCACCCTTTCTATGAGAGAATGTCTCATATTGTTGGGCAAGAATTTCTCTATTATTTGCCAAGACCTCATCTGTTCCTCCAAATTGTTCTTTCAAAGCAATCCAGAGGTCATGGGCAGTTTCATGATGCATTAGCCCAGAATAGATTTCATTGGGCAAAGCCATGGCCAGAATTCCATGGGCTTTTGCATCAATCTCAAGCAACTTTTTATCCTCATCTGAATATTGCTCCCTCCTCTTCGGAACCATTTGATTGGTTTCCGGGTTATTCACCATAGGCTTGTGTGGACCATGTACCACTGATGTCCAACACCCTGCGCTGTTACAGACAGGTGATGGAGCATACGTCTTTGCCATATGTTATACTCATTCCTAACCAGCATAGGAGGCTTGGTTGAGGAACAGTATTGTGAGGATCATTGGAGGGAGTGGTCATTTTCAGTTCAAAAACAGTTTAGTTCAAGTTTAAAAAGTTTTAGACAAAACACAACAACAAACTCAATGAGAACCAAGAATAAGATCTCAGGATGAATGAGCAGAAATACAGAAAATTCAATCTCTATAACGTTTCTTGCAAAAACAAAAGCTAATTCAATCAAACTTGGATCTAGAATAGCAGTTTCAATGATCAATTATTAGATCGATCAATGATTAACCTGCTCTGATACCATTTGACAGGATCAGTGATCACAAGTTTGATGTTTATCAGAATGTAAAGCAGCGGAATACACAAACGAATTAGACAAATTGTAGCAAGCAAACAATATATGTAAGCGTTAAGATCGCATACGGTTATAGGGAGAGAATATGAATTTCTGATTTCTAGGAATGTTTATAGAGGAGAATATTCTAATCAAATCAATCAAACATTCCATTCAATTGCTCATATCGCTCAATGATTACAATGGGTTGTCACTCCTTATATAGAGTGCAACAGTCACTGCAGTTATCACGGAAAGTGACAACTGGCAGATCAAATACAGAAATAACTAAATCTTAACAACTACTGAAATGTTCACAACTACTGAGAACATATCAGCAGGTTAAGTACAAAATATAAAACTACTGAAACTACAACGACTGAAGAACAAGCTCTTCAGTCGTTTTACAAAACTACTGAAACATAAAACATAAAACTACTGATATCACAACTACTGAAGAAGTACTCTTCAGCAGTTGTGACAAACTACTGAGGCTTCAGTACTTGTCTTCAGACTTTGACCTTCAGGCGTTTCATCAGCTGATGACTTCAGTAGATATCATCAGCTGATGTCTTCAGTCTTTGTCTTCAGACTTGTACATCAGTTGTTGATCTTCAGTACTTGTGAACTCTTCAGCTGTTGTACTTCAGTACTTTGGTCTTTCAGCTTCAGCACTTGTGTTCTTCAGCTGTTGTACTTCAGCACTTTGGTTCTTCAGCTGTAAGGTCTTCAGCACTTGATCTTCAGCTGTTGAAGTCTTCAGCACTTGTCAAACTACTGATGAGTCTTTCAGCAGTTGTTTGATACCGTGTGGGACTTAGAGATTTTCTGATCTTGGCTCATTGGGTTCTTTTGGTCCAACAACCTGGGACCATATTTATAGGCATTTATGTTTATGTTAAGGAAACAACTAATCTCTTGGAGTCCGTGATTGACTTGTTCAATGAAACACTTATATGATACAAGTCTTTGTTCTTCGCATCTACCTTGTTCTTCCGTACTTTGTTATTCCGCAGCTACCTTGTTCTTCCGCAACTACCTGTTCTTCTGTAGCTACCTTGTTCTTCCGAAGGTACTTTGTCTTCGAAAGCAACTTTGTTCTTCTGAAGGAACTTTGTTCCTGAAGCAACTTTGTTCTTCAGAAGGAACTTTGTCTTCAGTAGAAGTCTTCACTTCAGTTTTTCCATGTGCAATGTTGTTCATCAGCGAATACCGATGTTCATCCATAGAAGATCTTCGGATGAAATTCTTGTAAGAAAGATATCTACGGAAGAACAAAAATGTTCATCCGTGGATATTTCTTACACTTAGTCAATTTCTGAAATTGATCAAGTATAATGTTTGTACCTACAATTATACAAATAAATCAACTCACATATGGGTTAACCTATATAGAATAATGAATTATAAATATTCATTACATGTATTGATTAAAGTTACAAGCCTATACAAAATGATATAGACCTATTATTCCTAGATCTAATAGAGGTAATGACCCATATGAAAGACGGGACGGGGGTTATTATGTAATTAAAATTGTAACAATTTAATAATAATGTACCATTAATAATAATACAATACTTTACATTTAATAAGAGTTTTTTTTCGAACACTTTTAACGTACTTGTTTTAATTAACATCCACGACTTATCAAATACCATATGTTCGGTAATAGTATGAATCGCTAAAGCATGTGTAGATATCCATGATAATCTGAGTGCCTATATCATTAAACTCACCAAGGTCATGATAACCCTAAATACTATCATTGTGATGTTTTCGTATATAAATCAAAATTGAACCATGGCGAAGCGCAGGCTAATCCGCTAGTATTTACATTAAGTTTAATTTAGATGAAGATAACCTAACAAAACCTATTTTTTGACGTTTATCTCTAACATACTACACCAATAAACCTATTTGACGGTGCCAAAAGACCCAAAAGATCATCACATGTCAACCATTTTAAAGTTACCCCATAATAACATGTATCAAAAGGTAAGAAATAACTTTAATTGTAATAATAGCTTCACAAACAATAAGATGAGATGATACAATCATTGATTTAGTGATTAACATTGAACCATGCTTTCAGGAGAAAAACTTGAGGTAATTTATTAAATGAGTGAGAAATTGAACAAACCAAAAGTACACCTGTTGATAATGTTATGGTGGGTAAAATGTAACTTAAGACTTAGAAGGTGACACCATATAAGAAATAATCAGAATCAATGAATAATAGAGTCAAAAAAACTTACCAAAAAATCAACCATTAAAAGATTGAAGGGTGCCAAATCAGATACCAACACAATGCTTGTTGAATAGAGATGGAAAATTCAGTTCTATTATACTTATATCTAATGGGACAAAAGAGTAAAATAAAAACTATATACGTAAAACATGAGACCAAACAAGTCGAAAGTGGACAACCGAATATTTTTAATAAATCTCCTAAATCGTTTTGTTCAAATTATTATCAAAATAGTATATTCTTTTATAATCACATAAAACTCGTACTTATACAAATTCCAAAAAAAATTAGTGAAGAGTTGTTACAACTCAATCTGGTTTATTTCAACCCATACACAATAACACAAACTTAATCATTTTAACTCAAATCTAATTCCCCAGACCAACCCATTTGGCCACCTATTTTGTGTAAGACTAGGTATGATGGTGGCTCATATCCTCTATTTTCTATAGCTAGAACAAAAAAAGTTTTAGATTATAAACAACATGAGTAGCATGAGGAAAAAGAAGGAGATACACTAAAAATTATATACCTTAAGCCTACGAATGCGTAACATGTTTAATCAATATAGAAAACAAGAAGGGTGCCATATAGACCCGGTATAGGGACCTTTTCAAGGATGATAATAGAAGCTATATATCATCTACAAATCAATGGTGAATGATGACCATAGAAAATGAAAATGAAGGTAGAGAAAATTTCAAATTTAGTAATTTTGAGAGGTAGTAGTTTAGATATTGCAGCGCTCAAGATATACACGAAACTGTGTTGAAACTGGAATGTCGAAAAATAATACCACAAAAGAATATGAAACCATATAGGCCAGCTTGAGCATACTCAAAGAAGGATCTGCACAATTACGTAAATAAAATTTCAGATTAGGGTATAGATTTCCTAGTGGTAAAGGGTTCAAAGCATATTAATGAACACCATTAGAATAAAACATTATGATTACATAATAAATTGGTAAACAAATGAAGAATGCCGAGTAATATACCATTGCGAAATGCTTAAGAAAATTTGTAGACAGTGAAATATTCAATCAAAATATCATAGTCCATAGTATAAGAAATTTCAACCCTGTCAACAAATGAATAAAACAAGTAATGAATTTTGTTTTTTATACCTTTTGGTTCAATTCACATAAAAAATAATGAAGGACAAATCATATTTTATTTATCTTTGGTATGTATTCCATTATGCAAATGACATGATTGCAATATTCAATTCACATAAGCCACATGACTAATTACTATGTAGTGCGCAGTTGGAAAAAGCAATAAAATATTAAAAATAAGTTCTTAGATTTAAGAAGATAAATTGTATGCAAAGATATAATTGTAAGTGAAATCTTATTGACAACAAGCTGATCAATAACAATTTCAAAGTTGAAACAAATCCTACATACCAATAATATAACTTAAGGATAACTCATGTATATATTGAATTTAAAATGTCAAACATGAATGAAAATAAATACACCAGTTACTTTCTTCAAGAAGAGCGTTAGCATCTAAGGTGTAATCGAATCCACATTTAAGTTATTACTTGTCTAAATATTAGAACTTGTTGGAAGAAAAAAGATAGCATCAAGACCATACATATAACTCACTATAATTTGAGTTCAACTGAAAAAAGGTAGGCTCATCACATTTACTAACTTGTTAAGCTGTCACATCTTTACTTTACGATTAACTATGTCAAATTACACTTTTTTTAACAAACAAAAAGTGAACCATTTGTAGGTGTGAATAAAGTGTTTTGCCTAAATAGAGATCCAACAAATTATAATAAATCTAGAAAAATGTGTGATTTTCATAAAACAGGTTGATCTAATTTTCATGGGCTATTCATTTTAAAAGAAAAATGTTATAGGGAAGGGTGAATGTATCTCACGTTATGCCTGAATGTATTTGAATGACACGTCGTCAAATGACAAATTATTTTGTGAATATAAAAAACTAAGGTGTTACAAGATTTAATGATTCATCTAACCAAACAAATGTGATAGCATGACAACACCTTGCGGTGCAAATGATTGTTAGAACCTATTTGTCTTTAACACACACAAAAGTAGTAACGAAGATATACACCAAACATCAGCTCTGGTGTAAATGAAAATGCAGAAATAATCAATTTCCATATATCCTGTCACAAAAATGATTAGAAATCAACAAGTAGCTCAAGATGTTTAAACTTCATTAACATTAAGGGCCTCACTACTCAAGCTTGGATGTTACTTTAACTAAACACATGTACATCACAAATACTATTATAAGTATTATCTGCCTGTAAAACTATTTAGATTTTGTACTCTTATTTTTAAACCATAAACAAGCTTTAAATTTCATAGCACGAACACATATCCCACGGATCTAAGATTAAAGGATCAATTTGTGTCAGCAACCTATAATGTTACTAATGCAAAGGGCTTATTGTTGTAGTTTTGGGAGCTATAAGATTGAATGAATTTATGCTTATTATAATTTCAATATTAAAACTTGAGAAATGAATGAAAGCTGATTTGGAATTTTGATCACAAGTTAAAATCAATGTCTAATTATGTTTTCATACATAAATAAAAATCCGAACAAAAATGAAAATGAAACGTGATAAAAGAATTTAAGTTTGTTTGAAGGACCTTGGATCCCAAGTAGGATCGTAAACAAATAACACACTACCATATAATTGTCTTAATGATGATGATTAAGCTGCCATTAAACCGCCTTGATTTTGAGGGACCCGGAATTGAGGGAGATGAACTAACTAGAATTGAAGAAGATGAATTGAGTGTCTTACAAGGTATAGTATCAATCGAGCGTTTCAAGCGTTGATTACAAAGATACATATGAGAATTAATATGTATGGATGAGAAATCAAATAAGGAGTTTAACGGATTGCAATCATTGCCATTGAATGGAGGCGAGGATAATGGAGATCGATGAATGCGAGGGCAATGATGGTAAGGGAGGAGAAAAGACTGGTATATAATAATATGTCTTATTTCAATACTATCCTAAGAGCATTCACATCTTGTTCATTGTATTTTTGTGAGTGTATTCTAATTATATGGAGTGTTTACCAGTGAATTAGAGATAAAATATTATCATTCATTTGTATATTGTTCAACCTTGATTATTTGTTTTAAATATTTCAAAAATGGTTGAAAAAGTAAATGATAAAGTTATAAAATAATAATATTTAATTAAAAAAAGAAAAAATAATGATTTTTAATATAATCATAAAGGTGGAGATAAAGAGGGTGATGGGGAACACCACTCCGCATCACACCAATTTGGTTGGGGCACTCACACCACATCATACCACAATAATTTTTTAAAATTTCTTTCCTAAAATTTAAAACTACAATAAAATAAAAAACTAAATAATAATAATAATAACAATTATTATTATTATTATTATTATTATTATTATTATTATTGTTGGATCTTATATGCCCAAGACACATACAAGATTGATGTGGTTAGTACGTTATGATCCAAGTTGGGTCATACCCATAACAAGCTATACAAACACCAATAAATGTTATTTGTTGATGAGATAATACAAATAAATATTGACATCAATTTAGAAAATGAGTTTTCTAAAATGTTGCTTTGTAATAGAACAATATTATATGGATAATTTGTTCATGAGAAATTATTTGTTACATTATTAAGTGAGTTAAATAATAACAAATAAAAGTGTGTTAGTGTTATAAAATAAAAGAGGTTTTAATTTTATAAAATAATGGCTTAAGAGTGTAATATTATTTTATAAAAATTAAAATGAGGGGAACCCATTTTCCTTTTGAGGATTTTGGCCGCCCAAGTGGCATAAGGAGCCTCTTTTGTGTCTTGGTCTTTGTAAGACTTTTACTTCCTTGCACTCTTCCATCTTTTTGACACATTCTCTCACACACACTCAAGTAAGAACTCTCTCCACAAGGCTGAAATTTTCGGATTCAAGGAAGAACAAAAGCTGAAATTTTGGATTCATGAGGAGCCAAGGAAGAGAGTTCTTTGGTGTTGCTCTCCTAACAAGCTTGGTGTTTGGAAGGGCTTGTGGGTATACAAGCTTGAGGTCTTCTTTTTTGGAGGCTGCACATTCAAAAACATCATCTCCTTCATCTTATCCATCTACAATGTCTTGTTCAAGAAAGGTTGTTTCAATGAACTTCCTAGGGTTGTTTTATGGTTGATAGCATACTATTTCTCATATATTTTTATGATCCTTATTCTTGGGTTTTGTTATGCTTTAAAATGGTGAAAATTTCAGATTGGTAACCATATGTTTAAACCTTTATCAGCTATGTTTTTATAGTTTAAATGGTTAAATTAACTTTGATTTACATGAAACAAAACCCAACAATGTCATCTAGAGCCGGATATGTGGAATATGTGCTTCAAAATTTCTTGAAAAGTTAGTTTTCATGGACTTTTTCAACCCAGTAGGGGTTGTTTTGTTGTGGATGTATGAATCCCTTATGTTTCAAGGTTTGATCTTGCATGTTTTAGTATAAACCTTGAAAGAATTACATCAAACGGTTGATTGTGTTGTTTGGACAAAACCCTAACGTTTTGGTTCATGTTGGCCAGAACTTTAAGGTTATAATAAGGGATTCATTGTTGTTATTGGATGTTGAATAGTTTCATATTTTAGTGCATAACATAGCCTTGGCCTTATGTGCTTTGGATTTGGTTGATTGTTGTAACACCCGGTTATTTATCTATTTTGAAGCCAACGAATGAAGAAAAAGAAATAAAGTCCAAAGTCGAGGGACCAAACTCGCCTACGAGAGAAAGTTGGGGAAGTGGGAGTATTTAAGGGAGAGGGCAACACCCTCTCCCCACACCAATATTTCAGCCAAGAAAAGAGAGGAGAAGAGAGAAAGAAAGAGAAGAGGAAAAAGTGTTGGTTCGGGTTGGTTCGAGTAGCCAAAATCGTTGAGAAGCAAGTCAAATCGAAGCTCTACTCGTTGTGGTCACTTGTGTGAGTTCTAAGACCCCTCTTTTAAACGTTTTTGAATGATTTGGGGCTGGAAAATATTTGAAACTCGGGTTTTTGAGTGTGTGTATGTTTGACCCGTGTGTGTATGTTTGACCCGTTTGTGTATGTGTATGTATGCATATGATGCGTTTGAGTCTTGATTGTGAGCTTATGTGTGCTTGAATGGTGTTGTGGTATGCATCCCTGAGGTTTAGGATGGTCGATTTGGGCTTAGAATGGGTTTAGATGAGTTTGGAGGCTGAAAACCCTCGGCTGCAGTCGGGATGAACTGCATTCTGCATCAGCTAGGGCTAGGCGACCGACTGGAAACCGAAAGGAGGCCATACGGCCGAATAGGGTGCGATTCGGGTCCATTCGCACGATTGAGGTCCATTCGCACGATTGAAAGGCCAGTCGCATGGAGGTGATGCGATTGGAGGTCTAGCCGCATAAGTGCTCATCCGCATTAGTCCCATTCGCATGAGGTCCATCCGCATTAGTCCATTCGCACGAATAGGTGTTCATTCGCATGAGTGTTCATCCGCATTGGTACATTCGCGTGATGTTCAGTCGCATGGAGGCCATGCGACTGAAGGGCGCCCATACGCACGAATAGGGCTGTTACACCCGAGGAGAAGTGTAGCTTAACTTCTAACTTTCGGGTGAAAGTGTAGATGTAAGTTCTGACGTAAAGGTTTCTGTAAGTTCATGTAGGGCGATGATTGAGACCTTAGAGAGCATGTAGGGCATGATGATGATGATGTTGCGTGTTTATGCATGATGCATGTTATGTATGTATGATGTTGCCTTCTATGACGTGATGACTGTTCATGTTAATGTTCCTTATTATGATGTATGTTTATCTTTCTGTGGCTTTACGTGTTGTAAGGATTCCTGAAGTCTGATGCAACCCAAAACTGCCTAAGTGTTTCAGCAACATGCACTAAGTACTGAAGTGAAGAATGCTTCGGAAGAATTACACAAAGCATTAGAAAATACTCTAAGTGTAATATCTTCCGAAGCCAAGACCAATATCTTCCGAAGCCTAACATGAAGTCTTCCGAAGCTTGAAGAGACAAAGTCTTCCGAAGCTTCAACCTATGAAGACAGATTTCTTCCGAAGACTTTTAGTACACATGCTTTATCTGATGTACTGTTCCATAAAGCACCTTTTCCGCTGCGTCTCTGATAAGTCACCAACTTACAAGAGTTGGTGAAAAGGTCCATGCTTTTGGTAACTGTACATTGAGGTCTTGAGTCTGAAACTTTCCACTTTATGTACTTTATCCTTTTTGTAATGTATAAGGATGAGCTATGGCATGTCATAGTCACAAGGTCAAAAGGCAGATATGCCTTTTGATCCTACAATTGATTTTGTTAGTGTCTAGTCAATTGTATCCAGCTGGCTTTCATAGTATAGCCGGCTGTAGGTTGTAGTATAAGTATTCCAAGTTCTTGTATCTTTCCATATGCTTTGTAACACTTGTAAAAGAACTTGAGAAAGCAATATACTGCTCCCTTGAAAACTACTCTCTTGTTCTGTCTTTGCTTTACTTGTGTTCTCTGCATCACCTTTGGTTACCTAGTTCACTGTTTGATTAAGATTTAGTTAATCTCCTCATTGTGTTGTTGTGTTGTAATTGTGTTCAAGCCCTTGAACGATCCTGCAATTGGTATCAGAGCTTTCAGGCTCGTGATATAAGATCTAACCATCTCAAGATCCCTCACACACACAAAAACTAAACTTTTCTCAAATGGCTTCCATCTCAAAGACTGATATGGAGACTGGAACCATGAACAAATCCCCATTGATCACTCTTGATGACTTCGACACTTGGTGCATGAGGATGGAAGGCTTCATCAGGTCTCTTGACTCAAGAATGTGGGAATCTGTTGAATATGGACCTTTCATACCTAGCACCCCCTCTGCTACCGGTGCTGGTATGATTCCTAAAGATGTGGCCAACTACTCAGATGAAGATAGGAAAAGAGTAGAGATTGACAGGAAGGCCATGACTGCTCTTCAGACTGCTATTCCAAACTCTGTGTACAGAGGTTTTAAGAAGTGCAAACAGCTAAACAGCTGTGGGATGCACTGAAGCTGATGTATGAAGGCTCCTCTGAAGCCAAGGAGAACAAGAAAGATCTTCTGAAGCAGCAGTTTGAAAATTTCACCTTTAAACAGTGAAACCATGACCCAACAATACTTCAGGTATGTTGAGATTGTGGATACCCTTGTGGATGGAGGAGTTCCTCTTGAGAACAGAGACATTGTAAGGAAGTTCATGTCCTCACTTCCTAGGCAATGGACACACTATTGTGTGGTAATCAAGAGGACTGAGAACCTTAAAACTCTTACTCTGACAGAGTTATATGGGATTCTCAGTGGATACCAGATGGAGATGAACTTACAAGGTTCATCTGGCAACTCTAACAATCAAATGGGTTCAGCCCTTCATGTGGTTGAAAGGGACAGCATAGAACCCCAACATCATCTCCTATGCTACCCTGACAACTCACAAAAGGGTCCTTTCATCACCTTCCCGGAGACACCAAGGAGAACTTTACTCAAGGAAGTCCATTCCAAGAGACAAGTTCTTCTCAAGCCTTTGTGTCTGCAGATGAAAGCTGTGGAAATTATCTCTTCACTCTTGAAGATCTAGACTGTATCCATCCAGATGACCTGGAATACATGGAGATAGTTCAGCAGATGGCTCTTCTCACTCACAGAGCCAAGAAGTTCTACAAGAGGACAGGAAGAAAATTTCCAAGCAATGCTACCAGTGAAAGTTTGGCCTGGATAAAAGCAAAGTTAAGTGTTACAATTGTAACCTTATGGGTCACTTCGCCAGGGAGTGTAAGGCACCCAGAGCAAATGGGGGTCAAACACAACTCAGACCAAACTTCACCAACAATACCCCTCAGGCTGAGAAGACAAAGCAACATGCTGCGGTTGCTGTTGAAGAGGGAGGATTTGACTGGAGTTTTCAGGTGGAGGATGCTTCCCAAACCAAGCATTGATGGCTGATCATGATGAAGCCAAGGTATTAGAACATCTTTGCTCCCCTGAATGCATTGCTAAAGTAAATAGATACAGGTCCTACAACCTAGAGATGAGATCTGATCTTGAGTCATTAAACATATTGAAATCTGACTTTAGAAAGTCTGAAAATGATTACAAGTTAAAGATAGAAGACTTGGAGAAAACTATTTCAGTACTAAAACATGAACAAACAGATTTAGAACTCAGATCCAAGATCTCATCACTAAGTTGACTAAGTGCCAGGCTGAGCTTGTGATCAGCAAAGCCCTGGCAGAGAAAAGTGTTCTTGAAGAAGAGACCTTCAAGAACATGATATCCTCATCCCTACACAATAAGGTTTGTTATCAAAATAGACAGGGACTGGGATCAAATGAGATAGCTCCTCCACACACAATCTTGTCTGTAAGATCTCCTAGGTGTGGAACTTGTGAAGATGAGCTTCCTCTCATAGATCCAGTAAGTGAGGATGATGAAGAAGTGATAGTGAGGAATCCCTCTGAGAAGAGTGAAGAAGAGATTCCTCCAAGGGCCACTATCCTTCTGAGGAGAAGAATTAACTGTGATGACCAAGTCCAAGAGAAAGAACTTGATCAGGAAGAGCAAAAGGAAAGCAAAGAAGGCTCAAGAAATCAAGGCTACCTTTGATGCTAAGCAGAAACAAGTTTTATCTCTGCAGGTTCAAAGCAATAAGGACTGAAGACATCCACCAAAGCCTCTTATCTAAGAGTTCTGGTTCATGTTCAAATCATCTCAGTACAAAGAAGAAGACTGAGCTGCTGTGTACCACTGCTGCACAGCCTGGACCATCAAATTCCAAGAACAGTTCACAGCCCAAGGAACTGTATCTGAATCTACCAAGATGAAGGTGAAAAAGGGATGTGACCAAGGCCAGTCTTGCTCTCAAAAGGAGATTTCTTTGAAGAAGAAAATGCTGTGTGTTATGTGTGAAAGTACTTCTCATATTGCCAAGGATTGTCCATACAATCCTAAAAGTACTATCCACATGACCAATACAAAGACTTCAAAGAATCTCAAGAAGTCTCAAGCTTCGGAAGGAAAGTCTGTTTCCTTCGGAAGCTCCAAACCAAAGAAGAAGGTAAATGGAAAATTACCTTCGGAAGCAAAGTTGGTCTCGGAAGAAAGGAGTTCTTCCGAAGTACTAAAGTCTACTGCAGTGACTGTAGATTCTTCCGAAGTATCAGTCATTAAAACTTGTGAAGCTCCAAAAGCTTCTAAGGTTTTGAAGGTCAAGTCCAAGACTCCAAAGGTGGTGTGGAAGTCTAAGAAAGACCAAATGACTGAGGTTTCTCCATCAACAACAGCCGAAGACCCCTCTGTACAACCATAGGATCTATTACTGTTGCATTACCTTCTATTACACTTACTGAACCCAAGACAAGTAAGGCTTGGGTTTCCAAATGTAACTAATCATTTTCTTTGTGCAGGAACAGCTCAAGACAAACAAGAATGTCTGGATAATTGACAGTGGCTGTTCCAGGCACATGACAGGCGATAGGTCTTTACTTCATAATTTTGAGAGAATTGATGGAGGACCAGTTGCTTTTGGAGGAAATGAAGGTGGTTACATTTATGGAAGGGGCAAGGTCACAAATGGTAAGCTCAGCATTGAGAAGGTAAATTTTGTTAAGGAGCTTGGGTACAATCTTCTGAGTGTATCTCAATTTTGTGATCAGAGTCATAACATGCTCTTCACTGAGCATGAGTGCATTGTTCTCAAACCTGGAGTGGTCATTCCTCATGAGCATATTCTGCTCAGAGCCCCCAGGAAAGGGAACATGTACAAGATGGATTTGCAAGAAACATCTCCCTCTGGAGAAGTTTCATGCTTTCTATCTAAAGCAATAGTGATGAGTCTTTCCTATGGCATAAAAGAATGTGCCATGTAAACTTTAAGAATATGAATAAATTAATTAACATGATCTGGTAACTGGAATGCCAAAGAAAGAGTTTACAAGTGATGATCATTGTGTTGCATGCCTGAAAGGGAAGCAACACAAGGTATCTCACAAGCCTAAGGAAAAGAACTCCATCACTACTCCCCTACACTTATTACATATGGATCTCTTTGGCCCCACCAGTGTAATGAGTTTAGGAAGGACCTTATACTGTCTAGTGATCACAGATGATTTTACAAGATTCACTTGGGTTTTCTTTCTTAGAACTAAAGATGAGACTCCTGAGATTCTAAAGAATTTCATCTTAAAGATTGAGAATCAATGTGATCACAAGGTCAAAACCATAAGATGTGATCAAGGAACTGAATTCAAGAACCAAATCCTTGATACATTTTGTGATGACAAGGGTATTACAAGACAATACAGTGCTCCCAGGACTCCTCAGCAAAACGGAGTTGCTGAGAGGAGAAACAGGACACTTATTGAAGCTGCAAGAACTATGTTGTCTGACTCTAACTCTAACTGCCTATCACCTTCTGGGCAGAGGCAGTTAATACTGCCTGCTATGTGCAAAACAGAGTCTTAGTAGTTAAGACACATGGTAAGACTCCTTATGAACTTTGGCACAAGAGGAAACCTTTCATTGGTTTTCTCAGGTCATTTGGATGTCCCTGCACCATCTTGAATACCAAAGATCAAGTTGCCAAGTTTGCTGAGAAATCAGACGATGGACACTTCATTGGATACTCTTCTCAAGCTAAAGCTTATAGAGTATACAATCTCAGAACTAGAATCATTGAGGAGTCAGCCAATGTGACTTTCAATGAGCACACTCCCAGTGTGGCTGGTTCTGGTCCGGATTGGCTATTTGATCTTGATTTAGTTACCAACTGTTTTAATAAATCTTGTGAGCATGTTTCAGGATCTGCAGAAAATTTAAATACAGGTGATCCTGATCCAAGATTTGAGCTTGGAAGACCTTCAGCTCCAGTTGGAACTACTTCAGCAAATGAGGTTTCTATCAGCACAACAATGACAAATCCAGCTGATACATCTGGCATGCCTTCAAATTCCAGTTCAGAGGCTCTCAACCAGATAAAGACATCTCAATTGCAGAAGATAACAATGGTGATGGTGAAAGTGATCAAGAATCTCTTGATGCTAATAACTATACCATAGATGATAACATCAATGATGTCACACACTCATTGGATCAAGTTAATCTTGATAAGTGTGATAATGTGGAGGATCAATCTTCAAGACCAGATCTAAATTTCTCAAATTTGGATCTATCTCAGCAACTTGCTGTGATCCCTCAGCTAAGGATCCACAAGTCTCATCCTACTACAAACATCATTGGAGATGTTATCTCCGGGGTAAAGACAAGAGGGCAAACCCATGAAGCAAATGTTTGTCTTCACTCTTGTTTTCTATCCCAGTTAGAGCCAAAGAAAGTTGAGGAGGCTCTAAAGGATGGAAGTTGGGTTGAAGCTATGCAACAAGAGCTGCTTCAATTCAAAAGACAGAAAGTTTGGAACCTTTGTCCTCTTCCTCATGGGAAGACTACCATTGGAACCAAATGGGTTTTTAGGAATAAAAAGGATGATAGAGGAATCATCATCAAGAACAAGGCTAGACTAGTTGTTCAAGGATACACACAAGAAGAGGGATTGACTACACTGATGTCTTTGCTCCTGTAGCTAGACTAGAAGCTGTTAGGATATTCCTGGCATTTGCTGCATCCAAGAACTTCAAGGTCTACCAACTTGATGTAAAGTGTGCTTTCTTATATGGAGTGATTGATGAGGAGGTTTATGTCAAACAACCACCTGGTTTTGTAGATCCTGATCATCCTGATTATGTCTGCAAGCTTGACAAAGCTCTCTATGGGCTGCATCAGGCACCCAGGAGTGGTATGAGACACTGTCTGAGTATCTCTGTAAACATGGTTACAGGAGAGGTACTATAGATGGAACTCTCTTCATCAAAGGACAAGGAAACGACATTCTGCTAGTTCAAGTATATGTGGATGACATCATCTTTGGCTCAACCAATTCAAGGCTCTGCAAAGACTTTGAAAAGCTGATGAAAGATAGATTTGAAATGAGTTCAATGGGAGAACTTAATTTCTTTCTGGGAATTCAAGTGAAGCAGGTTGAAGATGGCATTTTCATAAGTCAGTCAAAGTATGTTCAAGATATACTCAAGAGGTTCAACATGACTGATTGTAAGACTGCTAAGACACCCATAGCCAGAAACCACTCCCTTGGTCCAGATCTTGAGGGGGAGTGTGTAGATGAGCACTTATACAGGGCTATGATTGGGTCTCTTATGTATCTTACAGCTAGCAGGCCTGATATCATGTTTGCTACATGTATTTGTGCAAGATATCAAGCTAATCCTAAGATGTCTCACTTAATCACTGTGAAAAGGATTTTAAGATACCTCAAAGGTGCTTCAACACTTGGTTTATGGTATCCAAAGAATTCTAATTTCAATCTGTATGCCTATACAGACAGTGATTATGGTGTTGCAACATGACTGCAAAGTCTACATCTGGGGGATGTCAATTTCTTGGTGGAAGGGTTGTCTCATGGCAATGCAAGAAACAAACCTGTGTGTCTGCATCAACTGCTGAGGCTGAATACATTGCTGCTGCAAGCTGCTGTGCTCAAGTGCTTTGGATTCAAAATCAGATGCTAGACTACGGATTTAACTTCAAAGAGACTCCTATCCACATAGACAACAACAGTGCTATCTCTATCACTGAGAACCCTGTGCAGCACTCAAGGACCAAACACATCAACATCAGGTATCATTTAATAAGAGATAACTATGAAAGGGTTAATTAAACTAGTCAAAGTTCACACAGATGAACAATATGCTGATCTGTTCACAAAAGCTTTTGATGAACAGAGATTTAAGTATCTGATATCAGCTATTGGGATGATTAACTTTGAGTAGATTTTTTCTTAAAACTAATTCTAATTATTTCTTCTTAAAAAATGTGTGTCCTAAGTTGTCTAGTTCATCACTTTCATAAGCTCATGTTTTCTTTGAATGAAAAACTCTTTTTGAAGACTTTCCTTAGATTCTTGAAAATTTTCTGATACTTCGGAAGATAACATTTTACCTTCGAAGAAAATATGTCTTCAAAATAAATGACTGTCTAAGAATTTTACCTTCGGAAGAAGTCAAAATTTATCTTCCGAAGCTTAAAATTCTCAACTTAGACACTTATTCATTTTTAAGGACTTTTTCCTTCCGAAGCAAAAATTACTTTCGGAAGCTTTGTTCATTCTTATACAAAGCTTCCAAAGTTTATTTCTCTTCCGAAGCATAAATCTTTAAGACTCTCAGGAAAATTCTTCCGAAGTCACTTTAGCTTCGGAAGCTTTTTCAATCAAACTTCCGAAGACAAATTACTTTCGGAAGCTTTTCGAACTCCAAGAAAACTACTTTTTGAGCAAAAAGGTAAACTACTTTTTCAGAGGTGGGACCGACATACGGATTTCAAAGTTTATCCTCTTTCATTAAACTTTATCTGAAATCCTTCTCTCTCATATAAACCCAACGGTTTCCCCCCTCTTCTATCATCTGCTTTTCTTCCATACCTAAAACCCAAAGCTTTCTCTCTGAAATTTACTTCCCATTCTTTTCTCTCTTCATCTCTGAGCTACCTCACAATGGCTGACCTTCCACACAGAAATGATCCTCACTTTGCCATGCAGCTACACAGACAACACAATCAGGTTGCTCTGTTATGCTCTGAAAAGATCCTCATTTCTCAGAGGTTTGCCGTTTCTTGTCTTTGTCTCACTACTTCACCTCCCTAACCATTGATCCTCCTCTATATGAGGATCATCTGCTTGAATTCTGGAAGACCTGCCAAGAGGTCATTATGGATGGGGAGAAGGCACTGTCTGCCACAGTGCAGGGGAGAACAATTTTCATCACTCCGGCCATCATCAATCGACATCTTCAGCTGGATGATGAAGCAGGAAGTGTTCTTCCAAAAGAAGCGGTTAATCATTCCTTCGAGCAGATGGGCTATGAAGGAGATTTCTCTGTAAAGACCTTCAGGAAAGGGAAGGTCTCATCCCAGTGGAAATACCTGCTCCATGTGGTTATCCACAGCTTATCAAACAAGCATGGTGGATGGGACCAGATTCCTGAGGATCTCTCCTTTATAGTTCATGGAATGGTTCAGGGGGTCAAGTTCAGGTATTCACAATTTGTTTATACTAATTTACTTGCAAACTTAGACTCCTTAGAATATTACATGTTTCCTAGATATGTTCAACACATTCTTAACTGTGAACTGGGCTCACAGTTGAGGGAAACAGCAATATTCTTAAACTGGGACAGATGAAGCCCGGCATCTTTAAAATTATGAAGAAGCCAACTGTAGGCTTCTCAGGGGTAGAAACAGCCCTAGTCCCAAAAATGTTAGAGCTCATTGCTCAAGGTGACAACATAGCAGTCCAAGCTAGTGTTGAACCCACACCTACTGCTCTCCTACCCTCTTCACAACCTCCAATATTCATCACCTACAAAAGAAAATCCCAACGAACCCCTGCTCAGGCTATTGAGTCTGTGCAGGCCCCCAAATACTCAACCTTACAGGAAGAAGTGGACTCCAGAGCTCCCACTTCTCCTGAGGAGCAAACCACTCCCATTACTTTACCTATCAGGGCTGAGGTTCCTCAAGCTCAACCTGATGAGCTCATTAGCCCAACAACTGTAAGCCTTCACTCTGAGTCTCAACACTCAAGTGAACAACCTTCAGGGGATAGCTACCATCCCCAGCCTTTGGATCTAAACCAACCAATTCCCAACCTATCCTTTTACACTGATGAAGACTTAGGATTCAGTGAGTACCATGAGTCTCTCTTCTCCTCCCCTACTCAAAGAGAGATGAGTACCTCTGACTCTCCTCAGTCTATCCCTCATCAGTCACCTATTACTGAGGTGGACACATCTGAACCTGTTCAGGATGTCCATATGGAAGAGGCTCTCACTTTTGAAAGTGATTACATCATTAAGACCTCAACCATGGCAACTCAGCCCATTGGCATCTTAACTGAGGTTGCCAGTGAGCAGAGGAAAACCAGCAGCCAAGAAACTCAAGCTGGTGGTGAGAGAAGGACTTTGGTCCAATCCTCTCATCCCCCAGTGATTCTTCTGATGAAGATGAGGGGATTTTGAGACTAAAGGTACAAAATTGTCACAAACATGCACCTATCTAGTCTCTAAGGTTAGTCACTTGGAATCTCAGGTGACTACCCTGCAAAACAGGGTCAATGATCAGCAACTCCAGATTTCATATCTGCAGGAAAACTAGCTGAGAGACCTTTAAGGAGAGCTCAACCAGGAACACAAGACCTGTGGAAGTGACTGATTTATCCTCCAGCTCACCTATGCAAGTGGGTGATGCTACCAAAAAGGGGGAGAATGTTATCACAACCACAGAACCTGGGAGTTCTTCAAAGAGAATGGACATAGAGGACTCACCATCCTCACTTGCTGTTGTGCATTCTCAGCAACTTCCTCAAGTTCACATTAATGTGGACTCTATAGACTCTCTCATCAGGAGTCTCTTTGAGGAAGGTATACCAAGGGCTGTCTCATCTCCACCACATGGAACTGGCAACTACATCATCAGATGGAGGTATGATGATGACAGAAGAGCCCTCATACTTCACAGAGTTCAAGGTCAACAAGAAGTCTTTCAGTTCCAAAGCCTGAGCTTCTATGAAGGACTGGATTTAGTCAACATGCCACTTGTCAATCCAAGCAAATCTAGACAAGCTGACAGGCTGGCTCAAAGAATCCAAGACAGGATCCTTGCAGAGTTCTCTCTAAGAAGGAGACTTAGGCAATCAGGCAATGTCATCGGTCAACTGGATGTTGAGGTGGACCCTAAGATTATTTCATAGGGGAAACCTTGGCTGAAGGCCCAGTGGCAGAACCTGAGACCCTTGTCTCACCATCAACACTGCTGCAGAGGTCCAAACTCCATCTGAGACACCTGCTGGTGAAGGTGTTTCTCAGCCTCTCTCTGGCCAGAGCATGGAAGCTACACCAAGCAATGAAGGCCAAGCCTCAATCCACCCTGAGTCACAAAGGTCTGTTGGTGACAAAGGGAAAAGGATAATGACTCCTGAGGAATTGAGGAGAAGAGAGAGAGAGGAAAAGGAGGCTAAGGGAGAAAGTTCTTCTGGGTCATCAAAATTCATGCAAGCTGCAATCAGGGCTGCCCCCAGACCAAATACTCAAAATGATGAACAAAGGGCAGTCAGGATTAATTATTTACAGACCAGGAACTATGATGTTGATGAAATCATCTCCCTCCCCTTAGAAGAGTTGAATGAACTGGCTGACATGGAAGTGTCAAGAGAGATTAAGGAGAAAGAGGATGCAAGGTTACTTCTCCAATTCAAAGAGGAGAAGACAGAAAAGACTTCACAAGCATACTCCCACTCTCTCTCCAGTTCAAGAAAGTCCTGCACAGGAAGATGGCTCCACAAGAACCTCAGGTAGATAAAGAAGAGGATAGAATCAAAATGATAAACTACCTGAGTGCCACAGGCTTCTATCAGGCAAATACACTTCTTCCCCTGTCCTATGACTTCATTGAGTTCGAGTACTTAAAGCAACTTGAGCTTGAGTTAGTCAAAGAAAGAAAAACACCAAAAGGAAGCTAAGGGAAGAAGCTGCAAAGTCAAACCCATCATTCAAAAGAATGCAAAGAAGTCTGCTGACAGACAAAGAATGATGAGCTTCTTGAAGTCATATGGATTCTCCGGAAGGAGACTTGGTCCCATGTCTCTATCTACAATGGATGAGCATATAAGGGTATCAAGCAGAAGATTAAAAGTGGTGAACTCATTGACTTGCACTCTCTTCCAAGTCAAGTCCCACCTGAAGTGGAGGTCAAGTTTGAACAACCAGAGACACCTGAACCAGAACCTCCAGCTGAGCCTCAGCAAACTTCATCTTCTGATCCAAGACAGGGTCAAACTCCCTCTCCTTCTGAACCTGTGAGGGAGGAACACCCAACTGAGAAAGACACTGATGATCAACATGGTGCTGCAGACCAGTCTTCTCAGTTAAAGACATTAAAGAGGAAGAAGAAAATGGCCTCTAAACCAAAGACTAAAAAGAAGAAGCCAAAGTCATCTACCTCTACACCCCAGGCTGAATCAGATCAACCTGAGGAAGTGCATGATGAGGCAGCCCAATCAACTCCTATGCAAGTGGCTCCTCTAGCAACCGAGACACCCATCTTATCCTGGACTTACTCTACCAATCCAGAAAGATGGAATGTTATCAGAGATCAAGGTGTTGAAAATGTCTACTCATGGCAAGACATAATCAACTTACCTCTGCATGATCTCTTTGAAATGAGAAGATACTATGAGAGTCTTGATGATCCTGACCATCAATGAAGAAAGGGATGGTCTTGATTATTCTGAAGACTACAAACATTTAAAGATCTTCTAAGTGTTTTGGTAGCATCAGCCTAGGGGGAGTTTGTAAGGATTCCTGAAGTCTGATGCAACCCAAAACTGCCTAAGTGTTTCAGCAACATGCACTAAGTACTGAAGTGAAGAATGCTTCGGAAGAATTACACAAAGCATTAGAAAATACTCTAAGTGTAATCTTCCGAAGCCAAGACCAATATCTTCCGAAGCCTAACATGAAGTCTTCCGAAGCTTGAAGAGACAAAGTCTTCCGAAGCTTCAACCTATGAAGACAGATTTCTTCCGAAGACTTTTAGTACACATGCTTTATCTGATGTACTGTTCCATAAAGCACCTTTTCCGCTGCGTCTCTGATAAGTCACCAACTTACAAGAGTTGGTGAAAAGGTCCATGCTTTTGGTAACTGTACATTGAGGTCTTGTGTCTGAACTTTCTACTTTATGTACTTTATCCTTTTTGTAATGTATAAGGATGTGAGCTATGGCATGTCATAGTCACAAGGTCAAAAGGCAGATATGCCTTTTGATCCTACAATTGATTTTGTTAGTGTCTAGTCAATTGTATCCAGCTGGCTTTCATAGTATAGCCGGCTGTAGTTGTAGTATAAGTATTCCAAGTTCTTGTATCTTTCCATATGCTTTGTAACACTTGTAAAAGAACTTGAGAAAGCAATATACTGCTCCTTGAAAACTATACTCTCTTGTTCTGTCTTTTGCTTTACTTGTGTTCTCTGCATCACCTTTGGTTACCTAGTTCACTGTTTGATTAATTTAGTTAATCTCCTCATTGTGTTGTTGTGTTGTAATTGTGTTCAAGCCCTTGAACGATCCTGCACGTGTTATAGAATGCATGAAATGAAGTATTATTGTAACGTAAATTGAAAGTTAATAAAAAGTTGGAACCTGATAAAATGCATGCATTGTGAACCGGACAGTATGAAGTCTTGCAAGTATTAGATATCGGGGGTCCTCTTTTGTGATTCGAACCATTATATAAAACCTCTATGACCCGCTTACCTCTATACTTGCGGCATACGCTCTGCTTGTTCATTTTATGACTTCGGCCCTAGTACTAAATAGTTCGGGTGTAGAATATGGTATTCATACGGAAGATATCCTATGCGCAAGAAAATTCTAAGATGAATGAACGAATGAAGAAGATATATAACTATTATTTATGTGTACATATGATGTATGTCACATGAAAGAAAAGGATGGTTTTAAACAAAAAAAGTATGTTTTATTCTATAAAACTAGAAACTCACTCGCACGCTTAACTTTGATGTGTTTTTCCATTGGCATTAATGGTTGCTAATGATGCACGGGCGCTACTCGGCTCTTTTGGTGGCATCCATTTATTTAATACTTTTGTGATGTAATGCAACAATGTGTTTGTAACCGATTAACGCTTATTATTTGGCAAAAGTTTTATAATGAAATGAAATGTCATTTTTGAATGTTCCGCTGCAATATTTTCAAGGCAAATTATTAATGTTTTATGTGCTATGAGAACCCACCGTAAGCGTCCCAGGAATGGGCCTTACAAGTGGTATCAGAGCCAAAGTTTAAGTGATGGGTAAATTTTCAAAATAACCTTAACTTAACTGAGAAGGGACGAAAGGGAATGGGATGCCACTGAGTAGCTGCGTGCCATCAGGTATTTTCGTTAAGCTAACTGGTATTATGTGCGCATGGTATGTGGTTATGTGTTGTATTTAGATTTAAATATGATATAGTCAGGATAGTTAATGCTCGGGGTGTGAAGAGTAAAGTAAGTGGCTAATCACAACTGGCCACTGTAATTAGGGACTTACTATACTTGACATAAACTGAGCTATTCCCTTGAACGACTGTGTTGGTGTTTGAATCTTTCAGTGTGCGTGTGAATGGCTGGCGGTAGATCTTCGAAAGATTCAAGGGGTGGAGGTCACGGTGCTGAACCACGACCCAAGAGAGGAGACCTAGAGTTGAGAAGGTGGTTCATGAAGAACCCGAAACCCCTCCCCGGAGGGTGGTGATAAGAGTGCGAACCTTAGGGCCTCGGTGAAAGAGGCAGTGGTTGAGGAAGTTCATCAGGTCATGCAGACGATCTTGCCGTCTGTAGTGACCGAAGTTATCAAAGCTATAAAAGAAGGGGAAATAAAGGAGAGAAATAGTCCGGGAGGACGGGAGCAACCGGAGCCGGAAACGGTTCTAACTAATGATGAGGAGGAGAAAAAGAGCCCGTGCAAGAGGCGGCATGAGACCGTAACTATGGGGCATTTATGAGATGCAAGCCCCCTACTTTTGACGGTAACGGCACTGCTGTAGCTGCTTACCGGTGGGTGAGGGAGATGGAGGCTATTCTTGAATATCATGAGTGCGGGAGGACCAAAAGGTGAAGTTCACGACCCATTCTTTTGTGGACTCGGCTTTGTGCTGGTGGACAATATAGTCCAAGCCGAGGGTAACTGGCGATAGGAAGGATGAGGTGGGGGGAGTTGAAGAAGATGGTGATTGAGGATTTTGTCCTCAAGAGAGATGGATAAAATAGAGAGAGAGTTCCTGCAGCTTGAGGCGGGAACCATGACACACCAGCAGTACACCACAAATTTAATGAATGGCACAGCTCGTGCCTGCAGTGTGACGCCTCTGTCTTGGAAGATCAAGAGGTATATTCAGGGCTTACCGGTGGATGTTCGAAGGCATATGATCGACGCCCGGCGGCCGTCAGCCGTTTAGGTCGTCGGTCGATTTGGCATGAAGGCTATATGATGAGCGGGAGGTGGTGAACTGAAGCGAGCAAGAAGGTGGTGTTGATCGGAACTGGAACGGGAAAACGTTTGTCCTGGGTGATGCCCCGAGGGTAACAAAAAGGTATGGGTGGATGACCGTCGTGGGGCCACATCCAGTGCGGGGTCAAGGAGGTGTGGCAAGTGTGGAAGGGAGCATGCGGGGGAATGTAGGATGGGATTGAACGCATGATTCAAATGTGGGAGACGGTGCAATCGCAAAGGATTACCTTGCGGGCAAATGTTTTAACTGTGGGAAAATTGTCAATGAGCAAGGATTGTAAGAAGCCGAGGGCTGATGGTTCGGAGTAAAGAAGATAGGTGAAGGACCAGGGAGAGCGCCAGGGCATTTACGATGACACAGGAGGAGGCTAGGACGGATCATGATGTTGTGTCCGGTACGTTTCTAGTGAACCAAACTTTAGCTTCCGTGTTTGTGTTTCAGTGCCAGTAAAATTTTTATTTCTGCTGCTTTCTATGGTAAGCTCTGCTAGTAGTAGATGTGTTGATGCGCCCTTAATGTAGAGACTACCATAGGTAAGTCTACCAGGATTTCTGAGATGATAGAGAACTGTGATGTGGAACTTGAAGTCATAAGTTTCAATGTCAGACCGTTTGTGATGACCTTAGGAGGTTTCGATTTGGTTCCAGATGGATTGCTTGGCGGAGTTTTTGGGGTTGAACATTGTGTGTCACAAGAAATGATTCACTTGACGGCAGCTGACTGTAGTTCATTGACGGTTGTATGGTGATCGGTTCACACATCCCGAAGGTGATCTCAATGGTGGTGCGGGAAAGTGTATGAGCATGTTTGATGCGCCTACTTGGCTTATGTAATGATTTAGATTATGCCAACACCAAATTGTCTGATGTACCGGTTGTGTGTGACTTTCCAGACTGTTCCCAGAAGAACTTACCAGGATGCACCACCTGATAGAGAGATTTGAATTTCATATTGATCTATACCGGGTACCAACCTGTTTCCAGGCACCATACGGTTAGCTCCGATGGAAGATTAGAGAGGATTGATGGAGCATTGCAAGAGCTACTTGAAAGGTTTTTCATTAGACCGAGTATCTCTTCTTTGGGTGCTCCTGTTGGACCAAAAGACACAATGAGCCAAGATCAGAAAACCTCTAAGTCCCACATGGTATCACAACAACTGCTGAAAGCCTCATCAGTAGTTTGACAAGTGCTGAAGACTTCAACAGCTGAAGATCAAGTGCTGAAGACCTTAACAGCTGAAGAACCAAAGTGCTGAAGTACAACAGCTGAAGAACACAAGTGCTGAAGCTGAAAGACCAAAGTACTGAAGTACAACAGCTGAAGAGTTCACAAGTGCTGAAGATCAACAACTGATGTACAAAGTCTGAAGACAAAGACTGAAGACATCAGCTGATGATATCTACTGAAGTCATCAGCTGATGAAACACCTGAAGGTCAAAGTCTGAAGATCAAGTACTGAAGCCTCAGTAGTTTGTCACAACTGCTGAAGAGTACTTCTTCAGTAGTTGTGATATCAGTATTTTATTTTCTATGTTTCAGTAGTTTTGTAAAACGACTGAAGAGCTTGTTCTTCAGTCGTTGTAGTTTCAGTAGTTTTATATTTTGTACTTAACATGCTGATATGTTCTCAGTAGTTGTGAACATTTCAGTAGTTTTTAAGAATTAGTTATTTTTGTATTGGATCTGCCAGTTGTCACTTTCCGTGATAACAGCAGTGACTGTTGCACTCTATATAAGGAGTGACAACCTATGTAATCAATGAGGAATGAGTGAATGAATGGAATGAATGATTGATTTGATTAGAAATATTCTACATCTATAAACATTCCTAGAAATCAGAAATACATATTCTCTCCCTATAACCGTATGCGATCTTAATGCTTACAAGTATCGATTGCTTGCTACAATTTGTCTAATTCTAGTTTGTATTCCGCTGCTTTGTATTCTGATACATCAAACTTGTGATCACTGATCCTGTCAAATGGTATCAGAGCAGGTTAATCATTGATCGATCTAATAATTGATCATTGAAACTGCTATTCAAGATCTAAGTTTGATTGAATTAGCTTTTGTTTTTGCAAGAAACGGTTATAGAGATTGAATTTTCTGTATTTCTGCTCATTCATCCTGAGATCTTTTTCTTGGTTCTCATTGAGTTTGTTGTGGTCTGTCTAAAACTTTTAAAAGCTTGAACTAAAGTTTTTTGAACTGAAAATGACCACTCCCTCCAATGATCCTCACAATACTGGTTCCTCAACCAAGCCACCTATGCTGGTTAGGAATGAGTATAACATATGGCAAAGACGTATGCTCCATCACCTGTCTGTTAACAGCGCAGGGTGTTGGACATCAGTGGTACATGGTCCACACAAGCCTATGGTGAATAACCCGGAAACCAATCAAATGGTTCCGAAGAGGAGGGAGCAATACTCAGATGAGGATAAGAAGTTGCTTGAGATTGATGCAAAAGCCCATGGAATTCTGGCCATGGCATTGCCCAATGAAATCTATTCTGGGCTAATGCATCATGAAACTGCCCATGACCTCTGGATTGCTTTGAAAGAACAATTTGGAGGAACAGATGAGGTCTTGGCAAATAATAGAGAAATTCTTGCCCAACAATATGAGACATTCTCTCATAGAAAGGGTGAGACACTGACTCAACAATATGAGCGGTTTTCTTGTTTGATCTCTGAACTAAAAATGGTCAAACTTGAATACACCAATATTCAGATGAATAACAGATTTCTCAGATCACTGCCTGAGAGATGGGACACATATACTATTGTCCTACGCTCCAGTGCAAGTTTGGACAAACTATCTCTCACCCAACTCCATGGGAAATTGCTCACTTTTGAGAGAGAGATAGAACAGAAGAGAAAGCTGTCTTCATCTGGAAAGCTCACTGAAGACTTTATACAAGGCAACACTGCCTTGGTGGGTCATGAGTCAGAATATGCTTCATCTGAATGCCAGTATGATGAGCATATTAATTTCTCTTCAAGCACTTCTGATTCTGCATTTGTAAGTGTTGATGGTCAGTTTACTGGGTGTAATAATGACAATCTATGTTTCATTATGGATGATCTCAAGGGGATTGCTGATGATGACTTAGAAGAGATGGATATTTTGAGCCAAATGGCCTTGATAAATATCAGATCTCAGAAGTTCTACAAAAGAACTGGAAGAAAATTCCCAGGACTCTCTGGCAAAACCAAAGTTGGTTTTGACAGAGCAAGTTGAGGTGTCACAAATGCCAACGGCTTGGACACTTTGCAAGAGAGTGTAGATCAACTGGATCTAACTCTACTGCACCCTTTGTGACTTTTCCTGGCAATAGTCAACAACACAGAGGGCAACATCCTGTCACATCTAGTCATCATCCTCAACAACAATCTCCGGCATATTTTGTTCCTCAGGGTCAAATGCCATATCAGTACCCTTGTTATTACATGCCACAGTCAAATCAAGTTCAAGTTCCTATGACACCACAACCTCATGCATTACCAGAACCTCAGCCTTCCCTATCTCATCAACAACCTCAATCTCAACAACACAGCTTCTTCACCCCAGGAGTTGTTGACTGGAGCAGTTTACCAGATGACTTGTCTGGTCATGATCAACTGTTCTCAGGTGCTGGTCAACATGGTGGTGACAGTCCCTTTGGAATCTAGCTCTTATGGCTTTGGAGTCTGCTGATACTTCATCTTCCAATGCCTCTACACCTCAGGTATCACAGGTATCCTCTGAGGCAAAAGCCAAATTATGTTCTGAACAATGCATAGCAGCATTTGCTTCCATTAGAGAAGCAAATGTAGCTTTAATTAATAAAACATTGAGCTAGAACAAAATTTCCAAAAACAAAGCTGAGTTTGAGTTTGTGCTCAAAGATAAAAATGATGAGTTTATAAACTGAATTGCCAAATAATTGATGATAAGGCTAGAGAAGATGTACTTCTAGAGAAGTACAAAGATCTCAAAGAAACCCTTGCAGTTACCCAGGTCGAGTGTGATAGATGGGTACAATCATGCAAAGGTTTTGAAATGCTTCTTAGTAAGCAATCTGCTTCAAATGTGAAGTTTGGAATTGCTACAATCACACTGCTCCACCTACAGATTTTACCCCAAGAGCAAGGTAGAATCTGATGGTGAGAGTGATAACCAATCCATCACATCATGTGATCTACCTTCTGATACAGCACAATCAGAAGTAGCAGTCAGCATCAAGCCCTCTTTGAACCTATCAGCTGATGTTGATGGTCCAAATGCTGACATTCACATGATGATAAGTTATCAACATCAGGAGTTAATCCTGAAGGTCCTGAAAGGACTGGAGAGCAGGATTTAACATCTGAAGTTCAAACTTCAACTGCTGTCAGTACTGAAGAGAAGAAAACTGGCAGTAGAAAGAGTTTGAAGACTACTAAAGATTTGTCAAGAAAGCAACCAATGCTTCCAAAGCATTGAAGAACAAGTCTTCTGTTGCTTCACCATCTTTAGTTGATGATCAACCTAAGATGAAGAAGAAACCATGTGAAGTATGTGGTTTGTTCAATCATCTTACAGATGATTGTTGGTACAAAAGAGGTTCCAAACTCAAACAAAAGAAGAAATTAATGAGAAAATGGTAAAAATGAAAACTGAGTTTGAGACCACATTTGTATCAGCAACATCAAATCCTGTAACCCTTAAGTCCTTAAAGAAATCCAAAAAGGAAGGAGTTAAACAGGTGACAGCTGAGGGTGCTCAAAAGAAGAAGGTGCAACATAGGACCTTATCTAACTCCACTAGCAATGTGTCTGATGAGCTGAAAGCTTTATCACAAAATCAGACACAGCTGGTGATGATGGTACAACATCTGTTGGGTAGAGTTAACCAACTAGATTCTCCTATGTTGAAACCACAGAAAAGGAGGTCTAAGCCAAAGGACTCCTCTTCTACACCATCTTCTTCTTCTCAGGCTGTTGTTACAAATAAACATGTTAGTTTACCATCTATTGATGAGACCAGGCCCAAAACCAAAAAGGTTTGGGTCTCTAAAACTAACTGATTGTTTATTATTGCAGGGTTCTTCAACATGCCAAAGTAGCATCTGGTATGTAGACAGTGGGGGATCTATGCACATGACTGGGAACACTCTCTTCTTCATGACTACTCTCAAGGAAAGAAGGGATTTGTCTCTTTTGGCAATGATGCTAGGGGTTACATCATCGGTAAGGGCTTTGTCTCCAATGGAGAAATCAAATTTGATGATGTTAATCATGTGGAAAATCTCAAGTACAACCTCTTGAGTGTCAGTCAAATGTGTGATAAAGGCCATGTTGCCCTTTTCACAAGTCAAAACTGTAGGATTCTGTCATCCAAAGTTTTGCACTTGATTGACAAGGTGTTGGATGATCACACTCTCCTGAAAGCCAACAGGACAGGAAGAGTGTATGCCTTAGATCTCTCTAAGAAGATAGATCTCAAAGGCAATCCTTGCCTATTTTCCAAAGCCTCTTCTCAAGAATCTAAACTGTGGCACAGGAGGCTTGGTCATGTTAATCTCAAAAACATGAATCAGCTTAGCCACAATAGTTTAGTCAGAGGCTTACCAATAAAGGAGTTCCACTGTGATGAAACCTGCACTGCTTGTTTAAAAGGAAAACAGCACAAGGTCTCATTTCCTCCTATTGAAGTGTCCAAGTCCACTGCCTGCTTGCAATTACTGCATATGGATCTATTTGGTCCTGTGAGAGTAATGAGCATGGCAAAGAAGAAATACTGTCTGGTAATTGTGGATGATTACTCCAGATTTGTATGGACTTTCTTTCTACATTCAAAGGATGAGGCTGCTCAGAAGATTATCCACTTTGTGCTGTACATTGAGAAGCAGTATTCCCTTCCAGTCAAGTGTATTAGGAGTGATAATGGAACTGAGTTCAGAAATCATACACTTGATGACTTCTATCTTTCAAAGGGAATCAAAAGGCAGTTCAGCATTCCAAGGACTCCAGAACAAAATGGAGTAGTGGAGAGAAAGAACAGGACCCTCATTGAAGCTGCAAGGTCCATGCTGGCTGACTCAGGTTTGCCATTGACCTTTTGGGCCGAAGCTGTCAACACAGCTTGTTATGTGCAAAATAGAGTTTTAGTAAATCAGAGGTTGATGAAGACTCCATATGAAGTTCTCCATCATTTGGCTCCTCTGATTTCATTTTTCAAAGCATTTGGGTGTCCCTGTTTTATTCTCAACACAAAGGATCAACTCCACAAATTTGATCCTAAGGTGGATGCAGGATACTTTGTTGGTTATTCATCTACTTGCAAGGCATACAGAGTCTTCAACTGCAGAACAAAGATGGTTGAAGAAACTCTACATGTTAAGTTTAATGAATCTCCAAAGGACAAGATTCCACAAAGTCCTGTGGAGTTATTTGATTTGGACATACTGCAATATGTTCCTTATCAAACTCCTGCTGTTGCTCCTGTCAACAGTTCACCACCTGGTGGTACTGCTGATGATGATGATGATTGCAGTACTCACCTCTTCAGGTTTAGTGATCAGCTGCCTGACTCAGCTAGACCTGATGTTCCTGTAGCGCCAGTAGCACCATCCACAACAAATGCTGATGAGATTTCTTCGAATTCAACTTCCTTTGAATTACCATCCACTGATTGGTTTCAAGGAAATGATTCACCATCACCATCTGTTGCTGCTGAACCGGCTACAAACACTTGCACAGATCTCATTGTGTATCAAGATCTGAAGAATCACCCTATGTCTCAAATCATTGGTGATATCACTGCTGGAGTATCAACAAGAAGTCAATTGTCAAATTTCTGCTTCTATGCTCTCTTCATCAGTCAGCAAGAGCCAAAGAATTATCACATTGCTTTAAAGGACAATGGATGGGTTGATGCCATGCAGCTTGAGCTTCTTCAGTTCAAGAAACAGCAAGTGTGGGAACTGGTTCCTCTACCTCCAGGTAAGTGTGCAATAGGCACTAAATGGGTGTTTAGGAACAAAACTGATGAAAATGGGCTTATTGTTAAGAACAAGGCCAGACTGGTTGTTCAGGGGTTTGCACAAGAAGAAGGTATTGATTATGATGAAACCTTTGCCCCTGTAGCCAGACTGGAAGCAATTCGATTGTTTTTAGCTTATGCTGCTTATCAAAACTTAAAGTCTTTCAAATGGATGTCAAAAGTGCATTTTTGTATGGAAAAGTTAAAGAAGAGGTTTATGTATGTCAACCTCCAGGCTTTGAGGACAATAAACATCCTAATGGGTGTATAAGCTTGATAAAGCTCTTTATGGGTTAAAACAAGCTCCCAGAGCCTGGTATGAGACATTATCAAACTTTCTTCTGGAAAACAATTTCACTAGAGGCTCCATAGACAAGACTTTATTCATTAAGAAAGCTGGGCAGCATAATCTACTTGTTCAAATTTATGTAGATGATATCATTTTTGCATCCTCTGATCCAAAGTTGTGTGATGCCTTTACAAAGTTGATGCAACAGAAGTTTGAAATGAGTGCCATGGGAGAATTACAGTTCTTTCTGGGGTTGCAAATCAAACAAAAGGCTGATGGAATTTTTATTCATCAGTCCAAATATACAAAAGATCTTTTGCAAAAGTTTGATTTACAAAACTGTAAGCCCTGTTCTACTCCCATGAGCAGCACCACACAACTGGACTCAGATCAGAAAGGTAAAGTGGTTGATGAAACACTTTACAGATGTATGATTGGGTCCTTGATGTATTTAACAGCTTCTAGACCAGATATTATGTTTGCTACATGTGTTTGTGCTAGATTTCAGGCTGCACCTAAAGAGTCTCATCTGATTGCAGTCAAGAGGATCTTTAGATATCTGCAAGGCACTCCATCTCTAGGTTTATGGTATTCTACCGGACATTCTGGTAAATTAGTTGCTTTTTCTGACAGTGACTATGCAGGGTGTAAGTTGACCAGGAAATCAACTTCTGGTGGATGTCAATTCCTAGGCAACTGCTTGATTTCTTGGCAGAGCAAGAAACAGACCTCAGTTGCTACATCCACTGCGAAGCAGAGTACATTGCTGCTGCAAGCTGTACATCTCAGGTACTCTGGCTTCAAAACCAACTTTTGGATTATGGCATTACAGAGACTAAGACTCCATTGTTAATGGATAGTGCTTCAGCTCTTTGCATTGTCAAAAATCCAGTCCAGCACTCTAGGACCAAACATATAGAGATCAGACATCATTTTATAAGGGATTGTTTTGAAAAAGGTCTGATTGATCCTAAGTTTGTGCCTAGTGCTGATGAGCTTGCAGACATTTTTACTAAGCCTTTGGATAGTTCAACTTTCCAAAACCTGGTGTTAAGGCTTGGTATGCTGCAGCTAGAATAGGTGACAACTACTGATGATCTTAGTAATTCATACTGATGATCATGAGTACCTATGTCACATATAAGTACTGATGAGCTCTTTTAACCTCAGTAGTTTTTATAACTACTGAAGGCTAAATGTCTCACAAGTACTGAAGTACTACATCTGTTCTAAACTACTGATGTAGTTACAACTACTGATGCAGTACAACTACTGCAATCAGTAAAAACAGATAAGTACTGATGTCCTATGAAACAACTGAAATCAGCCATAAAGACTGATGAATGTGTTGAGGACAGTTTGAAACAGCTGAAAAGCTAAGAATTGACGAAAACAGCTGAAGAGAACTTTCTCTTCAGTTTTGTACAACTGCTGTTTCATTTTAAACAACTGAAGCAAAACCACGTCTTCAGTAGTTTTATAACTACTGATGACTAATACCAAGTCTTCAGTTGTTTACAACAGCTGATGACAAAACCACTGTCTTCAGTAGTTTCATAACTACTGATGACAAACACCATGTCCTCAGTTGTTTCAATCATCTGAAGTCAAAACCACGGTCTTCAGTAGTTTTCTAAACTACTGATGCCTAACACCACGACTTCAGCTGTTTCAACGTCTGAAAGGATAATACCATGTCAACGGTCGTTTAAAACTACTGATGACTAACACCACATCCTTCAGTCGTTTCCTTACCCGTACCCTATAAATACCCCTAACCTGAGCTCTCCATGCTTCATCTTCTTCAAACCTAACGTTCCTCTCCAAAACTTCCCTCTTCTCCATGGCGTCTATGCAAATTAAACCGCGACACAACTGTGTTGCCTACCTCACAAAATCGCCGATCTGGACTAAGTTCGATACTGCTATCGATCTTATGGTTCAGTCCCAATACAACAAGGCATTCCTTCTGAACCCCGTCTTACATGCCGAATCCTTGAACCATTTTGGATGAACGTTACTGTTACAACTGAGGAGAGCAACACACCATCCCTCCGGTCAGTCGTCAACAACAAAGAAGTAGTCATTACTCCTGCAACAATCCGTAAAATTCTTCAACTGAGTGATGCTACTTCTCCTGCTGGATATCCGAAGGGCACCATAGATCTATCATTTGCTCAGCATGGATATCAAGGCGATCTCAGTGCCACCACCATCATGAAGAAACACTTTAATGACGCTGAGCGCCTGATTTTTCACATGGTCAATGTATGTTTGGCCCCTAAGACGTCGTCTTGGGATCAAATGTCCACCAAATGGCAGCAGGTAATGTATTCTATCCTTGAGCAACAACCACTAACTTTTCAGAATTAATATTTTCAGAGCTCAAAGATATGGCTCAAAAACTAACTGCCAACCGTTGGATACTTTATCCACGGTTCATAATGGCCATTATTACAGACCAGCTTAATGCTGAGGGACTTGTTGGCTTGGGAGTCCCTGCTACGGCTGTTCTGCCAGAAGTATACTCCCGGCACAACTCTGACCGGACACTCAAACTGGCTGCCAAGCTGCGAAAACCCACGCAGCTGGAACCCACAGCCACCACCTCCAAATCCAATGTCCCCACCAAACCCACCAAAAGAAACCCAAAATGGCTACTCAGGGAATTGAGTCCCCTGAGGATGCCCCTGCAACACAAACGCAGGATATATCCACTAGTCCAAACCCCCTAGTGGATACAATGACTCCTCCAGCCACAGCCGCTCAGGCTTCCTCTCAACAGGAGCCTGCAGCAACCCAAGGGGCACCTACTTATCTGGGATCTTACTCACTTGAGGAGATTGCCATTGAAGAGCACCATCCACCCCAGGTGCACACTGCTTCTACCCCTTACCCCAAACAACCGCCCCTCACAGCCCAACTTTAATAGTTGCACAAGTGCTGACTCAATTGCACTCCTCACCCCCTCCCCAGAAACCACTTACTACTGGGAATACCTCTACAATTGAGGGGGAGGAACACAGTGCACCTGAGAACCCACAGCACAGGGGTTCCCAATTCTATCTCCTGGTGTAGACAAGGAGCTTAGAATATCTAGTGAGGCTGCCACCTCCTCTGACTCAGCACATGACCAGAGTGAGGCTGGTAACATTGCTAAGACCTCCCTAGAGGCAACAGCTGATGATGGACATTGTCCTGAGGCTGGAAGTCCCCAGTACCAAGCACAAGGGGCACATGCACCAACTGGTCTACACCCAGTGCATGTAAATCCTGCTCTAAGCAGGAGGTCAGGTGATTCAGTATCAACTGATGATGACCTGAGCTTCTTCTATGATGTAGTTGCTCAAAACACCATTCTAGAGGATGAGGTTAGCAGACTCAAAGAGCTACTGGCCAAGATGTCTCAGGATGCAAGTCCATCTGCCACCATAATACACCCACAGATGGCACCTTCCCTTGAAGGTTTCCCAAACACAGAGCCACCCCAAAATCAACCACCTGCCTCTGCTTCAGGCCCTACTTCTCAGGAACAGAACCCTCCTGAGCAAATAGGTGCTGTACTCCAAAATTCCCTCCCTCTCATCACACCCATAATCACTGATATAGTGATCAAAGCCATTGATGAGAGGCTTTCCTCCACATTACAGCCCTTGGTTGATGCTGCTGTCCAAAAGACTCTTTCTGCGGTACAAACCCCTTCCTCCAATGCAACCAAAAAGGGGGAGAGTACTGCAGTGAAAGAAAGGAAGAGGAAAAGATCCGAGGAAAAGGATGTGATGCAAGCCAAGAGGAGGAAAAAGAAAAGCAACCTCTGCTCACTTACAAGCGAAGAGAAGTGCTGATGATCACACTGCTGAAGACAAATCCTTGGAGGAGCTGGTCAAAGAAGCTGACACCACACACAGCCGCTCCATGGATAAAATAATTGAACAACTCTTCAGGCAGGGGTTTGACACAGCCACACTGGATAGTGAGATCAGAAGGTTAGAAGTACAAGAGATACAAACCCGATGGGCAGGGTATGATGCTCTTGAGAAAGAGAGGTTGGAAATAATGATCCGCTTTATTGCAAAATACTTGGGAAGATCATTAATGGAGATCCGCGCATGGACCAGGGACAGCATTCTGGCTATAGCCACCAGAATCTGTCTGTCTGAGCAATTCAACAAAGGGATTATTGTGGAAGCCCTTGATGAGGCTGGGGCTGGTAAAAGGTTAGAGATGGCTAAACTCACAAAGGCGAAGCTAACTACAAGGATGCTAGATCAACCTTCCCTTCCACCCACTCAAACAGATCCTATCCCTCAAATCTCCCAACCACCTCTAAGCCAAAATCCAAACATCCTCATTCTTCAAAACCAATCCTTCACCAACCCAACCATCATCCAGTGATGTACCCAGAAGGAGGAGAAGGGTGCTGAGGATGGAAGAAGAAGAAGAAGAAGAGAGGATGAAGATGATAGTCTGCCACTCTCTGCTGTTCTGAAGCTACCAAAACCCCGAAGTCAACCCATGATCACACCTGACTCTCAAAGGGAAATGGTCAGAGTCAAGATAGAAGAAGAAGACAGCAGAAACAGCACGATGAGCAACTGTTGAAGATGGTTGACAAGGAATTTCCTCAGTCATCATCTATTCAAGCCATGAAAGGGCATGCTCAAAGGCTGTACACTCTCAGGCACACCTTTCAGTATCAGAAGGAGAGAGTGAGAGTATGGCCAGACCCCAGGGTGAGTTCTAGAATCCATAAAAGAACTATCCCACACAGATACAACGGCCAGGTACGAAAAACAATAGAGTCTACCATCATGTTGGCCGTTGTAGTCTCACCTTGGGAAATCATTGATGAATTCAAGAAAGCTCACCAAGCAAAGAAGACACCTCAAGCCTTACTAGAAAACAAGATGATAAGAAGGGGTTGTTATATAAAAAGCTTGAAGACATCCAAAAGAATGAGCTCCAGTTACTCCTTGAAGGCAACCATCCTGATGAATTTGTATATAGGGAGGTAACTACGGTGGAGCTGAAAAATGGCAGGACCATGAAGTACTTATCAGAGTACTATGGTCCAGAGTTCTTCTTCGAAGGAGGAGCAGAAGAACTCTCTCAGAGGAACAAGTTGTTCTCCTTGAGGCCTATGTTCGTGAGTCATACAGACTCATTATGGGGAAGTAAATCTCATGAATGGGATAACAACTCTGTGTCCAGTTCCCCAAAACAGAGTTCCCATTCATACTCTGCCAAACAAATTTTGAGATTTCTTCCCAGGCCGGAGCTTACATGGGTCATCTTCTCTACTGATCAAGAAGGAAAAAGACCAACATTTTGCCATCAATAAGTGGGAGATTAAATAAGTTAGAGGTTTTGGCTGCATTGGTTCAGGGGGAGTTTGTTGGACCAAAAGAACCAATGAGCCAAGATCAGAAAACCTCTAAGTCCCACATGGTATCACAACAACTGCTGAAAGCCTCATCAGTAGTTTGACAAGTGCTGAAGACTTCAACAGCTGAAGATCAAGTGCTGAAGACCTTAACAGCTGAAGAACCAAAGTGCTGAAGTACAACAGCTGAAGAACACAAGTAAAGCTGAAAGACCAAAGTACTGAAGTACAACAGCTGAAGAGTTCACAAGTACTGAAGATCAACAACTGATGTACAAAGTCTGAAGACAAAGACTGAAGATATCAGCTGATGATATCTACTAAAGTCATCAGCTGATGAAACACCTGAAGGTCAAAGTCTGAAGATCAAGTACTGAAGCCTCAGTAGTTTGTCACAACTGCTGAAGAGTACTTCTTCAGTAGTTGTGATATCAGTAGTTTTATTTTCTATGTTTCAGTAGTTTTGTAAAACGACTGAAGAGCTTGTTCTTCAGTCGTTGTAGTTTCAGTAGTTTTATATTTTGTACTTAACATGCTGATATGTTCTCAGTAGATGTGAACATTTCAGTAGTTCATTAAGAATTAGTTATTTTTGTATTGGATCTGCCAGTTGTCACTTTCCGTGATAACAGCAGTGACTGTTGCACTCTATATAAGGAGTGACAACCTATTGTAATCAATTGAGGAATGAGTGAATGAATGGAATGAATGATTGATTTGATTAGAAATATTCTACATCTATAAACATTCCTAGAAATCAGAAATACATATTCTCTCCCTATAACCGTATGCGATCTTAATGCTTACAAGTATCGATTGCGTGCTACAATCTATCTAGTTCTAGTTTGTATTCTGCTGCTTTGTATTCTGATACATAAACTTGTGATCACTGATCCTGTCAGCTCCGGTCCTGTTTGTAAAGAAGAAGGATGGTAGTATGAGGATTGCATTGACTACCGCGAGCTGAACAAGTTGACGGTGAAGAACCGATACCCCTTACCGAGAATAATGATCTTTTCGACCACTCCTTGGTGCCTTGGTTTTCAAGGATAGATCTTCGATCTAGTTTCCATCAGCTGAAAGTGAAGAGCAGGATGTTCCTAAAACAGCTTTCCGTACGCGCTATGGTCACTACGAGTTTCTTGTCATGTCCTTTGTTTGACCAATGCGCCAGCTGCTTTTATGGATTTGATGAACCGTGTGTTCGGCCGATGCTGGATAAATCAGTGATTGTATTTGTTGATGATATCCTGATTTATTCAAGGAGCGAGATGAGCATGCCGTCACATTCGGGAGGTTCTGGAGACGCTGAGGAGGGAAAGTTGTATGCTAATTCTCCAAGTGTGCGTTCTGGTTGTCAAGTTCAGTTCTTGGTCATGTGGTGAATCCCGACAGGATTATGGTGGACCCGTGAAAGTGGAGGCGGTTATGCAAGGAAGTCACCAAAGAAGCCATCCGAGATTCGTAGTTTCTTGGTTTGGCGGGCTACTATAGAAGATTTATCCAAGACTTCTCTAAGATTTCTTCTCCACATACTAAGTTGACCCGAAAAGATGTAAAGTTTGTATGGGGTCAGGCTCAGGAGAAGGTGTTCGAAGAATTGAAGACAAGATTGACTCAAGCTCCTGTTATGTCATTACCCGACGGAAGCGAAGATCTAGTGGTCTATTCTGATGCTTCCTACTCAGGGTTGGGGTGTGTGTTAATGCAGAGAGGGAAGATATAGCATATGCATCGCGACAGTTGAAGGTTCATGAGGTCAATTATCCTACTCATGACCTGGAGCTAGCAGTCGTGGTCTTTGCACTAAAAATTTGGAGGCACTATCTTTACGGGACGAAGTGCACCATTTTCACTGACCACAAGAGCCTGAAGTACTTCTTCGAGCAAGAAGATCTGAACATGAGGCAGAGACGATGGTTAGAACTTATAAAGGATTATGATTGTGAGATCCACTACCATCCGGCAAGGCCAATGTGGTGGCTGATGCCCTTAGCCGAAGAGAGAGGCCCGAGCCGATTCGGGTGAAAGCATATCAACTGATCATGACCTCTGATGTAATGAAGCAAGTCAAAGAGTTTCAAGATGAGGCACTAAAAGAAGATCATCTTAACTCTGAAAGAATGAGAGGTCTGGTTGGGGAATTGGGTGAAAACACACTCGGGGATAGAACCCGATTCGGTCGTGGTGTGGATTCCTCGTTTTGGGGATCTACGGGTGAAGATATGGATGAAGCTCACAAGACTCGATACTCCATTCATCCAGGTGCCATCAAATTTTAAAGCCCCGTTTCCGGAGACCTCACAGTTGGTAATGCATTGCACATAAAACATTATAATTACATTTGCCTTACAAAAACATTTCAGCAAAAACATAAGTAAATATAATATCTCATATCATTACAAATGTATTTGCAAGTTAATACAAGTGCTCATTTTAAAATGTCAGTCCTTCGCATTACAATGCAAAAACATTAACAAAAGAATGCCATCCAAAAGAGCTGAGTAGCCGCCTCGTGCCATCCCCAGCAACGTTTACCTGCCAACTGAAAATGTATAAAAGTCAGTGTTGCTGAGTGAGTTCTAGTTTATAAATAAAACATACTTTTCTTTCATAAAACTGTTCTTTACTTTCTTTCAAAATCATACTATACTTTTCATTCATCTGTGATCCTACGTCATACGTACATGCAGATAATATCATCATTATCTTCTTTAATCTTTCATGCTTTACCTTCCTTTCTGACAACTATAAACCCTTCCCTTCTGTTCATGGTACTGGACCTAGGCCTATCATAGACCTTCTATAACGGTGCATCGCACCTCATGGTCACAGTACCTAGGTAAGATTTAGGTTTACTATGCATTACCTTTCTGTTCGTGGTTCTGGACCTAGGCCTCTCATAGACCTTCTATAACATTGCATCGCACCTCGTGGTCACGATACCTAAGGTATGAATGTAGGTTACTATGCAATACCTTTCTGTTCGTGGTTCTAGACCTAGGCCTCTCATAGACCTTCTATAACGGTGCATCGTACCTCGTGTCACAATACCTAAGGTATGAATGTAGGTTACTATGCAATACCTTTCTGTTTGTGGTTCTGGACCTAGGCCTCTCATAGACCTTCTATAATGGTGCATCGCACCTCGTGGTCACAGTACCTAAGGTGTGAATGTAGGTTTACCATTGCCACATGCAATACCTTTCTGTTCGTGGTTTTGGACCTAGGCCTATCATAAACCTTCTATAACAGTGCATCGCACCTCGTGGTCACAGTACCTAAGGTATGCAGCTATAGTTCTATGCAAATGGTCAATCACAAAGAAAGACCCCGATGTACACGCCATGCTTACAATACTATCTCTACTTTCATTACTCATTAATGCATGCATTCTTACTTCATGTTCCTCTTTCCTTTATCTTTCACTTTACATTACATAATACTTCATTTATTCATTAATGTTAGGATCAGAGATCTAAGTTTGATTAATTAGAGTAGATAGCAGCGGAATTTGATCAATGAATTAGACAATTCGCAAGAACACAATTGATATTCAATGAGAAGTAAACGGTTATAGAGAGAGAATTCTGCAAAGGAATATTTCATTCATATGCTTTCGTGGTGGCTGAATGTCACACATTACAACTAGGTCAACATTCCTTATATAGGGAATGTGACGTCTGCTGATGTCACTTGATAGTGACATCTAACAGAATTAAACAAACTACTGAAACTATGCAAACTACTGAGAATGTTCTCAACTACTGATTACATCTCAGAGAATGCTAAGTAAAAAACATAAAACTACTGAACTACAACTACTGAAACTATAACTACTGAAAAGTAAATTACAAGTACTGAAAGGAATCATCACAACTACTGAAGTTAAAAACTTCAGCTGTTGTGACAACTACTGATCACTTTGGTCTTCAGTCTTTGTTCTTCAGACTTTTACTTTCAGACTTTGTCTTCAGCTGATAGCTTCAGACTTTGTCTTCAGTACTTTTCTTTCAGACTTTGTCTTCAGTACTTTTTTTTCAGACTTTGTCTTCAGTACTTTTCTTTCAGACTTTATCTTCAGTCTTTGCTTTCAGACTTTATCTTCAATAGAAATCTTCAGATCTTGTCTTCAGACCTTGTAATCAACTGATGTCTTCAGCTGTTGTGATCTTCTTCAGCAGTTGCAATGTCTGTGGGACTTAGAGGTTTTTTTTGATCAGGCTCATTGGTTCTTTTGGTCCAACAAACTCCCCCTGAACCACTGCAGCCAAAACCTCTAAACTTATTGATGATCCCACTTATTCTTGGCAGAAACACCCTCTTGATCAGCTTCAGAGGTAATCAGTTAAGCACAGGCCGAGAAAAGGTTTCTAATCTTTTGATTGGCCAAGTATGGAAGGGAACTCTATCTTGGGGAACTGGACACAGAGTCTTGTCCCAACCATGAAACCTAATTCCCATTAATGAGTCTGTAAGACTCACTAGCATAGGCCTCAAGGAGAACAACTTGTTCCTCCTTGGTGAGTTCTTCTACTTCTCCCTCGAAGAAGAACTCTGGGCCATAATACTCAGACAGGTATCTCACTGTCTTTCCATTCTTCAACTCCACAGTTGTTATCTCTCTGTAAGCAAATTCATCATGGTGAGAGCCTTCAAGCAACAACTAGAGTTCACTCTTCTAAAGATCTTCAAGTCTTTTGTATAACAACCCCTTCTTGATCATTTTGTTCTCAAGAATAGATTGAGGGGTTGTCTTGGAGTTGTGAGCTCTCTTGAATTCTTCAATGATTTCCCAGGGTGAGACTACCATGGCTAACGTAATTGCAGCATTCAAGGTCTTCTTCACTTGGCCATGATATCTACTTGGTATATTCTTCTTATGAATTCTAGAACTTACCCTGGGGTCTGGCCAAATCCGCACTCTTTCTCTTTGATGTTGAAAAGTATGTCTAAGAGTGTACATCCTTTGAGCTTGTTTCTTCATTTCTTGAATGGATGAGGACTGAGGGAAATCCTTATCAACCATCTTGAGAAACTGCTCATCGTGCCGCTTCTGCTGTTCTGCTTCTTCAATCTTTACCTTCATCATTTGCATTTGCAAGTCAGGTGTAATCACTTGTTGACTTCTGTGCTCAGGTGTTTTAAGGTTGAGAACAGCAGAGATTGGCAGACAATCTTCATCATCATCCTCTTCTTTATCTTCTTCTACCCTCAACACCCTTCTCCTCCTTCTGGGTGTATCACTGGGTAAGGTTTGAGGTGGTTTTTGGGGTAAAGGGATTGGTTTTGTGGGTTGAGTTGTGGGTGGCTTTGGTTTAGGGATAGATTTGGGAGATTTTAGAGATGAGGGTTGTGTTTGAGTGGGAGTTTGAGAAGACTGATCTAGCATTTTGATGGTGAGTTTGGCTTTGGAGAGCTTTGCCATTTCAGTTCTCTTCCCTGCACCTGCTTCATCCAGTGCTTCGATGATCAACCCTTTATTATAGCCTCCATCAGAGCAGATTTTCTTGGTTATCTTCAAGATACTATCTCTGGACCAGGACTTTATCTCTATCAATGATCTTCCAAGGTATTTGGCAATGAATCTGATCATTATCTCCAATCTTTCCCTTTCCAACACACTATTACCAGCCCATCTTGTTTGAATCTCTTCTATTTCCAGCCTTCTGATCTCAGAATCTAATGTGGTTGTGTCATGACCATGTCTAAAGAGCTGATCTATAATTTTATCCATGGATCTGCTGTGAGCTTCATCAGCATCTTTGACAAGATCTTCTAAGGATTTTTCTTCATCATCTTTTGACTCAGCACTTTTCTTTCGCTTGTATGTGATCAGCTTTTCTGAGATCAGTTCTTTCTCCACCTCCTTCTCTTTTTCAGGTTCTTTCTTATCATCAACTCTTTTCCTTTTCTTTTCTTTCACTGCCTTAGTAGTCTCCACCTTTTTGGTTGCATTGGGATCAGGGGATTGAAAGGCAGAAAGAGATTTGTGAACAGCATCATCAATGAGGGTTTGTAGATTTGAGGAGATCCTTTCATCTATGGCTTTATGGACAATCTCAGTAATGATTGGAGTGATGAGAGGTAAGGAGTTTTGAAAGATAGCAACCATCTGCTCAGAGGGGTTCTGTCCCTGAGAGGTGGTGCCAAAGGCAGAGGCTGGTGGCATAGTTAGGTGTGTAGGCGAAGTGTTTGGTGAACCTTCAATTGAAGGTGCCATCTGTGTGGTTATTGGGGTAGATGGACTTTGATCCTGAGACATTTTGGCTAGCAGCTCTGCTTACCTCATTCTCTAGGATGGTATTATGGGCTAAAACATCATAGAAAAAGCCCAGGTCATCATCAGTCTTTGCTGAATCACCTGACCTCCTCATTGAATCAGGATGAACATGCTCTGAGTGTAGATCAGTAGATGCATGTGCCCCTTGTTCTTGGTACTGGGGACTTCCTGCCTCAGGACTATGTCCTTCATTGGCAGTTGCCTCAGATGAGATCTTATGGATGTTACCAACTTCATCCTGATCATTTGCTGAATCAGTAGAAGTGACCGCCTTACCAGATGTTCTAACCTCCGTTTCTACACTTAGAGATTGAACATTGTAACCCTTGTGCTGTTGGTTATCAGAAGCATTTTGGTCCTCCCCCTCAATGGTTGAGGTATTCCCAGTGGTAATTGGTTTCTGGGTAGGGGGTGAGGAATGCAACTGACTCAGCACTTTAGGAACTATCAGTGTTAGGCTTTGAGGGGCGGTTGCATGTGGAGATTGGTCCGAAGCAGATTGCACCCAGGGTGAGAGGTGCTCTTCAATGGTAACCCTCTCAATTGAGATAGGTTCCAGTAATGTGGGATCCCCAATTGTGGTTGCAATAGGATCCTGTTGAAAGCATACCTATGCGGCTTCAGCAGTTTGAGTCTTGGACATAACTAGGGGGTTATAACTAGTATGTGCTTCCTGTATTGGTGGTACATGGGCATCCTCAGGGGACTCATCTCCTGAGTAGCCTTTTTTGGCTTTTTGGATTTGGGTTTGGTGGGGACTTTGGATCTGGAAGTGGAGGCTGTGGGTTCCCTCTGCTTAGGTTTAGCATCCGGGCAGCCCCTTTTAGAGTAGGGTCTGAGTATGTCTGGAGTATACCTCAGCTAAAACAGTTGGAGCAGGGACCCCAAGACCAACAAGGCCATCAAATTTTAATTGATTAAAAATAATGGCCATCAGAAACCTGGGATAAAGTAGCCATCTATTTGCCACAGGTTTCTGAGCCAGATCCTTTAGTTCCATGAACACTATCTCAGAAAAATTTAGATTTTGGCGTTCAAAGATAGAGTACAATACCTGTTGCCACCGTGAAGACATCTGATCCCAAGAAGATGTCTTTGAAGCAAGGCATACATTCACCATATGAAAGATAAGTCTTTCGACATCATGGAAGTGCTTTTTAAGAATGGTTGTAGCACTTAAGTCGCCTGCATACCCGTTATTGATGAAAGACATATCAGTGGTGCCTTTCGGGTATTCTTTAGTATAGGTGCCATCATGCAAATTTAGGGTTTTCCGAATGATGTCGGGGGTGATGAGCACCTGTTTCTGGTTAACCAACGACTGGAGAGTGATTTGGCTATCATTCTCACCAGTTGTTACAGAGACGTTGGTCCAAAATTGGGTTACGGAATCAGGGTATATGGTAGGATTCAGAAGAAAGGTTGTTCGATATTGGGAATCCACCATAAGATCGATGGCCGTATCAAACTTGTTCCAGAAATCCGATTTCGAAAGGTAGGAAAAGTTTCATGGTCGCCATTGTTGAGAGAGAAAATGTTTGAAAACGGCTAAGAAACTTTTGGCTATAAGTGCTGGTATTTATAGGTTAAGAAAAGGCTGAAAAGAAAACGACTGAAAGTGTTGGTGTTATCAGCAGTTGTAAGAAAACAACTGAAGACTTGGTTTTAACTATCAGATGTTTGAAAACAACTGAAGACTTGGTTTTAGTCATCAGTAGTTGTGAAACTACTGAAAACCTTGGTTTTGTCTTCAGGTGTTGGAAACAACTGAGGACTTGGTGTTAGTCATCAGTAGTTGTGAAACTACTGAAGACATGGTTTTGTCATCAGCTGTTGTAAACAACTGAGGACTTGGTGTTAGTCATCAGTAGTTGTGAAACTATTGAAGACATGGTTTTGTCATCAGCTCTTTAGGGTGAAACAACAATTTGTGGAAACGACTGAAGAGAAAATTCTCATCAGTAGTTTTCGTCAATTCTTAGCTTTGCAGCTGTTTCAGACTGTCCTCAACACTTACTCATCAGACTTTTTAGCTATGTTCAGTGGTTTCATAGGACACCAGTACTTATCTGTTTTTACTGACATCAGTAGTTATAACTACATCAGTAGTTTGTAACGGAATCAATACATATTTGTGACATGTTTACTAATGATCATCAGGACTTGTTTACTGAGATCATCAGTAGTTATCACTTATTCTAGCTGCAGCATACCAAGCCTTAACACAAGGTTTTGGAAAGTTGAACTATCCAAGGGCTTAGTAAATATATCTGCAAGCTAATCAGCACTAGGCACAAACTTTGGATCAATCAGACCTTTTTCAAAACAATCCCTAATAAAATGGTGTCTGATCTTGCAGGACCGTTTAAGGGCTTTAACACAATTACAACACAACGACACAAAAAGAGGAGATTAACTAAACTTTAATCAAACAGTGAACTGGGTTAACCAAAGTGATACAAAGAGCACAAGTAAAGTAAGAGACAGAATAATAGAGTATGGTTTTCAAGAATGCAGTATATTGCTTTCTCTATGTTCTATTATAAGTGTTTCAAAGCATAAGATAAAAGATACAAGAACATGAGATACTTATACTACATCCTACAGCTGGCTATACTTTGAAAGCCAGCTGGATACAATTGACTAAACACACAAACAAAATCAATTGTAGAGTCAAAAGGCAGATTGCCTTTTGACTTGTGACTATGACATGCCATAGCTCACATCCTTATCTATTACAAAAAGGATAAAGTACATAAAGTAGAAAGTATACAGACTCAAGACCTCAATGTACAGTTACCAAAAGCATGGACTTTTACACCAAACCATGTTAGTTGGTGACTATCAGAGTTGCAGTGGAAAAGGTGCTTTATGGAACAGTACATCAGATAAAGCATGTGTACTAAAAGTCTTCGGAAGAAATCTGTCTTCAAAGGATGAAGCTTCGGAAGACTTTGTCTCTCAAGCTTCGAAGACTTCATGTTTGGCTTCGGAAGATATTGGTCTTGGCTTCGGAAGATTTTACACTTAGAGTATTTTCTAATGCATTGTGTAAAACTTCCGAAGCATTCTTCACTTCAGTACTTAGTGCATGTTGCTGAGACACTTTGGATGTTTTGGGTTGCATCAGACTTAAGGAATCCTTACAAACTCCCCCTAGGCTGATGCTACCAAAACACTTAGAAGATCTTCAGATGTTGGTAGTCTTCAGTACAATCAAGACCATTCCTTTCTTCATTAGATGGTCAGGATCATCAAGATTCTCATAGTATCTTCTCATCTCAAAGAGATCATGCAGAGGTAAGTTGATTATGTCTTTCTAGGAGTAGACATTCTCAATACCTTGATCTCTGATAACATGCCATCTTTCTGGATTGGTAGAATAAGTCCAGGACAAGATGGGTGTCTCAGTTGTTAGAGGAGCCACTTGCATAGAAGTTGATTGGGCTGCCTCATCATGCACTTCCTCAGGTTGATCTGATTCAGCCTGAGGTGTAGAGGTAGATGACTTTGGCTTCTTCTTCTTAGTCTTTGGTTTAGAAGCCATTTTCTTCTTCCTCTTAGATGTCTTTAACTGAGAAGACTAGTCTGCAGCACCATGTTGATCATCAGTGTCTTTCTCAGTTGGGTGTTCCTCCCTCACAGGTTCAGAAGGAGAGGGAGTTTGACCCTGTCTTGGATCAGAAGATGAAGTTTGCTGAGGCTTAGCTGGAGGTTTTGGTTGAGGTGTCTCAGGTTGTTCAAACTTGACCTCCACTTCAGGTGGGACTTGACTTGGAAGAGAGTGCAAGTCAATCAGTTCTCCACTTTTAATCTTCTGCTTGATCACCCTTATATGCTCATCCATTGTTGATAGAGACATGGGGCCAAGTCTCCTTCCGGAGAATCCATATAGCTTCAAGAAGCTCATCATTCTTTGTCTGTCAGCAGACTTCTTTGCATTCTTTTGAATGATGGTTCTTGACTTTGCAGCTTCTTCCCTTAGCTTCCTTTTGGTTGTTTTTCTTTCTTTGACTAGCTCAAGCTCAAGTTGCATTAGGTACTCGAACTCAATGAAGTCATAGGATAGGGGAAGAAGTGCATTTGCCTGATAGAAGCCTGTGGCACTCAAGTAGTTGATCATCTTGATCCTATATTCTTCTTTATCTACCTGAGGTTCTTGTGGAGCCACATCTTCCTGTACAGGACTTTCTTGAACTGGAGAGAGAGTGGGAGCATGCCTGTAAACCCTTTTCTGTCTCTTCTCCTCTTTGAATTGGAGAAGTAACCTTGCATCCTCTTTCTCCTTCATCTCTTTTGACACTTCCATGTCAGCCAGTTCATTTAACTCTTCTAAGGGGAGGGAGATGATTTCATCAATATCATAGTTCCTGGTTTGTAAATAGGTAATCCTGACTGCCCTTAACTTATCATCTTGAGTATTTGGTCTGGGGGCAGCCCTGATTGCAGCTTGCATGAAGGTAGATGACCCAGAAGAACTTTCTCCCCTTAGCCTCCTTTTCCTCTCTCTCTTCCTCCTCAATTTCCTCAGGAGTCATTTTCCTTTTCACTTTGTCACCAACAGACCTTTGTGACTCAGGGTGGATTGAGGCTTGGCCTTCATTGCTTGGTGTAGCTTCCATGCTCTGGCCAGAGAGAGGCTGAGAAACACCTTCACCAGCAGGTGTTTCAGATGGAGTTTGGACCTCTGCAGCAGTTGTTGATGATGAGACAGGGGTCTCAGGTTCTGCCACTAGGCCTTCAGTCAGGTTTCCCCTATGAAACTAATCTTAGGGTCCACCTCAACATCCAGTTGACCGATGACATTGCCTGATTGCCTATGTCTCCTTCTTAGAGAGAACTCTGCAAGGATCCTTTCTTGGATTCTTTGAGCCAGCCTGTCAGCTTGTCTTGAATTGCTTGGATTGACTAGTGGCATGTTGACTAAATCCAGTCTTTCATAGAAGCTCAGGCTTTGGAACTGAAAAACTTCTTGTTGGCCTTGAACTCTGTGAAGTATAAGGGCTCTTCTATCCTCATCATACCTCCACCTTATGATGTAGTTGCCAGTTCCTTGTGGTGGAGATGAGACAGCCCTTGGTATACCTTCCTCAAAGAGACTCCTGATGATTGAGTCTATAGAGTCCACATTAATGTGAACTTGAGGAAGTTGCTGAGAATGCACAACAGCAAGTGAGGATGGTGAGTCCTCTATGTCCATTCTCTTTGAAGAACTCCCAGGTTCTGTGGTTGTAACAACTTTCTCCCCCTTTTTGGTAGCAGCACCCACTTGCATAGGTGAGCTGGAGGATAAGTCAATTTCTTCTACAGGTTCTTGTGTTCTTAGTTGAGTTGTCCTTAAAGGTCTCTCAACTAGTTTTTCCTGCAGATATGAAATCTGAAGTTGCTGATCATTGACCTGGTTTTGTAAGGTAGTCACCTGAGATTCCAAGTGACTAACCTTAAAGACTAAATAGGTGCATGTTTTTGACAATTTCTGCACCTTTAGTCTCAAATTCCCCTCATCTTCATCAGAAGAATCAGTGGGGGATGAGATGATTGGACCAAAGTCCTCTCGCTCACCACCAGCTTGAGTTTCTTGGCTGCTGGTTTTCCTCTACTCACTGGCAGCCTCAGTTGAGATGCCATGGAGCTGAGTTGCCATGGTGGAGGTCTTAATGATGTAATCACTTTCAAAAGTGAGAGGCTCTTCCATATGGACATCCTAAACAATTTCAGAAGTGTCCACCTCAGTAATAGGTGACTGATATGGGATAGAATGAGGAGAGTCAGAGGTACTCATCTCTCTTTGAGTAGGGGATGGGAAGAGAGACTCATGGTACTCACTGAATCCTAAGTCTTCATCAGTATAGAAGGATAGGTCGGGAATTGGTTGGTTGAGATCCAAAGGCTGGGGATGGTAGCTGTCCCCAGCAGGTTGTTCACTTGAGTGTTGAGACTCAGAGTGAAGGCTTAAGGCTGTTGGGCTAGTGAGCTCATCAGGCTGAGCATGAGGAACCTCAGTGCTGATTCTTGGAAAAATGGGAGTGGTCTGCTCCTCAGGAGAAGTGGGAGCTCCAGTATCCACTTCTTCCTGTATGAGTGAGTATATGGGTGCCTCCTCAGATTGAATAGTCTGAGCAGGGGTTCGTTTGTATTTTCTTTGGTAGGTGATGGATATTTGGGGCTGTGTAGGTGGTTGGAAAGCAGCAGGTGTGGGTTCAACACTAGCTTGTGCTGCTAGGTTGTCACCTTGAGCAATGAGCTCTAACATTTTTGGGACTAGGGCTGTTTCTACCCCTGAGAAGCCTATAGTGGGCTTCTTCATTATTTTAAAGATGCCGGGCTTCATCTGTCCTAATTTAGGAATATTACTTGTTTCCCTCAACTGTGAGCCCAGTTCACAGTTGAAAATGTGTTGAACATATCTAGGAAACATGTAATACTCTAAGGAGTCTAAGTTTGCAAGTAAATTAGTATAAACCAATTGTGAATACCTGAACTTGACCCCCTGAACCATTCCATGAACTAAAGGAGAGATCCTCAGGAATCTGGTCCCATCCACCATGCTTGTTTGATAAGCTGTGGATAACCACGTGGAGCAGGTATTTCCACTGGGATGAGACCTTCCCTTTCCTGAAGGACTTTACAGAGAAATCTCCCTCATAGCCCATCTGCTCAAAGGAATGATTAACCGCTTCCTTTGGGAAGGACACCTCACCTTCTTCATCATCCAGCTGCAAATGTTGGTTAATAATGGCTGGAGTGATCAAGATTGTCCTCCCTTGCATTGTGGCAGACAGTGCCTTCTCCCCATCCATAATGACCTCTTGGCAGGTCTTCCAGAATTCAAGCAAGTGATCCTCATATAGAGTAGGATCAATGGTCAGGGAGGTGAAATAGTTTGACAGAGTCAAGAATTGGCAAATCTCTGAGAAACTCGCATCTTTCTCAGAGCTTAACAGAGCAACTTGATTATGTTGCCTGTGAAGTTGCATGGAGAAATCTGGGTTGTTTCTGTGGTTAAGGTTAGCCATTTCAGAAGCTTAAGGTGAAGAAAGGTAGAAAGCGAAAGCGGTTTAGAGAATTAGGTTAGAGGGATAGACGAATGGAGGAAGATAGTGGGATAGAGGGGGAACCGTTGGGTATTTATATAAAGTGATTTGAACCAAAGTTAATGAGAGAGGATAAACTTTGAAATCCGGAAGTCAGTCCCACCTCTGAAAAGATAGTTTTCTTTTGCGCAAAAAGTAGTTTTCTTGGAATTCGAAAAGCTTCCGAAGGTAATTTGTCTTCGGAAGTTTTGGAAAAAGCTTCCGAAGCTAAAATGGCTTCGGAAGAATTTTCTGAGAGTCTTGAAGATTTATTCTTCGAAGAGAAATAAACCCTTGGATGCTTTGTATAAGAATGAACAAAGCTTCCGAAGGTTAATTTTGCTTCGGAAGGAAAAATTCCTTAAAAATGAATAAGTGTCTGAGTTAAGAATTTTAAGCTTCGAAAGATGAATTTGAATTCATCCGAAGGTAAACTCTCTTAGACAGTTATTTATTTTGAAGAAATGTTTTTCTTCCAAAGATAAAACTTTATCTTCCGAAGTATCAGAAAATTTTCAAGAATCTAAGGAAGTGAGACATCTTAGGGTTGGCTTGATATCTTGCACAAATACATGTAGCAAACATGATATCAGGCCTGCTAGCTGTAAGATACATAAGAGACCCAATCATAGCCCTGTATAAGTGTTCATCTACACACTGCCCCTCAAGATCTGGACCAAGGGAGTGGTTTCTGGCTATGGGTGTCTTAGCAATCTTACAATCAGTCATGTTGAACCTCTTGAGTATGTCTTGAACATACTTTGACTGACTTATGAAGATGCCATCCTCAACCTGCTTCACTTGAATTCCCAGAAAGAAGTTGAGTTCTCCCATTGAACTCATTTCAAATCCGTCTTTCATCAGCTTCTCAAAGTCTTTGCAGAGCTTTGGATTGGTTGAACCAAAGATGATGTCATCTACATATACTTGAACCAGCAATAAGTCATTTCCTTGTCCTTTGATGAAGAGAGTTCCATCTATAGCACCTCTCCTGTAACCATGTTTACAGAGATTCTCAGATAGTGTCTCATACCACTTCCTGGGTGCCTGATGCAGCCCATAAAGAGCTTTGTCAAGCTTGCAGACATAATCAGGATGATCAGGGTCTACAAAACCAGGTGGTTGTTTGACATAAACCTCCTCATCAATCACTCCATATAAGAAAGCACACTTTACATCAAGTTGATAGACTTTGAAGTTCTTGGATGCAGCAAATGCCAGGAATATCCTAACAGCTTCTAATCTCGCTACAGGAGCAAAGACATCAGTGTAGTCAATCCCTTCTTCTTGTGTGTATCCTTGAACAACTAGTCTTGCCTTGTTCTTGATGATGATTCCTCTATCATCCTTCTTATTCCTAAAAACCCATTTGGTGCCAATGGTACTCTTCCCATGAGGAAGTGGACAAAGGTTCCAAACTTTCTGCCTTTTGAATTGAAGCAGCTCTTTTTGCATAGCTTCAACCCAACTTCCATCCTTTAGAGCTTCATCAACTTTTTTGGCTCTATCTGAGATAAGAAACAAGAGTGAAGACAAATATTTGCTTCATGAGTTTGTCCTCTTGTTCTTACCCCTGTGTCAACATCTCCAATGATGTTTGTGGTGGGGTGAGACCTGTGGATCCTTAGCTGAGGGATCACAGCAAGTTGCTGAGAGAGATCCAAATTGGAGAAATTTAGATATGGGCTTAAAGATTTACCCTCCACATTATCACACTTATCAAGATTAACTTGATCCATGAGTGTGTGACATCATTGATGTTGTCATCTATGGTATGGTTATTAGCATCAAGAAATTCCTGATCACTATCACCATCACCATTGTTGTCTTCTACAATTGAGGTGTCTTTATCTGGTTAAGAAGCCTCTGAGCTGGAATTTGAAGGCATACTAGATGTATCAGCTGAATTTGTCATTGTTGTACTGATAGAAACTTCATTTGTTGAAGTAGTTTCAACTGGAGCTGAAGATGTATGACTAGCTCAAATCTTGGGTCAGGATCACCTGTATTTAAATTTTCTGCAGATCCTGAAACATGCTCACAAGATTTGTTAAAACAGTTGGTAACTAAATCAAGATCAAACAACCAATCCAGACCAGAACCAGCAACACATGGTGTGTGTTCATTGAAAGTCACATTGGCTGACTCCTCAACTATTCTAGTTCTGAGATTGTATACTCTATAAGCTTTAGCTTGAGAGGAGTATCCAATGAAGTGTCCATCGTCTGATTTCTCAGCAAACTTGGCGATTTGATCTTTGGTATTCAAGATGGTGCAGGGACATCCAAATGACCTGAGAAAACCAATGAAAGGTTTCCTCTTGTGCCAAAGTTCATAAGGGGTCTTACCATGAGTCTTAACTACTAAAACTCTGTTCTGCACATAGCAAGCAGTATTAACTGCCTCTGCCCAAAAGGTGATAGGCCGTTTAGAGTCAGACAACATAGTTCTTGCAGCTTCAATAAGTGTCATGTTTCTCCTCTCAGCAACTCCGTTTTGCTAAGGAGTCCTGGGAGCACTATATTGTCTTGTAATACCTTTTTCATCACAAAATGTATCAAGGATTTGGTTCTTGAATTTAGTTCCTTGATCACATCTTATGGTTTTGACCTTATGATCACATTGATTCTCAACTTTTAAGATGAAATTCTTCAAAATCTCAGGGGTTTCATCCTTAGTTCTAAGGAAAAAGACCCAAGTGAATCTTGTAAAGTCATCTGTGATCACCAAACAGTAAGAGGTCCTTCCTAAACTCATTACACTGGTGGGGCCAAAGAGATCCATATGTAACAAGTGTAGGGGAGTAGTGATGGAGTTCTTTTCCTTAGGCTTGTGAGATACCTTGTGTTGCTTCCCTTTCAGGCATGCAACACAAAGATCATCACTTGTAAACTCTTTCTTTGGCATTCCAGTTACCAGATCATGTTAATCAATTTATTTATGTTCTTAAAGTTTACATGGCACATTCTTTTATGCCATAGGAAAGACTCATCACGATTTGCTTTAGATAGAAAGCATGAAACTTCTCCTGAAGGAGATGTTTCTTGCAAATCCATCTTGTACATGTTCCCTTTCCTGGGGCTCTGAGCAGGATATGCTCATGAGGAATGACCACTCCTGGCTTGAGAACAATGCACTCATGCTCAGTAAAGAGCATGTTATGACTCTGATCACAAAATTGGGATACACTCAGAAGATTGTACCCAAGCTCCTTAACAAAGTTTACCTTCTCGATGCTGAGCTTACCATTTGTGACCTTGCCCCTTCCAGAAATGTAACCACCTTCATGTCCTCCAAAAGCAACTGGTGCTCCATCAATTCTCTCAAAATTATGGAGTAGAGACCTATTGCCTGTCATGTGCCTGGAACAGCCACTGTCAGTTATCCAGACATTCCTATTTGTCTTGAGCTGTTCCTGCACAAAGAAAATGATTAGTTACATTTGGAAACCCAAGCCTTACTTGTCTTGGGCTCACTAAGTGTAATAGAAGGTAATGGAACAGTAATAGATCCTGTGGTTGTACTATGGGGATCTTCAGCTGTTGTTGATGGAGAAATTTCAGTCATTTGGTCTTTCTTAGACTTCCATACCACCTTTGGAGTCTTGGACTTGACCTTCAAAACCTTAGAAGCTTTTGGAACTTCACACATTTTGATGACTGAACCTTCGGAAGATTCTACAGTTACTACAGCAGACTTTAGTGCTTCGGAAGAACTCCTTTCTTTCGAGACCAATTTTACTTCCGAAGGTAATTTTCCATTTACCTTCTTCTTTGATTTTGAGCTTCCGAAGGAAACAGACTTTCCTTCGAAGCTTGAGACTTCTTGAGATTCTTTGAAGTCTTTGAATTGGTCATGTGGATGGTACTTTTAGGATTGTATGGGCAATCCTTGGCAATGTGAGAAGTACTTTCACACATGACACATAACATTTTCTTCTTCAAAGGAGTCTCCTTTTGAGAGCAAGACTGGCTTTGGTCACATTCCTTCTCCACCTTCATCTTGGTAGATGCTGAGACAGTTCCTTTGGGCTGTGAACTGTTCTTGGAGTTTGATGGTCCAGGCTGTGCAGCAGTGGTACACAGCAGCTCAGTCTTCTTCTTTGCACTGTGATAATTTGAACATGAACCAGTACTCTTAGCTGAGGAGTCTTGGTTGATGTCTTCACTCTTTACTACTTTGAAACCTGCAGAGATAAAAACTTGTTTCTGCTTAGCATCAAAAGTAGCCTTGATTTCTTGAGCCTTCTTTGCTTTCCTTTTGCTCTTCCTGATCAAGTTCTTTCTCTTAGACTTGGTCATCACAGTTGATTTCTTCTCCTCAGAAGGATATGGCCCTTGGAAGAATCCTCATCTTCATTCTTCTCAGAGGAATTCTTCACTATCACTTCTTCATCATCCTCACTTATAGGATCTATGAGAGGAAGCTCATCTTCACAAGTTCACATCTAGGAGATCTTACAGACAAGATTGTGTGTGGAGGAGCTATCTCATTTGATCCCAGTCCCTGTCTGTTTTGATAGCACACTTTGTTGTGCAGGGATGAGGATATCATGTTCTTGAAGGTCTCTTCTTCAAGAACACTCTTTTCTGCCCTGGCTTTACTGATCACAAGCTCAGCCTATCACTCAGTTAGCTTGGTTATGAGATCTTGAATTTGAGTTCTAAAGTCTGTGTGTTCATGTTTTAGAGCTGAAATGGTTTTCTCTAAGTCCTCTATTTTCAGTTTATAATCATTTTCAGACTTTCTAAAATAGATTTTAAAATGTTTAAGGACTCAAGATCAGATCTCATCTCCAAGTTGAAGGACCTGTATCTATTTACTTTAGCAATGCATTCAGGAGTACAGAGATGTTCCAATACCTTGGCTTCATCATGATCAGCCATCAATGCTTGGTTTGGAGAAGCATCTTCCACCTGAAAACTCCAGTCAAAACCTCCTTCTTCAACACAACAGCAACATGTTGCTTAGTCTTCTCAGACTGAGGAGCTTTGTCAGTGTAGTTTGGTCTGGGTTGTGTTTGGCCCCCATTTTCTTTAGGTGCCTTACACTCCCTAGCAAAGTGACCCATAAGGTTATAGTTGTAACACTTAACTTTGCTTTTTATCTAGCCCAAACTTTCCACTGATAGCATTGCTTGGAAATCTTCTTCCTGTTCTCTTGTAGAACTTCTTGGCTTTGTGAGTGAGGAGAGCCATCTGCTGAACTATCTCCATGTATTCCAGGTCATCTGGATGAATACAGTCCAGGTCTTCAAGAGTGAAGAGATAATTCTCACAGCTTTCATCAGTAGACACAAAGGCTTGAGAATAACTTGTCTCTTGGAATGGACTTCCTTGACTAAAGTTCTCTCTTGGTGTCTCCGGGAAGGTGATGAAAGGACCCTTATGTGAGTTGTCAGGATAGCATATGAGATGATGTTGGGGTTCTATGCTGTCCCTTTCAACTACATGAAGGGCTGAACCCATTTGATTGTTGGAGTTTCCAGATGAACCTTGCATGTTCATTTCCATCTGGTATCCACTGAGAATCCCATACAACTCTGTTAGAGTAAGATTTTTAAGGTTCTCAGTCCTCTTGATCACCACACAATAGTGTGTCCATTGCCTAGGAAGTGAGGACATGAACTTCCTTACAATGTCCCTGTTCTCAAGAGGTACTCCTCCATCCACTAGGGTATCCACAATCTCAACATACCTGAAGTATTGTTGGGTCATGGTTTCACCTGCTTTGAAGGTAAAATTTTTAAACTGCTGCTTCAGAAGATCTTTCTTGTTCTCCTTGGCTTCAGAGGAGCCTTCATACATTAGCTTCAGTGCATCCCACAGCTGTTTAGCTGTTTTGCACTTCTTAAAACCTCTGTATACAGTGTTTGGGAGAGCAGTCTGAAGAGCAGTCATGGCCTTTCTATCAATCTCTACTCTTTTCCTATCTTCATCTGAGTAGTTGGCCATATCTTTAGGGATCATACCAGCACCAGTAGCAGAGGGGGTGCTGGGTATGAAAGGTCCATTTACAATAGATTCCCACATTCTTGAGTCAAGATACCTGATGAAGCCTTCCATCCTTATGCACCAAGTGTCAAAATCATCAAGAGTGATCAGTGGGGATTTGTTCATGGTTCCAGTCTCCATATCAGTCTTTGAGATGGAAGCCATTTGAAGAGTTTAGTTATTGTATGTGTGAGGGATCTTAAGATGGTTAGATCTTATATCAAGAGCTTGGAAAGCTCTGATACCAATTGCAGGACCGCTTAAGGGCTTTAACACAATTACAACACAACGACACAAAAAGAGGAGATTAACTAAACTTTAATCAAACAGTGAACTGGGTTAACCAAAGTGATACAAAGAGCACAAGTAAAGTAAGAAACAGAACAAGAGAGTATGGTTTTCAAGAATGCAGTATATTGCTTTCTCTATGTTCTATTACAAGTGTTTCAAAGCATAAGATAAAAGATACAAGAACATGAGATACTTATACTACATCCTACAGCTGGCTACACTTTGAAAGCCAGCTGGATACAATTGACTAAACACACAAACAAAATCAATTGTAGAGTCAAAAGGCAGATTGCCTTTTGACTTGTGACTATGACATGCCATAGCTCACATCCTTATCTATTACAAAAAAGGATTAAGTACATAAAGTAGAAAGTATACAGACTCAAGACCTCAATGTACAGTTACCAAAAGCATGGACTTTTTCACCAAACCATATTAGTTGGTGACTATCAGAGTTGCAGTGGAAAATGTGCTTTATGGAACAGTACATCAGATAAAGCATGTGTACTAAAAGTCTTTGGAAGAAATCTATCTTCAATGGATAAAGCTTCGGAAGACTTTGTCTCTCAAGCTTCGGAAGACTTCATGTTTGGCTTCGGAAGATATTGGTCTTGGCTTCGGAAGATTTTACACTTAGAGTATTTTCTAATGCATTGTGTAAAACTTCCAGAGCATTCTTCACTTCAGTACTTAGTGCATGTTGCTGAGACACTTTGGATGTTTTGGGTTGCATCAGACTTAAGGAATCCTTACAGATCTCTATATGTTGGTCCTAGAGTGTTGGACTGGATTCTTGACAATGCTCAGAGCTGAAGCACTATCCATTAATAATGGAGTCTTAGTCTCAGTAATGCCATAATCCAATAGTTAGTTCTGAAGCCAGAGTACCTGAGATGTACAACTTGTAGCAACAATGTACTCTGCTTCAGCAGTGGATGTAGCAACAAATGTTTGTTTCTTACTCTGCCAAGAAATCAAATAGTTGCATAGGAATTGACATCCACTAGAAGTTGACTTTCTAGTTAACTTACACCCTGCATAGTCACTATCACAAAAAACAACTAATTGCAAGAGTGTCCAGTGGAATACCAAAGACCTAGAGATTTTGTACCTTGCAGATATCTAAAGATCCTCTTGACTGCAATCAAATGAGACTCTTTAGGAGCAGCCTGAAATCTAGCACAAACACAAGTTGCAAACATGATATCTAGTCTAGAAGCTGTTAAGTACATCAAGAACCCAATCATACATCTGTAAAGTGTTTCATCAACAGCTTTACCTTTCTGATTTTCATCCAGTTGTGTGGTGTTGCACATGGGACTAGAACAGGGCTTACAATTTTGTAAATCAAATTATTCAAAAGATCTTTTGTATATTTTGACTGATAAATGAAGGTTCCATCAGCCTGTTGTTTGATTTGCAAGCCTGGAAAGAACTATAATTCTCCCATTGCACTCATTTCAAACTTTTGTTTCATTAAATTTGTAAAATCATCACACAACTAGGGATCAGAGGATGCAAAAATTATATCATCAACATAAATTTGAACAAGTAGCTTATGTTGATCCACTTTCTTAATAAACAAAGTTTTATCTATGGAGCCTCTAGTGAAATTTTTTTAAGAAGAAAATTTGAAAGGGTTTCATACCAGGCTCTAGGAGCTTGCCTCAACCCATAAAGAGCCTTATCAAGTTTATACACCCAATCAGGATGTTTATTGTCCTCAAAACCTGGTGGTTGACACACATAAACCTCTTCTTTTATTTTACCATATAAAAAGGCACTTTTGACATCCATTTGAAAAACTTTAAGATTGTGGAGTGCAGCATAGGCTAAGAACAATCTAATTGCCTCTAGTCTGGCCACAGGGGCAAAGGTTTCATCATAATCAATACCTTCTTCTTGTGAAAACCCTTGTACAACCAATCTAGCCTTGTTCTTGACAATAAGCCCATTTTCATCAGTTTTATTCCTAAACACCCATTTAGTGCCTATTGCACACTTACCTGGGGGTAGAGGAAACAGTTCCCACACTTGCTGCTTTTTGAACTGAAGTAGCTCAAGCTGCATGGCTTCAACCCATCCATTGTCTCTCAAAGTAACATGATAGTTCTTTGGCTCTAGCTGACTGATGAAGAGAGCATAGAAGCAGAAGTTGGACAATTGACTTCTCGTTAAGACACCAGCATTGATATCACCAATGATTTGAGACATGGGGTGATTCTTCAGCTCTTGGTACACTATAAGATCACTGCAAGTGTTTGTAGCCGGTTCAGAAACAACAGATGATGATCCAGATTCTTGAAACCAAGTATAAGATGGCAATTCACATGATGTAGTGGAGTCAGAAATCTCATCAGCATTTGTTGTGGATGGAGCTGCTGAAGCTACAGGAACGTCAAGTTTAGCAGACTTAGGCAGTTGGTCACTAAACTTGAAAAGGTGAGTACTGATATCATCATCATCTTCAGTACCACCAGGTGGAAGACTTTCTGCAGAAGATGATTTATCCACATGATCTGCAACAGCTGGAGGTTGATAAGGAACATATTGCAGTATGTCCAAATCAAACAACTCCACAGGTTTTGTGGAATTTTATCCTTAGGAGATTCATTGAATTTCACATGCAAGGTTTCTTCAACTATCTTTGTTCTGCAGTTGAAGACTCTGTAAGCCTTGCATGTGGATGAATATCCTACAAAATACCCTGCATCCACCTTAGGATCAAATTTGTGGAGTTGATCCCTGTGTTGAGAATGAAACAAGGACACCTAAAGGCTTTGAAAAATGAAATTAGAGAAGCCAAATGATGTAGAACTTCATATGGAGTCTTCATCAACCTCTGATTTACTAATACTCTATTCTACACATAGCAAGCTATGTTGACAGCTTCAGCCCAAAAGGTCAATGGCAAACCAGAGTCAGCCAATATAGACCTTGCAGCTTCAATTAGGGTCCTATTCTTTTTCTCCACTACTCCATTTTGTTCTGGATTCCTTGGTATGCTAAACTGCCTCTTGATTCCCTTTGATAGATAAAAATCATCAAGTGTATGGTTTCGGAATTCAGTCCATTATCACTCCTTATACACTTGACTGATAGGGAATACTGCTTCTCAACATACAACACAAAGTTTATAATCATCTGAGCAACCTCATCCTTTGAATGCAAGAAGAAAGTCTATACAAATCTGGAGTAATCATCAACAATTACCAGACAGTATTTCTTCTTTGCCATGCTCATCACTTTCACAGGACCAAATAGATCCATGTTCAGTAACTGCAAGCAGGCAATGGACTTAGGTTCTTCAATAGGAGGGAATGAGACTTTGTGCTGTTTTCCTTTCAAACAAGCAGTGCAGGTTTCATCACATTAGAACTCCTTATTGGTAGACCTCTCACTAAACTATTGTGGATCAGCTGATTCATGTTTTTGAGATTAACATGACCCAGTCTTCTATGCCACAGTTTAAATTCCTGAGGAGAGGCTTTGGAGAATAGGCAAGGATGACCCTTCAAATCTATCTTCTTTGACAAATCCAAGGCATATACTCTTCCAATCCTGTTGGCCTTCAGGAGAGTATTTTCATCCAATACCTTGTCAATCAGCCTCAGAACTTGGGAAGACAGAATCCTGCAGTTCTGGCTTGTGAAAAGTGCAATGTGCCCTTTATCACACATCTGACTAACACTCAGTAGATTATACTTAAGATTCTCCACATGGTTAACATCATCAAATCTGATATCTCCATTAGACACATATCCTTTCCCAATGATGTAACCCTTAGCATCATTTCCAAATGAAACAAATCCCTTCTTTCCTTGAGAGTAGTCATTAAGAAGAGAACTACTCCCAGTCATATGCATAGATCCTCCACTGTCTACATACCAGATGCTACTTTGGCATGCTGAAGAACCCTGCATTTATCATAAAGAACTAGTTAGGTTTTGAGACCCAACCTTTTTGGTTTTGGGTATGTTTTCATCAACAGATTTAACCATAACTTGTTTCTCATGATTAACAGCTAATGAAGGTGGAGATGGTGCTGAAATGGATTCCTTGGATTGGGCTTGGAATGCCTTTTCAGTGGTTTGATCACAGGTGCATCTAGTTGGTTAACTCTCCCCAACAAATGCTGAACCATCATAACAAGTTGTGTCTGATTTGTAGCTAAAGCTTTCAGCTCTTGGGACATATAAATACTTTTTTTGATGAGTTCCTGTGACCCACCATTTCCTCCTTGAAATTCACAGACTTAGTCTGATGTTTGTCATGAGGAGCACTATCAGCTGTTCCATGAAAAACCCTATCCTTCTTTTTGGATTTGGATGAAGGCTTAGGTTTATCACATTGGGATGACTGTGGTACAAACTTGGTCTCAAACTCATTTTTCATTTCATCCATCTGGATTTTAATGAGCTTATCTCTGTTGAGTTTGGAACCCTTTCTGTACCAACATTCATCAGAAAGATGATTGAATTTACCACATATTTTACATGGCTTATTCTTCATCTTGGATTGATGAACTGCTGATGTGGAAACTACTGAAGGTGTGCTCTTCAGCACTTTCCTCCTTTCAGTACTTGTGTTTAGTAATGAAGGATCTGTAACAACTGAAGACTTGTTCTTCAGCTGTTCTCTATCCGTCCTGAAAGACTGTATGATAGATTCATCAGCAGTTGTTAATCCTTTTATTTCAGCTGATTTGAAATGCTTTTCAGATGTTGTGACTTGCCCTTCAGTACTTGAGGCACTTTGAGGAACAACATCTGAAGTACTCAGCTTCATGTGCTTATCAGTAGTTAACCCATTAGGCAATTGATTTGCTGAGGTATTAACACTGATTTCATCTTCTGATCTTGGGAGATCACTTGAGGATGATACACATGATGATGTGGTTTGGAAATTACTTTCACCTTCAGGTTTTACTATTGATTTTGGAGTAAAATCTGTAGGTGGTGCAATGTGATTGTAACCTATTCCAAACTTCACATTCGAAGCAGATTGCTTGCTAAGCAGCATTTCAAATCCCATGCAAGATGATACCCAGCGGTCACACTCAACTTGGGTAGCTGCAAGGTTTTCTTTGAGTTCTCTGTGGTTCTCAAGAATGACCTCTAGCTTAGCCTTTTCATCATTTAATTGGCATTTAAGCTTATAAATCTCATCATCTTTGTCATTAAGAACAAACTCATACTCAACTTTTCTTTTGGAAAGGATTTGCTCAAGCTCAAGATTTTGATTTATAAAGCTACATTTGCCTCTCTAATAGAGATAAATGCAGCTATGCAAGATTCAGAACATAGCTTGGCCTTAGCCTCAGAGGATACCTGAGTTACCTGTGATGAAGATGCATTGGAGCATGAACTCTCAGTAGACTCCATGGCCATGAGAGCAAGATTCCCAAAGGATGTTCACCACCATGTTGACCATCACTAGCAAATAAATGCTCATTACCAGAGAGATCATCTGGTAAACTGCTCCAGTCAACAACACCAGGGGTGAAGAAGCTGTGATGAGGTTGTGATTGAGATGATTGAGATGGTAGAGGCTCAGGTAATGCTTGAGGTTGTTGTGCAATAGGAACTTGAACTGGATTTTGCTGTGGCATGTAATAGCAGGGATATGGATATGACATTGGACCCTGAGGGACAAAATATGCAGGAGATATAGGTTGTGCATGATGACCAGAACTAGCAGGATGTTGCCCTCTGTTTTGTGGACTATTGCTTGGAAAAGTCACAAAGGGTGCAGAGGAGTTAGATCCAGTTGATCTACACTCTCTTGCAAAGTGTCCAAGCCTGTGGCATTTGTGATACCTCAACTTACTCTTGTCAAAACCAACTTTGGTTTTGCCAGAGAGTCCTGGAAATTTCCTACTAGTTCTCTTGTAGAACTTTTGAGATCTGATATTAATAAAGGCCATTTGGCTTAGAATATCCATCTCTTCTAAGTCATAATCAGCAATACCTTTCAAATCATCCATAATGAAGCACAGATTGTCACTATTACAGCCTGACTGACTATCAACACTAACAAATGCATGATCAGAACTGTTTGAAGAGAAATCTATATGCTTATCATAATTGCTTTCTGATGCAGCATATTCTGACTCATGACCAACCAAGGCAGTGTTCGCTGGTACAAAGTCATCAGTGTGCTTTCCTGATGATGCCAGTTTCCTTTTCTGCTCTATCTCTCTTTCAAATGTAAGCAGTTTCCCATGGAGTTGGGTGAGAGATAGGTTATCCAGATTTGCACTGGAGCGTAGGACAATAGTATATGTGTCCCATCTCTCAGGCAGTGATCTGAGGAATCTGTTATTCATCTGGCTATTAGTGTATTCATGTTTGACCATTTTCAGCTCAGAGATCAAACAGGAAAAACGCTCAAACTGTTGAGACAGTGACTCACCCTTCCTATGAGAGAATGTCTCATATTGTTGGGCAAGGATTTCTCTATTGTTTTCTAAGACCTCATTTGTTCCACCAAATTGTTCCTTCAATGCAATCCAGAGGTCATGAGCAGTTTCATGATGCATAAGCCCAGAATAGATTTCATTAGGCAGAGCCATGGCCAGAATACCATGCGCTTTAGCATCAATCTCAAACAGTTTTCGATCCTCATCTGAGTATTGTTCCTTCTTCTTCGGAACCATTTGGTTGGTTTCCGGATTGTTCACCATAGGCTTGTGTGGACCATGTACCACAGATGTCCAACAACCTGAACTGTTAACAGACAGATGATGGAGCATTCTTCGTTGCCATATGTTATACTCAGTCCTAACTAGCATCGGAGGCTTGGTTGAGGAACCGGTATTGTGAGGGTCATTAGAAGGAGTAGTCATTCTCAGATTCAACCAAATTCAATTAAGTTTTAACTAATTTAGTGCAAAACACAACAAACTCAATATGAACCAAAAGAAAACTCAAAGAAAATAACCAAAAGCAGCAGAAATTCAATGATCTATAACCAATTCTTGCAAATATGCTAATTCAATCAAACTTAGATATGAAATAGTAGTTTCAATGATCAATTGTTAGATCGATCAATGATTAACCAGCTCTGATACCATTTGTTAGGATCAGAGATCTAAGTTTGATTAATTAGAGTAGATAGCAGCGGAATTTGAACAATGAATTAGACAATTCGCAAGAACACGATTGATATTCAGTGAGATGTAAATGGTTATAGAGAGAGAATTCTGCAAAGGAATATTTCATTCATATGCTTTCATGGTGGCTGAATGTCACACATTACAACTAGGTCAACATCCTTATATAGGGAATGTAACGTCTGCTGATGTCACTTGATAGTGACATCTAACAGAATTATACAAACTACTGAAACTATGCAAACTACTGAGAATGTTCTCAACTACTGATTACATCTCAGAGAATGCTAAGTACAAAAACATAAAACTACTGAACTACAACTACTGAAACTATAACTAGTAAAAAGTAAATTACAAGTATTGAAAGGAAATCATCACAACTACTAAAGTTAATAACTTCAGCTGTTGTGACAACTACTGATCACTTTGGTCTTCAGTCTTTGTCTTCAATCTTTGTTCTTTAGACTTTTACTTTCAGACTTTGTCTTCAGCTGATAGCTTCAGACTTTGTCTTCAGTACTTTTCTTTCAGACTTTGTCTTCAGTGCTTTTTTTTTTTCAGACTTTGTCTTCAGTACTTTTCTTCCAGACTTTGTCTTCAGTCTTTGCTTTCAGACTTTGTCTTCAGTAGAAGTCTTCAGATCTTGTCTTCAGACTTTGTCTTCAGACCTTGTAATCAGCTGATGTCTTCAGCTGTTGTGATCTTCTTTAGCAGTTGCAATGTCTGTGGGACTTAGAGGTTTTTATGATCTGGCTTATTGGTTCTTTTGGTCCAACAATTAACATCACATGTAAAGTCATGGGAAAGATAAACATACATCATGTATAACCATGCAACATCATCATCATCATCATCATCAATCACATAATATAACATGCCCATCATACCATCTATGACCCCAAAAGTCAACTTACATAGCTCCCCGAGAATCTCCCAAGTCAAAGCCTACATTACACTTTTTCCCCGAAAATCAGAAAAATATTCTAAGTCCTTAGGCCATGGGCACTATGCAGGCGCATGTACACTATGCAGGCGCATGGGGAACACTTAGCCGCCTGGGCAACCTTCAGGCGCATGGGCACTATGCAGGCGTATGAGTGCTTAGGCGCATGGGGAATCCTGGACGTCTGGACACTTAGTCAATTCCAGCCCAATTCTAGGCGCATGGGTACTATTTAGGCGTATGAACACTTAGGCGCATGAGCCATTTGGGCGCATGGGCACTATTGGGGCGCATGGCCCTACACAGTCGTTTGGCTAACTTTTCTAGGTGCATGGACCATTGTTCAAGTGCATGGATTACACTTAAATCTTTCTAATGCATTTTCAGGCGCATGAGCCTTATCTAGGCGCATGGACCCTCTATGTAACATGTTTCTAGTATGTTTTCAAACCCAATCATCAAACTCATCTATTCTAAGCTTAACACGGCTATTCTAAACATGAATAACCTTTAAGCATTCAAGAACTAACTTTCCACGTGCATAATACATATGGGTCAACATACATAAACTTGTAAAATCATTTTAATACATTTTCAGCCCCAAAGATAGTTTAAAACAAGTAAAAACCGGGGTCTAGAACTCACCTGATACAACTTAGGTGTTTCTTCCTTTCTAACCCGCTTGCAATGAGTTCAAACACCTAAAAACAACACCCAACACACACACCCGAGCACATACACAAACACATAAGGATGTAACCGGGATAAAACTTGTCATAAACACTTAAAAACCACGAAATCTTACCTTGAATTCGACTTCTCTTCTTCTTATATTCTTTAAAACCGAGAGTTCCTCTGCTCTCCCTCTAAAACCAAAGAAGATGGTGATGTGAAGTGAGGGTGGGCGGCCATGCCCACCTTTACACCAACTTTTTCAAAGTTTTGTCCTTTTGGACACTTTTAGTCCCTCCACTTGGACTTTTTTGTTTTTCTTTCTTTTATTCTTCACGTCTTGTCTTTTTAAATAACCGGGTGTTACATGTCCACCCCCTTATATAGGTTTCATCCCTGAAACCTGTTATTCCTTGAACAGATGAGGATAATGCTGCCTCATCTCCTCCTCAGTCTCCCATGTAGACTCGGATCCCTTCCTATGCTTCCACTGTACACGCACAAGAGGAACAACTTTATTTCTCAGCCTCTTCTCTTTATGATCGATGATTGCCACTGGTTGCTCCACATAATTGAGCCTTTCATCTACTTCGATATCCTTCGGTGGAACAATCATGTCTTCATTAGCTATACATTTTCTCAGATGAGACACATGGAACGTCGGGTGAATCCCACTTAACTCATCCGGTAATTCCAACCTTGCAGGATTGTTGAAGGGTGTAAGTTACAACACAACAACACAAGGGGGAGATTAACTAAACTTTAATCAAATAGTAAACTGGATTAACCAAGTTGAGATGCTAAGAACACAAGTAATGCAAGAGAGACCGAACACAAAGAACACAAGTGTATGGTTTTCAAGAATGCAGTATATTGCTTTCTCTATGTTCTATTACAAGTGTTACAAAGCATATTCGAAAGATACAAGAACATCAGATACTTATACTACATCCTACAGCCGGCTATACTTTGAAAGCCAGCTGGATACCATTGACTAGACACAAACAAAATCAATTATAGAGTCAAAAGGCAGATTGCCTTTTGACTTGTGACTATGACATGCCATAGCTCACATCCTTATCTATTACAAAAAGGATAAAGTACATAAATTAGAAAGTTACAGACTCAGGACCTTAATGTATAGTTACCAAGAGCATGGACCTTTTCACCAACTCATGTAAGTTGGTGACTTGCAGAGATGCAGCGGAAAGGTGTCCAGCTTTATGGAACAGTACATCAGATAAAGCATGTTACTAAAAGTCTTTGGAAGAAATCTGTCTTCATGAACTTGAAGCTTTGGAAGACTTTGTCTCTTAAGCTTCGGAAGACATCATGTTTGGCTTCGGAAGATATTGGTCTTGGCTTCGGAAGATTTCACAATTAGAGTATTTTCCAGTTTCATGTGTGAAACTTTCTAAGCTTCTTCTTTAATGTACTTGTGCAGCATGCATGATAGACTTAAGATGTTTAGGTTGCATCAACCTCTTCATTAATCTCTACAAACTCCTTCTAGGCTGATGCTACCAAAACACTTAGAAGACTTCAGATATCAACAGTCCTTATTAGGATGATCACTAATCCTTTCTTCATAAGGTGATCAGGATCCTTCAGACTGTCAAAGTGTCTTCTCATATCAAAGAGGTCATGCAGAGGCAACTGAAACATATCTTGCCATGTGTAGGTGTCTTCAATGCCTTGATCTCTAATGACATGCCATCTTTCTGGATTTGTGGTGTATGTCCAAGACAAGATGGGTCTTCCTGATGCTAGAGGAGCTGTTTGAATTGGAGTTGATGTAGCATCCTCTGGCTGCACAATCTCAAGATGTTCTGACTTATCCTGGGATTTAGAAGATGGTGCAGTCTTCTTCTTCTTTGGCTTTGGTTTAGAAGCCATCCTCTCTTTCTCTTACCAGATTTTAACTGAGAAGACTGGCCTGCAGCACCAGATTGATCTTCATTGTCTTTCTCAGTTGGGACTTCCTCTCTCTCAGGCTCAGAAGGTGAGGGAGGTTGACCCTGCTGTGGATCAAAAGATGAAGCTTGCTGAGTTTCAGCAGGAGGTCGAGGTTGTGTTGTCTCTGGTTGTTCAAACTTAACCTCCACTTCAAGTGGGGCTTAACTTGGAGTGGAGTGTAAGTCAATGAGCTCTCCACTTTTGATCTTCTGCTTGATCACCCTAATATGCTCATCCATAATAGATAGAGACATGGGGCCAAGTCTCCTTCCGGAGAATCCATATAGCTTCAAGAAGCTCATCATCCTCTGCCTATCAGCAGACTTCTTCATGCTCTTCTGGATGATGGCTTTTGATTTTGCAGCTTCTTCCCTTTGTTTCTTCTTAGTTGTCTTTCTGTCCTTGATTATCTCAAGTTCAAGCTGTTTTAAGTACTCAAACTCAACATAATCATAGGACAAGGGAAGAAGTGCATCTGCCTAATAGAAGCCTGTGGCACTCAGGTAGTTGATCATCTTGATCCTTTCTTCTTCTTTGTCTACCTAAGATTCTTGTTGAACCACATCTTCTTGTGCAGGACTTTCCTGAACTAGGGAGAGGGTAGGCTTATCCTTGTATAGTCTTTTTCTTCTTATCTCTTCTTTGACTTGCACTAGGAGTTCTGCATCTTCTGCCTCCTTCTTCTCCCTTGACCTTTCCAGGTCAACCAGTTCATTCAACTCATCTAAGGGGAGAGAAATGACATTGTCTATGTCATAGTTCCTAGTCTGCAAATAATTTATCCTAACTGCCCTTAACTCATCATTCTGAGTATATGGTCTGGGGGTAGCCCTTATAGCAGACTCCATGAGTCTTGAAGACTCAACAGAGGAACTTTCTCCCCTTAGCCTCTTTTTCCTCTCTTTCTCCTCCTCCTCAATCTCCTCAGTTGTCATTTTTCCTTTCCCTTTGTCACTCACAGACCTTTGTGAATCAGGGTGGAGAGAGCTTTGGCCTTCATTGCTTGTTGCAGCATCTGAGCTCAGGCCAGAGAGAGGTTGAGAAGCACCTTCACCAGCAGGTGTCTTAGAAGGAGTGTGGATCTCTGCAGCAGTTGATGATGATGAGACAGGGCTCTCAGGTTCTGCCATTGGGCCTTCAGTCAAGGATTCCCCTATGAAGCTAATCTTGGGTCCTCCTCAACATCCAGTTGACCGATGGCATTGCCTGATTGACTAAATCTCCTTCTTAAGCTGAACTCTGCAGTGATCCTGTCTTGGATTCTTTTAGCCAGTCTGTCAGCTTGTCTTGATTGGCTTGGGTTGATAAGTGGCATGTTGACTAGATCCAAACCTTCATAGTAGTCCAAGGTTTGAAAATTGAAGACTTCTTGTTGCCCTTGGGTTCTTATGATGATAAGGCTTTCCTGATATTGTCATACCTCCACCTAATGATGTGATTAGAAGATGGTGAAGGTGACATAGCCCTTGGTATCCCATCCTCAAACAAACTCTGTATGAAGGAGTCAGTGTAGTCCACATCAATGTGAACTTGAGGAGGTTGCTGAGAATGCATAATTGCAAGTGAGGATGGTGAGTCCTCAATGTCCATTCTCTCTGAAGAACTCCCAGGTTCTGTGGCTGTAATGACTTTCTCCCCCTTTTTGGTAGCAATACCCACTTGCATAGGTGAGCTGGAAGATAGGTCAATCACATCCATAGGTTCTTGTGTTCCTGGTTGAGCTCTTCTTAAGGGTCTCCGGCTAGTTTTTCCTTAAGATATGAAATCTCAAGTTGTTGATCATTGATCCTATTATGTACGGTAGTCACCTGACATTCAAGGTGACTGACCTTTGAGACTAAGTAAGTGCATGTTTTAGATAGTTTTTGCACCAGTAGTCTCTGATTCCCCTCATCTTCATCAAAAGATTCATTGGGGGATGAGATGATTGGACCAGAGTCCTCTCTCTCACCACCAGCTTGAGGTTCTTGGTTGCTGGTTTTCTATGCTCACTGGCAGTCTCAGTTGAGATGTTAGTGGGCTGAGTTACCATGGTTGAGGTCTTAATGTTGTAATCACTTTCAGAATTGAGAGCATCTTCCATATGAACATCCTGAATAGGTTCAAAAGTGTCCACCTCAATTGTAGGTGACTGATGTGGGATAGATGTAGGAGACTCAGGAGTATTCATCTCTCTTTGAGTAGCGGAAAAGAAGAGAGACTCATTATACTCACTGAAACCTAGATCTTCATCAGTATAGAAGTCAAGGTTGGGAATTGGTTGGTTGAGATCTATAGGCTAGGGATGGTAACTGTCCCCTGAAGGTTGATCACTTGAGTGTTGAGACTCAGAGTGATAGCTTAAGGCAGTTGGGCTAATGAGCTCATCAGGCTGAGCATGAGGAACCTCAGCACTGATTCTTGAAGAGATGGGAGTGGTCTGCTCATTAGGAGAAGTGGGAGTTCCAATGTCCACTTCTTCCTGTATGGGTGAGTATATGGTGACCTCCACAGACTGAATAGCCTGAGCAGGGGTTTGTTTGGATTTTCTTTGGTAAGTGATGGTGATTTGAGGCTGTGAGAGTGGTTAGGAGAAAGCAGGTGTGGGCTCAACACTAGCTTGTGCTGCTAGGTTGTCACCTTGAGCAATAAGCTCTAACATTTTTGGGACTAGGGCTGTTTCTACCCTAGAGAATCCAACATTGGGCTTTCTCAAAATCTTAAAGATGCTGGGCTTCATCTGTCCCAATTTAAGAGTGTTACCTGTTTCCCTCAACTGTGAGCCCAGTTCACAGTTAAGAATGTACTGGACATATCTAGGAAACATGTAATACTCTAAGGAGTCTAAATTAGCAAGTAAATTTGTATAAACAAATTGAGAATACCTGAATTTGACCCCTTGAACCATTCCATGGATTATGAAGGAGAGATCCTCAGGAATCTGGTCCCATGCACCATGCTTGTTTAATAAGCTATGGATGACCACATGCAGCAGGAATCTCCATTGGGATGAGACCTTCCCTTTCCTAAAGGTCTTTACAGAGAAATCTCCCTCATATCCCATCTACTCAAAGGAATGATTGACAGATTCCTTTGGGAAAAACACCTCACTTTCTTCATCATCCAGCTGAAGATGTCTATTGATGATGGCCGGAGTGATGAAGATTGTTCTCCCCTGCACTGTGGCAGACAGTGCCTTCTCCCCGTCCATAATGACCTCTTGGCAGGTCTTCCAGAATTCAAGCAACTGATCCTTATAGAATGGAGGATCAATGGTTAGGGAGGTGAAGTAGTTTGACAGAGTTAGAAAACGGCAAACCTCTGAGAAATGAGGATCTTTCTCAGAGCTTAACAGAGCAACCTGATTGTGTTGTCTGTGTAGCTGCATGGTAAAGTTGGGATCATTTCTGTGAGCAAGGTTGGCCATTTTGAAGTAGCTTAAGGATGAAGAAAGAAGAGAGAAAGAAATTTCAAAGAAAAATTTGGGGTTTTATGTTTGGAGGAAGAGCAGATGATAGAAAGAGGGGGAAACCATTGGGTTTATATGTGAAAAGGATTTCAGATAAAGTTTAGTGAAAGAGTATAAACTTTGAAATCCAGATGTCGGTCCCATCTCTGAAAAAGTAGTTAACTTTTGCTCAAAAAGTAGTTTTCTTGGAAGTCAAAAAGCTTCCGAAGGTTAATTATCTTTGGAAGTTTTAATTAAAAAGCTTCCGAAGCTAAAATGACTTCGGAAGAATTTCCTGAGAGTTTTGAGAATTTTGCTTCGGAAGAGAAATTAAAACTTGAGTGCTTTGTATATAAAACAACAAAGCTTCGAGAGTTAATTTTGCTTCGGAAGTAAATGGTCTTTGAAAATAAGTAAGTGTCTAAGACAAGTATTTAAGCTTCGGAAGATAAATCTGAAAGCTCTTCCAAAGGTAAATTTCTTAGACATTATTTTGAAGGCATGATTTTGCTTCCGAAGTTAAAAGCATAGCTTCCGAAGTATCAGAAATTTTCAAAAATCTAAGGAAAGTCTTCAAAAAAATTTTCTCCAAGAAAAACATGAGCTTATGAAAATGATGAACTAGACAACTTAGACACACATATTTTTTAAGAAATAATAAGAATTAGTTTTAAGAAAAGCTTACTCAAAGTTTATCATCCCAATAGCTGATATTAGATATTTAAAGCTCTGTTCATCAAAAGCCTTTGTAAACACATCAGCATATTGTTCATCTTTGTGAACTTTGACTAGTTTAATTAATCCCTTTTCATAGTTATCTCTTATTAAACGATACCTGATTGATGTGATTTGTCCTTGAGTGCTGCACAGGGTTCTCTGTGATTGAGAAAGCACTGTTATTGTCTATGTGAATGGGAGTCTCCTTGAAGTTTAACCCATAGTCCAGCATCTGATTTTGAATCCAAAGTACTTGAGCACAGCAGCTTGCAGCCAGCAATATATTCAGCTTCAGCAGTTGATGCAGAGACACAGGATTGTTTCTTGCATTGCCATGAGACAACCCTTCCACCAAGAAATTGACATCCCCCAGATGTAGACTTTGCAGTCATATTGCAACCAACATAATCACTATCTGTATAGGCATACAGATTGAAGTCAGGATTCTTGGGATCCATACCCAACCAAGTGTTGATGCACCTTTGAGGTATCTTAGAATCCTCTTGACAGTGATAAGGTGAGATATCTTAGGGTTGGTAGGATCGTTGAAGGGTGTAAGTTACAACACAACAATACAAAGAGGAGATTAACTAAACTTTAATCAAACAGTAAACTGGATTAACTAAGTTGAGATGCCAAGAACACAAGTAATACAAGAGACAGAACACAAAGAACACAAGTGTATGGTTTTCAAGAATGCAGTATATTGCTTTCTCTATGTTCTATTACAAGTGTTACAAAGCATATTTGAAAGATACAGGAACATGATGTCACACCCCCGCTAAGAGCGGAAACACAGGGATGCGACGAGACGGGGATCATCATAACACATGGTGAGCGATAGAGATGCAATAATAATAATGATGACAAGCGTGTCGTGACGACACCCGACAACAAGGGGACTTGTGTTGTGTTTAGTCAGTATTCACGACAACATAGCCATAAGCATAAACATGATACATAGATGATAACATTGTATGCAATTCCCAAAACCCGGGAACAAGTTACAAAGTAATGTTGTTTGAAACAGATACATCGATTGTTTTCAAAATGACAAGTTTAGCCCGAAAATGCATCCTAGGGTCTCCACTAAGGCAGCACACCTAGAACCTCAGCTAGCATGATCACCTGAAAAGATATGCTCAAAATGGTCAACAAAATGTTGGTGAGCTCGCAGGTTTTAAGTAAATAAGTAATTGATGTTGTATAAAGTTGTTGTAGGATACCGTGCATACAGTTATAAGTAAGCAAAATCACATGAGAAGAGCTTTACAACCAAACCTAATGACGTACACAAAGAATCTTGTCGGAATATATTCACCCAGGCCGTTCCTGGCTTTTGATGGTACTAACTAGTATACCAAAACGAGGGTGGGGGTGTCAACCCAGTAGTACTACCAATACCTATCCGTCGGTTCCCACACTGGAATTAAATGGTTGTAGGAAAGAACCACAAAGCAGACTCAAGCATGTATGAGATAAATACCCACAAAACAGTAGCATGTTGATTCCAAGTATGTAAATTGTATGTATGTTGTACAACATAGAAAAACGGGCGAGCATACTTTTCCCCCATGTTTGTGAATGTTTGTAAAGTAGTGTAAGATAAAAAGGGGCCACGAGACTCACATGTTTAGTGGTAGGTATGAATGATCAAGATTTCCAACAGTTGAATGCAATGATCGGTCAAACAGCTATTGACATTTATCGTTAAGCATTAATGACGTGTATAAAGCGTATAGTAACGTTTGGTCGGTTCGGGTTGTATCGGTTCGGTCGTGGGTAGCACACACACAAGCGGACACACACATCAGATCTTATGTAGATCCAAGTACTAAGAGTAGTCGTCATGCTTATGACATCCTTATAAAGACCTCAGTGTAAAGATGGCACTTGTTAAGTATTTGTAGTTCTAAATGCGTTGTCGGTTATTGTAAAATGTTAGTTGATTTCAATTGAAATAGTATGTGCATGTTGATAGCGTTGACTTTAATCTTTGTGGTCAAGCAAAGACACTTTTACTGATGTTACTTTATCATCATCAGACATTCAAGAGGAAGTTCACACTCAACATCATCCTGTTGGATTCTATGTGCCCGAGACACATAGAATATTGATGCGGTTAGTACGTTATGATCCAAGTCGGGTTATACCAATAACAAGCTTAGCAAACACCAATTAATATTTAATTGATGATATGATCATGCATTAAATATTTACACCGATTAGAAAATGGTTTTCTAAATAAGTTGCATATGAAATGGAACAAATTATGAGATAATTTGTTGATGAGTTTATTGTTATTTTGTTATTTAAAGGGTTTAAATAACACAAATAACATGAGAGTATACTTTAATTAAATTGTTTAATTAGAGAAGACATGTCACATTTAAATATGTCTAGTAGATGACTTATTTAATGTGTGACAAAAAGGCTTATTATAGTGAGTGTGTATGTGTGTTTGATAAAAAGAGGGAAAACCCCTTTGAATTGCAATTTTCGCCCCCCTGGCATTCATTGGACCTTTTTCTTTGAAAACCAAAGACACACTCAACTAGTCTTTTACTACTCAAAATCTGATCTATCTCATATGCAAGCAACACACACAACCCTTCTCTCTCTCTCTCTACACCTCTCGAAAGGCAGCAGAAAGTAGGAGCAATTTTCGGGTTTTTGAGTTGTTTGTGGGTGCTCCCTAGCAAGAGTGGTGTTTACTTCAAGGGCTGGGGTATACAAGTTTGAGGACATATAATCTTGAAGTCTTGGCCGATTCACAAGCATTTCAAACTTTCTTGGTCAACAATTTGGCTGGAATAAAATCACAGCTCATTGAAGCTGTGATTTTTGTTGTTTAACTTGTGTTCATAGCTTGTTCATTCACATATTTAAGATCCTTTTAATTTGGGTTTGTTTTTTTATTTTAAAACATCAAAGAACATGAAATTTCAGATTATAAACATGTTATAATGCTTTACTTCCGCTGCGTTTTTTTCAGAAAGTTTAAAAGGTTAAACTTGTTATTTTGTGTTCTATCAAACCCATCAATGGCATCTAGAGCCGGTTATGTGGATAGCATGCTGTTAGTATCCTTATAAAATTTGTTTTATGGGACTTATAACCCTTTTAAGGGCTGAAATGTTCTTGTATGTTGAATCCCCAAGCTTTCAAGGTAATATCACACATGCTTGTGATTAAACCTTGAAAGATATGTATAATGATATGTATATTGTTTGGACTATATTTGAAACCCGTATTTTCAGTTTATGTTGGCTGAAAATCGTGGGTTTTAATGGGGATTCTTAGTTAATTTTGGATGATATGATGTATGTTCATGTTGGTGCATAACTAGCTAAACCTTGTGTTGTTATGGTTTGGATTGAATGTTTTATTTGGTTGTATTCATTCAATGGGTTGTATATAAACTTGTGCTTTGTTTAAAATGTATTTTGTCTATTTATTCATTGGGATATAATAATAGATTAGGAGTAAGTATTTTTTACTAGAAAATATGTATTAGGATATATATTTGTAAAAGAAGATGCTCGGGAAGGAAGCACAAGAAGAAGACACAAAAGAAGGACTTGAAGCATATGGATGCAAGTTCAAGTGGGAGTCTATATTGATCTCATTTTGTGTTATTTTCAACCCTTAAGAAAGACCTAATGACCACACTTGTGATGGCAAACAAGTGTTGTCACAATAGTAGCTATGGTTATGCACATTGTGGTTGTTTATATTATGCTTGTTTGATTGTGGTTTTATGAATGATTGTATGAAGTTTGGTTATGATTAACAATCTCAATAAAATGATCTTAACAAGCTAATATCAAAATGGTTCTTAATCATTAAGTGTTAATAATGGTTATCAAAAGGATTAATGATTTATAATAAAATGGGTTTTATTAAAAGGACCATAGGGTATTGTATTGAAAGCATGCAAATACAAGTACATAGAGTTTTCTAAACTAGAATTATGAAATCTCTAAACTTTTGACAACAAGTTTAACACCGTCCTTTTGCACAACACTTGAGTCGTTTGGAAACTCTTAATGGGATAAAGGTCACCTAACCATTTAGAGGGAACTTGTGGTTTAAGGTGGGGATACCACATGGTGGGATAAAGGTCACCTAACCACTTATGTGGGTAAACTCACACGTGTGTGCAAGTAGGGTAACTTGATTTGCAAACCATGTTAAATGGATCACCTAAATATGGTTTCCAAATGGTGTTGATGGGATTAACATGCCGACTTTACATATGATGTTTAAGTCGATCCATACCTCTAGAAGTTACAATGGTTGCAACCGTCAATCGTTGACCACCTTATTAATTTAAATCGTGGGATAAAGGTCACCTAACCACAATTAATGTAATGTTGGGTTCTAGACTTTAATATAAAAATGACCTTAAAAGGCATTAATTAGTAAAAAAACAATATCGAAAATACTAAAATAGATCTTTGTTAAATTTTGTAGATGGCCACCAACAAGAAAATCACAATAACTCATCCGCGTCCAACCAATCATTACGAGCAATCCTCCAAAAGGAACGTCTAAATCATAACAACTTTATTGATTGGTATCGAAACTTGAGAATCGTTCTCAAGCAAGAGAGAAGATCATATGTTTAGACGACCCTATCCCGATCAACCTGCTGAGGATGATGAGGAGGCCTACAACGATTGGCTCAAGTACACTGAGGACTCTGTCCAAGTGTCTTGTCTCATGCTAGCGAGCATGACTCTGGATCTCCAAAAGGAGTAGAACATGAACACGGAGCTTATGACATGATAACCCAGCTGAGGAAACGTTCCAAACGCAAGCAAGGGTTGAGCGCTTCGAAACGGTTCGAGCACTCCATGCATGTCGTATGGACGACAACCAATCTATTTCATCTTATGTACTTAAGATGAAAAGTCATATTGACCAGCTGAGAGGCTTAATTGTCCTGTCTCGAAGGAATTGGCCACGGATTTGATCCTTAATGGCCTTACCAAGAAGTTCGAGACATTCGTGTTGAACTACAACATGAATGCTTGGGACAAAAGCATTGGTGAGCTTCACTCAATGCTGAAAATGGCTGAGGCGGCCATGGGTAAAAGGGTTTTACCCGTTCTCACCATCAATGAGGGTGGGAACAAAAAAGGCCTCATCCCGCACCCAAGGCAAAGGTTGCCAAGGGTAAGGGACCCGTATGGGGAAAAGGGAAAGGGGTGGCAAGGGTACCACCCAAACCACAAGAGAAGAGCAAAAGGTTGCTACCAATGACCCATGCTTCAAGTGTGGGGAGATTGGACATTGGGCAAGAAATTGTCCTGTTCTCCAAGAGTTGAAAGCCAAGAGGGATGCGGGCAAACCTCAGGTACAATATACATGATTCATATTGATCTTAATGTTACATCTTCTAACACATGGGTATTGGATACCGGATGTGGAACTCACATTTGCAATTTGTTGCAGGGGTTCACAAGAAGTAGGGACTTCAATTAAGGGGATGTTAGTCTCTTCATGGGCAATGGAACCAAAGTCCAAGTTGAAGCTCGTGGGGACTACATCCTAAAACTTCCAAGTGGCTTGGATGTTATTTTGAAGAATATTTGTATGCTCCTAGTTTGACTAGGAACATTATTTCTGTATCCCAATTAAGACAATATGACTATGTATTATCTTTTTTGAAAATGATATTCATGTTTCTTTAAATGATATGTTCTATTTTAAAGCAATTCCCATTAATGGAATTTATAAATTGGTTCATGAAAATGCTTTAAATAGTTCATTGTACCATACTAACACCAAGAAACTCAAGTTGGATTTGAGTGATACCTATCTTTGGCATTGTCGTCTTGGTCATATAAACAAGAAACGTATACAAACACTTGAAAAGAATGGTCTTTTAAAAACAAATGAATGTGATTCATTTGATGTATGTGAATCTTGTTTACAAGGTAAAATGACTAAGGCACCCTTTAGTGGAACTAACAAAGGGCAAAAGATTTATTAGGAATCATACATTCGGATGTATGTGGTCCTTTTAAACCAATGACTAGGAATGGTGAAAGATACTTCATTACCTTACCGACGATTATAGCCGCTATGGGTATGTGTACTTATTAAAGCACAAAGATGAAGCTTTTGAAATGTTCAAAATCTTCAAGAATGAAGTAGGAAAATCAACTCAACAAGTCAATAAAGTTCTCTGCACCGATAGAGGAGGTGAATACATAAGTGATACTTTTCAAGATCATATTAGGAATTATGGGATCATCTCACAACTCACTCCACCTGGAACACCAAAACATAATGGTGTGTCTGAGAGGAGGAATCGAACCTTATTGGATATGGTTCGATCTATGATGGCTAGAAGCACATTACCTCTATCATTTTGGGGTTTTGCTTTGCTCTCCGTGGCCCGTATTCTAAATATGGCCCCAACCAAAAGGTGGAAAGGACACCTTTTGAGATATGGCATGGAAGAGTTCCATCCCTATCATACTTAAGGGTCTGGGGTTGTGAGGCTTATGTTAACACTCCCACCCCAAACAAATTGGAAGTCCGATCCACCAAGTGTATCTTTGTTGGATACCCTAGAGATTCTATGGGATATTATTTCTATGATCCACTGGAACAAAAGGTGTTTGTTGCCAGAAAGGGTGAGTTCTTAGAAGCAAAGTTCCTTATGGAAGGAGCTAGCAGTAGAATAGTGGATCTTGAGGAAGATCAAGAACCACAACCCGATACACGTTTGGTTGAAACTAGCACTCAACATGAGGATGTTGAAGAAGATCAAGGGGTTGATCAATACACACAGAACGTTCGCAGAAGTGGTAGAACTAGTAATCCACCTGAAAGATACGGTTTTTCATGGATGGATGCTATGTAGAAGATTCAGATGAACCAAGCACATACCATAATGCAGTGTCCAATTTAGATTATGACAAATGGCTTGAAGCCATGAATGTTGAGATGCAATCTATGTATGACAATCAAGTTTGGGAACTTGTTGTACCACCTCTTAATTCCAAGATAGTTGGAAGTAAGTGGGTTTTCAAGAAGAAAACCGATATGCACGGAAACTTGGATACTTATAAAGCTAGACTTGTAGCAAAGGGTTTCACTCAAACTCAAGGGGTTGATTATGACGAAACCTTCTCACCTGTTGCGATGCTAAAGTCTATAAGGATACTGTTTGCCATAGCCTCATTACGATTATGTGATTTGGCAATGGATGTCAAAACTGCTTTCCTAAATGGATATCTTGAGGAAGATGTCTATATGGTTCAGCCTGAAGGTTTTGTCGATCCAAAACATCCTAATAAAGTATGCAAGTTAAAGAAATCAATCTATGGATTGAAACAAGCATCGAGAAGCTGGAATCACCGTTTTGATGAGAAATAAGAAATTTGGGTTCAACAAAAACGCTGATAAGGCTTGTATGTTGATGACATACTACTATTTGGAAATGACATTCCAACCTTGAAGGTGTAATAACCTGCTTGGAAGTTGTTTTTTCATTAAGGATCTTGGTGAAGCCGCCTATATTCTGGGAATAAAGATCTATAGGGATAGATCAAGGCGGTTGATTGGTTTGAATCAAAGTGCATACATTGATAAGATCTTGAAAAGGTTCAAGATGGAGAACTCTAACAAAGGTACCGTACCTATTCAAAGAGGAATGATATGAGTACGACTCAATGTCCTAGCTCAAAGGATGAGCAAGATAAAATGAAGGTCGTCCCATACGCATCTGCTATTGGATCCATCATGTATGCATGATATGCACTCGACCGGATGTGTCGTGCGCCTTAAGCATGACAAGTCATTACAGCAAAATCCTGGAAACAGTCATTGATGGTTGTTAAGAACATACTTAAGTACCTAAGGAGGACAAGAGATATGTTCCTAATCTATGGATCTAGTGATGAGGAACTCGTTGTAAAAGGTTACACGGATGCGAGCTTCCAAACCGATCGTGATGATTCCGATCACAATCGGGATATATTTTCATTCTGAATGGAGGAGCGGTCTCTTGCAAGAGCTCCAAGCAGGATGTGGTGGCTCTATCACTACATAATCAGAATACGTCGCCGCCTCATTGGCAGCTCAAGAAGCTGCATGGTTGAAGAAATTCATTGCCGATCTGGGGATTGTCCCTTCCATTTAGGACCCCCTAGAGATCTTTTGTGATAACGAGGGTGCGATTGCTCAAATCAAGGAACCTCGTGCTCATCAAAAGACAAGGCACATTGAGCGGAGATTCAACTACATACGAGATGAAGTTGAAAAGGGAAAGATATGTATTCGTAAAGTTCATACGGATCAGAACATTGCGGATCCTCTCACGAAGCTCCTTGAAAAGGCAAAGCATGAAGGTCATACTTGTGCCATGGGACTTCGATATTCTAGTGATTGGATTTGATCTGTGAATTTTGTATTTGGATATGTGGAACTCTTTATTTTTGAATAAAATTATTTGGTATAATGTTTCAATTAATGTTCCAATTTAGCATGTTTAATCCATGAGTAAATTGTTTACTCTAAATGTCCGTAGTCGTTCATACTTGGGGGAACAAGTGTGAGGGTAAGATTATTATGAACTTGGATTGGTTGATATTCATAAGGATGAATATAGAGCAATGGGTTGCTACCAAGGTTCATAGATATTTGGGATACAAATATTGGACTAACCCGCAACTCAACTTTACTACATGGAATCTTATTGATTGATCATAAGTAATTTTGAGTAAAGGTGAATATCATTTGGTATCCTCCAACCTGAGATACATATTGGGTTTTGATATTGACCAAGTATTATGCCTTGAGCTGATTCTTCACTGCCCTGAAATAATGGACAGTACATAAGGTATGTTCAGGTATGATACGAGGTGTTTGATGAGAAACGTATGTGGTCAGATGGAATTTGTTCCTCTTATTCGTTGAGAGTTAGATGTCTAAGGCCTGATTAAGTTAAATCAACAAGGAATGATCATTCTGTGTCCTTGGATTTAACATGACATCTGAAACAAAAGGATAGATGATTGATTCACCTAAATCATTTCAAGTAGGGTACTTGAAAGGGATGATGTTATTGAATGGCTATAAGTCATGCGTATTAAGGGTAGTAGACCGTTGTTAGGCGGTATTTACTGCTTGCATCAATCTTCTATGAATCTTGGGCAAGTGGAAGATTGTTGGATTCTATGTGCCCAGACACATAGAATATTGATGCGGTTAGTACGTTATGATCCAAGTCGGGTTATACCCAATAACAAGCTTAGCAAACACCAATAATATTTAATTGATGATATGATCATGCAATTAAATATTTACGCCAATTTAGAAAGTGGGTTTTCTAAATAGTTGCATATGAATGGAACCAATTATGAGAATAATTTGTTGATGAGTTTATTGTTATTTTGTTATTTAAAGGGTTTAAATAACACAAATAACATGAGAGTATACTTTAGTTAAATTGTTTAATTAGAGAAAACATGTCAAATTTAATATGTCTAGTAGATGACTTATTTAATGTGTGACAAAAAGGCTTATATAGTGAGTGTGTATGTGTGTTTGATAAAGAGGGAAAACCCCTTTTGAATTGCAATTTTTCGGCCGCCCCCCCCCCCCCTTGGCATTCATTGGACCTTTTTCTTGAAAATCAAAGACACACTCAACTAGTCTTTTACTACTCAAAATCTGATCTATCTCATATGCAAGCAACACCACAACCCTTTTCTCTCTCTCTCTACACCTCTCGAAAGGCAGCAGAAAGTAGGAGCAATTTTCGGGTTTTGAGTTGTTTTTGGTGTGCTCTCCCTAGCAAGAGTGGTGTTTAATTCAAGGGCTTGGGGTATACAAGCTTGAGGACCTCTAATCTTGAAGTCTTGGCCGATTCACAAGCATTTTCAACCCTTTCTTGGTCGACAATTTTGGCTGGAATAAGGTAGTAATCACAGCTCATTGAAGCTGTGATTTTATGTTGTTTAACTTGTGTTCATAGCTTGTTCATTCACATATTTAAGATCCTTTTGATTTGGGTTTGTTTTTTCATCTTAAAACATCATTAAGAACATGAAATTTTCAGATTATAAACATGTTATAATGCTTTACTTCCGCTACGTTTTTTCCAAAAGTTAAAAGGTTAAACTTGTTTATTTTGTGTTCTATCAAACCCATCACATCTGTCACACAACAGGACCAGTCGCTCGTCTCAACGCTCCATTCGTACGAATCAACCTTCAATCGTACGGATCAGCTTCATTCGTATGATTGAGTCTTCATTCGCATGACTGGCATTCAGTCGTACCACACAACACAGATTCACACAACCCAACCTCCATGCGCACGAATCAACCCTCAATCGTGTGAATTAGCTACTTTCGTGCGATTGAACCTTCATTCGTGCGATTGGACTCCAGTCGTGCGAAACACGCACAATCGCATACATTCATTCGGTCACCTGACTCAATCGCACGCATTCATTCATTCGCATGACTCATTCGCACACATACATACGATCGCACGACTCAGTCGCATGACGTCCCCAGTCGCACAACTTACTCGCCCGAATGACACAGTCGTATGACTCAGTCGCACGACTCACCCAGTCGCACGGCTCAGTCGCATGATAGACCCAGTCGCCTGAACTACAGGTTCGCGACTGCAGAAGTGCAGAGCAGCCTTCGGTTGCTCCGAGCACGGGTTTTACACAACAAGGACTTCCAGAAACACTCTACAAACATACACAACATGAATCACAAGCAGAAAGACCTCACACGCACCCACACGACCTCATGTGTTCGGGTTGAACCCGAACACCCGAAACCCTAGTTTGGACAGCCGTGAATAAGCAAGAAAAGGGGCAACCAAGGTCGTCTACCTGCTAGAATAGAGTAGACTAGGCTGTAGATGGAGTCTAGACGACAAGAACAAGACCACGCGGGTTGGATTTGGTGCTAGAATGAGGAAGATGTGAAGAAGAAAGTGAAGAGGATGAAGAAGATGAAGATGAAATGAGATCAAGGGCTGGAATATAAGTTTATATACCCAGCCCAAGTTTGCAAAATGGCGAGTTTAGTCCCTGCACTTAACCCTCGAGTTCCCCAAAATTTGTTTCGGTTGATTACGACCTTAAAATGTTCGTTATATTAAGGTCAAAAGCGTGTTTAATGGTATTTGATAGTTTAAAAATGGTTTTTTAATGATAATGGTTGAAATTAAAAATGATATATTTGGTGGTAATGGTGACGAAATTGAAAAAAAAGTTTATGCTTAGCACAAGTTCTCGGAGGAAGTACAGGCACAAAGGAAATAAAGCAGACATGATTCCTTAAAGCAGGAGTTCATGAAGAAGAGGAAGAATAATTAAAATAATTCTATGCTTGATTATGTCATTCGACGGACCTTAAGGTGACGGGTGTCACACATGAGATACTTATACTACATGCTACAGCCGACTATACTTTGAAAGCCAGCTGGATACAATTGACTACACACAAACAAAATCAATTGTAAAGTCAAAAGTCATATTGCCTTTTGACTTGTGACTATGACAGGCCATATCTCACATCCTTATCTATTACAAAAGGATAAAGTACATAAAATAGAAAGTTAAAGACTCAAGACCTCAATGTACTGTTACTAAAAGCATGGACCTTTTCACTAACTCATGTAAGTTGGTGACTAGCAGAGATGCAGCAGAAAGGTGTCAAGCTTTATGGAACAGTACATCAGATAAAGCATGTTACTAAAAGTCTTTGGAAGAAATCTGTCTTCATGAACTTGAAGCTTCGGAAGACTTTGTCTCTGAGGCTTCGGAAGACTTCATGTTTGGCTTTGGAAGATATTGGTTTTGGCTTCGGAAGATTTCACACTTAGAGTATTTTCTGTATCATGTGTGAAACTTTCCAAGCTTCTTCTTTAATGTACTTGTGCAGCATGCAGGATAGACTTAAGATGTTTTGGTTGCATCAGCCTCTTCATTAATCTCTACAAACCTATAGGCCACCTCTCATACTCGAGTAATGATTTGGAAAGAGCCTATATATCTTGGGCTCAACTTGCCCCGCTTCCTGAATCGGATAATACCCTTCCAAGGTGAGACCTTCAACATAACCTGGTCACCCACCTGGAACTCGATCGGTCTGCGTCGTTTATCGGCATACGAATTCTGTCTATCTTTGGATGCCTTCATGAAGGCTTTAATCTTCTCAAGCTTCTCAGTCGTAGCCTCGATTATCTCGACACTCCCCAATTCCTTTTGACCAATATCACCCCAACAAACGGGTGTTCTGCATCTCCTACCGTATAGCATCTCGTATGGTGACATGCCAATGCTGGCATGATAGCTATTGTTGTACGAGAATTCAGCTAATGGTAAGTGGTCATCCCAACTTCCCCCAAAGTTAATCACACATGCCCGAAGCATGTCTTCTAGTGTCTGAATGGTCCTTTCTGATTGACCGTCAGTTTGGGGATGATAAGCCGTGCTAATATGTAACCTCGTCCCCATAGCATCGTGGAATTTGTTCAAGAATTTAGATATAAACCGGGTGTCGCGATCAAACACAATGGACACTGGCACACTATGAAGAGTTACAATCTCCTTGATGAACAGGTCAGCCAACCTCTCGGATGAATATGTCTCGCGGATCAGTAGGAAGTGAGCACTCTTCGTCAAACGGTTAACAATCACCCATATAGCATCGTACCCCTTCGGAGTACGTGGTAGCTTTGTAATGAAATACATGGTGATGTGTTCCCACTTCCATTATGGTATATCCAAAGGTTGGATCTTCCCATACGGCTTCTGATGTTCGGCCTTCACTTGCAAACAAGTAAGGCACTTACTCACATACTCCACCACGTCACGCTTCATACCCAGCCACCAATAATCTTTCTTCATATCATGATACATCTTTGTGGCACCAGGATGAATGGAGTATCGAGTCTTGTGAGATTCATCCAAAATCCTCACATGTAGATCCTTGAAACGAGGAATCCACACCCGTCCAAATCGAGTTTTTTACACCAAGTGTGTTTTCACCCAATTTCCTAACCAGACCTCTCATTCTTTCAGAGTTTAGATGATATTCTTTTAATGCCTCATCTTGAAACTCCCTGACATGATTCATTACATCAGAGGTCATGATCAGTTGATATGCTTTCACCTGGATTGGCTCGGGCCTCTCCTTTCGGCTAAGAGCATCAGCCACCACGTTGGCTTTGCCTGGATAATAATGGATCTCACAATCACAATCTTTTATGTGCTCCAACCATCTTCTCTGCCTCATGTTTAGATCTTTTTGCTCGAAGAAGTACTTCAAGCTCTTGTGGTCAGTGAAAATAGTGCACTTCGTCCAGTACCGATAGTGCCTCCAAATTTTAGTGCAAAGACCACGCTGCTAGCTCCAAGTCATGAGTAGGGTAATTGACCTCATGAACTTTCAGCTATCGAGATGCATAGGCTATAACCTTCCCTCTCTGCATTAATACACATCCTAACCCCGAGTAAGAAGCATCTGAATATACCACCAAGTCCTCGCTTCATTCGGGTAATGACAAGACACGAGCTTGATTCAACCTCACCTTTAACTCCTCGAATGCCTATTCTTGGGCTTGACCCCATATAAACTTTACATCCTTTCGGGTTAACTTGGTCAGTGGAGAAGCGATCATGGAAAAGACCTGAATGAACCTTCGATAATACCCCGCCAACCCCAAGAAACTATGAATCTCGGATGGCGTCTTTAGAGACTTCCATTGCATCACTGCCTCCACTTCAGCCGGGTCCACCATAATCTTGTCAAGATTCACCACATGACCCAAGAACTAAACTTCACGTAACCAAAACGTGCAGTTGGATAATTTTGCATACAACTTCTCCCTTCTTAACGTCTCCAGAACCTCCCGAATGTGACCGACATGCTCAATCTTACTCTTCGAATAAATCAGATATCATCAATAAACACAATCTCTGATTTAATGAACATAGGCCGACACACATGGTTCATCAGATCCATAAAAGCAGCTGGCGCATTGGTCAAACCAAAGGACATGACAAGAAACACGTAGTGACCGTAGCGCGTACGAAAAGCTGTTTTAGGGATATCCTGCTCCTTCACCTTCAACTGATGGTTACCAAATTAAAGTCTATCCTTGAAAACCAACTGGCACCTTGGAGCTGATCAAACAGATCATCGATTCTTAGGAAGGGGTATCGGTTCTTCACTGTCAGCTTGTTCAACTCACGGTAGTCTATACACATCCTCATGCTACCGTCTTTCTTCTTCACAAATAATACCGGAGCACCCCAAGGAGTGATACTCGGTCTAATGAACCCCTTATCCAGCAGCTCTTGCAACTACTCCATTAACTCTTTCATCTTAGTCGGAGCCAATGGATACAGTGCCTTAGGTACCGGTTGGGCACCTGGTATCAAGTCAATCCGAAACTCAACCTCACGGTCCAGTGGCACACCTGGTAAGTCTTCCAGGAATATGTCCGGAAAGTCACACACAACTGGTACATTAGATAGTTGTGGTGTTGGCATGTCCACGTCCTTTACGTAGGCCAAGTAGGCACTACATCCACGCCTCATGCACTTTCCCGCCACCGCCAACGAAATCACTTTCGGGATCGTCACGACTCGATCGCCATAAACCGTCACCTTATCCCCGTCAGGTGCTGTCAATCGGATCATCTTCATGCGACACACAATATTCGCTTCATAGTCCACCAACCAATCCATTCCTAGGACTACATCAAAACTGCCTAAGGTTATCACGAATGGTCTAACAGAAAACTTACAACCGTCTAGTTCTATTTCACAACCTTCTATCACCTTAGAAATCCTTGTAGACTTACCTATGGCAGTTTCTACCTCAAAGGGCTAATCAATACATCTATTCTTACTGGGAAACTTAGCACAAAAGGCAGTAGAAATGAAACTCCTACTAGCACCAGAATCAAACAACACAGATGCAAGAGTTTGGTTTACTAGAAACATACCTAACACCATGTCGGGGTCTGTCCTAGCCTCCTCCCGAGTCATTGTGAAAGCTCAGGCGCTTGCCTTCTATCCTTCTCCTCCAGCCTTCTTCGCTCCTAAACTCTCAGCCCTAAGCTTCTTACAATCCTTGTTCACGTGGCCCTCCATGCCACAGTTAAAACACCAGACCATACGACAGCCCTTGGCTATATGCCCCGGCTTCCCACATTTGAAGCATACATTCAACCCCAGCCTGCATTCCCCGCTATGTTCTCTCCCACACCTATCACACCTCCTTGTACCCGCACCCGATGCGACCACACGGTGGTTGTCCACCCGTGCCTTCTTGTTACCCGTTGAAGCATTACCCCCACCAAACCTTTTCCCCTGCCAGTTATGATCACCACCACTCTTCTTTCCACCATCGTTCACCACCACCGTCCTCTCATCATACAGTCTCCCTGCCAAATCCACTGCCGACCTAAACGTGCTCGGCCGGGCAGCGATCATGTGCCTGCGAATATCCACTGGCAAACCCTGAATATACCTCTTGATTTTTCAAGACAGAGGTATCACTTGATCCGGCACCAGACGTGCCATCTTGTTGAATTTTGTGGTGTACTGCTGGTGCGTAATAGTTCCCGCTTTTAGTTGCAGGAACTCCCTTTCTACATTGTCCATTTCTCGATGAGGACAAAACTCTTAAATCACCAACTTTTCTAGCTCAGACCATCTCATCCTCCCGATGGCCCTGCTACCATCGGCTTGGACAATGTTGTCCCACCAGCACAAAGCCGAATCCACAAAGAGTGGGTAGCAAACTTCACCTTTTGGTCTTCCTGGCACTCGCTGATATCAAGGACAACCTCCATTTCCCTCACCCACCGGTGAGCAGCTGCAGTAGTGTCATTTCCATCGAATGTAGGGGGCTTGCATCTCATAAACACCCCATAGTTACAGCCTCTAGTCGCCTCTGATGCAGGCTCCTCTTCTTCCTCCTCATCATCAAAGAGAACCGTTTCCGGCTCTGGTTGTTCTCATCTCCCTGGGGACCTGTTCCTCTCCTTCCTTTCCCTACCCCTTACTGCCTTGATCACTTCGGTCACCACAGATGGTAGAATCGTCTACATGACCGGGTGAACCTCTTCCACCACAATCTCCTTTACTGAGGCTCTCAGATTGGCACTCTTGTCGCCTCCCTCCGATGAGGGGTCTCTAGTTCTTCATGAAGCAATTTCTCAACTATGGGTCTCCTTCTCTTGGGTCGCGGAGCAGCACCGTGACCCCCACCACGAGAGGCTTGGAAGATCTACCGCCAGCCATCCACTAAAAGCACACTATAAGATTCAAACACTAACGCTGTCATTCAAGGTAATAGCTCAGTTTATGTCAAGTATAGTAAGTTCCTAATTACAATGGCCAGTTGTGATTAGCCACTTACTTTACTCTTCATACCCCAAGCATCTCCTATCCTGACTTAATTAGTATCTAAATCTACATACAACACATAACCACATACCATGCACACATAAACCGGTTAATCATTATGAAAATACCTTATGGCATGCAGCTACTCAGATTGGCATCCCATTCCCATTCCGTCCCATTCTTATTTAAGTTAAGGTTTATTGAAAATTTACCCATTTCTGATACCAACTTGTAAGGCCCTGTTCCCGGAAACCTCATAGTTGGTCATTCATTGCACATAAAACATTATAATTACATTTGCCTTACGAAAACATTACAGCAGAAACATAAATAAAATATAACTTTTCATATCATTACAAATGTTTTTGCACGTTTATACAAGCGTTCATTTCAAAACATCATTCGCTCGCATTACAATGCAAAAACATTAACAAAAGAATGCCATCCAAAAGAGCTGAGTAGCCGCCTCGTGCCATCCCAGCAACGTTTACCTACCAACTGAAAATGTATAAAAGTTAGCGTTGCTGAGTGAGTTCTAGTTTATAAATAAAACATAATTTTCTTTCGTAAAACCCGTTCTTTACTTTCTTTCAAAATCATACTATACCTTTCATTCATCCGTGATCATACGTCATACGTACATACCGATAATATCATCATTATCTTCTTTAATCTTTAATGCTTTACCTTCCTTTCTGACAACCATAAACCCTTCCCTTCTGTTCATGGTACTGGACCTAGGCCTATCATAGACCTTCTATAACGTGCATCGCACCTCGTGGTCACACTAGCTAGGGTAAGATTTAGGTTGCTATGCAATACCTTTCTGTTCGTGGTTCAGGACCTAGGCCTCTCATAGACCTTCTATAACGGTGCATCGCCCTCATGGTCACAATACCTAAGGTATGAATGTAGGTTTACTATGCAATACCTTTCTATTCGTGGTTGTGGACCTAGGCCTCTCATAGACCTTCTATAACGGTGCATCGCACCTCGTGGTCACAGTACCTAAGCTATGAATGTAGGTTTACTATGCAATACCTTTCTGTTCGTGGTTCTGGACCTAGCCTCTCATAGACCTTCTATAATGGTGCATCACACCTCGTGGTCATGGTACCTAAGGTATGAATGTAGGTTTACCATTACCATATGCATACCTTTCTGTTCAGGTTCTAGACCTAGGCCTATCATAGACCTTCTATAACAGTGCATCGCACCTCGTGGTCACAGTACCTAAAGTATGCAGCAATAGTTCCATGCAAATGGTCAATCACAAAAAAAGACCCCAATGTACATGCCATGCTTACAAGACTATCGCTACTTTCATTACTCATAATGCATGCATTCTTACTTCATGTTCCTCTTACCTTTATCTTTCACTTTACGTTACATAATACTTCATTTGTTCATTAACATCACACGTAAAGTCATGGGAAAGATAAACATACATCATGTATAACTATGCAACATCATCATCATCATCAATTACATAACATAACATGCCCATCATACCATCTATGACCCCAAAAGTCAACTTACATAGCCCCCTGGGAATCTCCCAAGTCAAAGCCTACATTACATTTTTTCCCCAAAAATCAGAAAAATATTCTAAGTCCTTAGGCGCATGGGCACTATGCAGGCGCATGGGGAACACTTAGGAGCATGGGCACTATGCAGGCGCATGAGTGCTTAGGCGCATGGGGAATCCTGGACGTCTGGACACTTAGTCAATTCCAGCCCAATTCTAGGCGCATGGGTACTATTCAGGCGTATGAACACTTAGGCGCATGAGCCACTTGGGCGCATGAGCCACTTGGGCGCATGGGCACTATTGGGGTGCATGGCCCTACATAGTCGTCCGCTAACTTTTCTAGGCGCATGGATTACACTTAAATCTTCTAAGGCATTTTCAGGCGCATGAGCCTTATCTAGGCGCATGGACCCTCTGTGTAACATGTTTCTAGTATTTTTCAACCCAATCATCAAACTCATCTGTTCTTAGCTTAACACGGCTATTCTAAACATGAATAACCTATAAGCATTCAAGAACTAATATTCCACGTGCATAATACATACGGGTCAACATACATAAACTTGTAAAATCATTTTAATACATTTTGAGCCCCAAAGATAGTTTAAAACAGTAAAAACCAGGGTCTAGAACTAACCCGATGCAACTTGGTTGTTTCTTCCTTTCTAACCCGCTTGCAATGAGTTCAAACACCTAAAAACAACACCCAACACCACACCCGAGCACGTACACAAACACATAGCACATAAGCATGTACCAGGATAAAACCCGCCATAAACACTTAAAAACCACGAAGTCTTACCTTGAATTTGACTTCTCTTCTTCTTTTTTCTTCAAAACCAAGAGTTCCTCTGCTCTCTCTCTCTCTAAAACCAAAGAAGATGGTGATGTGAAGTGAGGTGGGCGGCGCCATGCCCACCTTTACACAAACTTTTCATAGTTTTGTCCTTTTGGACACTTTTGGACCCTCCACTTGGACTTTATTGTTTTTCTTTCTTTTATTCTTCATGTCTTGTCTTTTTAAAATAACCGAGTGTTACAAAAATGTACCAAGATATGAAGAAAGATTACTAGTGGCCGGGTATGAAGCGCGATGTAGTGGAGTATGTGAGTAAGTGCCTTACTTGTTTACAGTTGAAGGACGAGCATCAAAAGCCGTATGGGAAGATCCAACCTTTGGATATACCAAATGGAAGTGGGAGCACATCACCATGGACTTCATTACGAAGCTGCCACGTACCCCAAAAGGGTACGATGCCATATGGTGATAGTTGACCGTTTGACGAAGAGTGCTCACTTCCTACCGATCTGCGAGACATATTCATCCGAAAGGTTGGCTGATCTGTTCATCAAGGAAATTGTAACCCGTCATGGTGTGCTGGTGTCCATTGTGTCTGATCGTGACCCCAGTTTACATCTAAATTTTGGAAGAAATTCCACAACGCTATAGGGACGAGGTTACATATTAGCACGACTTATCATCCCCAAACTGATGTTTAGTCAGAAAGGACCATTTAGACGTTGGAGGACATGCTTCGGGCATGTGTTATTGATTTTGGTGGATTTTTGGATGACCACCTACCGTTAGCCGAATTCTCATATAACAACAGCTACCATGCGAGCATTGGTATGCCACCATATGAGATGCTATACGGTAAGAGATGCAGAACACCCATTTGTTGGGATGATATTGGTCAGAAGGAATTGGGGAGCATCAAGATAATCAAGGCTATGACTGAGAAGCTTGAGAAGATTAAAGCCTTTATGAAGGCAACCAAAGATAGACAGAAGTCGTATGCCGATAAACGACGCAGACCGATTGAGTTCTAGGTGGGTGATCGGGTTATGTTGAAGGTCTCACCTTGGAAGGGTATTATCCGATTCAGAAAGCGGGGCAAGTTGAGCCCATGGTATATAGGCCCTTTTCCGAATCATCGCTCGAGTAGGGGAGGTGGCCTATAGATTGGAGTTACCGGATGAGTTTAGTGGAATTCACCCAACATTCTATGTATCTCATCTAAGGAAGTGCTTGGCAGATGAAGATATGATTGTTCCACTGGAGGATATCGAAGTAGACGTACGACTCAATTACGTGCAGAAACCAGTGGCCATCATCGATCGAAAAGAGAAAAGGCTGAGAAATAAGTGGTTCCTCTTGTGCGTGTACAGTGGAAGCACAGGAAGGGATCCAAGTCAATGTAGGAGACTGCAGGACTGGTGTTTGTCACTTAAACACAATGTTTTCTCTCAAACTCACCTAGAATCACACTCGGGTAAGAATCAATAAGAGTTGATCACAATATGAAAAGTAACTAAGAACACAGAAAGATAATTTTCAAGATACTTTTATATATTGATTCTCAACTCAAGATACAAAGACTCTTTTTTCTTTATGCGTGACAAGGAGAACCTATATATAATACTATCTACAACCGGATATACTTTGATACCAGCTGGATCCTTTAGCTAAAGCCTATACTACAAGACTAAAGTTAAGGTATCCCAGATAAAGTTTTATCTGAGATTTGGTTGTCAAGACATGTCCCTGACTTACCTTTTGTCACCAACTAAAGTTGGCAACTATACTATTGTGAAAAGGTAAACAATGGAATAAAGTATGGTCAACAACATGGTTCTTTAGGAAGCAGCCATGCTGTATCAGAAGTCTGCAGCGGAGTGTCAGAGACCATACTTGTGTCCACCGGTTATAGCAGTGTCTTCCGAAGGTTAAATGGCTTCGGAAGAGTAAGTACTTCCGAAGCCACTTTATACTTCAGAAGAGGCTGCTTCTTCCAAGGCTTGGAGACTTCTTCGTTCATCATACTTCGGAAGTGGTCTTCACTTTATTCTTCTAAGTCTTGAACTTCGGAAGTATGCATTTGTCTTTGGAAGTAGAGTTCTGTCTTTGGAAGTTTGACTTTCCCTTTGTCTTCGGAAGAACTCTACAACATTCAGAAGTTCCATGATAAGCTTCGGAAGCCTTTGCATGCAGCACCAAAATAACTTAAGTGATTTAGTTTTGGTTGCATTAGCCTTCTTCTTGATCCAACAAACTCCCCCTAGGCTGATGCTACCAAAACTTCACTTATCTCGACTTCTCAAAACTTTCAGCACCAAGGAGAGCAAATATTTGTCTGTCCCTTGTTCTTCCCTGATGTGGTGCTGAGAAGCTTGTACAGATCCTTGGTAGACAGGAAATCCAGTCTGTCACCTTGGATAACATGTACCCTTTGTTTTTGCCCTCTGAAAAGAGTTAGTTGATGGGAACTGTAATCATATTCCCATCAAACTATAGGTTCCAATTCAGGACCTTCCACCATCTGTAGAAAGGCAGCACCTTTGGTGGGAGATCTTTCCTTGTCTTCCTGTCTTCTCAACTTCAACTCTTCTTCAATCTTTGCTTTTGCAGTTAGCTCAGCTAAATGAAGACTACTGAGATGATTTCTGACGAGTGCAGCAGTTTCAGAGTTGGAGGGGTTGGAGAATGGCTTCTCTGCTAACTCAGCAATGTCGAATCTGCTGGAGTGTAACAGAGAGGTTGCATTGAGTCTGTTGACTTCACCATTCTTCTTTCCACAAAAAGTTATGAGAAGGTTCATCGAACCTCCACTGGATTATCTTCCTTCTAGGCATAAGAGACTAACTAGGAATCTTGTCCTCTTTTCTTGTATCTAGCAGAGTCACCAGTTTCCTTCTGAGCTTCTTTTCTTCCTCATTTAAAGAGTCTGAATTGAGTCCCAAAAGTCTTGCAGCCTGGTCCAAAGTTCCTCTAGGTAAATCAAGGAATCTGTCTCTTGTGAGGGAACTTGAAGATCCATCTACATAGGTAATGTTAACGGAGTCTTCTACACAGGAGACTTCGCTCAAAGTAGTGCAATTAGTGAGCTTCATCTTGATTGCCTTAAATCCTCAAGGGAGATGTTGAGAAGGATGAAGGGATGGTTTGGATGGTAATTGGTAGGTTTAGTTTAGAGGTTCTGGCTAGTGTTTTGGGTTGGATAAGGGAAGTTTAGGTGGTTGAGGTGAGAGTAGTAGTGGTAGTGATATGGGTTCAGGGTGAAGGTTCAGGTTTAATGGTGAGGGGGGTGAAGGTTCAGGTTGTGGTTGGGTAGAAGCAGTGAAGGTCATCCTTTTACCCTTCTATACATCTCTTTCCTTTTCCCTCCAGATGTCAGCCTTAATTCACTGACAATCCGTTGGAGTGTCCTTTCAGACATAAGACCCACCTGCCTACCAGAGAAGCCATGAGCCTGAAGATAGTCCTTCATCCAGGCTTTCTCAGTAAGCTTCTTGGAGGCAGTGACCCTAGCCTCTTCTTCTTTCTTCTTCTTCTCTCTGGCCTTTTCTTTTGCAGCCTTCTTCCTTTCATTCTCCATTTGATCCTGCTCTTTGTTGTAAAGCCGGAGGATCGTATCATCGTTGTGCGGAGAGAGTTCTTGAAGATCAAAGCCTCTGGAGAGTAGGAAGTTTATCCTGTCTCTCCTCAGCTGCAATTCAGCCTCCTTCTGTTTCTTTTCCTTTACCTCTAAGGCCAAGCTGGCTTCTTCTTCAAGTCTCAACCTGGTTGCCTTTCCAATCCACCAACTCCTCTAATGGTAGCAGGAGTGTTTTTTTATTGGCAGCTCCCATTTCAATGAGCTTGTCAATGATCTGCTCTCTTCTTTATTGATGACAACCTCCTGATTGGAGCAGCTGATTTTGTGTTGGAGCTAGCAACTTCTCAGTCTGAAGTCTTCCTTTCTTCTTAAGTTTCTCAATCTTTTCCTCTTCCTGAAGCTCTTCCGCAGTCATCTTCCTTTTTCCTTTATCCTTTGAAGATCCTGACTATGGTGGTTCTTGGAGAGAGGTTTCTGATTGTGAGAGAGTCAGAGATGGTGTCTGAGATGGAGGTGCAATAGGAAAGTCCTCACTGTCATTTCAGATGCCATTTCCAGGATAGCATCTGTGATGATCAGTTCCTCGGACATTTTGAACAGTCCTTCCGCAGCTTCCATTTCAGCTTCAGAAGATTCAGCTTGTTCTTCCGAGGCTTTAACTTCAGCTTCGGAAGTTAAAGGAGATGCAGATTCTGTCCCAACTGTTTCAGTTGCTGGGCCATCAGTTCCATTTCCCCTTCGAATTGAATCTTAGGTTCCATGAGGACCTTAGGTTGACCAACTTCTTCCATAGTGGTAGAAGGTGCAGTCAGCCTTTGAAGCTCTTCTGCTCCAAAATAGATCATTGCAGCATCATGGCTTGGCTGCTCAAAGGAAGATCTTAACAGAAACTTGGTAAAGAGTCTGTAAAGATCATTGAGCATCCTTGGATCAATCTCAAGAGTGACTTGAGATATTTCAGGTGCGGAGATGACAGGAGAGGAAGATGTTGAAGTGGAAGGCCGGCTTGTGGTTCCTTGTGTGTTTGTCTTTGAACATTCTCCCCTTTTTGGTAGCATCATCTTGAGAGCTAGATGAGCTGGAGAAGGAAGTCAGGGAGACCTGAATAGGTACATGCTTAACAGACCTCTCTGTCTGTTTCTCAGCTAGTTGAGCCTTGAGATTGTCAATCTCAAGTTGCTGAGTGGCAGATCTTGCCTCTAAAGTCCTAACCTAAGATTCCAGGTTTGAAACTTTGGAAGAAGATCTTGAATGAGGAGTTTCATGCTTCCCTCATCTTCTTTCAAAGAATCACGGGGAGATGAGGTAACATACCTAGTATGTTCAGCCTCACCACCAGATGTGGTTTCTTGGCACCCTTGTTTCCCATGCTCAATGATGTCTCTTTCAGAGTCATCAAAGGGCTCGGTTGTTGTAGATTCAGTCTGAGAAATGTTACCACTGTCCACAAGGTCCATTGAGGCACCTTCTGTGTGGCAGCTGAATCTACATGAGTCCCCTCCACATCAGTGGGACTCACCTCAATAGTTGGTTGCTGATGGGGGCTAGAGATAAGGGATTTCTCCAGGCTCTGTTGATCCTAGAGAGGGTGTTGTAGATCAACTTCATTGCCATGGAGAGATGTTATATCTTCATCAATTTAAATAGAAGGTCACTGAAAGATAGGATGGGTAAACCTACTGACCCGGGACTTTGGTCAATGTCTACAAGCATTGAGCCTCTAGTGGGGTGTCCCTTGTTTGTTGCTTAGGGAGTATAGAGAATCACCTGAGGGCTTTCAGCTTGGGTTGTGGGCTCATGGGTCTGAGACTAAGAAGACTCAAGACCCATATTGAGGTCAAAAGAGAAGGATGGAGAGACCTCTGACTGAGTGGGAGCCCATGTTTCCACTCTAGTCTTTTGGTTTGAACAGGAGGGGCTTGTTCAATCAGAGTAGATTGAACAAGGGTTCGTTTGGGGCATCTTTGATAAGTGATGGTGATGGGTGGAGAAGGTAGTGTTGGCATTGTGGGGGTAGTTGCTGGTGTGGGTTCATCACCTGTGGGGTTCAAGGATGTCCCAGGAGCCGTTGGCTCAGTCATACCTGGAAGAAGTGCAGTATCTCTTCTGTGAAGTTGGTGGACACTCTCTTCAAAGTCTTGAAGATGGTCGGCCTCATTTGAGGAGCAGTCAGAGCAGCTGCCAGACAAGATTGCTCTGGTCCAGCTCGCAGTTGATTATGTACTGGAGAAACCTGGGATACATGAAGAATGTGTCCTTCTGAAGATTTCCCATTAGTTCAGCACAAATCTTGAATAGTTGAAGTGGAGGCATTTCACCAACCTATGAACAGGCACCCAAGTCATATGGGATTTGATCCTATCCCCCAGATTTATTTGACAAGTATGAAGGACCACATGTAGCAGGAACTTCTATTTGTATGAAAGTTTAATTTGTAGACATTGACCTGCTAAGTCTCCACCACAATTGACCTTCTAATGTCTCCCCATATCCCATTTGGAGATAAGAATTGTCCAAATCTGCTTTGGGGAATTCCGTTGGAGCGCCCTCATCATGAAGCTCTAGATGCTCCCTGATGATCTGTTCAGAAATGACCAACTCCTGACCACAGATGCTCGATCGAATGACACGGACCCCATTTAGGGTTTCTAATCTGACCATTTTCCCAAAATTCAGACATGTGGTTTGAGTAAATTGTGGGGTTTACAGTCAGAGCGGTGTAGTAGGAATATTGGGTTAGAAAGGAGATGATATCTGAGAGTCAGCATCTCTTGATGAATCAAGAAGTGCGACTTGGTTTGCTGAGGGTTGAAGGCCATTTGGAAGTTGAATGGGATGATTTGAGCTGGGTAAAGTTTAGTAGGAGAAATTTCTAGGGCTGTAAAATTTGCAAGTAAGAAAGTGAAATTCAATAGTTGAGATTTTAAAAGATTGTGGATGGCGGTAAGGGGGTTAGGATAAGGTGATGTGATGGTTTATGGATGAAATGATGTGGCGTAAGGTTAAAAATCAGTTAAATAATCCGACATCATTAACAAAATCTTTGCTTTTTACAGTGTGGGGCCTAAGAAATTTACGTTACACAGTGAAATCTCTCTTCTGCGTGTAAAACATTTCCGAAGGTAACTTGTCTTCCGAAAGCAATTCTTACATCCGAAGCCAAATCTTTGCTTCCGAAGGTTAGAGTTGCTTCCGAATAGGAATTTGTAAGTTTCGGAAGTAGATCTGATGACAATCAATCGCTTCTTCCGAGGCCAAAAATTCTTCCGAGAAGAAAGTTATCCTTTGAGAAATTATGCTTCGAAGATATGAGAATGTCTTTCGAAGGTTAATTTCTCTTCGGAAGGAATTTACACTTAGAAAATTTCAGTGAGAATTTCTTGTAACAGGGCTTAAATTGTATTGACACAAGACTTACATATTAAAAAGGTTTTCAAAAGAGATCATATTAATCAATGTTTATCATCCCAATAGCTGTTATGAGATACTTAAACCTTTGTTCATCAAAAGCTTTGGTAAACAGATCAGCATATTGTTCATTTGAGTCAACTTTGATTAACCTGATTAGATTTTTCTCATGAATATCTCTAATGAAATGATACCTGATGTCGATATGCTTAGTCTTGGAGTGCTTCACCGGATTTTCAGTAAAGGAGATAGCATTGTTGTTGTCAATATGGATAGGAGTACTCATAAAGTTGAATCCATAGTCTAACATCTAATTTTGAATCCATAGCAGTTGAGCACAACAGCTAGCAGCAGCAATGTATTCAGCTTCAGCAGTTGATGTAGAGACACAGGATTGTTTCTTGCATTGCCATGAGATGATCCTCCACCAAGAAACAGACATCCTCCTGATGTTGATTTCTTGTCAATATTGCAGCCTCCATAGTCACTGTCAGAGTATCCATAAGATTGAAATCCTTGTTTCCGGGATACCAAGACCTAGTTAAGGTGCTCCTTTGAGGTATCTGAGGATTCTCTTAACAGCAGCTAGGTGAGACACCTTAGGAGTAGCCTAATATCTTGCACAAATGCAAGTAGCAAACATGATATCAGGTCTACTGGCTATAAGATACATCAGAGAACCAATAATTGCCCTATACTGATGTTGATCAGTATCCTCCCCCTCGAGGTCAGGACATAGATTATGGTTTCTGGTATGGGTGTCTTGGCAGGATTGCAATCCTTCATTTCAAATCTTTCTAAGATGTCAGAGACATATTTAGATTGATTAATGAAGAACCCTTCCTTCAGTTGCTTTACCTGAATTCCAAGGAAAAAGTCCATTTTCCCATGGAGCTCATCTCAAACTTCTTCTTCATAATGCTCTCAAAGTCCTTGCACATTTGGTCATTTGAGGAACCAAATATGATGTCATCAACATAGACTTGTACGAGCAAAATGTCCTTTCCAGACTTTCTGATGAGAGAGTCTTCTCAATGGTACCTCTAGTATAGCCATTCTTTAGAAGAAACTAAGACAGAGTCTCATACCACAGCCTAGGTGCTTGGTGCAGCCCATATAGAGCTTTATCCAATTTGCACACATAATTGGGGTGCTATGGATCTTCAAATCCTGGAGGTTGGCATACATAGACTTCCCTGTCTATATCCCCAATAGAAAGCACACTTGACATCAAGTTGGTATACTGTGAAGTCCTTGGATGCAGCATAAGCAAGGAAGATCCTAACCGCCTCAAGTCTTGCAACTGGGGCAAAGACATCAGTATATCAATTCCTTCCTCTTGAGTGTATCCTTGAACCACAAGTCTTGCCTTATCTTGATGATCAAGCCTCTATCGTCTCTCTTGTTTCTGAAACCCCATTTGGTGCCTATAGGTACTTGACCAGATGGTAGCGGACATAGGTTCCATACCTTCTGTCTCTTGAATTGAAGCAGCTCCTCTTGCATCGATTCAATCCAGCTACTATCTTTCAAGGCATCTTCTACCTTCTTGGGTTCCACCTGAGATAGAAAGCATGAGTACAAGCAAACATTCCCTTGATGAGTCTGTCCTTTTGTTCTCACCACCCCAGAGATATTCCCTATGATGTTCTTAGTTGGATGAGTGTTGTGAATCCTAAGATGAGGAATCACTTCCAGTTGCAGTGATAGATCCAGGTTAGACATATCTGCTCAGGAACTAGAACACTCTGTCCAGCTGCTGTTTCAAAATCATTCAATGAGGACAGATTGAATGAATGAGAAACATCATCAATAGTTGGCTGTGAAGTAGTATTAACAGTTGCCTGTTCCTTCAAAATACTACCTCCTTTTTTCTGGTGTTATGGTGGATCACCTGATGAGTTTTGAGGCTCAGTAGTGACTCGCTTGTTGAAGCTTCACTATTCCTTGATATAGTTAGACTATCGGATCTGTGAATAGTGGAAGCTTGATGTATTGAAGCACTTGGAGAATTTGGTCTAGGACTGGGAATCTCAAACAGTTGATCATTAGCAGCAGCATCAGCATCATTTTGAGCACCTTTTCCAACTGAAACATTCTCACAAGAACGTTTAGAATAGTTTGGAAACAATTCTAAATCAAAGATGTGATTAGGTCCATTTCCCCTAACACAAGGAGTGTGCTCATTAACAACTATATTGATGACTCCTGACATTGTTGATTCTTAATGTTGTATACTCTATAAGCTTTAGAGCTAGAGGAGTATCCAACAAAGATAGCATCATCCACTTTTCAGCAAAGTTTGCTAAATTGTCCTTTGTGTTAAGTATGGTACACCTGCTGCCAAAGAACCTTAGAAAGCCAATGAACGGTGGCCTCTTGTTCCATAGCTCATAAGGGGTTTTTCCAAGGGGCTTAACTATAAGAACTCTGTTCTGCACATAGCATGCAGTGCTGACTGCCTCTGCCCAGAATGTTAGAGATAGCTTTGAATCAGCTAACATAGTTCGAGCAGCCTCAAGAAGTTTCTTGTTCCTCCTCTCAGCAAACGTTTTGTTGAGGAGTTCTGGGAGCACTATATTGTCTGGCAATCCCTTTTGAGTTACAGAATGAGTCAAGAATGAAGTTCTTAAACTCAGTCCCTTGATCACACCTAATTATTTTAACCTTCTGATCAATTTGATTTTCTATTTTAAGAATAAAAGATTTTAATGTTTTAGCTGTTTCATCTTTAGTTCTTAAAAAGAATACCCATGTGAATCTTGTAAAATCATCAACTATTACAAGGCAATATGATTTCCTTCCAATGCTCATTATACTTGTAGGACCAAAAAGATCCATGTGCAATAAGTGCAATGGAGTAGTGATAGAGTTAACACATTTGGATTTATGAGACGTCCTGTGTTGTTTCCCTTTCAGGCATGCAACATAGTTGTCTTTGCAGAAAAACTCCTTTTTAGGCAAACCATGTACCAAGTTATTTTTAGCCAATTTATTCATTGTCTTAAAATTTACATGACACATACGTTTATGCCACAGTGTTGACTCAACACTATTAGCTTTGGAAAGAAAGCATGATACTTCACCCATTGGGGAAGCATTGTTCATATCAAGCTTGTACATATCCCCTTTCCTGGGAGATCTAAGAAGCACAATTCCGGAGGAATTGTCATCCCTAGTTTGAGGATAATGCACTCACGTTCTGTGAAAAGCATTTGGTGCTTTTGATCACAGAATTGAGAAACACTTAACAGATTGTGTTCAAGCTGCTTAACAAAGTTAACTTTGTCAATGGTTAACTTACCATTGGATATACTCCCTCTACCAGAATATATCCTCCGGCCTCACCTCCAAACTGGACAGGACCTCCATCATAATGTTGAAATTGTTGAAGGAGAGATCTATTCCCTGTTATGTGCCTGGAGCATCCACTATCTACAATCCATACATTGTTGTTCTTGTCAAATGGATGTTCCTGCATATAAGATGTGATTTCAGTTTTGTTTGGAAACCCAAGCTTTATTGGTCTTGGGTTCTTCCAAAGATAATGACATGAGTGAACCAAATGATATGCATGGGGGTTCAACAGAGGTCTTTGAAGAAGAGGTTTGGGCTGCAGCATCTTCCTTGATCTTCCAGTCCACCCTTTGGCTGATCTTGGAGGATGAGCTTGTTGAAGCTTTTGCAGCATGGTCTTCTTCTGAAGCTTCTTTCTTTTCGGAAGAAGTCCTCACCACCTTTTCTTCCAAAGCAGTCTTCTTTTGGGATCGTTTCAAGGGAGCTTTCTTGTTCTTCCGAACCTTAGTAGCTTTTGCTTCCGAAGCCATTTTCCCTTCGAAAGAAGGAGTCTCTTCCGAAAGCAACTTGGCTTTGGAAACTAGCTTTCCCTTCTTTTCTAACATTATTTGCATAATGTGTGCATTTATGAAAGTGAGGGTTGCTATTTCTTGGTTTTCTTTTCTTTGTCAGCAACTTTTCCCTTGAACTTCTGATCCTTTGGTAGGACAGGAATGCTGGTAGTACATTCTTTCCTAAATCAGAAGTACCTAACACTTGAAATCCAGCGGAGATTAAGACACCCTTCTGTTTGGGGTCAATCTTCAGTTTGGATTCAACCACTTTCTGAGCAGTTCTCCTAGCAGCTTTAGCTCTGCTTCTTCTGGCTTTAGTGGTTAGGATTTGATCATCACAGGAGGCGATGGGTATATCTACATGTTCCTTCCCTGTGGTGGCCACTATTGGTGCCTCATCCTTTAACTCTAGAAAGAAAGGGTCAGCAGTTGGAACCTCTTGCTCTTCAGTACCATATCTAGGCTGTCTGATAGACTCATAGGAATGTGGTGGAGCAATTTCATTGGTTCACAACCCTTCTTTGTTCTGATAACAAAGTTTGGAATTGGAGGATGATGCAAGAATAGCTTGGAAGTTTTGCTCAGAGATTGCATGCTTCCTGGCTAAGCCTTAGCAGTGACAAGATGGGCTTGAGCCTCAGACAATTTGGATATCAGATCCTTGATTTGAGTCTTGTAGTTGGTGTGTTCATGTTTCAAAAGAGACACAGTTTTCTCCAACTCATCTATTTTCTTTTGATAGTCAGATTCAGCTCTTTTAAAATTAGATTTTAGAATATTAAAGACTCAATGTCAGATCTGATTTCCATATTGTAATCCTGATAGAGTTTAACTTCAGCTATACAGGCTGGAGTGCAGAGATGTTCATATACCTGGGCATCATCTGTTCCGGCCATGAGAGCTTGAGCAAGAGTCACTTCCTGTACCATAAAGCTCTAGTCAACTTCTTAAGCCATTGCGGCTGTTTCAGTCGACTTCTCAGTGGGATTTTAGGTTGAGGGATGTGTGGAGGCCAGTGGGGTTCCCGGATTGGTCTTGGGAGCCTTGCATTCCCTTGTAAATGACCCAGTTGGTTACAGTTGTACACTTTGCCCTGGTCTTGTCAAACCCGAACTCGCTAGCAGTTGGGTTTTGAGGGAAATGCCTTCCAGTTCTCTTAAAGAAATTCTTTGCTCTGTAAGCTAAGAGAGCCATCTGCTAGACATATCCACGTATTCTACGTCATCTGGGCTAAAACACTCAAGATCATCAAAGCAGTATTGAAAATCTCCTGAGTGTCCACCTCCTGAGACAAAGGCACAACTTTCCTAGAAGGGATTGTGTTAAGCCTGTTGAGACCTTGGAGTCTCAGGATAAGTGATGTAGGGACCAGAAGAGCAGGATGGCTGCTGATAAGTTAGGAAATGCTGAGGTTGAGAGGTTAATGAGCCTTCAGCAACCATTAAAGTGTTGCTAGCAGGAAGACTCATGGGTCTGCATGGTTGGTGGCCCTTCTTACTCTCCATCTCTAGACGGTATCCATCAAGGATGCCATAGAGCTCAGTCATGGTAAGAGTGTTTAAGTTTTCTGTTCTCTTGATAGAGACACAGTAGAATGTCCACTCATTTGGAAGAGCACTCATGAACTTTATGGTGAGATCTCTAAGTTCAGGAGTGATCTTCACAGACTGAAGGGAAGAGATAAGATCCATGTACCTGAAGTATTGCTGGCTGAGGGTCTCTCCAGCAATATGAGTGAGGTTCTCGAACTGCTGCTTTAGTGAATCCTTCTTTGAGTCGTTGGAGCAATAATACATCTGAGCTAGTGCATCAAACAATTATTTGGCAGTCTTGCAATGCTCGAACCCCACCATAATAGAGTTCGGTATTGCAGTCATGAGAATAGTCATAGCATTACTATCGATGTCCATCTTCTTTCTGTCTTCATCAGAATAGTCCTCCACAGCTTTTTCTATCATGGCACCGTTTCCACCAGGTGACGCCACCTTTGGCTTGTACGGTCAATTGACAATGAAGTTCCACATTTTGCTGTCTTGGTATCTAATGAAGCTTTCCATTCTTCTACTCCAAGACCTGAAGTTTTCAGGGGTAATGATGGGTGCTTTGGTCATCGTCCCCATCTCTACTTCAGATTTGTTAAGGGCCATTGAGTGAGTGGGTGCTAAGGAGGAGTGAAAAACAGGTTGATTTTGGATGGTTAGATCACACAATCAAGAGCCTGAGAAGCTCTGATACCATTGCAGGATCGGTGTTTGTCACTTAAACACAAATGTTTTCTCTCAAACTCACCTAGAATCACACTCGAGTAAGTATCAATAAGAGTTGATCACAATATGAAAAGTAACTAAGAACACAGAAATATAATTTTCAAGATACTTTTATATATTGATTCTCAACTCAAGATACAAAGACTCTTACAAGCAGATGATGATCTTTTCTCTATGAGTTACAAGGAGAACCTATATATAATACTATCTATAGCCGGATATACTTAGATACCAGCTGGGATCCTTTAGCTAAAGCCTATACTACAAGATTAAATTTAAGGTATCTCAGATAAAGTCTTATCTGAGATTTGGTAGTCAGGACATGTCCCTGACTTACCTTTTGTCACCAACTAAAGTTGGCAACTGTACTATTATGAAAAGGTAAACAGTGGAATAAAGTATGGTCAACAACGTGGTTCTTTAGGAAGAAGCCATGCTGTATCAGAAGTCTGCAGCGGAGTGTCAGAGACCATACTTGTGTCCACTGGTTATAGTAGTGTCTTCCAAAGGTTAAATGGCTTCGGAAGAGTAAGTACTTCCGAAGCCACTTTATACTTCGGAAGAGGCTGCTTCTTCCAAGGGTTGGAGACTTCTTCATTTCATCATACTTCGGAAGTGGTCTTCACTTTATTCTTCTAAGTCTTGAACTTCGGAAGTATGTATTTGTCTTTAGAAGTAGAGTTCTGTCTTCGGAAGTTGAACTTTCCCTTTGTCTTCGGAAGAACTCTACAACCTTGGAAGTTCCATGATAAGCTTTAGAAGCCTTTGAATGCAGCACCAAAATAACTTAAGTGATTTAGTTTTGGTTGCATTAGCCTTCTTCTTGATCCAACAGAGACTGAGGAAGAAATGAGACAACAATATCCACGTTTGTTCGAAGAATAACAGGTTTCAGGGACAAAACCTATTTAAGGGGGGTGGACTTGTAACATTCGGTTATTTATGTATTTTGAAGCCGATGAATGAACAAAAAGAAATAAAGTCCAAAGTCGAGGGACCAAACTCGCCAACGAGAGAAAGTTGGGGAAGTGGGAGTATTTAAGGGAGGGGGCAACCCATTACGCTCTCCCCACACCAATATTTCAGCCAAGAAAAGAGAGGATAAGAGAGAGGAAGAAAAGAGGAAAATGTGTTGGTTCGGGTTGGTTCGAGTAGCCAAAATCGTGCGAAGCTCTACTCGTTGTGGTTGTTTGTGTGAGTTCTAAGACCCCTCTTTTAAATGTTTTTGAATGATTTGGGGCTGGAAAATATCTGAAACTCATTTACGTGTGTGTATGTTTGACCCGTTTATGTATGTGTATGTATGCGTATGATGCGTTTGAGTCTTGATTGTGAGCTTATGTGTGCTTTAATGGTGTTGTGGTATGCATACCTAAGGTTTGGGATGGTCGATTTGGGCTTAGAATGGGTTTAGATGAGTTTGGAGGCCGAAAACCCTCGGCTGTAGTCGGGATGAACTTCATTCTGCATCAGCTAGGGCTAGGTGACCGACTGGAAAGCGAAGGGAGGCCATACGCCGAATAGGGTGCGATTGGGGTCCATTCGCACGATTGAGGTCCATTCACATGATTGAAAGGCCAGTCGCATGGAGGTCATGCGATTGAAGGTCCAGCCGCATAAGTGCTCATCCGCATTAGTCCCATTGGCATGAGGTCCATCCGCATTAGTCCATTTGCACGAATAGGTGTTCATTCGCATGAGTGTTCATTTGCATTGGTACATTCGCGTGATGTTCAGTCGCATGGAGGCCATGCGACTGAAGGGTGTCCATACGCCCGAATAGGGCTGTTGCACCCAACGAGAAGTGTAGTTTAACTTCTAACTTTTGTGTGAAAGTGTAGATGTAAGTTCTGACGTAAAGGTTCCCGTAAGTTCATGTAGGGCGACGATTGAGGCCTGTTAGGATCAGTGATCTACGTTTGATTGATTAGAGAGTATAGTAGCGGAATTCTAACAATGAATTAGCCAATTCACAAGAACCAAGAGATATTCAATGAAGAACAAAAACGGTTATAGACAGAGATTCTGCAAATATATTTCATCCAATATTCGCTTTCATGGTAACGGAATGTCACAATTACAATTAGGTCAACACCTCTTATATAAGAGATGTGATGTCTGCTGATGTCACTTGATCGTGACATCTAACAGAATTTATTACAAACTACTGATAGTTAACACACAACTACTGAAGATGTCAAACAGCTGACATCTTCTTACAGAAATGCTAAGTGTTAACTATTATTACAACTACTAAAAAGAAACTACTGAAACTATAACAACTGAAGAACATACTCTTCAGTTGTTTTACAAATACTGAAACAAAGAAAACTACTGAAAGGTAAACCATCACAACAACTGGAATGCTTCTTCAGCTGTTGTAACAAACTCTGAAGGCTTAAGTACTTGTACTTGAGCTTCAGCTGTTTTCATCAGCTGATGTCTTCAGTCTTTATACTTCAGCTGTGAACTTCAGTACTTTACTCTTCAGCTGTTGAAGTCTTCAGCACTTTAGATCTTCAGTTGTTGTTCTTCAGTACTTTAGTTCTTCCGCTGTTGTTCTTCAGTACTTAGTTCTTCAGTTGTTGTTCTTCAGTACTTTAGTTCTTCAGCTGTTGTTCTTCAGTACTTTAGTTCTTCAGCTGTTGTTCTTTAGTACTTTAGTTCTTCAGCTGTTGTAGTCTTCAGTACTTTAGTTCTTCAGCTGTTGTAGTCTTCAGACTTTGTCAAACAGCTGATCAAGTCTTCAGCAGTTGTTGTGATGTCTGTGGGACTTAGAGGTTTTTTTGATCAGGCTCATTGGTTCTTTTGGTCCAACAAACTCCCCCTGAACCAATGCAGCCAAAACCTCTAAACTTATTAGAGTTTTCCCACTTATTATGGCAGAAATGTTGGTCTTTTTGTCTTCTAGATCAGCTCAGAAGCGACCCCTTTTTTTTAAGCACCGGCCAGGGAATAAGTCTCAAAGATTTGTTTGGCAAAGTATGAATGGGAACTCTGTTTTGGGGAATTAGACACAGAGTTATTACCCCATTCATGATATCTATTTCCCCATGATGAGTCTGTACGACTCTCTTGTGTAGGCCTCAAGGAAGGTGATTTGTTCCTCCATGGTTAGCTCTTCAGCACCTCCTTCAAACAATGATTCAGGCCATAGTACTCAGACAGGTATTTGGCCTGTTTGCATTCTTTCTCCACAGTTAATTCTGTAAGCAAACTCATCCGGGTGATTACCCTCTAGGAACAACTGGAGCTCATTTTTTGCTGACTTCCTCAAGCCTCTTATAAACTAACCCTTTTTCACTATTTTGTTTTCCAGCATCTTCTGAGGGTTAGATTAGCTTTATAGGCTTTCTTGAAGTCCTCTAGGATTTCTTAGGTGAAACTACAAAGACCAGAGAGATCACTTCATCTACAATCTTTTTCACCTGGCAATGTATCTCTGAGGTATGTTTTTCTTATGAATTCTGTGAGACACCCTGGGATCAGGCCAAATCCTCACTCTTTCCTTTTGATATTGAAAGGTATGCTTGAGAGTGTAAAGTCTGAGGGCTTGTTTCTTCATATTGATGATAGAAGATGTGGCTGCATAAGCTTTGTCAACTCTCTTCAGCAATTCCTCATCATGCTGTTTTGAAGCTCTTCTTCTTCTAGCTTCACTTTAACCATTTGTCTTTGGAATTCAGGAGTAATTGCTAAGGAGTGACTTGTGGCCTTAGGCAACTGAATCACAGCTGAGAGTGGCAGCCTATCTTCATCATCTTCTTCATCATCTTCTAGCCTCAATACCTTCTCTTCTTCTTCAAGGGTATATCATCGGCTATGGGTTTGAGGGTAAGGGAGTTGGTTTGGTGGGTTGTGTTTTGGGTGGTTTTGGTGTGGGAATGTTGACAGGGTTCTAGCATTTTTGAGGTGAGTGTGGCTTTGATTGCTTGGCTAGCTCAGTCCTGCTCCCAGCACCCGCTTCATTCAAAGCTTCAATAACAAGTCCCTTAGTATATGCTTTAGACAAATAGATCTTGGTGGTGATTGCAAGATACTGTCCCGACCAAGCTTTGATTTCGATCATTGATCTTCCAAGATATTTGCATAAATCTAATCATGATCTCAAGCCTTTCTCTTTCTAACACTTCATAACTTGCCCATCTATTCTGGATTCTTAAATCTCTAATCGTCGAATCTCAGAGTCAAGTTTATCGGTCTCATGGCCTTGACTAAACAGTTGAAAAGATGTTACCATTGATCTGGTGTTCGGCATCAGCCTCTTTTATCAGTAGCTCCAAGGCTTTCTCTTTTCCTTCTCTTTATCTGTCTCCACATTCAACTCCAACTCCTTTTCCACTACTATCCCTTCTGTTTCTTTCTCCTTTTCTTTTCCTCTGTCCTCTTTCTTTTTGCTTTCACTGACTTAATCTCCCCTTTTTGGTTGCATTGGTTGCAAGGGTTGATTGCCAGAAAGCTGTTTGCCACAACCTCCTCTCAATGGTTGTATTACTGAGGAAAGCCTCTCATCAATGGCTTTGATCACTATGTCAGTGATTATGGTGTGATGAGAGGGAGGGAATTTTGAAGGATAGACTATTTGCTCAGGAGGGTTCTGTTCCTGAGAAATAGTGCCAGAAGCAAAAGGCAGGTGGCTGAGTTGTTGGGAGTGGCTTAGTGTTTGTGAGACCTTCAGATGAAGGTGCCATCTGTGAGGTGGTAGAGGCAGATGGTCTTTGTTCCTTGAAGTTTTGGCAAGCAGCTCTTTGAGTCTGCTCACCTCCTCTTCCAGGATGGTGTTTTGGGCGATTACATCGTAAAAGAAGCCAGGTCATCATCAGTAGTTACTGAATCACCTGACCTCCTGATAGGATCAGGATGAACATGCACTGAGTGTAGCTCAGTTGTAGCATGTGCCCCTTTGTCTTGGAACTGGGGACTTCTGCCTCAGGACTTTATCCTTCATCAGCAGTTGCCTCTGGTAAGGTCTTAGTAATGGTACCAACTACAACCTGATCATATGCTGAAGCAGGAGAAGTGGCAGCCTCACCAGAAGTTCCAATCTCCATTGCTACACTAGGGAAGGAACATTGTAACCCCTATGCTGTGGGTTCTCAGCTGCACTTTGGTCCTCCCCCTCAATGGTAGAAGTATTCCCAGTTGTAATTGGTATCTGGGGAGGAGGTGAGGAGTGCAACTGAGTCAGCATGCTGAGTCAGCACTTGTGCAACAAGTAATGTAGGACTTTGGGGGGCGGTTGCATGTGGTGATGGGTGGAAGCAGATTGCACCCGGGGAGAATGGTGCGCTTCAATGGTAACCCTCTCAAGGGAGATAGGTTCCAGCAGTTGTAGGTTCCCCAATGTTGGTTGCAACAGGATCCTGTTGAGAGGATACCTGTGCGGCTGTGGCTGGTTGAGTCAATGTCACAACTGGGGGGTTAAGACCAGTGTGTGGTTCCTGTGTTTGTGGTACATGGGCATCCTCAGGGGACTCATCTCCCGAGTAGCCCTTTTTGGCTTTTGGATTTGGGTGTAGTGGGGACTTTGGTTCTGGAGGTGGGGTGTGGGTTCCAACTGTGGGTTTTCGCAGCTGGCAGCCTATTCAACGTTTGGTCAGAGTTGTGCCTGGAGTATACTTCAGGCAATACAGCCGTTGCAGGGACTCCGAGACCAACAAGTCCCTCAGCTTTTAGCTGATTCTCTATTATGGCCATTATGAACCGAGGATATAATATCCAGCGGTTAGAAATAGATTTTGAGGCCATGTCCTTAAGTTCCAGAAAAATGATTTCAGAGAAGTTTAGGTTCTGTTGCTCAAGGATAGAGAATAGTACCTGCTGCCACCTTGTAGACATTTGATCCCAAGAGGAAGTCTTAGGAGCCAAACAGACATTTACCATGTGAAATATGAGACGTTCAGCATCATGGAAATGTTTCTTCAGTATGGTGGAGGCACTAAGGTTTCCTGATATCCATGGTGGGCAAAGGATAATCAGTTGTGCCCTTTGGATATCCAGCAGGAAAAGTGGCATCATCCAGGTGTAGGGTTTGACGAAGTATATCGGGAGTGATGACCACTTGGTTGTGTTGATGACCGACCGGAGAGACTCTGTGTTGTTCTCCCCAGTGGTGAGGGGACGTTCATCCCAAACTGGTTAAGGGATTCGGCATGAAGGATTGGATTGAGAAGAAAGGCGTTTTGTAGGGTGACTGGACCATAAGATCAATAGCATTATCGAACTTAGCCCAGAATGGCGATTTGGTGAGGTAAGCTACACAGTTGTGTCGCGGTTGAGCTGCATGGTCGCCATTAATGAGAGAGAAGTTTTGGAGATATGAACGTTAGGTTTGAAGAAGATGAGGCTCTGAAGGATTAGGTCGGGGATATTTATAGGGTACGGGTTAGAAAATGACTTAAGGGTGGTGTTAGTCATCAGTAGTTTTAAAACGACTGTTGACATGGTATTACCCTTTCAGACGTTGAAACAGCTGAAGTCGTGGTTTAGGCATCAGTAGTTAAAACTATTGAAGACCCTGGTTTTGACTTCAGATGTTTGAAACAAATGATAACTTGGTATTAGTCATCAGTAGTTGTGAAACTACTGAAGACATGGTTTTGTCATCAGTGTTGGAAACAGCTGATGACTTGGTATGGTCATCAGTAGTTGTGAAACTACTGAAGACATGGTTTTGCATCAGTGTTGTACAGTGATGACTTGGTTTTAGTCATCAGTAGTTGTGAAACTATGAAGACAAGGTTTTTGTCATCAGTTGTTGGAAACAGTTGAGACTTGGTTATAGTCATCAGTAGTTGTGAAACTACTGAAGACATGGTTTTGTCATCAGTGTTTAGGATGAAACAGCAGTTGTAGAAACACTGAAAGAGAAAGTTCTCATCAGTAGTTTTGTCAATCATAGCCTTTCAGTGTTTCATACTGTCCTCAACACTTACTCATCAGCCTTTTTGTTGTTTTCAGTTGTTTTATAGGACATCAGTACTTATCTGTTTTGACAACATCAGTAGTTACAACTACATCAGTAGTTGTTACTTTATCAGTTGTTGGAACAGAAGCAGTACAATATGTGATATGGTCACTAATGATCATTAGTACTTGTTTACTGAGATCATCAGTAGTTATCACTTATTCTAGCTGCAGCATACCAAGCCTTAACACAAGGTTTTGGAAAGTAGAACTATCCAAAGGCTTAGTAAAAATATTGCAAGCTCATCAGCACTAGGCACAAACTTAGGATCAATCAGACCTTTTTCAAAACAATCCGAATAAAGTGATGTCTGATCTCTATATGTTTGGTCCTAGAGTGCTGGACTGGATTTTTGACAATACACAGAGCTGAAGCACTATCCATTAATAATGGAGTCTTAGTCTCTGTAATGCCATAATCCAGAAGTTGGTTCTGAAGCCAGAGTACCTGAGAAGTACAACTTGCAGCAGCAATGTACTCGGCTTCAGCAGTTGATGTAGCAACAGATGTTTGTTTCTTACTCTGCCAAGAAATCAAACAGTTGCCTAGGAATTGACAACCACCAGAAGTTGACTTTCTAGTTAACTTGCACCCTGCATAGTCACTATCTGAAAAAGCAACTAATTTGCAAAAGTGTCCAGTGGAATACCATAAACCTAGAGATTGTGTACCTTGCAAATATCTAAAGATCCTCTTGACTGCAATCAATGAGACTCTTTAGGTGCAGCCTGAAATCTAGCACAAACACATGTAGCAAAACATAATATCTGGTCTAGAAGCTGTTAAATACATCAAGGACCCAATCATACATCTGTAAAGTGTTTCATCAACAGCTTTACCTTTCTGATCTGCATCCAGTTGTGTGGTGTTGCACATGGGAGTAGAACAGGGCTTACAGTTTTGTAAATCAAACTTATTCAAAAGATCTTTTGTATATTTTGACTGATGAATAAAGGTTCCATCAGCCTTTTGTTTAATTTGCAAGCCTAGAAAGAACTGTAATTCTCCCATTGCACTCATTTCAAACCTCTTTTCATTAATGTTGTAAAATCATCACACAACTGGGGATCAGAGGATGCAAAAATGATATCATCAACATAAATCTGAACAAGTAGCTTATGCTGATCCACCTTCTTAATAAACAAAGTTTATCAATGGAGCCTCTAGTGAAATTATTCTTAAGAAGAAAAGTGGAAAGTGTCTCATACCAGGCTCTAGGAGCTTGTTTCAACCCATAAAGAGCCTTATCAAGTTTATACACCCATTCAGGATGTTTATTATCCTCAAAACCTGGTGGTTGACACACATAAACTTCTTCCTTTATTTTACCATATAAAAATGCACTTTTGACATCCATTTAAAAACTTTAAGATTGTGGAATGCAGCATAGGCTAAAAACAATCTATTGCCTCTAGTATGGCTACAGGGGCAAAGGTTTTCAATCAATACCTTCTTCTTGTGAAAACCCCTGTACAACCAGTCTAGCCTTGTTCTTAACAATAAGCCCATTTTCATCAGTTTTATTCCTAAACACCCATTTAGTGCCTATTGCACACTTACCTGGGGGAAGAGGAACCAGTTCCCACACTTGCTGTTTCTTGAACTGAAGTAGCTCAAGCTGCATGGCTTCAACCCATCCATTGTCTCTCAAAGCAACATGATAGTTCTTTGGCTCTAGCTGACTGATGAAGAGAGCATAGAAGCAGAAGTTAGACAATTGACTTCTTGTTGAAACACCAGCATTGATATCACCAATAATTGAGACATTGGGTGATTCTTCAGTTCTTGATAAACAATGAGATCTGTGCAAGTGTTTGTAGAACCTTCAGCAGCAGCAGATGTTGATGCAGACTCTTGAAACCAAGAATTGGATGGTAACTCAAAAGATGTAGAGGAATCAGAGATCTCATCAGCATTTGTTGTGGATGGAACTGCTGAAGCTACAGGAACATCAAATTTAGCAGACACAGGCAGTTGGTCACTAACTTGAATAGGTGAGTATTGATATTATCATCTCATCATATCAATACCACCAGGTGGAAGACATGCTGCAGAAGATGATTTATCCACATGATCTGCAACACTGGAGGTTGATAAGGAACATATTGCAGTATGTCCAAATCAAATAACTCCACAGGGTTTTGTGGAATCTGTCCATAGGAGATTCATTAAACTTCACATGCAAAGTCTCTTCAACTATCTTGTTCTGCAGTTGAAGACTCTGTATGCCTTGCAAGTAGATGAATAACCAACAAATACCCTGCATCCACCTTAGGATCAAATTTTTGGAGTTGATCCTTTGTGTTGAGAATAAAACAGGGACACCCAAATGCTTTGAAAAATGAAATTAGAGGAGCCAAGTGATGGAGAACTTCATATGGAGTCTTCATCAACCTCTGATTTACTAAGGCTCTATTCTGCACATAGCAAGCTGTGTTAACAGCTTCAGCCCAAAAGGTCAGTGGCAAACCAGAGTCAGCCAACATGGACCTTGCAGCTTCAATTAGGGTCCTGTTCTTCCTCTCCACTACTCCATTTTGTTCTGGAGTCCGTGGGATGCTAAACTGCCTTTTGATTCCCTTTGAAAGATAGAAGTCATCAAGTGTATGTTTCTGAATTCAGTTCCATTGTCACTCCTTATACACTTGACTGAAAGGGAATATGCTTCTCAACATACAACACAAAGTGAATAATCTTCTGAGCAACCTCATCCTTTGAATGTAGAAAGAAAGTCCATACAAATCTGGAGTAATCATCCACAATTACCAGACAGTTCTTCTTTGCCATGCTCATCACTCTCATAGGACCAAATAGATCCATATGCAGTAATTGCAAGCAGGCAGTGGACTTAGGCTCTTCAATAGGAGGGAATGAGACTTTGTGTGGTTTTCCTTTAAACAAGCAGTGCAGGTTTCATCACAGTGGAACTCCTTTATTGGTAAGCCTCTGACTAAACTATTGTGGATCAGCTGATTCATGTTTTTGAAATTAACATGACCCAGCCTTCTGTGCCACAGTTTAGATTCTTGAGAAGAGGCTTTGGAAAATAGGCAAGGATGCCTCTGAGATCTATTTCTTGGAAAGATCTAAGGCATACACTCTTCCTGTCCTGTGGCTCTCAGGAGAGTGTGATCATCCAACACCTTATCAATCAAATGCAGAACTTTGGATGAAGAATCCTACAGTTCTGACTGGTGAAAAGAGCAACATGGCCTTTATCACACATTTGACTGACACTCAAGAGATTGTACTTGAGATTTTCCACATGATAACATCATCAAACTTTATTTCTCCATTGGAGACAAAGCCTTTACCAATGATGTAACCCCTAGCATCATTGCCAAAAGAAACAAACCCCTCTTTCCTTGAGAGTAGTCATGAAGAAGAGAGCTGTTCCCAGTCATGTGCATAGACCCCACTGTCTACATACCAGATGCTACTTTGGCATGTTGAAGAAACCCTGCAATTATAAACAATCAGTTAGTTTTAGAGACCCAAACCTTTTGGTTTTGGGCCTGTTCTCATCAACAGATGGTAAACTAACAGGTTTGATGGAAACAACAGCCTGAGAGGAAGAAGATGGTGAAGAAGAGGAATCCTTTGGCTTGGACCTCCTTTTCTGTGGTTTCAACATAGGAACATCTAATTGGTTAACTCTTCCCAATAGATGTTGAACCATCATAACCAGCTGTGTCTGATTTTGTGATAAAGCTTTCAGCTCTTCAGACACATTGGCATTGGAGTTTGATAAGTTCCTATGTTGCACCTTCTTCTTTTGAGCAATCTCAGCTGTTACCTGTTTAAACCCTTCCTTTTGGATTTCTTATGGACTTAAGGTTACAGGATTTGATGTTGCTGATACAAATGTGGCTCAAACTCAGTTTCATTTAACCATTTTCTCTTAATTTCCTCTTTATGTTTGAGTTTGGATCCTCTTTTGTACCAACAATCATCTGTAAGATGATTGAACAAGCCACATACTTCACATGGTTTCTTCTTCATCTTATGTTGATCATCAAAAAAGAGAGATGAAACTACTGAAGACTTGCTCTTCAGTATTGGAAGCATTGTTTGTTTTCTTGACTTCCTCTTTAGTAGTCTTCAAACTCTTTCTACTGACAGTTTTCTTCTCTTCAGTACTGACAGTAGTTGGAGTTTGAACTTCAGATGTTAATCTTGCTCCTAGTCCTTTCAGGACTTTCAGAATTAACTCTGAGTTGATCAACTCTTTGATCATGAGAGTGTCAGCAGTGGAAACCATCAACATCAGCTGATAGGTTCTGAGAGGGCTTAGTGCTGACTTCTACTTCTGATGGTGCTGTATCAGAAAGTAGATCACATGATGAAATGGATTGGTTATTGCTCTCACCATCAGTTTCTACTTCTGCTTGGGAGTAAAATCTGTAGGTGGAGCAGTGTGATTATAACCAATGCCAAACTTCACATTGGAAGCAGATTGCTTACTAAGAAGCATTTCAAAACCTTTGCATGATTGTACCCATCGATCACACTCTACCTGGGTGACTGCAAGGGTTCCTTGAGATCTCTATACTTCTCTAGAAGTATCTCTTCCCTAGCCTTATCATCAGTGATTTGGCATTTAAGTTTGTAAATCATCATTCTTATCATTAAGCACAGACTCAAATTCAGCTTTGTTTTGGAAATTGTTTGTTCTAGCTCAATGTTCTTGTTAATTAAAGCTACATTTGCTTCTCTAATAGATGCAAATGCGGCTATGCATGATTCAGAACATAGTTTGGCTTTTGCCTCAGAGGATACCTGTGATACCTTGGTATAGAGGCATTAGAGGATGAAGTATCAGCAGAATCCAAAGCCATAAGAGCTAGATTTCCAAAGGGACTGTCACCACCATGTTGACCAGCACCAGTGAACAGTTGTTCATGACCAGACAAATCATCTGGTAAACTGCTCCAGTCAACAACTCCTGGGGTGAAGAAGCTATGTTGTTGAGGTTGAGTTTGTTGATGAGATTGGGAAGGTTGAGGTTTAGGAAGGTTGAGGTTTAGGCAATGCATGTGATTGTTGTGAAATGGGAGCTTGAACTGGATCAGACTGAGGCAAGTAATAGTAGGAACAGGATATGACATTTGACCCTGGGGGACAAAGGATGCAGGAGATCTAGGTGTGAATGATGACCAGAACCAGCAGGTGTTGCCCTCTGTTTTGTGGACTAGTACTAGGAAAAGTCCCAAAGCGTGCAGAAGAGTTAGATCCAGTTGATCTACACTCTCTTGCAAAGTGTCTCAGCCTTTGGCATTGTGACACCTTAACTTACTCTTGTCAAAACCAACTTTGGTTTTGCCAGAGAGTCCAGGAAATTTCCTGCCAGTTCTCTTGTAGAACTTCTGAGATCTGAATAATCAATGCCATTGGCTCAGAATATCCATCTCTTCTAGATCATCATCAGCTATTCCTTTCAAATCATCCATGATAAAGCCATAGATTGTCACTATTACAGCCAGAATGACTATCAATACCAACAAATGCATGATCAAAACTATTTGAAGAGAAATCAATATGCTCATCATAATTGCTTTCAGATGCAGCATATTCTGACTCATGACCAACCAAGGCAGTATTCCCTGGTACAAAGTCATCAGTTAGCTTTCCTGATAAGGACAGTTTCCTTTTCTGCTCTATCTCTTTTTTGAATGTAAGCAGTTTCCCATGAAGTTGGGTGAGAGATAGGCTATCCTGATTTGCACTGGAGCGTAGGACAATAGTGTATGTGTCCCATCTCTCAGGCAGTGATCTGAGGACCTGTTATTCATCTGGTTGTTGGTGTATTCCTGTTTCACCATTTTTCAGCTCAGAGATCAAGCAGGAAAAACACTCAAACTGTTGAGTCAGTGTCTCACCCTTTCTATGAGAGAATGTCTCATATTGTTGGGCAAGGATTTCTCTGTTGTTTGCTAAGACCTCATCTGTGCCACCGAATTGTTCCTTCAGGGCATTCCAGAGATCATGAGCAGTTCATGATGCATAAGCCCTGAATAGATTTCATTAGGCAGTGCCATGGCCAAAATTCCATGGGCTTTAGCATCAATCTCAAACAGTTCCGATCTTCATCAGAGTATTGTTCCTTCTTCTTCGGAACCATTTGATTGGTTTCGGATTGTTCCCCATAGGCTTATTGTGGTCCATGTACCACAGATGTCTAACAACCTGAACTGTTAACAGACAGGTGATGAAGCATTCTTCGCTGCCATATGTTATACTTGGTCCTAACCAGCATCGGGGGCTTGGTTGAGGAACCGGTATTGTGAGGATCATTAGAAGGAGTAGTCATCTCAGATTCAATCAATTCAATTAAGCTATAACAGATTTAGAACAAAAACACAACAACCAATTGAACCAAGAGAGATCTCAAAATAAATGAACGAAAGCGTCAGAAATTCAATAATCTATAACCAGTTCTTGCAAATATGCTAATTCAATCAAACATAGATATCAATTAGCTGTTTCAATGATCAATTGTTAGATTGATCAATGATTAACCAGCTCTGATACCACTTGTTAGGATCAGTGATCTACGTTTGATTAATTAGAGAGTATAGCAGCGGAATTCTAACAATGAATTAGCCAATTCACAAGAACCAAGAGATATTCAATGAAGAACAAAAACAGTTATAGACAGAGAATTCTGCAAATAATATTTCATCCATATTCGCTTTCATGGTAACGGAATGTCACAATTACAATTAGGTCAACACCTCTTATATAAGAGATGTGACGTCTGCTGATGTCACTTGATAGGACATCTAACAGAATTTTTACAAACTACTGATAGTTAACACAACTACTGAAGATGTCAAACAGCTGACATCTTCTTACAGAAATGCTAAGTGTAACTATTATTACAACTACTGAAAAGAAACTACTGAAACTATAACAACTGAGAACATACTCTTCAGTGTTTTACAAATACTGAAACAAAGAAAACTACTGAAAGGTAAACCATCACAACAACTGAAGAATGCTTCTTCAGCTGTTGTAACAAACTCTGAAGGCTTCAGTACTTGTACTTGAGCTTCAGCTGTTGTCATCAGCTGATGTCTTCAGTCTTTATACTTCAGTTGTTGAACTTCAGTACTTTAGTATTCAGTGTTGAATCTTCAGCACTTTAGATCTTCAGCTGTTGTTCTTTGTACTTTAGTTCTTCAGCTGTTGTTCTTCAGTACTTTAGTTCTTCAACTGTTGTTCTTCAGTACTTTAGTTCTTCAGCTGTTGTTCTTCAGTACTTTAGTTCTTCAGCTGTTGTTCTTCAGAACTTTAGTTCTTCAGCTGTTGTAGTCTTCAGTACTTAGTTCTTCAGCTGTTGTAGTCTTCAGACTTTGTCAAACAGCTGATCAAGTCTTCAGCAGTTGTTGTGATATTTGTGGGACTTAGAGGTTTTTCTGATCAGGCTCATTGGTTCTTTTGGTCCAATAAGGCCTTATAGAGCATGTAGGGCATGATGATGATGATGTGCATGCTTATGCATGATGCATGTTATGTATGTATGATGTTGCCCTGTATGTTGTGATGACTGTGCATGATAATGTTCCTTATTATGATGTATGTTTATCTTTCCTGTGGCTTTACGTGTTATGATAATAATGAAATGAAGTATTATGTAACGTAAAGTGGAAGTTAATGAAAAGTGGAACATGATGAATGCATGCATTATTGAACGAGGAAAGTAATGAAAGTCTTGCAAGTATTGGATATTGGGGTCCTTCTTTGTGATCGACCATTTATATAGAACCTCTACCGCTTACCTCTAGTACTGCGACATATGCTCAGCTGTTCATTTATTGACTTCGCCTAGTAGCTAAATAGTTCGGGGTGTAGCATATAGTATTGGTACGGATGATATCTGATGAGCAAGAAAAGATATAAAGATGACATGAACGAATGAAGAAGATAATATAACTATTATTTATGTGTACGTATGAGGTATGATCGCATGAAAGAAAAGGATGGTTTTAACGAAAGAAAAGTATGTTTTATTTTATAAAACTAGAACTCACTCAGCAACGCTGACTTTGATGTGTTTCCAGTTGGCAGGTAATGGTTGCTGAGGATGGAACGGGCGGCTACTCGGCTCTTTTGGGATGGCATCCATTTATTTAATACTTTTGTGATCTAATGCAACAATGTATTTTGTAACTGATTAACGATGTATTATTTGGCAAACGTTTTACAATGAAATGAGATGTCATTTTTGAATCTTTCCGCTGCAATATTTCATGAGGCAAATGTAATTATATGTTTTATGTGCGATGAGAACCCAACTATAAGCGTCCCGGGAACGGGGCCTTACAATTGTGGTTTGTCATGTTGGTTTTGATTCTTGAAAGGGTTGTAATTTTTGTGTTTGTATTTTGGGTTGTAGCTTATTTATTCAATTGGTTGTGTAATAAATAGATTAGGTGCATTTCTTTTATTAGAAAAATTGTATTAGGATATGATTTTGTAAAAGAAGATCCACAAGATGAAGACCCAAAGAAGGACACAAAAGACATGGACACTTGAAGCATTTGGATGTGGATTCAAGTGGGAGTTCATGGACACATTTTGATGTGTCATCTTAACCCTTAGGAAAGACCTTATGACAACCCTTGTGATGGCAAACAAGTGTGGTCAACTTAATGGCTATGGTTATGCAATTATGTTTTGTATGATTATGCTTGTTTGGATGTTTGTTGTATGATTGTTGGTTGATATTTGGATATGCATAACAAACTCATTAACAACCTTAACAAGCTGAAAATTGATGTTTCTTTATCATTAAGTGGTTGATAAAAGGTTATTAAAAGGATTAATGATTTTAATAAAGGGGTTTTATTAAAAGTGAACCATAGGGTACCTGTATTTGAAAGCATGCAAATATAAGGTACATAGAGTTTTCTAAACTAAGATTATGAAAACTTAAAATTTCTTTTATAAACAAGTTTAACACCATCCTTTTGGACAACACTTGAGTTACTTAAAACTCTTAATGGGATAAAGGTCACCTAACCATTTTGAGGGAACTTGTGATTTGAGGTGGGATACCATATTGTGGGATAAAGGTCACCTAACCACTTATGTTGGAAAACTCACATGTGTGTGCAAGTAGGGTAACTTGATTTGCAAACCATGTTAAATGGATCACCTACAATATGGTTTACTAAGGTGTTGATGGGATAAACATACCGACTATACATATTATGTTTTAAAGTCGATCCCATGCCCCAGAAGTTGCGAAGGGTTGCAGTTGTCAAAATGTTGACTACCTTGTTAATTTAAATAATGGGATAAAGGTCACCTAACCACTATTTACATGTAACGTTGGATTCTAGATTTTTAAAATTGCATAAGACACTTAAAAAGGGGTTTTAATAATTAAAATATGAACAATATCGAAAATACTAAAATTGAACTTTGTTATATTTTGTAGATGGCCACCAACAACAACGAAAATAATGAAATCCCATCCGCTCACTCACTATCGCTAAGGACCATTCTCCAAAAGGAACATATAAACCATAACAACTTTATTGATTGTTTTAAAACTTGAGAATTGTTCTCAAGCAAGAGAAACGATCATATATTTAGACGATCCGATTCCCGATCAACCTAATGGAAAGGATGAGGAGGCCTACAATAACTGAGTGAAATACACTGAGGACTCGGTCCAAGTGTCTTGCCTCATGTTGGCAAGTATGACCCTGGATCTCCAAAAGGAGTATGAACATCATGGAGCATACGACATGATAACCCAGTTGAAGGAAACGTTCCAACAACAAGCAAGGGTAGAGCGCTTCGAATGGTTCGAGCACTCCATGCGTGTCGTATGGATAACACCCAATCTGTTTCATCTTATGTACTTAAGATGAAAAGCCATATCGACCGCCTCGAAAGGCTGAATTGTCCCGTCTCGAAAGAGTTAGCTACGGATTTGATCCTCAACTCTTTGTCAAAAAGGTTTGACAACTTTGTCATGAATTATAACATGAACGGGTGGGACATGAACATAAGTGAGCCTCACTCTATGCTCAAAATACCGAGGCGGCCATGGGTAAAAGGTTTTACCCGTTCTCACACCATCAATGAAGGTGGGAACAAGAAGATGCCTCACCCCGCACCCAAGAAAATGTTGCCAAGGGTAAGGGGCACGTTAGGGGAAAGGGAAAGGGAGTGGTAAGAGTGCCACCTCCAAAACCAGCAGAGAAGAAGCAAAAGGTTGCTTCGAATGACCCATGCTTTAAGTGTGGGGAGATTGGACATTGGGCAAGAAATTGCCCAGTCCATCTAAAAGAGTTGCAAGCAAAGACGGATGCTAGGCAAACCTCCGGTACAATTTTCATGATTCATATTGATCTAAATTTAATATCCTCTAACAGATGGGTATTGGATACCGGATGTGGAACTCACATTTGCAACTTATTGCAGGGGTTCAAAAGAAGTAAGGACTTCAAGAAAGGGGATGTTAGCCTCTACATGAGGAATGGGGCAAAAGTTCAAGTTGAAGGCCGAGGGGACTACATCTTGAAGCTTTCGAATGGTTTTAAGCAATTTTGAACAATATTTTTTATGCTCCTAGTTTGACTAGGAACATTATTTCTTTTACCCAATTAAGATAATATGGTTATGTTTTGACATTTATTGAAAATGAAATTCATGTTTCTTTAAATGGCATGTTTTATTTTAAAGCTATTCCTATTAATGGTATTTATGAATTGGTTCATGAAAACACATTATATGAAAGCTCATTGTACCAAACCACCACTAAGAAACTCAAACTGGATTTGAGTGATACCTATCTTTGGCATTGCCGTCTTGGTCATATAAACAAAAAGCACATACAACACTTCAAAAGAACGGTGTTTTAAAAGCAAATGAATATGACCAAGGTAAAATGACAAGGCACCTTTTAGTGGCAAATCCGAAAGGGCAAAATATTTATTAGGCATCTTACGTTCGGATGTATGTGGTCCTTTTAAGCCAATGACTAGGTACAATAAAAGATACTTCATTACCTTTACCGACACCTATAGTTGATATGGTTATGTGTACTTGTTAAGACACAAAGATGAAGCTTCTAAAAATTTTAAAATCTTCCAAAATGAAGTAGAAAATCAACTCAACAAGAAAATAAAAATTCTCCACACCAATAGAGGAGGTGGATACCTAAGTGATGCTTTTAGAGATCATCTTAGAAGTTGTGGTATTGTCTCACACTATCTCCACCTGGAACACCACAACATAATGGTGTGTCCGAGAGGAGAAATCAAAATCTATTAGATATGGTTCGATGTATGATGGCTAGAAGCTCACTGCCTCTATCATTTTGGGGTTTCGCTTTGCTCTTTGGCGGCCCGTATCTTGAATATGGCCCCAACCAAGAAAGTGGACATGACACCTTTTGAAATATGGCATGGAAGGGTTCCATCACTGTCATATTTAAAGGTATGGGGTTGTGAGGCTTATGTTAAGACTCCCACCTCAAACAAGCTAAAAAGTCGTTCCGCTAAGTGTATCTTCATTGGATATCCTAGAGATTCTATGGGATATTATTTCTATGATCCACTGGAAGAAAAGGAGATTGTTGCCAAGAAGGTTGAGTTCTTAGAAGCTAAGTTCCTTACAGAAGGAACTAGCAGTAGAACTGTGGATCTTGAGGAGGATCAAGAACCACAAACCGATACATGTTTGGTTGACACTAGCACTCAACATGAGGATGTTGAGAATGATCAAGTGGTTGATCAATGTACACAAAACATTCTAAGATCTGGTAGAATTAGTAATCCACCTGAAAGATATGGATTTTTCGTAGATGGATGCTATGTGGTAGATTCCGTTGAACCAACCACCTACCATAATGCATGTCCAATTTGGATTGTGACAATGGCTTGAAGCCATGAATGTTGAGATGCAATCCATGTATGACAACCAAGTGTGGGACTTGGTTGAACCACCTCTTAACTCCAAGATAGTTGGAAGTAAGTGGGTTTTCAAGAAGAAAACTGATAAGCATGGAAACTTGGATAATTATAAAGCTAGACTTGTAGCAAAAGGTTTTACTCAAACTCAAGGAATTGATTATGATGAGACCTTCTCACCGGTTGCAATGCTAAAGTCTATTAGGATATTATTTGCCATAGCTGCTCATTATGATTATGAGATTTGGCAAATGGATGTCAAAACCACTTTTCTAAATGGATATCTTGAAGAAGATGTCTATATGGTTCAACCTGAAGGTTTTGTCGACTCAAAACATCCTAACAAAGTATGCAAGTTAAAGAAATCAATCTATGGATTGAAGCAAGCATCAAGAAGTTGGAATCACCATTTTGATGAAGAAATAATCAATTTGGGTTCATAAAAAACGCTGATGAGGCATGTGTATGTAAGAAAGCTAGTGGGAGCATCACCACTTTCCTAGTATTGTATGTCGATGACATTCTACTATTTGGAAATGACATTCCAACCTTGGAAGGTGTAAAAGCCTGGCTTGGAATTTGTTTCTCCATTAAAGATCATGGTGAAGCCGCCTATATTTTGGGAATAAAGATCTATAGGGATAGATCAAGGCGGTTGATAGGTTTGAATCAAAGTGCATACATTGATAAGATCTTGAAAAGGTTCAAGATGGAAAACTATAAGAAAGGTACCATACCTATTCAAAGAGGAATGATATTGAGTAAGACTCAATGTCCAAGCTCAAAGGATCAGCAAGACAAAATGAAGGGAATCCCGTATGCGTCTGCTATAGGATCCATCATGTATGCAATGATATGCACTAGACCGGACGTGTCATGCACTTTGAGCATGACAAGCCGATACCAACAAAATCCTCGAAGCAGTCATTGGATGGTTGTTAAGAACATACTTAAGTACATAAGAAGGACTAAAGATATGTTCCTAATCTATGGATCTGGTGAGGAGGAACTCGTAGTAAAGGGTTACATGGATGTGAGTTTCCAAACTGATCGGGATGATTCACGATCACAATCGGGTATATTTTCATCTTGAATGGAGGAGCAATCTCTTGGAAGAGCTCTAAGAAAGATATGGTGGCATTATCAACTATAGAGTCAGAATACATCGCCGCTTCATTAGCAGCTCAGGAAGCTGCATGGTTAAAGAAGTTCATTGCTTATCTAGGGGTGGTCCCTTCCATTCAGGACCCCCTAGAAATTCTTTGTGATAATGAGGGTGCGATTGCTCAAATCAAGGAACCCCATGCACATCAAAAGACTAGGCACATTGAACGAATATTCAACTACATAAGGGATGAAATTGAAAAGGGAAAGATATATATTCGCAAAGTTCACACGGATCAAAACATTGCGGATCCACTCACGAAGCTTTTTGAAAAGGCAAAGCATGAAAGTCATACGTTTGCCATGGGACTTCAATATTCTAGTAACTGGATATGATCTTTATTTTCTGTATTGAGATATTGTAACCCTTTATTACTTGAATGAATTATTTGGTTATAATGTGTAAGGCCCCGTTCCTGGGACGCTTACAGCTGGTCATTCATCGCACATAAAACATTTTAAAACGTACATTTATTTTGCAGCGGAATTTAAAACTTTCATTAATAACTAAAAACATGGCATTTCATTCATTTAGAACATTCGTTTTTATCTCAAAATACAATGACATGTCAAAATATGATGCCAGCCTCAAAACCTCCCAGTAGCTTATGCATCCATGCCTGCAACTTCTCAGCATCAACCAAATACCTGCCAACTATCATGCATACAAAGTCAGCGACGCTGAGTGAGTTCTAGTATTTATATAATAAAATACTTTATTTCCTTTAAAAACTATCCTTATATTCCTTCGTGGTCATACAACATACGTACACTCAATCTATGTTCACTATTCGTTCATTTATTCATTTCTTCGCGTATTACTCTTCATTACTCGAATCTTGTCTTACGCAATATCTCTGACTCATGCTCGAAAGCTGATGTTGTGTCGGGGCCTATACACAAACCCCTGACTCATGTTCCAAGGACTGACACAGCATCGGGATACGCGACAAAGATCCTATTCGAGTCAATCACAGGGATTGAACTCTATTCGAGTTTGTTGCAACACAAGGTCGCTCACCTAATTATTTCGTCTCATGCAATACTCCCAACTCATATCCGAAGTCTGATATTGTACCGAGGCCTAATAAACAAACCCCTGACTCATGTTCGAAGACTGACACAGTACCGGCATACGCGACGCAGATCTCATCAACCATTTTGTCTCATTCAATACCCCCGACTCATGTCCAAAGACTGATACTATGCCGGGGCTTGATAAACAAACCCCTAACTCATGTCCGAAGACGGACACAGTACCGGGGTACGCGACATGGATCTCATCATCCGTCACTTTCATGTTCACCATTTATTATCTCATGTGTTCATTTCGTACTCTATCGTTATCTTTCACTTCGTTACATAATACTTTACGTTTGTTAATTATTCGTTCATACATCACACCACGTAAAGTCATACATATTGTATTATAAAACATAATACGTAGGTTTTGAAAACTCTTTGACGAAGAAAGATAACACATCACTCACACATACACACATCTAGCATAATTAATCACGTCATAACAAGGCCTATCTCCCTATTTACCCCTTAAAACCACTTAGAAAACCCCAAGTCCAAATTGGGCGCATGGGACCTTTTAAGCGCACGAGCATAAAAATTCTAAGTGTAAAATAGTCTGGGCGCATGGGCACTATTTGGGCGTTTCTACCCTCTTTAGGCGCTTTGCCACTATGCATGCGCATGGCACCTGTTCAGGCGCATCAACACTTAGCCGTTTTGACACTTGGGTGCATGGGCACAATTTAGGCGCATGGCCCACTCTTGGGGCATGGCCAACACTTAGGAGCCTTACCAATATGCTGAGCGCATGTGCCACTATATAGGCACATGGCCAACACTTAGACGCATGGCCAATCATGCTGGGCGCATGGGCCACTGTTTAGGCGCATCAGAACATTCTGAAATATTTCCCATGCTACTAACATCACCCGATTATCATTCTATCACTACCCAAGCACAGATCTAACATACTAAGGGCACCTAAGCATGCTAACCATAAACACTAACCCATAAACCAACCCTTAAACGTGCATACATACATCATTTTCGAATATAAGGCTGTACACCCATGATTACTTTCAAAATGTTTACTTAGTATGCATAATAGACCCAAAAGCATTGAAAATCAGTAAAGAGGGGTTCTAGAAACTCATCTTGAGAAGCCTTTGTGCAACGCACTTCAAGTTCAAGACCTACCTTCAATTCAGCTCTTAAATCCCGAAAACAGACACTAGACACCAAGAACTTTGGTCAAGGACTCGAAATCCAGCTGAAACCAAGCTCATATAAGAGAATACTCACCTTTGTAGTTGCTTCTTCCTCTTTCTCTCTCTAGAACCGAGAGCTTTCTCTCTCTTCTTTCTTCCTTTCAGTCGAATGGAGATGGTGAAGAAGGGATGGGCGGCCATGTCCCTTTAAACCTTAAAATAATAAGGTTTTGTACTTTGTACACTTTATTTCCCTCCACTTATGCTCATTATCTATTGTTTTCTATTTACTTTTCTTTTCCTTTTCTTTAAATAAAAATTCAGGTGTTACAAGTCTGCCCCCCTTAAAGTGGTTTCGTCCCCAATACCTGTCGCTTCTCGAACAGTTATGGGTAAAATTGTCTCACACCTCCTTGATCTTGCACTTAAACTTAGATCCCTTTAGGCTTCATTGCACCCGCACAAGTGAAACTATCATCCTCCATAGCCCATTCTCTTCTCCTTATCAGTAATGGCTACCAGTTGCTTCTCGTAGTTGACTACTTAGTCCATCTCAGTGTTCTCTAGTGGCATGGTCATATTCTCATCGATCGAACACTTTCTTAGACGAGATGCATGGAACATCAGATGAATTCCACTTAACTCATCGGGTAGTTCCAGTCGATGTGTTACTTCTCCTACCTGAGCAACAACTGGGAATGACTCTCTATACATTAGTATTAGCTTTACTCGATTTCCAAATCAAACAATCCACTTTCCTGATCGAAGCATTCATCATAATCCATTGTCGTAGGTCAACACCGAACTCTGGTCGTGCACGGTTGTTCAATCCATCTTCTTACAACACTTGGGGTTTGAGTCATAGATTACTGATCAATTCACTCAGAGATGCATGTCTATCCACCTACGTCTATCTTGAACAGTCTAGCAGGAACAAACACTCTCTCTCAATTCTATCGTGCAATCCTCTAGGGCATTAGGTAACCTGGTGGACTTACTAATAGCAATTCTTACATCAAAGCGCTCATCGATCTTCCTACCCCTAACGTGCAACATCACAGAAGATAGCAACAACAAAACTACTACTAGCGCCATAATTAAAGTATAGGTGCATAAATCTAAATTACAAAAAATGAACCTGACGTTACCTCGGACTCTGATCTAGCCTCCTCCCGGTCATAGCAAACGCTCTAGCCTTCACCCTCTGTTCTCCTTCCTCGTACCGGAGCACCCTGTCCTCGACTTCTTGCAGTCTCTGCTCATGTGTCATGTCTTGCCACATTGTAGCATTTAGCCATTTGACAGTCCCTCGCTCTGTGGCCCTCTTTTCCACACTGAAAAAAACATTCAGTCCCCACTTGCACTCCCCTTCGTGGCCTCTACCACACTTCTTTCATACCTCATCCTTCCGTGTTATCCTCTCTTGATCATCGACCCTCATCATCTTACCTTCAGCCATAATTTCATCATCATTATTTCGCCTTCCATTCCCCTTTTTGGCATGGTTCTGTTCTTCCTCTTCGTCCGTTGTCACCATCATCTATCGCTCGTTGTACAACCTCCCAGCTAAGTCGACCAACGATCTAAATGTACCTGGTCGGGCAGTGATCAAATGTCTACGGATGTCTGTCGGCAGTCCTTGGATGTACCTCTTGATCTTTCGTGACATAGGCGTCACCTGATCTGGCACCAGCCTTGCCAATTCACATTGAGGACAAAACTCATTGATTACTAGCTTCTTTAGTTCACTCCACCTCATCCTTCCGATTGCCCTGGTACCCTCAGCCTGGACTATGTTGTCCCACTAGCATAAGGCCGAGTCCACAAACGAGTAAGTGGAATACTTCACCTTCTGGTCCTCTCGGCACTTGCTGATCTCAAGGACAGCCTCCATCTCCCTCACCCATCAGTGAGTAGCACCAGTAGTGCCATTACCATTAAAGGTAGGGGGCTTGCACCTTTGGAATGCCCCATAATTACAGCCTCGTTCTGCCCCATAATGTATAAAAATTTTCATTGATAACACTAAAATCACCAACATTCCTTCCTCGTTTTAGTAATATCATCGATTAACTTAACCATCCTCACAAAACACAAACATATACACAAATGAAAATGTTTTGGGGATTGAATTTTCACATTAGTATATTACACGGTACAAATATTAGAATAACTGGGTATCATAACGGATTGAACCCAAGTTATCCATTTAAATACATGTAGGCAACATACATATATGTTTATAAATCCAAACTTCACTTGACATAATGTTTTACTAGCATGTGTCCTAATCCTTTAAAGAATATACCAAAGCTCAAGTCCATAGCCTCTTGAAGCGGATAAAGTTTATATTCTTATAAGTAGTTATGTAGGATCGGTGTTTGTCTCTAAACACAAGTTTTATCTCTCAAACTCATTTAAAAACACTCAGACAATAAAACAGAAATCTCTTAACTAAGTTTATAATAATATACTAAGTTAATGAACACAAGAATTGTTTTCAAGATACTTGTATATATTACTTCTCAACTCAATGTTACAAGACTCTTACAAGCATGACTAAATGAGTTACAATGAGAAACTATATGTACTACTATCTAGAGCCGATTATACTTAGATAACCAGCTGGAACTTACAACTATACAAATACTACATTGCTAGAAGAAAGGTATCTAGATAAAATACTATCCTAGATTAGGTAGTCATGACATATACATGACTTACCTTTTGTCACCAACCAAAGACGGTAATGTACTAACTGATAAAAGGTGAATAGTGGATTAAAGTATGGTCGACTACATGGGCGTGTGAAAGCACCATGTAGTATATCAGAGTTGGCAGCATGTGTCAGTCCGACCATACTTTTATCCACTAGTTCATAGTTGGTTCTTCCAAAGCTTAAATGGCTTCAGAAGAATAAGTTCTTCTAAACTTCGGGAGAATCAACTTCTTCTGAGACTTTTGCAAGTCTTTATGACTTTGTCCTGCAAAAGACTTTGTCTTGAATCTTCTAAGTGTTTAACTTCGAATGGAGAACTACCTATTCTTGGAAGACTGAGTTCTTCCTTTAGAAGTTCTTTAATGTTGAGCTTCGAAAGATCTTCAACTTAGCTTTGGAAGTGCAGCTTTGTCTTCGGAATACTTCTTTTAGTTTCACTCAAAATCTTCTAAGTGTAGTTTTGGTTGCACCATCCTCATATGATTTAACAAACTTCCCCTAGGATGATGTTACCAAAACTTCTCTCCCTTCTACTCCTCAGAACTTTTAACACCAAGGAAAGGGAATATTTGTTTGTCTCTTTGTTCTTTTCTGAAGTGGGCTGAGATGTTTGTACAAGTCATTTGTAGATAAGAGATCCAATCTGTTGCTTTAGATGACATGTACCATTTTATGTGGCTTTTTGAAGAGACTTAGTTGACGGGAATTGTAGTCATATTCCCATCTAACTATGGAATTTGAAGCAGGGCACTCAACCATTTGGAGAAATGAAATTTCTTTTACAGTTGCACCCTCTTCTTCTTCAATTCTTATCTTTAAATCTTCTTTAGTCTTTGCTTTCTTGGTTAGTTTAGCAAGATGAAGGCTACTTAGGTGATTTCTAATATGAGCAACTACTTGGGAGTTGGAAGGATTGGTGAATGGTTTCTCTGCTAACTTAACAATATCAAATCTGCTTGAGTGTAGTAGAGATGGTGTGTCAAGTCTGTTGACTTTACCATTCTCCCTTTCCACAACAAAACAATGAGAAGGTTCATCAAACCTTCATTGGATAATTTACTTCCTAGGATTAAGAAACTTGTTTGGTAGTTTGTCTCCTTTCCTGATATCTAGTAGTGTCAGTAATCTTCTCCTCAACTTCTTCTCTTATTGCTTAAGTGTATATGAGTTTGTAGCTAGAAGTTGAAGAGCTTGGTCCAGTGTTCCCTTGGGAAAATCAAGGATGCATCTCTTGTGAAGGAACATGAAAAACCATCAATGTATCTCAGTCTTATGGACTCTTCCTCACAAGAGATGTCATCAGGGTTATGTAGTTAATGAGCTTCCTCTTGATCTCCTTGAACTCCTCTAAGTTAGAGGATTAGATGACTTAGAGGATGGCTTGGGTAATGGTTGGGTTCTAGGTTGTGTTTTGGGTTTTAGGATTGGTAATGGTGGTGGTTGTTGAGAGGCAATGGATGAGGGTGGAGATAGATTATGATAGTGTAGGTTCAGTTGTGGGTTCGATTTTGATAGGGAAGGGAAAAGGTATGAGTTCAAGTTTTGTTGGTTGTGGGTTAGGTGTTGGTTGGGTACCATCCTTTATACAACTTGAGTTTGTGTTACCTCTTTCATTCTTCTTAAGCGAATGTCACCTTTGATATCATTGACATGTTGCTATAGGGTCTTCTCAAACATGGGACCTACTTGCCTGCCTATGAAGCCGTGGGCCCTAAGATAAGCTTTCATCCATGTTTTATCTCCCTTCTTCTTAGCAACCACAAGTTGGGCCTCCTTCCTTCTTCTTCTTTTCTTTCAACTTTTCCCTTATAGACTTCTTCCTCTCCTTATTGATTTAATCATGTTCTTGTGAAAAAGAAACATGATCGTGTCAGTTTCATTAGGAGTCAACAGCTCCTGAGAATAGACTCTTGAGCTTAGGAAGGCTATCCTCTCTATCCTCTTCCTTTGCTCAACTTGTTTTCTCTTCTTTTCCTCTTCTTTGGCCAACCTTGTTGCTTCCCTTTTCTCCTTTTGCAGCAAGGTTTCCTTGTGTAACTACACAAGATCATCAGTGGGAGTAGAAGCGTTTCTTCATTATCCATTCCCAGGATGACGAGCTTGTCTAACACCTCCACTATCCTACTATTGTTGATAGACTCTTGAGTCGCTATTGCTACTTTGCTACTTGCAACCAGCATTTTCCTAGTGTCAAGTCTACCATTTTTTCAACTTTTCCAACCTTTCTTCCTCAAGAAGCTCTTTATGAGTCGATATTGCTACTTTGCTACTTGAATCATTCCTTCTGTGTTTTTAACTAAAAATATTTTCTAGTTTAAAGTAAAAACAAAAAATAAAACCAAACAGAAAATAGACGTAAAAACATTAAACTACATACATGTAAGGGCAGATGATAGTTGGGGGCCGGGAGGGGGAGGGGGGCGCCCCACTCTGTTTTCGCCGGTAGTGTAAATTTCATTCTGATGATATAAATTTTTTGCCCAGTAGTATAAATTTTATATAAATATCAAGTTCGCACCCCATAAAGAAATTAATTTCACCCCACCTCCCTACGGGAGTGTTCAAGCTTCACCACTACGCACATGAAGTGTAAAACATTAAAAAAATAACTAAGTCGATCTAGGACCTGCGCGTTTTGATGTAACTGATTAACTTAAAAATTAGGCATAAAAATTGTAGATACATGTGTCCCTAGTTTCTGAACATAATGTAAAATGTCTTTATTGTCTTACACATATGTAATTGAATGGGTACTTAATGAAATACAATGTGTGGTTGTGCTTATAATGTTGAATATTTCATTGCTTGTAGTAATAACGCTTATTGAACTAACTATATAGGTTTGGTTGTTTGGAATAAATCTAAGTCAATTAATGATTGTGAAACATGTTCAAACTAAATCATATGAAGTTCTCATGTGATTGTCCCATGCTAATGGACCATACGCATGAACAACTTCATGCAATGAACCAGTCTACGAATGAACCAGGAGACTATCAGTCGCATGATTGTAACATGAGATTGAATCAGTCGCACGACTAAACACTCAGTCATGCGAATGGATCAACCGCATGACTCAATCGCACGACTGAACCATGCAAATGGTTCAGTCACCCGAATGAGAAACCCTAACCTATAAATACCAATTAAATTGGGGAAAACGGGACACTTTGAACAATCGATACCTACACGTACCCTAGCCGTCCAGAGACCTCTAGCAACCTGTTCCAACTTCATAGATCGCAGTAGATCGATTGCTAATCGTTCTAAACATTTAGATTCAATCTTTAATTGATTCTACGTGTGTTCTCACTGATTGGATCGCCAATCAAATAGGATTCCACACTATTTGGTTCGGTACACGCATAAGTCTGTTAGTATTCGTCCAGTACACGATCCTAATAAGTGGTATCAGAGCATTGGCTCTAGATTTACGAGTGATTCAAACGTGTTGATATAAAAATTGTGTTTTTACACTCAAAAACACAATTTTTTATGTCAAATCATGTTTTAGACGTCTCCCGATCATAAAGTTTAGTTTTTCCGGCATACGGCAATTAGGGTTAGCAAGAAATTCGTGTTTTTGCGTCCAAAACACCTTAAACCTACAAATTTTCGAAATCCAGCAGGTTCAGTCGCACGATTGACTAAATCGCACGACTGAGTTCATACGCATCCCCCATACGCATGATTGGACTCATTCGTACTCCCATTCGTACGACTGATCAGTATATTCGCATTGTTCAACCGCATTAGTTCATTCGCCCGACTGAGCCATTCGCATTAGTTCAGTCGCACGATTAACCATCCACATAGTTTAATCGCCCGAATAGCCTAATCGCACACCTTAATTCGCATAAATAAAACAGTTTGATTTAATGTTAAAGTTTTTAGCAATGGAGGACCAATACTCAGCATTCACAGCAGTGAGAGGCTCACGTATTCAGAACTTACTGCTACTGGAGAATGAAGTGGGGAATCACAACAAACCCTAAAGCTTATCACATTAGATGAATACCCATACTGGAAACAATGTTTTGAGATCTACTTAAATGGAGTAGATCCCTATCTGTGGGAATCTATAGAAACGGGATACAACATGCCGATAGGAGCTGATGGTGTCAAACTTACACTAGGTGGCATGACTAATGGACAAAAAGTCAAGTACAATGCTGAAAAGAAAGTCTATGCTTTGCTTACACAGTAATTTCCGAAGGATATTTTCCATCAATTCTCAGAGTATACGCAAGCAAAGAAACTATGGGATGCATTGGAGAAAAGATATGACGAAAACGCATCATTGAAGGCCATGAAGGCTAAGGATTTAAAGAAGGAGTTTGACAACTTCTCCTCGATGGGAAAAGAAAGTCTGAATGATGTTATTGATAGGTTCTACCACTTGATGAGTGAGATGCACACTCATGGAGTAATGACTTCTATGGAAGACAAAGTGTCAAACTTTGTAGATGGGTTGCCGAAGAAATGGGTTTCTTTTGTCTCCAATCTCAGACAGAATGTATGCTAACGAATTTAGACATCAATGACTTCATTCTGAAACTAAGAGAAGAAGAACTAAGGATGAAGTACATAGCCCAAAAGTCTTCCTATGATCAGAACCCAGCGCTGTACAACGCGGCTACACAAGCCAAAACATCTGAGCACCTCTTTAGACAGCTTTTGTATCAAGCTCGGCTAGTCCTTCTCAAGCCTCTACTTCAGGGTCAGAAACGTCAGGGTCGTCTCATACCCAATACATCGTACCTGAAGCCAATGCAGCAAAACTGAAGACCGAGAAACGTTTCGTAATGTGACAGTTGAGGTAGCTAAAGAGCACATGGATCTCTTAGCTGCGGTAGTCCACTCCTATGATGGACTAATTGCTGGTAAAATTGGGAACTGCCATCTGGCTGATGAGGATTACGAGCAGTGGACGAGACAGAGCTGGAAAGGATGAATATAATGTGGGCCTTAACAAGTGATGTTCGGAGAGCTAAGAAGTTTGTCAAGAAAACCGGACAGAACTTGGTTGCAACTAAGGACACTACCTTTGGTTTTGACAAGACCAAGGTGACTTGTTTCAACTGCGGTAGGAAGGGGCACTTCAAACGGAGTGTGTGAAGCCCAAGAAGACTGGGAATGGAAATCCATTCTCCTCCTTCAATTGTGAGATAAACCACTAGCAGTCCTACTTCTTCAAGCAAGGATCCCAAAGCCTTGACTACCCATGATGACGAAGGACAGGACTGGAGCTTTCGGTTGTGTCTCTCCGGGAGAATCCAACATTGCTAGTGTGGAGGATTAGATGACGATTCAGCTAGTGAGAGAGATATTGTAGTGGAACTCGTGATGTCTAACACTGAAGAGAAAGCAACTGTGGTCAGTTATATGCCTAAAGAAGGGAAAACTACAACAACATCAGAATCACCAGAACCAGAAACACCAGACTCTGCTTTGATGGCCGATTCATCAGAACCTCCTCAGGTAAGTACTACTGACCACTTTTCAATAACCATGCTTGTTCTGATTGTAATAAATTTAGGGAAAGCATAGATTTAAAGTTTGCTAGGTTATTAGATCATAATGATAGCCTAGTAAAGGATTTGCAACTATGCACTGAAGCTAACAGAGTTCTAAAGCAAAATGAGCATAGTTACAAAGAAAAGATAGGCCTTTTGAACAAACAGCTTAGGGAAATAGAAGTAGTAGCCTTTAACCAAGCTAATGATATTAGGTACTATCTAAACTCCCTTAAAGACACTAAGAAATAGAAAGCAGTATTAGAAGTAGAAGTTAATTCACTAAAGAAAAACTACATAGTTGGACAAGTTCATCTCATATTGTTCAAAACTTAGTGAGAGAGAGAAACAACAGGGAGGGATTAGGTTATAAAGTGGTTCCACCACCACATGAGATCTTGCTGAACGCAAAATGTAAACCAATCAATAACAATCCAATCAAGGATCATGTGGTTTTCACTCCTCTTGTAGGTGATCCAGATTCCATTTGTAAATCAAATGAATTGGGTGCTAAACAAAAGGAGGCCACTTCAAAGGCAAAAGGTAAAATGTCTTGTGTTAATCTAGAAAAAGAGTTTGAAAAGTTTAATATAAAGTCTAGGTCAATCAAGTCTAATTCTGAACCCAAAAAGACCAAACATGTTAACCACCCACTTGTGTCAAGTCTAAGTCCAGGTAAACAAAATGGAAAAGACGTTAAAACTATTAAAGCAATTAAATTTGTGAAACCAGACAAAACATCTAAACAAGAAGAGTCAAAACCCAAACAGAGTAAGGTCACATGTGTGTCACACACTTCTGCACCCAAACAGTTAGATCGAAAAGTAGAAAGCAGATCATGCTACAACTGTGGAGAGTATGGACACATTGCATCTAACTGTCCTTACTATCCAACACCAAGGAGGAAAGTTGAAGTTCAGGACCCAAAACCTAGTTCTTCTAAGAGGAACTTAGTGACTCCATCTAGAAGTGCTAGTGAACCTAAAGTTCAACCCCCATTAGCCAGTCGTCTGTTTATCACAAACAGAACTTACACAAGGCGGGCTTATGGAAAGAAAAATCAACCTTAATGTCTGATAATGAGAACAAGCAGACAATTGAGATTCCCTCACCCTCTAAAGGTCAATGGGTTACATTTATGATGTGATGCCTTTGGGACTCCTAAGCCAGTAAAGGCTTGGTCCCTAACCTAAACATATATTTTCATTTGAATGTGCAGGGTGTTCGCTAGAGTGCTGAAACCACATGTGAATTATAGATAACGGAGCATCCAGGCACATGACAGGGAACATGGCTCTCTTATCAAACGTCAAACAAATAAAAGGAGGCCATGTTTCATTTGCTGGAAACAAAGGAGGGTATATCACAGCTCAAGGTGAAGTGGGAAATCAAAAAGTGAAGTTTGACAAGGTAAATTATGTTCAACAACTTCAGAATAACCTGCTTTCTGTATCCCAAATTTGTGATAAAGGTTTTAAGGTAGTACTTGACAACAAGAAGTGCTATGTCCTGAAAAGGACTATGTCATCCCAGGACCAAGACTTATATCTGCCTCAAGATATAAGGACCTTTATGTCTTGGATCTATCAAAGGCCTTCACAACGGATCATGAAGTTTAGTGCTTCTTCTCAAAAGCTACTGAGAAGGATTCCATCTCCTGGTATAGGAGAATGGGACACATTAATCGACGGAAGATGAGTCACTTGATCCAGAATGATCTCATGAGAGGAGTTAATGTCAAACACTTCCAACTTCCTGATTTCTGTGTTACATGCAAGAAGAGCAAACAGACGAAGAAGTCTCATAAGGAAAAGAAAGTTCATTCTATCGAACTTCCTCTTGAACTTCTTCACATCAATCTGTTTGGTCCAGTCAGTACAAGAAGCATCGCAGGCGACTTGTACTGCTATGTAGTTACTGATGACTACTCAAGATTCTCTTGGGTAATGTTTCTAAAATCCAAATCAGAGACATTTGATTCATTCAAGGAATTAGTAACTACACTGGAGTCCCAATACAAGCTAAAGGTACAACAAGTTCGCTCAGACAACGGAACCGAGTTCAAGAACCAATGGATAGAGGATTACTGCAAGGAAAAATGAATTGTGCATTAGTTCACTTCCGCCTACACTCCTCAGATGAAGAGCATTGCTGAGAGAAAGAATCGAAGCTTGATAGAGACAGCACAGACGATGCTAGCAGACTCGAAACTGCCTATCCAATTCTGGAATGAAGCAGTTGCAAATGTGTTTTACGCTAAATCGAGTTCTGGTCGTTAAACGCCATGGAAGACGTGTTACGAGTTACTACAACGACGTAAACCTAATCTAGAGTATCTCGAGCCATTTGGCGCTCCGTGCACCTTACTAAAGAAGACTCAGGAGGGAAAATTTAGTGAAAGGCTGAAGAAGGTATCTTTCTTGGATACAACATACCGAACAAGAGAGTTTACAACAACTCGACTGGTCAAGTAAAAGTGTGGTGTAATGTGGACGTTCAGAGATACACCACACCACCTGTTGGAAAAGGATCCGCCTTCTTATTCGACTATGATGGATTCTTCAAGTCCTTCAACATACCACTCTCCACTTCTGAAGAAAAGTTGGCCACCAAGATGATGTATGATGTCTTGAACACACCTTCACAAGATTCAACATCATTCGGTTCATAAGGTCATTCATCTAACAACTCAGGGGGAGCACTTGAAGATAGTTACTCTTCCTCTGATAAAGAAGCTGTGAAGAACGATCCGAACAACCAGGAGGAACAGGTTCCTACTACCGCAAGTCCACATTCATCTGATGTTGATGTCTTTGAGCCTTCGAAACCTCACACTCTATTGCCTCAGATCCAGAAGCTAACGTTCACAATCTTTATTCTGAGGTAGTTGTTCTAACCACTCCTGGATCATGCCTAAATGTCTATCATCCTTTGGATAATGTCATTAGGGTTGTGAGATCTGGAGTTCAGACCAGAAATCAGTTGTACTTCGCTGATTATGCCTCGGTGATGGAAAAAGGGATACCTTCATGAAGGTGCATATTGTTGCTTTGTGTCTCAGTTTGAGCCAAAGTATTTTAGTGAAGCCCTAAATGATGAGGCATGGGTGAGTGCCATGCAAGAAGAACTTCTTTAGTACAAGAAGTTAGGTGTATGGACTCTGGTGGATAGACCTAAAGGTGATAAGGTCATTGGCACCAAATGGGTCTTGAAATGCAAGAACATGATCAAGGCATGACCATCAAAAACAACGCTCGACTTGTTGTTCAAAGATTTCGACAAGTCGAGGGCATAGACTACAATGAAGTGTTTGCACCCTTGGCAAGAATGGAAGCAATCCGTATCTTCCTTCTTGCCTATGCATCGTACATGAAGATTAAGTTTATCAACTGATATGAAGAGTGCATTCCTTCATGGTGAAATCTGAGAGACAGTGTACGTCAGTCAACCCGAGGATTTGAGGATCCATATCATCGGGACAGAGTTTACAAACTCGACAAGGCTTTATATATGGCTTCATCAAGCTCCGAGGGCCTGTATGAGAAAACTCTTGACTCACCTTGTGAAAACTGGTTTTCAAAGAGGTATCATTGACTGCACACTGTTCATCAAAGAAAAGGATGGAGATTTACTGCTGTTCAAATCTATGTCGATGACATAATCTTTGGGTCCAAGAATGAAGATCTATGTAAAGAGTATGAAGCGGTGATGAAGGCTGAGTTTGAAATGAGTGCCATGGGAGAGATGAAATTCTTTTTCGGGTTACAGGTAGATTAGACACTGCAGGATCGTTTAAGGGTTTGAACACAATTACACATAACAACACAATGAGGAGATTATCTAAACTCTAATCAAACAGTAAACTGGGTAACCAAAAGTGATACTAAGAACACAAGTAAAGCAAGAGACAGAATAGGAGAATATGGTTTTCAAGGATGCAGTATATGCTTTCTCAAGTTCTTTTACAAGTGTTACAAAGTATGTTAAAGATACAAGAAACTTGAAATACTTATACTACAACCTACAGCCGACTATACTATGAAAGCCAGCTGGATACAATTGACTAGACACTAACAAAATCAATTGTAGAATCAAAAGGCATATCTGCCTTTTGACCTTGTGACTATGCAATGCCATAGCTCACATCCTTATACATTATAAAAGGATAAAGTACATAAAGTGGAAAGTTTCAGACTCAAGACCTCAATGTACAGTTACCAAAGCATGGACCTTTTCACCAAACTCTGTAAGTTGTGACTTACTGACGAGACGCAGCAGAAAAGGTGCTTTATGGAACAGTACATCAGATAAAGCATGTGTACTAAAAGTCTTCGGAAGAAATCTGTCTTCATAGGGTGAAGCTTCGGAAGACTTTGTCTCTTGAAGCTTCGGAAGACTTCATGTTTGGCTTCAGAAGATATTGGTCTTGACTTCGGAAGATTTTACACTTAGAATGTTTTCTAATGTATTGTGTAAAACTTACGAAGCATTCTTCACTTCAGTACTTAGTGCATGTTGCTGAGACACTTTGGATGTTTTGGTTGCATCAGACTTAAGGAATCCTTACAAACTCCCCCTAGGCTGATGCTACCAAAACACTTAGAAGATATTCAGATGTTGGTAGTCTTCAGTACAATCAAGACCATTCCTTTCTTCATTTGGTGGTCAGGATCATCAAGACTCTCATAGTATCTTCTCATTTCAAAGAGATCATGCAGAGGTAAGTTGATTATGTCTTGCCAGGAGTAGACATTCTCAACACCTTGATCTCTGACAACATGCCATCTTTCTGGATTGGTAGAATAAGTCCAGGACAAGATAGGTGTCTCAGTTGCTAGAGGAGCCACTTGCATAGGAGTTGATTGGGTTGCCTCATCATGCACTTCCTCAGGTTGATCTGATTCAGCCTGGGGTGTAGAGGTAGATGACTTTGGCTTCTTCTTTTTAGTCTTTGGTTTAGAAGCCATTTTCTTCTTCCTCTTTAATGTCTTTAACTGAGAAGACTGGTCTGCAGCACCATGTTGATCATCAGTGTCTTTCTCAGTTGGGTATCCTCTCACAGGTTCAGAAGGAGAGGGAGTTTGACCCTGTCTTGGATCAGAAGATGAAGTTTGCTGAGGCTCAGCTGGAGGTTCTGGTTCAGGTGTCTCTAGTTGTTCAAACTTGACCTCCACTTCAGGTGGGACTTGACTTGGAAGAGAGTGCAAGTCAATCAATTCACCACTTTTAATCTTCTGCTTGATCACCCTTATATGCTCATCCATTGTAGATAGAGACATGGGACCAAGTCTCCTTTCGGAGAATCCATATGACTTCAAGAAGCTCATCATTCATTGTCTGTCAGCAGACTTCTTTGCATTCTTTTGAATGATGGCTCTTGACTTTGCAGCTTCTTCCCTTAGCTTCCTTTTGGTTGTTTTTCTTCTTTGACTAGCTCAAGCTCAAGTTGCTTTAAGTACTCGAACTCAATGAAGTCATAGGACAGGGGAAGAAGTGCATTTGCCTGATAGAAGCCTGTGGCACTTAGGTAGTTTATCATTTTGATTCTATCCTCTTCTTTATCTACCTGAGGTTCTTGTGGAGCCACATCTTCCTGTGCAGGACTTTCTTGAACTGGAGAGAGAGTGGGAGTATGCTTGTAAAGTCTTTTCTGTCTCTTCTCCTCTTTGAATTGGAGAAGTAACCTTGCATCCTCTTTCTCCTTTATCTCTCTTGACACTTCCATGTCAGCCAGTTCATTCAACTCTTCTAAAGGGAGGGAGATGATTTCATCAACATCATAGTTCCTGGTCTGTAAATAGGTAATCCTGACTGCCCTAACTCATCATCTTTAGTATTTGGTCTAGGGGCAGCCCTGATTGCAGCTTGCATGAATTTAGATGACCCAGAAGAACTTTCTCCCCTTAGCCTCCTTTTCCTCTCTCTCTCTTCCTCCTCAATTTCCTCAGGAGTCATTATCCTTCCCTTTGTCACCAACAGACCTTTGTGACTCAGGGTGGATTGAGGCTTGGCCTTCATTGCTTGGTGTAGCTTCCATGCTCTGGCCAGAGAGGGCTGAGAAACACCTTCACCAGCAGGTGTCTCAGATGGAGTTTGGACCTCTGCAGTAATTGTTGATGGTGAGACAAGGGTCTCAGGTTCTGCCACTGGGCCTTCAGCCAAGGTTTCCCCTATGAAACTAATCTTAGGGTCCACCTCAACATCCAATTGACCGACGACATTGCCTGATTGCCTAAGTCTCCTTCTTAGAGAGAACTCTGCAAGGATCCTGTCTTGGATTATTTGAGCCAGCCTGTCAGCTTGTCTAGATTTGCTTGGATTGACTAGTGGCATGTTGACTAAATCCAGTCCTTCATAGAAGCTCAGGCTTTGGAACTGAAAGACTTCTTGTTGGTCTTGAACTCTGTGAAGTATGACGGCTCTTCTGTCATCATCATACCTCCATCTGATGACGTAGTTGCCAGTTCCATGTGGTGGAGATGAGACAACCCTTGGTATACCTTCCTCAAAGAGACTCCTGATGATAGAGTCTATAGAGTCCACATTAATGTGAGTTTGAGGAAGTTGCTGAGAATGCACAAGAGCAAGTGAGGATGGTGAGTCCTCTATGTCCATTCTCTTGAAGAACTCCTGGGTTTTGTGGTTGTGATAACTTTCTCCCTCTTTTTGTTGCATCACCCACTTGCATAGGTGAGCTGGAGGATAAATCAGTCGCTTCCACAGGTTCTTGTGTTCCTGGTTGAGCTCTCCTTAAAGGTCTCTCAGCTAGTTTTTCCTTCAAATATGAAATCTGAAGTTGCTGATCATTGACCCCGTTTTGTAAGGTGGTCACCTGAGATTCCAAGTGGCTGACCTTAGAGACTAAATAGGTGCATGTTTTTGACAAGTTCTGCACCTTTAGTCTCAAGTTCCCCTCATCTTCATCAGAAGAATCACTGGGGGATGAGATGATTGAACCAAAATCCTCTCGCTCACCACCAGCTTGAATTTCTTGGCTGCTGGTTTTCCTCTGCTCACTGGCAGCCTCAGTTGAGATGCCAGAGGGCAGAGTTACCATGGTTGAGGTCTGAATGATGTAATCACTTTCAAAAGTGAGATCCTCTTCCATATGGACATCCGGAACTAGTTCAGAAGTGTCCACCTCAGTAATAGGTGACTGATGTGGGATAGACTGAGGAGAGTCAGAGGTACTCGTTCTCTTTGAGTAGGGGATGAGAAGAGAGACTCATGGTACACCGAATCCTAAGTCTTCATCAGTATAAAGGATAGGTTGGGAATTGGTTGGTTGAGATCCAAAGGCTGGGGATGGTAGTTGTCCCTTGAGGGTTGTTCACTTGAGTGTTGAGACTCAGAGTGAAGGCTAAGGCTGTGGGCTAGTGAGCTCATCAATGTGAGCATGAGGAACCTCATCACTGATTCTTGAAACAATGGGAGTGGTCTGCTCCTCAGGAGAAGTGGAGCTCCAGTATCCACTTCTTCCTGTATTGGTGAGTATTGGGGCCTCCACAGACTGAATAGTCTGAGCAGGGGTTCGTTTGGATTTTCTTTGGTAGGTGATGGGATTTGAGATTGTGTAGAGGGTTGGAGAGCAGTAGGTGGGGTTCAACACTAGCTTGGACTGCTAGGTGTCACCTTGAGCAATGAGCTCTAACATTTTTGGACTAGGGCTGTTTCTACCCCTGAGAAGCCTACAGTTGGCTTCTTCATAATTTAAAGATGCCAGGCTTCATTGTCCCCATTTAAGAATATTACTGTTTCCCTCAACTGTGAGCCCAGTTCACAGTTGAGAATGTGTTGAACATATCTAGGAAACATGTAGTATTCTAAGGAGTCTAAGTTTGCAAGTAAATTAGTATAAACAAATTGTGAATACCTGAACTTGACCCCCTGAATCATTCCATGAACTATAAAGGAGAGATCCTCAGGAATCTGGTCCCATCCACCATGCTTGTTTGATAAGCTGTGGATAACCACATGGAGCAGGTATTTCCACTGGGATGAGACCTTCCCTTTCCTGAAGGTCTTTACAGAGAAATCTCCTTCATAGCCCATCTGCTCGAAGGAATGATTAACCGCTTCCTTTGGGAAGAACACTTCACCTTCTTCATCATCCAGTTGAAGATGTCGGTTGATGATGGCCGGAGTGATGAAGATTGTTTCCCCTGCACTGTGGCAGACAGTGCCTTCTCCCCATCCATAATGACCTCTGGCAGGTCTTCCAGAATTCAAGCAAGTCATCCTCATATAGAGGAGGATCAATGGTTAGGGAGGTGAAGTAGTGAGACAAAGACAAGAAACGGCAAACCTCTGATAAATGAGGATCTTTGTCAGAGCATAACAGAGCAACTTGATTGTGTTGTCTGTGTAGCTGCATGGCAAAGTTAGGATCATTTCTGTGAGCAAGGTCAGCCATAGTGAGGTAGCTCAGAGACGAAGAGAAAAAATGGGAAAGAAATTTCAGAGAGAAAGCTTTGGGTTTTAGGTTTGGGAAAGAAAAGCATGATAGAAGAGGGGGAAACCGTAGGTTTATTTGAGAGAGAAGGATTTCAGATAAAGTTTAATGAAAGAGGATAAACTTTGAAATCCGTATGTCGGTCCCACCTCTGAAAAAGTAGTTTACCTTTTTGCTCAAAAAGTAGTTTTCTTGGAATTCGAAAAGCTTCCGAAGGTAATTTGTCTTCGGAATTTTTGATTGAAAAAGCTTCCGAAGCTAAAATGGCTTCGGAAGAATTTTCCTGAGAGTCTTGAAGATTTATGCTTCGGAAGAGAAATAACTCTTGGATGCTTTGTATAAGAATGAACAAAGCTTCCGAAGGTTAATTTTGCTTCGGAAGGAAAAAGTCCTTAAAAATGAATAAGTGTCTAAGTTAAGAATTTTAAGCTTCGGAAGATAAATTTTGACTTCTTCCGAAGGTAAATCTCTTAGACAGTCATTTATTTTGAAGACATATTTTTATTCCGAAGGTAAAACGTTATCTTCCGAAGTATCAGAAAATTTTCAAGAATCTAAGGAAAGTCTTCAAAAAGAGTTTTACATTCAAAAAAACATGAGCTTATGAAAGTGGTGAACTAGACAACTTAGGACACACATATTTTTTAAGAAGAAATAATTAGAATTAGTTTTAAGAAAAAGTCTACTCAAAGTTAATCATCCCAATAGCTGATATCAGATACTAAAATCTATGTTCATCAAAGCTTTTGTGAACAGATCAGCATATTGTTCATCTGTGTGAACTTTGACTAGTTTAATTAATCCCTTTTCATAGTTATCTCTTATTAAATGATACCTGATGTTGATGTGTTTGGTCCTTGAGTGCTGCACAGGGTTCTCAGTGATAAAGATAACACTATTGTTGTCTATGTGGATAGGAGTCTCTTTGAAGTTTAATCCATAGTCTAGCATCTGATTTTGAATCCAAAGCACTTGAGCATAGCAGCTTGCAGCAGCAATGTATTCAGCCTCAGCAGTTGATGCAGACACACAGGATTGTTTCTTGCATTGCCATGAGACAACCCTTCCACCAAGGAATTGACATCCCCCAAATGTAGACTTTGCAATCATGTTTCAACCACCATAATCACTGTCTGTATAGGCATACAGATTGAAATTAGGATTCTTTGGATACCATAGACCAAGTGTTGAAGCACCTTTGAGGTATCTTAAAATCCTTTTCATAGTGATTAAGTGAGACATCTTAGGGTTTGCTTGATATCTTGCACAAATACATGTAGCAACATGATATCAGGCCTGCTAGCTGTAAGATACATAAGAGACCCAATCATAGCCCTGTATAAGTGCTCATCTACACACTCCCCCTCAAGATCTGACCAAGGGAGTGGTTTCTGGCTATGGGTGTCTTAGCAATCTTACAATCAGTCATGTTGAATCTTTGAGTATATCTTGAACGTACTTTGACTGACTTATGAAGATGCCATCTTCAACCTGCTTCACTTGAATTCCCAGAAAGAAGTTGAGTTCTCCCATGAACTCATTTCAAATCTGTCTTTCATCAACTTTTCAAAGTCTTTGCAGAGCTTTGAATTGGTTGAACCAAAGATGATGTCATCCACATATACTTGAACTAGCAGAATGTCTTTTCCTTGTCCTTTGATGAAGAGAGTTCCATCTATAGTACCTCTCCTGTATCCATGTTTACAGAGATACTCAGACAGTGTCTCATACCACTTCCTGGGTGCCTGATGCAGCCCATAAAGAGCTTTGTCAAGCTTGCAGACATAATCAGGATGATCAGGATCTACAAAACCAGGTGGTTGTTTGACATAAACCTCCTCATCAATCACTCCATATAAGAAAGCACACTTTACATCAAGTTGATAGACTTTGAAATTATTGGATGCAGCAATGCCAGGAATATCCTAACAGCTTCTAGTCTTGCTACAGGAGCAAAGACATCAGTGTAATCAATCCCTTCTTCTTGTGTGTATCCTTGAACAACTAGTCTTGCATTGTTCTTGATGATGATTCCTCTATCATCCTTCTTATTCCTAAAACCCCATTTGGTTCCAATGGTAGTCTTCCCATGAGAGAGAGACAGTTCAAAGTTCCAAACTTTCTGCCTTTTGAATTGAAGCAGCTCTTGTTGCATAGCTTCAACCCAACTTCCATCCTTTAGAGCCTCCTCAACTTTCTTTGGCTCTAACTGGGATAGAAAACAAGAGTGAAGACAAACATTTGCTTCATGGGTTTGCCCTCTTGTCTTTACCCCGGAGATAACATCTCCATGATGTTTGTGGTAGGATGAGACTTGTGGATCCTTAGCTGAGGGATCACAGCAAGTTGCTGAGATAGATCCAAATTTGAGAAATTTAGATCTGGTCTTGAAGATTGATCCTCCACATTATCACACTTATCAAGATTAACTTGATCCAATGAGTGTGTGACATCATTGATGTTGTCATCTATGGTATGGTTATTAGCATCAAGAAATTCTTGATATCACCATCACCATTGTTGTCTTCTGCAATTGAGGTGTCTTTATCTGGTTGAGAAGCCTCTGAGCTGGAATTTGAAGGCATGCCAGATGTATCAGCTGGATTTGTCATTGTTGTGCTGATAGAAACCTCATTTGCTGAAGTAGTTTCAACTGGAGCTGAGGTGTGTGAGTTGAAGGTCTTTCTAGCTCAAATCTTGATCAGGATCACATGTATTTAAATTTTATGCAGATCCTGAAACATGCTCACAAGATTTATTAAAACAGTTGGTAACTAAATCAAGATCAAATAGCCAATCCGGACCAGAACCAGCCACACTGGGTGTGTGCTCATTGAAAGTCACATTGGCTGACTCCTCAATAATTCTAGTTCTGAGATTGTATACTCTATAAGCTTTAGCTTGGGAAGAGTATCCAATGAAGTGTCCATCATCTGATTTCTCAGCAAACTTGGCAACTTGATCTTTGGTATTCAAGATGGTGCAGGGACATCCAAATGACCTGAGAAAACCAATGAAAGGTTTCCTCTTGTGCCAAAGTTCATAAGGAGTCTTACCATGTGTCTTAACTACTAAAACTCTGTTTTGCACATAGCAAGCAGTATTGCCTCTGCCCAGAAGGTGATAGGCAGTTTAGAGTCAGACAACATAGTTCTTGCAGCTTCAATAAGTTTCCTGTTTCTCCTCTCAGCAACTCCGTTTTGCTGAGGAGTCCTGGGAGCACTGTATTGTCTTGTAATACCCTTTTCATCACAAAATGAATCAAGGATTTGGTTCTTGAATTCAGTTCCTTGATCATATCTTATGGTTTTGACCTTGTGATCACATTGATTCTCAATCTTTAAGATGAAATTCTTTAGAATCTCAGGAGTCTCATCTTTAGTTCTAAGGAAGAAGACCCAAGTGAATATTGTAAAATCATCTGTGATCAATATACAGTATAAGGTCCTTCCTAAACTCATTACACTGGTGGGGCCAAAGAGATTCATATGTAACAAGTGTAGGCGTGTAGTGATGGAGTTCATTTCCTTAGGCTTATGGGATGCCTTATGTTGCTTCCCTTTCAGGCATGCAACACAATGATCATCACTTGTAAACTCTTTCTTTGGCATTCCAGTTACCAGATCATGCTTAATCAATTTATTCGTGTATTTAAAGTTTACATGGCACATTCTTTTATGCCATAGGAAAGACTCATCACTATTGGCTTTAGATAGAAAGCATGAAACTTCTCCAGAGGGAGATGTTTCTTGCAAATCCATCTTGTACATGTTCCCTTTCCTAGGGCTCTGAGCAGGATGTGCTCATGAGGAATGACCACACCAGGCTTGAGAACAATGCACTCATGCTCAGTAAAGAGCATGTTATGTCTTTGATCACAAAATTGGGATACACTCAGAAGATTGTACCCAACTCCTTAACAAAGTTTACCTTTTCAATGCTGAGCTTACCATTTGTGACCTTGCCCCTTCCAGAAATGTAACCACCTTCATCTCCTCCAAAAGCAACTGGTCCTCCATCAATTCTCTCAAAATTATGGAGTAGAGACCTATTGCCTGTCATGTGCCTGGAACAGCCACTGTCAATATCCAGACGTTTTCGTTTGTCTTGAGCTGTTCCTGCATAAAGAAAATGATTAGTTACATTTGGAAACCCAAGCCTACTTGTCTTGGGCTCAGTAAGTGTAATAGAAGGTAATGCAACAGTAATAGATCCTATGGTTGTACTGTGAGGATCTTCAGCTATTGTTGATGGAGAAATTTCAGTCATTTGGTCTTTTTTAGACTTCCACACCACCTTTGGACTCTTGGATGACCTTCAAAACTTTTAAGCTTTTGGAACTTCACAGGTTTTGATGACTGAACCTTCGGAAGATTCTGCAGTCACTGCAGTAGACTTCAATGCTTCGGAAGAACTCCTTTCTTCCGAGACCAATTTTACTTCCGAAGGTAATTTTCCATTTACCTTCTTCTTTGATTTGGAGCTTCCGAAGGAAACAGACTTTCCTTCCGAAGCTTGAGACTTCTTGAGATTCTTTGAAGTCTTTGTATTGGTCATGTGGATGGTACTTCTAGGATTGTATAGGCAATCCTTAGCAATGTGAGAAGTATTTTCACACATGACACATAACATTTTCTTCTTCAAAAGAGTCTCCTTTTGAGAGCAAGACTGGCTTTGGTCACATCCCTTCTCCACCTTCATCTTGTAGATGCTGAGACAGTTCTTTTGGGCTGTGAACTGTTCTTGGAGTTTGATGGTCCAGGCTGTGCAGCAGTGGTACACAGCAACTCAGTCTTCTTCTTTGCTCTGAGATGATTTGAACATGAACCAGGACTCTTAGATGAGGAGTCTTGGTTGATGTCTTCAGTCCTTACTACTTTGAAAGCTGCAGAGATAAAAACTTGTTTCTGCTTAGCATCAAAAGTAGCCTTGATTTCTTGAGCCTTCTTTGCTTTCCTTTTGCTCTTCCTGATCAAGTTCTCTCTTTTGTACTTGGTCATCACAGATGATTTCTTCTCCTCAGAAGGATAGTGGCCTTGGAAGAATCCTCTTCTTCACTCTTCTCAGAGGAATTCTTCACTATCACTTCTTCATCATCCTCACTTATAGGATCTATGAGAGGAAGCTCATCTTACAAGTTCCACACCTAGGATATCTTACAGACAAGATTGTGTGTGGATGAGCTATCTCATTTGATCCTAGTCCCTGTCTATTTTGATAGCACAGTTTGTTATGCAGGGATGAGGATATCATGTTTTTGAAGGTCTCTTCTTCAAGAACACTTTTCTCTGCCTTGGCTTTGCTGATCACAAGCTCAGCCTGGCACTCAGTCAATTTAGTTATGAGATCTTGGATCTGAGTTCTAAAATCTGTATGTTCATGTTTTAGTACTGAAATGGTTTTCTCCAAATCTTCTATTTTTAACTTGTAATCATTTTCAGACTTTCTAAAATCAGATTTTAATATGTTTAATGACTCAAGATCGGATCTCATCTCTAAGTTGTAGGACCTGTATCTATTCACTTTAGCAATGCATTCAGGAGTACAGAGATGTTCCAACACCTTGGCTTCATCATGGTCAGCCATCAGTGCTTGGTTTGGAGAAGCATCTTCCACCTGAAAACTCGAGTCAAAGCCTCCTTCTTCAACAGCACCAGCAGCATGTTGCTTAGGCTTCTCAGACTGAGGAGCTTTGTCAGTATAGTTTGGTGTGGGTGGTGTTTGGCCCCCATTTGCTTTAGGTGCCTTACACTCCCTAGAAAAGTGACCCATAAGGTTACAGTTGTAACACTTAACTTTGCTTTTATCCAGCCTAAACTTTCCACTGGTAGCATTGCTTGGAAATCTTCTTCCTTTTCTCTTGTAGAAATTCTTGGCTCTGTGAGTGAGGAGAGCCATCTGCTGAACTATCTCCATGTATTCCAAGTCATCTGGATGAATACAGTCCAGGTCTTCAAGAGTGAAGAGATAATTCCCACAGCTTTCATCAGTAGACACAAAGGCTTGAGAAGAACTTGTCTCTTGGAATGGACTTCCTTGAGTAAAGTTTTCCCTTGGTGTCTCAGGAAGGTGATGAAAGGACCCTTTTGTGAGTTGTCAGGGTAGCATATGAGATGATGTTGGGGTTCTATGCTGTCCCTTTCAACCACATGAAGGGCTGAACCATTTGATTGTTGGAGTTGCTAGATGAACCTTGTATGTTCATCTCCATCTGGTATCCACTGAGAATCCCATATAACTCGGTCAGAGTAAGAGTTTTAAGGTTCTCAGTCCTCTTGATCACCACACAATAGTGTGTCCATTGCCTAGGAAGTGAGGACATGAACTTCCTTACAATGTCTCTGTTCTCAAGAGGAACTCCTCCATCCACTAGGGTATCCACAATCTCAACATACCTGAAGTATTGTTGGGTCATGGTTTCACCTGCTTTATAGGTGAAATTTTCAAACTGCTGCTTCAGAAGATCTTTCTTGTTCTCCTTGGCTTCAGAGGAGCCTTCATACATCAGCTTCAGTGCATCCCACTGTTGTTTAGCTATTTTGCACTTCTTAAAACCTCTATATACAGAGTTTGGAGAGCAGTCTGAAGAGCAGTCATGGCCTTCCTGTCAATCTCTACTCTTTTTCTATCTTCATCTGTGTAGTTGGCCATATCTTTAGGAATCATACCAACACCAGTAGCAGAGGGGGTGCTGGGTATGAAAGGTCCATTTTCAACAGATTCCCACATTCTTGAGTCAAGAGACCTGATGAAGCCTTCCATCCTCATGCACCAGGTGTCAAAATCATCAATAGTGATCAGTGGGGATTTGTTCATGGTTCCAGTCTCCATATCAGTCTTTGAGATGGAAGCCATTTGAAGAGTTTAGTTTTTGTGTGTGTGAGGGATCTTAAGATGGTTAGATCTTATATCAAGAGCCTGAAAGCTCTGATACCAATTGCAGGATCGTTTAAGGGTTTGAACACAATTACAACACAACAACACAATAAGGAGATTATCTAAACTCTAATCAAACAGTAAACTGGGTTAACCAAAAGTGATACAAAGAAAACAAGTAAAGCAGAGAGACATAACAGAGAGAATTGGTTTTCAAGGATGCAGTATATTGCTTTCTCAAGTTCTTTTACAAGTGTTACAAAGTATGTTAAAGATACAAGAAACTTGAAATACTTATACTACAACCTACAGCCGGCTATACTATGAAAGCCAGCTAGATACAATTGACTAGACACTAACAAAATCAATTGTAGAATCAAAAGGCATATCTGCCTTTTGACCTTGTGACTATGACATGCCATAGCTCAATCCTTATACTTAAAATGGATAAAGTACATAAAGTGGAAAGTTTCAGACTCAAGACCTCAATGTACAGTTACCAAAAGCATGGACCTTTTCACCAACTCTTGTAAGTTGGTGACTTATCAGAGACGCAGCGGAAAAGGTGCTTTATGGAACAGTACATCAGATAAAGCATGTGTACTAAAAGTCTTCGGAAGAAATCTGTCTTCATAGGGTGAAGCTTCGGAAGACTTTGTCTCTTGAAGCTTCGGAAGACTTCATGTTTGGCTTCGGAAGATATTGGTCTTGACTTCGGAAGATTTTACACTTAGAATGTTTTCTAATGTATTGTGTAAAACTTCCAAAGCATTCTTCACTTCAGTACTTAGTGCATGTTGCTGAGACACTTTGGATGTTTTGGGTTGCATCAGACTTAAGGAATCCTTACAGACACCAAAAGGGATTTTCCTACATTAGACCAAGTATGTAGAAGATATTCTCGTCGGTTTGACATGGAGAATGCTTCTGCAGCTGGGACTCCACTTGCTACAAACCATGATGTAGCACCTGACGAGAATGGTGATCTGGTCGATGCCACCATGTACCGAGGAATGATTGGATCTCTCATGTACCCCACTGCCTTAAGACCTGATATCATGTACGCGACATGTTTATGTTCAAGATATCAGGCAAAGCCAAAAGTTAACCATCTGATAGGGGTCAAAAGGATCTTCCATTATCTGAAGGGTACTCCAACACTTAGGTTGTGGTATCCTCATGATGATGACTTCGAGCTAGCAGCTTATAGTGACTCGGATTACGATGGCTGATGAACTACAAGTCTACATCAGCGGGATGTCAATTCTTTAGGAGGATATTAGTGACCTGGTAGTGTAAGAAGCAGACCACGGTTGCTTTGTCAACCTGTGAAGCCGAATACGTTGCTACTGCAAGTTGCTGTTCACAAATCATATGATTCAACAACAAATGCGGGACTACGGTTTGAATTTCTCTTCTACTCCTAGTTTTGTTGATAACTCTGCTTCAATTGTAGTAACTAAAAATCCGGTCCACATCCTAAGACCAAACACATCGGCATAAAATATCACTTTATACGTGATTGTTTTGAAAATAATTTAATCGATATCGTTAAAATAAATACGGATTTTCAACGCGCTGACCTCTATTCAAAGGCTTTTGATAAACCATGTTTTCTATACTTGGTAGAGGTCAACGGAGTTAAAAGGAAAAGTGATGTAATTCTTGAAGATGACTATGTGTAGTCTGATGCGTATAGTCTGTATTTCTTTTAATTTTTATTTTCATTATTTATTTGTTTAATTTAAGTAGCTTAATTAAATTGGTGTTATTTCGTCGCCTATAAAAATCCTAAAAAGCGTAAATCGGTTACAGTCTTAGAATTTTAGGGGGAGAATAGGTTTAGGTAGTAACATTATTAAAATGAACGAGGGAGGAGGAGAGGCTAGCTGATAGAAACTAGATCGTATCTGTGATACTGATTCAATGATTTGGAAAATGATAGTACACAGGAACAAAACAATTGGGACTTTAAAAGTTTAAATGAATAAAATGCGAAATTCAAAGTATAAGTCTGTGTAGTCTGAGCAATATAAAAGGAAAAATAATAGTAAAACTAGCTACTACCAAGGTAACACGAAGAAAGTAGATCTAGAGGTTGCTAGACCACAGATGATATGTCGGTAGATTCAACATAATAGATTATATACCTTGTTGGTGATCTCAAGAACAACTAAGTTGTTCAACAAGTTATGGGTTATCATCTTATCCCTGTTAACACAATCAAAAAAATTCCAATAAAGGGTGACGAGCAAAGTAAACTCCACAAATGTGAGCATAAGACCAAAATATGAGCAAAAGCACATGAAAAAATGCAAAAGCAATCAAACTAATAACCTATGTTGTTGGTGAGATCTGTGCAAAAATATTAAACTTGCTCAAACAAGAAGATAGGTTATGTGCCTCTCTGCTGTGCGGTGGCACTAACCTGAGGATAAGCATAATCTATATATTCTAGAATTCATTGTTGTTTGCCGCCTCTCTACTGTGCGATGGCACTGACCTGAGGCTTGGCTTCTCTTTGAAAGTTCTAAGAATAGTTTCTTCTTGAAAACTACCCTGAGACAGCTCAAAAATCTCCAAAGGAATGTTGATTACCATAAGTGTGGGATCCAAAAATGCTTGTTGAAATAATCAAACCTTAAACTATCACCAATCTGTGTCAAAAGTCTATGTATGGATTTAAAAGGACCAGCATACTGACATCATCGTGCTACAATTCTTGAAAGTCCAAATCAATGTGGGGATCTAAGAGTACTAGTATGATTTCCTAAACTTGCTAACGACTCTAGATGAAAACAAGAATAGAGCATCAAAAGGTTTTTGATAAAATGTCCTGAATGATTTGATTTACCTGTATGATTCCAAATTAAATCGGTCCATTTATGGTCAAAATGAATAGAAGCTGCCTTGTCAGAAAATTAATTATTAGATTTTCATCATAGGATTTACACCTCACTCAAAACCACAAAAACAAGTTTTAGTTTTGTATTTCAATTTTATTTCTTTTATTTTTTTTAAATTTTGTCAATTTAGTTTGTTAAACATCAGACTACGCCATGGAATTCAATAGGGGTTTTAATCATCTATAAGGGTCACGTCTGAGGTGACCACATGTTTCAAATGTAAAATCAGTCACGTCTGAGGTGATAAATTGTTTTAAAAGGATCACGTCTAAGGTGATCAAAAGTTTTCTAAATTAAAATGATCATGTCTGAGATGATCGAGTGCTTAAAACATCTAATCAAAGGTTAAAAGAGTTTAAGTGTGGAATGGTCATAAAGTCAAAATCATGAGTATGATCCAATCGCACGACTGGACCATGAGTATGGACCAACCGTACGAATGGACCATACTTATGCACTAGACAGCCGAATGGCACATGAGCATGAACCATTCACCCAAATGGCATATCAGATTGAGCCAGTCGACCGAATGGAGCTGTGCGAATGAGTCAGTCACCCGACTGAAATCCAGTCGGCCGACTGAATGTGATCGACTGAAACCAATAGCACGACTAAGGTCCAATCACCTGAATGAACGGAGCGAATGGGTCCAGGCGGCCGATTGAAACCAGATTCAATATAAATAGGGCCATAGTCAATCGCATAAACTCATCACCCCCTAATCGCCCTAAAATTGCACATTGTACCATTACTCTGCTGAAATTTTCACTGACCGATTTCACACTCCTAATTTCGATATTCTGACGATCTCCACTTGTTATACAGGTACAATGCGGTGTTGTGTAACCGAAGTTTATTTGGTTTGAGCCCTAATTTGTGATTCTCGGCCTTTACAATAACTGACACTAAGAATGGACTAATACCTAACTAAACTATGAAAAATGTTACAATCAAGGTTATTAGTTATTAGTATAATGATGCAAGTCTAAGTGATAGGATCAAATGAATTAATCTGTGATGATTTATGAACACAATTCAAAGAAAATTCACACAAAGTAATCAAATCAAAACAAGATATTAATAAAATTCACGGTTTCATTAATATCAAGCTAAGACAATTACAAGTATGAAAGCAGGTTCAAATCTCTCCTTATCTACCGGCAAGACTAAGTTATTTATACTGGAACCAAAAGTAAAGGAACTAACAAAGTACACAAAGTCCCTATACTATTACAAAATGTTAAAAGACAAATAAAGACAACATGTTAATCTTTCTTAGAGCACTTAACAATACTCCCCCTAAGATTGACATGGTCTTCTGTCTTCAAAATCTTTAGTCTTTGTCTTCTTTTCTATCTTCATCATTATCTTCAACCTTTATCTTCAACTCTTTGTCTTTATCATTCAAAGAAATCTTCTGGTTCTTCTTTGACTTTAAACATCGGCTTCTGTTTGAACATCTCTAATTCTTTCAAAGCTTTTGAAATTGCAGACTTTTGATTTTGACTTTTGAATTTGCCCTTTTTATTTTTACTTTTGAATTGAGATTTCAAGTTGTAAAACATAAATATTTATTCATTTTGAATTCATTATCTAACATTTCATTTTGATTTACTTCTTTTTTTTAAATTAAATGTTTATTATTAATTTTTATTTATTTATTTTTATTTAAAATATGACTGTCTGTACATCTTCTTCTTCTTCGATATGAAAAACCGACTGAGTTAATCATCATCAAATCTTTTTCACTTTTAGATTAAAAATAATACATCAACAAACTCGCAAACCTGTTCTTATCAATATTCCTGTGTCAATTTTAGATATGATTCACATTTTATTAGTTAATTTGAATTATATGGGGTTTGAACGCCCAATAGCATTCAAACGCCTATATCAATGCATTGATTTAACTCAAAATTTATAGATTTGAATCACAAACTTACGTTTATATATTCAAATACTACCTATAATCAATGGATTTGATTCGGTTTCAAATGAAATGAGGATGTGATGATACTAGACAGTCGCAAGTTCAGGGGTTTTTGGTCTGAGAAATTTTGAGTGTAAATGAGAAATACGCATACGTGTTCAATTTATATAAGTGAAATTTTTAGGCGTATGATCCCTATTTAGGCGTATGAAACCCTAAAATTCACTTATTTTGTTAGACGCATGAGCACTGTGTGCGTTTAAACTCAGACGCATGGGAACTGTTTAGACGCATAAGCACTGTTTAGGCGCTTTTGCACTGTTCAGTCGCATGGACTTTGTGAAATGTCTAACACTTGAAATTTTGAAACTATGTAGACGCATGAGACATGTCAAACGTCTAACACTTGGACAAACTCATTCACTATTTAGACGCATGGGATTATCTCAAACGACCAACCTGTAATTTCCATAGATGTATAACAACTGTTTAGACGCATGAGAATGAATCAAACGTCCAACACTTGTATAAATCCTGAAAATTTCATCATGCTCCTATTGAGGCGTATGTGCACTGTTTAGGTGCATGAGTTGACTTTCATGATTTAAACACTTGTGATTTCCAATGTCTTCACGTGCACACCTTTTACCATTTAATTCCCCAATTTTGAACTTTTGAATTTTGTACTTTCAATTCACAAAATTTTATTTTCTATTTATTTTTTAAATTTCTTTTGTCCCTTCATTTTAGTCTCAACATAAAATCAAATATCATCTGATTTTCAACTTATGAAGCATTTTTATTTGAAAATTTATGTTGGTTCATATATTTTTCAAAAAATACATTTTCAATTTACACAAATACTTTGAACATATAGCATCATCCTTTCAAGTCAACATTTTAAATTTTGATTTTTATTATGATTATTTTCTGAGAACAACTCTTTTATTTATTACTCCCCCTAAACTTTTAAGTTTAAAAAACTTATAAGTTTCTTAGGAAAAAGAATAAGATCACACAACACATTGTGACATTGCCTTCACACACAAAAAAAACATGCATAAAAGCAAAATGAAAATAGAATCAAAATCTAATATAAGCACAGAATTAATGTCTACAGAGAGATCATATTAATGAGGATCAGCATATTAAAATAAAATAAATGTGGATAATCATAGACAATGAATAAATCCTGATCAAGTGTGTTCCAGGTTAGTGATATCATAGCAAATGAGACACAAGATCTAAGGACAGACAATGAGTGTTTTTGACAAATTTATCAACTCACTTACTTTTTCAATTCTTGGATTGGTTAGGGTAGATTTAGGTATGACATGATGTAAAACATACAGAGACTAAGAGAGCTCAACCATCATCATGATATGCCAGAAAGAACACATACTCAACTTATTACCTGAAACATGCATATCACCAGAGTTCATGTTACTTAGATTAATAGAGAATGATCATGAATAACCATTTGATCAGCTTTGACTATTCATTTGAATAGGTTGTGCACATTGGCATCTTTTTGCATCAACAAGAGAATCCAGGTCTGTAATCACTTACAACAAAGGATATCTCAGCACTTCAGGTCTATGATGACTCATAACAGAGAAGTGAAATGATGCTTTGTAACAGATCTCATGACTTGACATAGTGTCAATAGGTGTGAGAGGTGTAACTTAACAAACATTCAATCTGAAAAGCTAAAACAACTCAAAAGTACTCAGATGAATACACACAAGCATGTGTGTTTAGTTTGATCACAAGAATTTACTTTTTCAGCATAATAGTCAGATATTGTCTACATAGCATATCTGATCATGACTAGACTTTATTAATGAGTGAAGTATGCAACTGATCTCACTAATGTACTATCATTTCTCACATGTTGCAAAACATAATTCCTTCTAAAAGACTCTATTTTTGTATTTTTAATATATATTTTTGTATTTGATTTTTCTATGGAAAACAAAAATCACACACACACAAAATATAAACAGGAAATTAACAATGAGAGTATCACTTATTATGATTTTTTGATTTAGGGAGATCACATATGATTTATAAGACCAATTGATTCTACTAAATACTCAAACTGTCCTGGTAGGAAGGCTTTAGTAAATAGATCTGCCAATTGTTTTTCTGTTGCAATTTGAATCAATATGATTAATCCTTTTTTAGAGTTATCTCTAAGAAAATGATATCGAATTTTGATATGTTTTGTTTTGGAGTGTTGAACAGGATTAGCTGTTATGAAATATCAGCTGTGTTATCAATGTATATTGGTGTTTTAAGAAAGTTGAACCCATAATCTAGTAATTGATTTTGCAACCAAAGGATTTGAGAACATCCTGATGATGCAGCAATGTACTCAGCTTCTGCAGTTGAAACAGAGACATTTGTTTGTTTCTTACATTGCCACGAGACTAATCGGGGACCGAGAAATTGACACCCACCCGAAGTAGATTTTCTATCTTGACAACATCCACCATAATCACTATCTGTATATCCATATAGTTCAAAGTTACCCTCGTAAGGATACTAAAGCCCTAAGGCTGGTTTACCTTTGAGATACCTGAATATCCTTTTGACAGCAATTAAGTGAGATTCTTTCGGGTCTGATTGATACCTGGCACATACCCAAACAGCATACATAATGTCTGGTCTAGATGCAGTAAGATACATCAAAGAACCAATCATTGATCTGTATGAAGTTTGATCAATAGATTTTCCTTTTGGATCAGGTTCAATCTTGGTGTTAATATCTGCTGGAGTTCATATGGACTGACAGTCTTGCAACTTAAATTTCTTTAAGAGCTTGTCAACAAACTTTTCTTGATTGATGAAGATTCCATCTGTAGTTTGCTTGACTTGAAGTCCAAGAAAGAAATTAATCTCTCCCATAGAACTCACTTAGAAACGAGATTTCATGATTTCTTCAAATTCATTGCATAATTTTGGACAGGTAGAACCAAATATGATGTCATCAACGTACACTTGTACACATAAAAGATCATTATTATCCTTCTTTATGAATAAAGTTAGATCAATTTTCCCTCGTGTGTATCCATGTTGGATTAAGTGTTGTGATAACGTCTCATACCAAATTCTAGGAGCTTGATGAAGTCCATATAAAGCTTTACTCAGCTTATATTCTCGATGTGGAAATTGTGCATCCTCAAAGCCCAAAGGTTGCTTCACAAACACATCGTCAGTGATAGGACCATATAAAAATGCACCCTTTACATCCATTTGATACACCTTAAATTTCATGAATGAAGCATAAGCCAGGAAAACTCAAATGGATTCAAGTCTTGCAACTGGTGCAAACACCTCATCATAATCTATCCCTTCTTCTTGTGTGTATCCTTGTGCAACAAGTCTCGCTTTGTTCCTTATTACAACACCACGATCATCAGTCTTATTTCTAAATAACCATTTTGTGCCAATTGCATTTTCTCCTTCAGGTAGATCCACCAAATTCCACACTTCTTGTTTGCGGAATTGAAGTAATTCTTCTTGCATGGCTTCTATCCAACCATTGTCCTTTAATGCTTCGATAACATTTTTGGAACAATTTGAGAAAGAAAACAAGAGTATAAGCATATGTTTGCTTGTTCTGATTTACTCCTTGTTGTTCTCTCATTCAATGAACCAATAATCTGAGAAATTGGATGATTCTTGTGAATAAGAGATGTAGAAATCTCATCACATTGAACATTAACATCTAGATTTGTTTGATTCAAGTTGGAAAACTCATGTATCAAAGTAAAAGAATGTGGATTGAAGTTTGGAACTTGAGTAGGTGAATTGACAAAGTAATCAAAGTTACCTGTATCAACTACATCACCAAAGATGGATGATGTTCTACACTCAGGTATCACAAACTCATTACCATCACTAGGAATGTTTTGTGATTCTTCCTGATTAATTGACTCTCAATGATCTGAAACTGTATTTTCATGGTTTTGTATTGTTGAATCCTTAACAAATGATAAAAATGGGTAGTCTGAGCTTGAATCATCTGGGTCATCAGAATCTAAATCTTCATTGAAATATCCAAGATCTCCTCTTGAGTTCTTCTTATCTGTAGAATCAAGACAATTTGGTTGATCAAACAAATTAGATTGAAAAGAGTTTGATAATAAATCTGAGTCAAATAACCATGCAGGACCATTTGAAACTAATGGAAAATAATTTTCCAGAAATTTAACGTTGAATGTTTCAAGGATTACATTCGTCCTAGAGTTGTAAACTCGATATGCTTTTGAAACAGATGAATATCCAACGAAAAATCCATTATCAGATTTTGCTTCAAATTTTTCTAATTGATCACTTGAATTAAGAATCATCACACGAAAACCAAATGATTTTAAAAAGTTTATATTCGGTTTTCTGCCAAACATTAACTCATATGGAGTTTTCAATTTATCTTTCACAATTAAGGTTCTGTTTTGAACAAAACACGTAGTTGATATAGCTTCATCCCAAAAGGTTATCGGAATCTTTGCATCAGCTAACATAGAACAAGCAGCTTCAATCAATGTTCTGTTCTTTCTTTCAGCAACTCCATTTAGTTGAGGAGTTCTGGGAGCACTGAATTGATGAGCTACCCCTTTCTGAGCACAAAATATTTCAATGTTAGCATTTTTGAATTCCGTTCCATTATCACTTCTTATTATTTTTCACTTTATTGTCTAATTGATTTTCAACTTTAATGATAAATTGTTTTAGTAAATCAGCTGTTTCAGATTTGACATAAAGAAAGAAAACCCATGAAAATCTTGTGTAGTCATCAATGATAACTAAACAATATGATTTTCGTCCAATACTCTTGACGTTTGTTGGTCTAAAAAGGTCCATATGTAACATCTGAAGAGGTTTGGATGTTGAGTGTATAAGCTTGGACTTATAAGACGCTCTGTGTTGCTTTCCCTTCAAACATGCTAAGCCGTGATCATTTGTTGCAAACTTCTTAGATAGAAGTCCAAAGACATGATTCCCTGCTACAAGCTTGTTCATATTCTTGAAATTTGAATGACCGAGACGTCTATGCCAAGCTGGCTTTCATCATTTGATGCCTTAGCAAATAGGCATGTTGTTTCAGTTGAAGGATCAACTTGAGATATATCCAATTTGTATACATCTCTGTCTCTCTCAGCTGTAACAATCACCCAATCTTTGCTTATTTTGAAACCTGGCTTCAAAACATAACAGAATGAATCATCAAATAGAACAAAATATGATTTGTCACATATTTGAGATACGCTTAAAAGATTAAAGTTCAACTGTGAACAAAAGTTGACTTTATCAAAGCTTATTATCCCATTGGATATTGTTCCTTCTCCGGTTATTTTTCCTCCAGCATCACCACCAAAGGCGACGTTAGTTCCATCTTTTGACTTAAAGTCTTGTAACAAGGCAGTATTGCCTGTCATGTGCCGACTACACCCACTATCCACATACCATGTATTGATTGGTCTTTTTGGGAGTACCTGCACTACAAGAAAGTTAAGTTGAAATATCTACCCAAGCCGAGATGGTCTTGGGCTTTCCAAATTTATCAACAATTGTAATTGTTTATAATGGAGATTATTCAAATCAGGTTTATTTTTGATGAATTTACCAATTTTATTTTGAAAATTGTTTGATTTATTTTTGTGAACATTCATACCATTTGATTGATCATCTTTTGAAATTTATTGATGACTAATATTTTTATTAGTCATCCTTACAGATCTTGGTATGAAGTGTTCTTGCATGTTATGTTTTGAACTCACATAATTGTTCTTAGGAAAAGATCTCAAACCTACATTAGGTTGATTAATAATTCTTTGAAATCCATTAGTTTGATTTCTTAAATATTGTGGATTAACAAATCCTTTGCTCATGTGTGATTTTGCAAAGTTTCTAGTGAGAGATCTAATTCTAAAGTAAGAATTTGTAGTGTTGTGAGTCTTTTCATCACAATAAGTACAATATTTGTTATAATAACAATCTGCTGTCGAATGATTTCTCATGTCACATATGTGACAGCACTTGTTGAAGTAGCACTTAGCAGTATTGTGATTTTTCATATCATAAATTTCACAGTACTTTTGTGGAGTTAAAAACAACTTTTTGTTAACTTTTAACATTGACATAATGTTTGATTTTGGTGTCAAATAGTTAAACTGTTGCTTTTCATTTTTCACAGTTTGATTTTGTGTCAGATTATTGTTCATTTGTTTAACATGAACTTCCTTCTTGAATGTATTAGGAACAAATCTTTTTGCAACAGCAGAAGTCTTTGAAACTGAACTAGATTTTAGATCAGAGTGTGATTTGTTCATAATATTTGCTTTATTATTTGAAAGAGAATTCATATTTAACATACCTGCTGACACAAATTTAATTGGTTTAAGTTTTGATGTTTGATTTGTTGCTTTAATCAAATTTTCTAAACTTTTGTTTTGTTCAGATGTTGCTTTTGCAGATTTCTTTCTTCTTCTTTGATTCTTTGATTTAGAAGAACTTGGTTTATTTTCAGATTGAACATCATCAGAAGAAGATTCCTTTTCTGATTGAAATTGTTTTAGATTGATGGTGTTTGAATCTTCTGATGTTCCTATCTGTTTTTTATCCTTGTTTTGAACTTTCACTTCTTTTATTACATCATGAATTTGATCAGAAAAAATATTTTGTTTTGGTTGTTTTGGTTCATATGATTTTATCCTAATTGGATGACCATTTTTGATTTTTTCTTGATCTTTTTCAACAAACACTCGAACATTTTCTTTTTCTTCTTCTGCATTCTTGTTTTTGATCTGGAAGGCTTTAAGTTTTGCTTTATTTTCAGGTGAATGATCATGAGTATTGAAGTTCTCTGGTAGTGTGCTTGTGATAGATTCAGGCATAGGTTCATGAGTGAAACCTAACCCTGCTTTTTGTTTATCTTTTCTTTCACTGAATAGTTTTTCTACTATCATTTTTGAGCTCTTTACTTTTGCCAGATCAACTTGAGTAGCAGCATGTGCTATTTTCTCTTGTTCAAGATTCTTGGTCATCTCTTCTAGTTGTTTTGTAACAATTTCTAAATCTTTTATTGTTTTGTTCCATGAAGTTTAAATAGAGATAATCTTTTTATCTGCAGTTTTATGATCAGATTTAAGTTTGTTATGCATAGATTCCTCTTGTTTTAGCTTTTCACAGATTTTGAATGAATAGTTTCTGTAGTGCACAACATGTTCATAGCATGATTTGGTGCAAAGTTTTTCTCTTACTTCTGATGGTATTTCAGGAAATTTTGAAACTGTAGTTTCAGTTTTTGAAGTAGAAGATTTAACCTTTGGTTGATCAGACTGAGCCATTAGAGCTACTTCCTCTGTATCTTCCTTAGGATCAGACTTGTCACTCCAATCATAGTCATCTTCCTCTTCATCACTTTCCACTTTTGGGTCATTGTTTTTTGACCAATCTTCTCCTTGAATTTCTGCAATAAGAGATAAACTTGATGTTAATTCATTTGTAAATTGATCTGCATATGCACTCCAATCATATCTATCTTTTATGCTGACTACTAGTGCTTTCTTTGTTTCATCAGATGATTTGGTTTCATCTTTAAGCTCTGGCATAGGAAGACTTTGATAAGGCTTTTGAAAAGTCTTCTGAGCTTGTTAAAACTTTTGATTGCTTGAGCTTGATTGAACACTTCCTCCATTATTCCTTGGAGCTTTGCATTCTCTTGAGAAGTGTCCATAACTGTTGCAATTAAAACATCTAGCTTTTGACTTGTCAAATCCAACAATCTAGTTTGCACTTGGCTTGTATTTCTTGTTGACATAAGAATGTTTTTGAGTCCTGTAGGCAATCATCACCATCTGCCAGTTCAGGTCCATCTTTTCAACATCTTAGGATCCATCTCAAATAAATCCTGCAAAACAAAATCTAGTTGAGTTAAATGGCTAACTTGATATGCTTGAAAACTAGCCATAAATGCAATGAATGCAGTTTTGGACTCTTCATCCTCTAATAGGATATTAATCACATCTTTAACTTTGCTAGATTTAGCAGAGTTAGATGATGAAGAAGTCTCTGTTTGAATATTTGATGATTGGGACTGTGGTTTAGGAGGAGATTGAGATTGAGAATGAGACTAAGTTGTATAAGCAGGTGCACTGGTAAATGATGAGTCAGTGAAAAATCTTGCTCCAACAAACAGATCTCCCTCTTCTTCAGAACTTTTCTCACTCTTTGCCATGAATGCATTCTCTATAGTGGTTGCAAGAGAAGCAACAAACTGATATTGAGACATTGATGCTGCTCTATCATTGTTTCTTGAGCTTTCATCAATCTCCACTGATTCTATTTTTGCAATAAGAAGATCTAGATCCATTGGAAACTTCTCAGTATGCTTTAGTAGGGTTACAGTTTGTTTCCATGATGATGGTAAAGCATTGAGTAGTCTGAGATTTAAATTTTCAAGATCAGGTTTGATACCAGCTGTTGACATCTTAGTTATGAGTTGAACAAATCTGTTCATTATCTGATTTATTGTCTCTCCAGACAAATGTTGAAACAATTCTAATTGTCTTTTCAGCTTTTGTTTCTTTAGATTTTGAATCTCCTTACCTCCTTCACAAATGATCTTCAATGCTTTATATAGTGTATATCCAGTTTGATATGCATCAAGCCTTGTAAGAACTTCCAAAGGTAGTCCTTTACACATCAATGAATAGGCTTTAATATCATTCTTAACTCTTTTCAGATCATCTCCTTGAAGATCATCTTCTGGATAAGGTTCTGGAGAATCTTTAGTGTACACAAACCCTTTATCAGGTCCATCAGTTATTATAGGAATATATGGTCCTTTTTCTATAGATTTCCAAAGATCAGTGTCAATGGAATTAAAATGTTGTTTTAGCCTAAGAGACCAATATTTGAAATCAGCTCTGTTTTTAAGTTTTGGAACTCTGTTTTTAGAATCTTCTGATTTCATCATTTTTATATTTTAGTTGTTTTAGATTTTGAATTTTTTAAAAAATTGAAAAAAAGTTTTCAAAGAATTTTCTTTTTTTTTAATTCTAAGTATCGAGGTTGAAACATCTGAACAGTATTCAAACGTCTCAATAGTGATGCGTCTAAGTTGAGAGTTGTCTAAGGGAATGCCTTAGAAAATTTTTCCAAAACGCCTAATGATGCGCCTGAACAGTTGTAAAACGTCTGAACAGTAGTGATGCTTCTACACAGTGTTGATGCGCCTACACAGTTGTCAAACGTCTAAACAGTTCAAAAACTTCTCAACAATGATACGTCTGGACTCTCTCGAACAGTGGTCAAACGTCTGAACTGAAGACTTCTACACAGTGTTGGTGTGACTAAACAGTAGTGATGCGTCTACACAGTGTTGATGCGCCTACACAGTTGTCAAACGCCTAACACTTGGACGATTTTTCAGCAAACTTCAACCCTAATGCATCACATTCATCATGTTCATATGAAAATAACAGACTCAAATCTTCTGAATTCTTCAAATGTTGATGAAATCAATTGAAACTTTCCAATTAAGCTAGTTTTATGCCGATAAACATTCTTCTAATATCAATTTCTTCAATTTCAACAACAAATCACTCAATTTTTGAAATTTCAGTCTGAAAACTTCAACTCTTTTTCGAACAACAAATTTACTTGAATTTGATGAATTGAACTGCTAATTGTGCTTTAATCATTTTTCTGATGATGAAACACAACTGAAATTCACAGATTTTCAATTGAATTGGATCTCAATCACAGATTCAGTGAGATTTTTGAGGTTTTCAAGTTCGATAAACTTCAAAAATCAATCACTAACAGCTTACCAACAGCTCTGATACCATTTGATAGGATCAAATGAATCAATCTGTGATGATTTATGAACACAATTCAAAGAAAATTCACACAAAGTAATCAAATCAAAACAAGATATTAATAAAATTCACGGTTTCATTAATATCAAGCTAAGACAATTAGAAGTATGAAAACAGGTTCGAATCTCTCCTTATCTACCTGCAAGACTAAGCTATTTATACTGAAAACAAAAAGTAAAGGAACTAACAAATTACACAAATAGTCCCTATACTATTACAAAATGTTAAAAGACAAATAAAGACAACATGTTAATCTTTCTTAGAGCACTTAACACTAAGGAACCAATACACGACGTCTAATTTCAAGATTTGGTTCAAATTCGAATTTCAGTTGACCGAACAATGGGTCATGCGACTGGTCACCAGGATGAACTCCAATCGCGCGATTGAGCTGGTCGAATGACTCAATCAGCCAAATGGATAATACGAATGAGCTCAGTCGGCTGACTGAACCAATCGTAGGCCCAGTCACCCGATTGAACTTAGTCGCCTGCTTAGTCACCCGATTGAACCCAGTCACATGCCAGGTCAACCGACTAAACATAGTCGCATGGTTCAATCGCATGCCTGAACCAGACTGAACTCAACCAGGTTAATTAGAACTAACTTTTGATATGTGGTGATCTAACATCTATTTTTCTTGTATTACAGATCTATGGTGGACAGGTGGTCCATCAACCCCAAGCACCACATATGTGCTCATTTAGATGCCACTACTCGGAATGGTGCCGAGTTTGCAGGAATCATTGCTTTCTCTAATAGATCCAGGATATACAAGGCTACATCCACACCGTGCACTCCCTTTAGGTCTATTCAGCGGGCCTTCTGGGAGGGGGCATCGGTTGACTATTCACACGACCCTTATAGCATCCGTAGTAGTATTTTTAGTCAGGCGATCGAGGTCACAGCTGAGGATATACGACGTGCCCTTGCTTTGGGTGATGATGCTGATCACCCTACCATACTTCACCCTCTGACTGTGAGAGGGTGCTTCCTAAGGATGAAGTATGTTGGGGATATTAATGTAGGTGTGCTCAACAAGAGCAACCTGTGTCCCCAGTACAAGTACTTAGCACATGTCATCCTTTAGTGCTTGGCTTCGAGAACGGGTGGGTTTGATGATCTTTCAGACCAGATTCAAAATGCCTACGTGGCACTAGTTCTGAACCACCCTTTTAGCTTCTCGAGCATGATATTCTCTTACCTGATAGAGATCTAGAGGCTAAGGGTAAAGAGCGTTTTTGCATGTACCCTAGGTTTCTCCAAATGATCATTGATGAGAAGTTGCCCTCTCTACCTAAGGAGAGCCAAGATGCGGTGTCGTTGGAGGTAATGGATGACATGAAACTAGGCCGTATGAAGGTCTACCGGGGAAAGCAGGTCAAACCCCCAGTGAAGAGATTGTTTGGGCATCTTGCTCGGGAGGATTACATGGCGCCAGTGAGGCGTAAATGGTGCCACGTAGACAGTGATTCTGATGTTGAGCAACTTGTGCTCCCGGATGATGATTCCAACGACGATGATAGCGGTGATGGTGGAGATGCAGGGCCCACTCAATTGAGGGCCCCCACTACTGATATAGCATCTCCACATCCACCCAAGGTGGGACAGAGGCAGCAAGTTTCCATCAGGACTTCCAACCTGATGAGGAGGAGGAGGATAAGGAGCCGTTGACTCGAACGGTGGGCAGCAAGGTGGTTGTCACCGAGCGAGGGATTAGGGCAGCTGGTGAAAGCCCAGGAGGGTCTGGGGAGACTATGACTGATCCAACCTACACCCTAGATCAGCCCAACGTCCTAGGGGGAGCATCCACCTCGAGGGGTTCGAGGAAGAAATGGATGGCTCAGCCCCACAGGATGCAGAAAAAGAGGAGGAGGATGACGTTTATCACCACCACCACTACCTCAACCACACCCTCCACCATTACCTCAGCCACACCCTCCACCACTACCTCAGCCCCACCCTCCACCACTACCACCACCACTGCTACCACATCACTTACCACCACTACCACCCTTCCACCCACCACCACGACCACCTCATACACCACTACCACACCCACTCCACCAGTTACCCACTCCCATCCACCACCACTACAGCTCATCCACAGCCATCCACATCTATACCACCCCCAATCTTCTCTACATCCACTACCACCACCACTAGCCATGGAGCCGGGACCTCATCACAGGTCCTACCTATTTTTGGATCCTCTTACCCATCTGTAGGTTGGAGGAGCATCTGGCTTACCTTAACTGGTTAGTGCTAAAGCTGTTGACGATGGATGAATAGAGAGCCTCTCAGCTTAATCAGCTGATGGAGCTCAATGTCTCCCAAGCCTAGAGGATCGAGGCTCAGAGTCAACAGATTGAGGAGCTGCATGAGAAACATGCCTCATCCATTCAAAGGATTGAGGCTCAGAGCCAAGAGATCATAGAGCTGAGAGAGATGCATACAGCCTTAGTACAGAGGATACAGGATTTAGAGGCCCAAAACAAGAAGCTTATGCTGAGACTGAAGGGATCCAAAAATGAGCCTCTAAAGATCCGAGAAGGTGATGGAGATAATGGAGATGATCATGATAGTGATGATGATGATGATGATGATGATGATCAAGGTGATGACACAGAGGGAGGTGATGATATTGATGAAGGTGATTAAGATGATGAAGGAGAAGGAGATACAGCTACTACGGGTGCCACATTAGCAAGTGAAAGGAGGACCAAGAAAGCTCAAGACAAAGGTGCCTCTACTTCAGCCCCGTCAGCAGAGGAACACATGATTCAAGACAAGAGTAATGCATAGTTGTTTATGGTATTTAAAATCATGTGTATTTAAATATTGTATCAAATTAATGTAATTAATGTTTATATTTATTATTGATGTTTACTGCTTTGATTGTTGACTAATGGTTGATGTGTTACATGTTTTAAATCAAGCAGATCCAAATTTTCAAGGAGATGAATATGATGTTGCTCCCCTAAAAAGATCAAGACTCAACTCATAATGATTCTTGATCTGCAAGGGATAGTCAGGAGATTGGTGAATTACACTCCTGAAGAAGGAGAGATAATTCATGATCTCACTGACGAGCAACTCGCCGAAATGTTTCGACTAAATCCCGACGAGATTGTGAAGGATGCTCCTACAGTCCAAGTGGAAAGTGACAATGAGCTTCATGATGTTGATGAGATCGAGATTGAAGATGTCACGGGTCAACATTATCCAGAGTACACTGACAATGAGGGTAATGTCGTTCCCAATCTGGGTGACAATCTTATCAGTGATACTTTTGAGACTCTGGATATAATGGAACAAGAGTCGGAAAAGAGTAATAGCAGGCCCAAGCCTCGAACGCTGAAGTCAACATCAGAAAGGCTGAATAGGTTGCATGCTTTGAAGAAATAAGATCTTAACATAGTGCTCCAACGTCAACTGTCTACACCAAGCTTTACAAAGTGAAGAAACATCACAAGGTGTCGGGCAAAATCATAGCGTGGGCATATTTTGAAGATCTCAACGTTTATGCAGTTAAACGTGAGAAGGGGATTGAGTACTTCAGATTCCCACACGATCTGAAGACTCTTCCTGGTTTTGAGCTTAACCAGTTAGCAAAGTTGAAATTGCTATACGCTGACCCTCGTAAGATGTTAGGCTGGTTTGAAGCAGCTCTAAAGAGAGAGTACCACACCAGATGGGTCAACTTCAAACCTCAACAACCAACGAGGTATATCAGACGATCTGAGGTTGATGCCATAACTGGAAAACCGAAAATAGTGCTAAAGTGGAGTCCTTCGCGCACAATGTCTAAGATCCCTCTACGGGAAATGCGACAGGACTTCATTCTACACTTTAAATGGTGGTACTATGATTGGAGAACAGGAGAGGCGGTCATAGTGCTGAACAGAAACGGTAGTATGGAAACTATCAGGGTGTTTGACCCGATGTGGCTTACTAACGTGTCTGCTAATGATGTATATACATTATACAAGTAGCCACTGTTCTATGATGCGCAAGATATTGTACAAGCCCTCCAATTCCAGAATGTCATAAGACTCTGCTTTGCGTTCGGAATATACGTAGGAGTCACAAGAGATGAGAAGTACAAGAAATATGAGGAGCTTGTGAAGGATGTAAGACAGTAGATGAAACTAGGTCCAAGGAGGAGTTTGTAGATACATGTGTCCCTAGTTTCTGAACTTAATGTAAAATGTCTTTATTGTCTTACACATATGTAATTGAATGGGTATTTAATGAAATACAATGTGTGGTTGTGCTTATAATGTTGAATATTTCATTACTTGGTATGTAATAACGCTTATTGATCTAACTATATAGGTTGTGGTTGTTTGAATAAATCTAAGTCAATTAATGATTGTGAAACATGTTCAAACTAAATCATATGAAGTTCTCATGTGATTGGCCCATGCTAATGGACCAAACACATGAACAATTGCATGCTAATGAACCAGTCGTACGAATGAACCAGGAGACTGGATCAGTCGCATGATTGTAACATGAGATTGAATCAGTCGCACGACTGAACAATCAGTCGTGCGAATGGATCAACCGCATGACTCAATCGCACGACTGAACCATACAAATGGTTCAGTCACCCGAATAAGACACCTTAACCTATAAATACCACTTAAATCGGGGGGAAACGGGACACTTTGAACAATTCGATACCTACACGTACCCTAGCCGTCCAGAGACCTCTAGCAACCTGTTCCAACTTCATAGATCGTAGTAGATTGATTGCTAATCGTTCTTAACATTTAGATTCAATCTTTAATTGATTCTACATGCGTTCTCACTGATTGGATCGCCAATCAAATAGGATTCCTCACTATTTGATTCGGTACACATGTAAATCTGTTAGTATTTGTCCAGTACACGATCCTAACAAAAATGTGGAATCACACAAGCACGTTACGGCTTGTTAACTATAAAGTGTAAAACAAAAATTTTATAGAAGATGAAAAGTATAAGAAACCAAAGTTGAAAGTGAAAATTATAAAGGTACAATTGTAAGTGATTTAATAGTATTAAGGATAAAAGTAAAAAGAAAACTAGAGATTGAAAAAACCAAAGGTGGATATTAACATAATAATATTAATACAAATTCAAAATAGTTAATAAATAATTATTAACTAATTATAATTTTTAATATTAAAAGTTATGCTAAAATTTGTTAATTTGTACAATATGTTGTATATCTTTATTACAATATAACATTTAAAAAAATTATGCATAACAAATTTTGAAATAAAAGATAATTACAAAAAAACATCCTTTAAATTAGGTTTAAAGTTTTAAAATAGTCCTTTAAGAGGTAGAAAGACTAAAATGCCCTTGATTTAACGGATAAACCTAACGCCCGTTAGTCTAAAAGACATAATATGTTATGAAAAGTATACATAAATGATGATTAGAGCATTTTTTGAAGATAAAATATGATAGTTGTAGTTTTTATTAAAGTTAAAGAATGTTTTCTGTAGTTTTTTCTTTAAAAAAAGTTGACTCCAAAATATGGGTTTGGAGGAAACATGGTCTCATGAAACTAAGATGTGGTTTTGAGTTTAAAGAGGACGAACCAATTGTTGCAAAAGGTATCATTAGCATGCTATTAAATTAAACAATATATGCTTCTTTTAATGCATATTGGGCTTTTCAAATCTTGATCCGTCGCCGGCAATGGGCTGTCTTCTAACTAAATCAGACTTTTAAAAGATGATGCAAGATTTGGGTTGGTGTTTACTCATTCAAATGGTACACGTGAGCAATAGATTCTATTGGATCATGCATGATACATGGTTTTAATTAGACTATACTATCCCGAATGCAGCTTCAAAAGAATCATGGTGTTAACACGACCATCACTTTTCTCTCTATAAAGGAACATAAGTTTAGTTAGCACAAAGGTTATGTAATGTTTTCCATATCCATTAGGATTTCGATTCGGTTGATTTGGAAGGGAGGCTGCCTATTATTTGTGATGTAGCTCACTTTTCAAGTATGATTTGGTTAACTCATATTTACTGTTTATGTTTACTTCTTACAACAATGACTAAAAGGAATTTGTTTTGCGTACACTGAGATCCTTTTAGAAACAACTTGTGTGTTTATTGTTGTCTTTTTTCTTTTATTTAACGTGATGTTCGTGCACGCACATGGGTATATATTTCCACTAGTAGTGATATAAATATTTAAGAACACTTAAAAATCAAACTTCAATTATGTTTGCAAGTAGGAGAGACGGCAATCGCCCTGAAACAGAAAAAACAAATCTAAGTTTCATGTGCACTTTAATATTATATATACACTCAAAACCCACGCCCCTCATAAAATGTTACAATTGGCCCCCCTCCCTTACTTGATACCCAATTTTTTAATATGCGCAAAATCTTTAAACCCAATATGAAAGTCCAAACCTTTATATTTTAGCCCAATGTTTAAATATCCATTTTAATATTTATAGTTAAATAATTAAAAAAATAAAATAAGAGATGTTAGCGTTCATGGTTGGACTTGGGAAATGAGTTTTAAGTATAAAAAATCAAGAGTGAAGGCCCTTAGGCCCATATGTTTTTTTTAATATAAGCACAAAAGACAAAAGAAAATTTTAATTCTTAATTTTACAAACCCCAAAACTCGCTTGGCCTCTCTAGCCCCGCCCCATCGGATCCGACCATCCACTGCCCACCATGTTCCCAGTGATCGCCAGCCACCTTCTTACCGGCTAGCTGCTTTGACTAGCCACCGCCCACCATCAGGTGCAATGCTATAAGTATTAATTTATGGTTTTATAATTTTTGAATAGAAAGTAGGGTTTGAATATTGGGATAGGATTATATTGTAAGATTATATGTTATATAACATATGATAAAATTTGATCTAACATAGGAATTGTTAGTCACATAATGGAACGATTCCTAAACTGTAAAGTTGGAGACTCTTTCTTAAAACTTCTAAATATGTTGACACGGGCACTCTTCTTTCAGATCGTGCTGATCGAACACCATTTTCATCATATAACCCGAATCAATGAGATGCGATTAGGACGGCATACTAACTTAGAGGGTCATGTCAACCAAAAGATATAGTATTACTACGAACAAAGATTGGTAAATATTAAGATGTTTTTATAAAAGTTGGTATGACGCTTATCTATGATGGTTAGAGTATAGTATTAAGAATGACCTTGTGTATTGCTTATGATGCTATTTGTTTAAGGGGTACTTGGACATTTTAAATATGTGTGTGTCTCTGATGTTTTCGTGGTTGGAAAAAACAAGACTTGTTAGACATGTGGGTGAGGTTAATAGTTAGCACAAATGCTTGAAAAAGTGTGACGATTTGCTTAACGAAAATGAATCGTTATGAGCTGAAGAAACAAGATTTAAGGAAAATGTATGAATACCAACTTAGATAAGATGTTTCTATGAGGCTTTCCAAAATTATTATTTAATTAAGGACAATTGTTTTGTGATCATGATAAATTAGATGATTCTTTAAATAAAGGAAACCTTTTGTAACTTTTAAAATTAATGGGTGAAATAAATGAAGAGTTTGGTAAGGTTATCTTAGGGAATCTACCCATAAAAATAATTGACATGTCCAATAATTTAACAAGATATCAAACATTATTTCACTCTCGAGGTACTAAAACAAAATTTTGAAGACCCTTAATGGTGTTGTTTTCTCTTTATTAGTTAATAAATCAAGTGAGTTTTCAAAAAACAAATGGTCGTGGTTATTCGATATGTGGATAAGTATGCGGTGGTGAAGGAATGGTATGTTGGAATTGTTCGTGTCATGGAGGCATCCACATTGATGCTCAAATTCAATTTTAATGATTTATTTGCTCGACATGAATTGAGTTCGGCTACTATTAGAAGCCAAAATTACGATGGCGTAAGTAATATGTCAGGTGAGTTTGACGGATCAAGAGTTTTAGTTTTAAAATAAAACATTCTGCATGCTACGTATATTGTTTTTCTCATCTACAACTTTTTGTTGTTGGGGTTGCAAACAATCATATGAGTGTTTAGAAGCTTTTTGAAATGATAGGGTGTCTAAAAAATGTCAAAGTGCATCCGGAAAACAACAAGATTAGCTTCATGAAAGAAAAAAAGAACTTGAAAGATAACCTTGTTACCAGAAGTGAGTTAAATGAAGAAATTTCTCTTTCAATGCCCAAAGATACATGTTGGAATTTCCACTATAAAACTCTTTCTCGTTTGATTACTTTATATGCATCGGTTATGAAAGTCCTTGAATATGCTGAAGGAACAGGTGGCAGTCTTGCGAGTGCCAAACAAGTGGATGGACTTCAAACGAAGATTTAAAAATACAACTTTGTATTTTATTTATACTTGATGTCGCATATTCTAGATATCACAAACATACTGTCTTAGTGTCTTCAAAGAAAAGAGCAAGATTTGTTAAATGCGGTTTTATTGTTTTCTTTTACCAAACGCCAACCTGAGAACTTTAAAATGGAGGGTTTTAATGAGTTTTTTTTACAATTTTAACTTCCATTTAAAATAATATGAACTTGAAGTGATAAACATGAATGATAAGTACATTAACCTTAAAGAAGCCAAGACAAAAAAACAAATATATACCACCACTACTTTGAGTATAATTGCTTTAACAAGGTTCTAGATATGCAAATACAAAACTTTAGGAATGGTTTTAATCCAACTTACTTGTTTGTTTGAGTCCTTCTGATAATTTGGTGGGTTTGACATGTCAAAATACTAATATTATTTGAGTTGTGCCCCTATGATTTCAAGAAAAATGATAAAAAAAACTTTGGGTTGAACTAGTGATCTATATTGACAATTTAAAAAGCGGATACTTAATTTGCCAACTTGGATGGTTTATCTAGTTTTGTATAATTAATGGTTCAAACATATAAAAATTTTAATTTACATTGGTATATTGTTTATTAAATCTACCTCTTGTATTACAGTTGCAACCGCAACCACTAAAATATATTTTCGATAATAAATTATTTGAAGTCTGATTTGCGTAATCGAATGCATGATGAAATTTTAAGCAATAGTTGTATTCGTTTTATAGAGAAAAATTTACTTAGAAATGTCTCTCTAGACATTCTTTTGGGAAAAAATTAAAAAAGAAAACATCATAGAAAACAACTTTAGTTATATTATACTTATATTATGTTTTTGTAAAGACATTTGGCATGCTTTTATTGGTTTATGAAATTTTGTATGAATTTCTTTTTTAAATGAGGACCTGAACCAACCTGACATGATCCCGAAATGGACCGAAAACATTATTAAATAGCATTATTGTGTTAGTCAACCAACCCTTGAAAAGTTTTTGCCCTTCATGACAAAATTTTCTGGATCCATCACTAATCTATACTATATGGTTTGGATCTTTTGTTACCATACACCTACTAGTCCTCCAATCTAATGTCTTTTCCAATGTGATAGGCTTACAATATTATTGATTGTGTTTTTTTGAAGTTACAATGTGTTTTATTCCATGGTTCCAGACATAACGGTTTCTGACATGTGACAAGGTAGTGGAGTTGACGCAGTACCATTGGGGCTTTGTTGTTGTTTTTTGGTTGGTTCATATTTGAAGTTCTATTATTTTCTAGTTGTATCCTTTTAGCACGCAATAAATGCTAAAACCTAGAAATAGGGGTGATGCATTCCTCCATTGTTCTTGTGCTCTTTTTCAAATTTTTTCCCTTTTTACTATTGACTCTTGTTTCTTGTGATTAACACCCGGTTATTTTAAAAAGACAAGACGTGAAGAATAAATGAAAGAAAAGCAATAAAGTCCAAGTGGAGGGACTAAAAGTGTCCAAAGGGACAAATCTTTGAAAAAGTTGGTGTTAAGGTGGGCATGGCCGCCCACCCTCACTTCACATCACCATTTCTTTGGTTTTAGAGAGAGAGCAGGGGAAACTCTCGGCTGAAGAAAAGGAAGAAGAAGAAAAGTCGAATTCATGGGTTTTAAATGTTTATGATGGCTTTTATCCCGGTTATATGCATATGTGCTTATGTGTTTGTGTATGTGCTCGGGTGTGTGTGTTTGGCGTTGTTTTTAGGTGTTTGAACTCATTACAAGCAGGTTGGAAAGGAAGAAATACCCAAGTTGCACCATGTGAGTTCTAGACCCCGGTTTTTACTTGTTTTAAACTATCTTTGGGGCTGGAAATGTATTAAAACGATTTTCATAGCTTTTGTATGTTTACCCGTATGTAATGTGCATGATTGGATGTTGATTCTTGAATGCTTATAGGTTGTTTATGTTTAGAATAGCCACATTAAGCTTAGAACAGATGGGTTTGATGATTGGGTTTGAAAACATACTGGAAACATGCTGAACAGAAGGTCCATGCGCCTAGATAAGGCTCATGCGCTTGAAAATGCCTTAGAAAGATTTAAGTGTAATCCATGTGCCTAAATAGTAGCCCATGCGCCTATGATTACCTCAGAAATGTTTAAGTATAGCCCATGTGCCTGAACAGTGGTCCATGCGCCTAGAAATGTTAGCCGGACGACTAAGTGTAGCGCTATGCACCCCAATAGTGCCCATGCGCCCAAGTGGCTCATGCGCCTAAGTGTCCATGCGTTCGAATTATCCATGCGTCTAAGTGTTCATACGCACAATAGTGCCCATGCGCCTGAATAGTTCATGCGCGTAAGGGATAAAATGATTAAGTGTTGGCTGATGCGCCTACATAGTGATGAAACGCCCAAACAGGGCTCATGTGCCCAAATAGTGCCCAAGCGCCTAAGCACTTAGAAATTTTTACTGAATTTTCTGAGAGTCTGTGCTTTAGGGTTTTACCGAGGTTGACTAGGGCTTATTTATGATGATGTTTCATGGAGAGTTATGATTGTTCCATATTATTGTTATTGCTATTATTATTATTACTTATAGTATGTGACTTTACGTGGTATGTTATTATCGTAACGCAAAGTATACCGTAATAATAAAGTGAAAGAGCAATAAAGAAAAGAAGAGGAACATTAATGAAAATGTTAACAAGTCTTGCAAGCTTACAGGATGTACACGACCATGTTGTCATTAGCTCAACTGTGCTACGGGTTAGCTACCCTATTATGCACACAGGGCCGATCAATTGAGATTGGCAAGACCTTTTTAGCGTGCCCTGGGTGATTGGGTTGGCCTTGTATACAGTACACAAAACCCTTTCGAGGGATACAGTTGACCCTTTCGAGGATATAGTTGACCCTTTCAAGGGATACAGATGGCCCATCACCCGTTTTCCATCATGCATACAGTTGGGGTATTGCTCATTGGTCCATACAGAAAGTGAAAGATAAAGATAAAAGTTTACAGAATAGACAAGGCATACAGTAAAGAGAACGAACAGTATTTGTTCATATAGTTAATGCGTGCTCGTATATACAGTACAAAGTTTTATTTTACATAAAAGAGTATTTTCATATACAACATATAGAAAGTATTTTATTACTTTTAAAACTAGAACTCACTCAGCAATGCTGACTTTTATACATTTTCAGTTGGCAGGTAATTATTACGGAGGATGGCACGAGGGTGAAGCTACTCGGCAGGGAAAAAATGACATCCATTCGTATTCTACGTTGTTGTTGTTTTGTAATGCGTTAAAACAATTCTTTTGTAAACAGTTAATGATGATGTATTGCTTAACAACAGTGTTTTAAATGAAATGTGATAAATCATTTCCACTGTTTAAGTGTGTATAATTATAATATGTAGTGTTTTAACTGCTGTGATGAACCAACTGTGAGGTGCCTGGGGATGGGGCCTTACAAGTTGGTATCAGAGCCAAATTTTAAGAGAATTGGGTTAAATAAACTTTTAAAAACCTAAACTTAAACTGAAATTGGGACAATTGGAGGGATGTCAGTCCGAGTAGCTACGTGCCATCAGGTATGTCTTTTCTAAATGTTAACCAGTATTATGTGCGCATGCTATTTGATTATGTGGTCTTAGTATATTTAGATACTGATTAAGTCAGGATAGAAGATGCTTGGGGTATGAAGAGTAAAGTAAGTGGCTAATCACAACTAGCCACTTTAATTAGGGACTTACTATACTTGACATAAACTGAGTGTTACCTTGAATGACCATGTTAGTGTTTGAATCTTATAGTGTGCTTTTTGAGGATGGCTGGTGGTAGATCTTCAAAAGCCTCTCATGGTGGAGGTCATGGTGCTGCTCCGCGACCCAAGAGAGGGAGACCCAGAGTCGAGAATATGGTTCATGAAGAACTAGAGACCCCTCATCTAGAGGGAGGCAACGAGAGCACCAATCTGAGAGCCTTAGTAAAGGAGGCCGTGGTGGAAGAGGTTCACCAGGTCATGCAGACGATTCTACCGTCTGTGGTGACCAAAGTAATCAAGGCAGTAAGGGATGGGAAAATAAAGGAGAGGAATAGGTCCTCGGGGGACGAGAACAAATAGAGCCAGAAACGGTTCTCTCAGATGATGAGGAGGAAGAAGAAGAGCCGGCGCCGGAGGGGACCCGAGGCTGTAACTATGGGGCGTTATGAGATACAAGCCCCCTACTTTTGATGGAAACGGCACTGCTGCAGCTTCTCACAGGTGGGTGAGGGAAATGGAGGCTATCCTCAATATCAGTGAATGTCGTGAAGATCAGAAGGTGAAATTCGCTACCCACTATTTTGTGGACTCGCCTTTGTGCTCGTGGGACAACATTGTCCAAGCCGAGGGTAGCAGGGCCATTGGGAGAATGAGATGGCCTGAACTGAAGAAGTTAGTGATTGAGGAATTTTTTTCCTCACAGAGAGATGGACAAGGTAGAAAGAGACTTCCTGCAGCTGGAGGCGGAAACAATGACACACCAGCAGTACACCACTAAATTTAATGAAATGGCGCGCCTAGTGCCTGATCAGTGACACCACTATCACGAAAGATTAAGAGATACATCCAGGGGCTACCGGCGGATATCCGTAGGCATATGATCACTGCCCGGCCGAGCACTTTTAGGTCGGCGGTTGACTTAGCTGGCAGATTATATGATGAGCGCGAGGTGGTGGTGGCTGAGGTGAATAAGAAGGATGGTGGTAACCGGAATTGGAATGGGATACGGTTTGGACGTGGTAGAGCCGCTCCAAACAATAATGTGGCAAAGGTGGTGACCGACGTGTGGTCACATCTGGATCAGGGCTCACGAGGTGTGACAAATATGGAAGGGAGCATACTGGTGAGTGCAGGATGGGGATGAACGTATGCTTCAGGTGTGGCCAGCCTGGCCACATCGCTAGAGACTGTAAGAAGCCGAGGGCGGAGAGCTCTAGAGCAGAGTAGAGAAGCCGGAGGAAGGAGGGCAGAGGACAAGTGCTAGAGCTTACACTATGACCCGAGAGAAAGCCAGAGCTGATCCTAATGTTGTGTTAGGTATGTTTCTAGTAAACCAAACTTGTTCCTTTGTATTGTTTGATTCCGGTGCTAGCAGGTGTTTTATTTCCACTACTTTTTGTGCTAAGTTGCCTATTAGTAGTAGAAAGGTCAGTGCACCATTCGATGTAGAAACTGCTATTTGTAAGTCCACTAGGATTACTGATGTGATAGAGGACTGAGCCATAGAACTAGAGGGCCATAGGTTTGCTTCTAGATTACACGTGATACCCCTAGGAGGATTTGACGTAATACTAGGGATGGACTGGTTAGCAACCTATGAAGCAAACATCATGTGTCGCAAGAAGATGATCCGATTGACAACACTTGACGGGAATAAGGTGACAGTTTATGGTGATCGAGTCACGACGATCCCGAAAATGATTTCGATGGCGATGGCGGGAAAGTGCATGAGGCGTGGACGTAGTGCCTACTTGGCCTACGTAAAGGATGTGGACACGCCAACACCGCAACTATCTAATGTATCAGCTGTGTGTGACTTCCCGGACGTATTCCCGAAGACTTACCCGGCGTGCCACCGGATCGCGAGATTGAGTTCCAAATTGATCTGATACCCGGTGCTCAACCCGTTGCCAAGGTACCGTATCGGTTAGCTCCGACAAAAATGAAAGAACTGATGGAGCAGGTGCAAGAGCTGCTCGATAAGGGGTTCATTAGGCCGAGTATCTCTCCATGGGGTGCTCCGGTCCTGTTTGTGAAGAAGAAAGACGGTAGTATGAGGATGTTCATTGACTACTGAGAGCTGAACAAGTTAACGGTGAAGAACCGATACCCCCTACCAAAAATAGATGATCTGTTTGACCAGCTCCAAGGTGCCAGTTGGTTTTCAAGGATAGATCTTCGATCTGGTTACCATCAGCTGAAGGTGAAGAAGCAGGATATCCCTAAGACAGCTTTTCGTATGTGCTACGGTCACTATGAATTCCTTGTTATGTCACTTGGCCTAACCAATGCGCCAGCTTCTTTTATGGATTTGATGAATCGAGTGTTTCGGCGAATGTTAGATAAATCAGTGATTGTGTTTATTGATGATATCCTGATTTATTCAAAGAGCGAGGAGGAGCATGCCGATCACATTCGGGAGGTGTTAAAGATCTTAAGAAGGGAGAAGTTGTATGCCAAATTCTCCACGTGCGCGTTCTGGTTACGCAAAGTTCAATTTTTAGGTCACGTGATAATCCCGAAGGGATTATGGTAGACCCTGCTAAGGTGGAGGCTGTGATGCAATGGAAGTCTCCAAGGACGCCATTCGAGATTCGTAGTTTCTTGGGGTTGGTAGGGTATTATCGAAGGTTTTGACAGGATCAGTGATCTCAAGTTTGATGGATTAGAGTGTAACGCAGCGGAATAAGAACAAGAATTAGACAAATTATAGCAAGAATTTGATATTCGTATGCATTATGAACAAATACGGTTGTAAAGAGAGAATATATTTCTGTGAAAAGGAATGTTTCAATAATATCAAATGTTTCTGCTCAATCAATCACAATTACAATAAGGTTGACACTCCTTATATAGAGTGCAATCACTGCTGATATCACAAGATAGTGACATCTGGCAGATTTGTTACAAAAATAACTAAAACTTAACAAACTACTGAAATGTTCACAACTACTGAGAACATATCAGAGTGCTAAGTATAAAACATAATACTACTAATACGAAACTACTGAAACTACAACGACTGAAGAACAAGTTCTTCAATCGTTTTACAAAACTACAGAAAGGAAAACATAAAACTACTGAAAGAAAACCGTCACAACTACTGAAGAAGACCTCTTCAGCTGTTGTGACAACGACTGATACTTGGTCTTCAGCACTTGTCTTCAGACTTTGTCTTCAGCACTTGTGTCTTCAGACTTTGTCTTCAGCACTTGTCTTCAGACTATGTCTTCAGCACTTGTGTCTTCAGACTTTTATCTTTAGCTGTTGTGGACTTCAGCAGTTGTTGTGATGTCTGTGGGACTTAAGGTTTTTCTGATCCAGCTCATTGGTTCTTTTGGTCCAACAAACTCCCCCTGAACCAATGCAGCCAAAACCTTAACTTTATTGAGGTCCCACATATTGGTGACAATAAGATTGGTCTTTTTCCTTCTTGATCAGCTAAGAAGATGACCCAATTAAGCACTGGTCTGGGAATACATTTCTGAAATTTGTTGGCATAGTATGGATAGGAGCCCTGACTTTGGGGAACTGGACACAGGGTTGTGGTCCTATCCATGAAATCTACTTCCCATGTATAAGCCTGTAGGATTCTCTGGTGTATGCTCTGAGAACATAATTTGTTCTTCCATGGTAAGATTTTCAGCTCCACCATCAAACAATCCTTCACGCCCATACAGCTATGAAATATACTTAGCCTGTTTGCCATTTTTGAGCTCAACTGTTGTGATCTGTCTGTATGCAAACTCATCTGGGTGAGTCCCTTCAAGTAACAGACTGAGCTCATTTTGTTTGAAGTTCTCAAGCCTCTTGTAGACTAGCCCCTTTTTAATTACTCTGTTCTCTAACATCTTCTGGGGTGGCTGTTTAGTTTCATAGGCCTTCTTGAAATCTTCTACAATTTCCCAGGGTGATACTACAAGGACCACTGTGATCTCTTCATCTACGATCCTTTTTACTTGGCCCTTGTATCTCGAAGGATTGTCTTTCTTCACAATTCTGTGAGCCACCCTAGGATCAGGCCATATTCTCACCTTTTCCTTTTGATATTGAAATGTGTTAGCAAGGGTGTACAATCTCAGAGCTTCCTTCTTCATACTGATTATTGATGAAGAAGCAGCATAAGTTTTCTCTATGCTTTTTAGCATCTTATCATCATGAAGCTTTTGCTGCTGTTCTTCTTCTATCTTTACTCTCACAGCTTCCATCTGTGAGGTGGGAGTGATGGGCATAGGTTTGGCTTTAGGCAAAGTCAGGACTGCAGAAAGAGGCAGCCTATCTTCTTCCTCATCATCCTCTTCTTCTTCTTCTTCTAGCCTCAACACCCTTCTCTTCTTCTTCTTGGGTGCATCATCGGCTGTTGGTTTTGAGGGTAAAGGAGTTGGTTTAGAGGGTTATGGTAGTGGTGATTTTGAAGTGGGAGGTTTTGCAGGTTGTTCTAGCATTCTTGTAGTGAGTGAGGCTTTTGAGTGTTTTGCTAGTTCTTTTCTGTTCCCAGCACCTGCCTCATTTAGTGCTTCAATCACCAATCCCTTAGTGTATGCTTCAGACGAACAGATCTTGGTGGTTATTGCCAAGATACTGTCCCTGGTCCATGACTTAATCTCGATCAGTGATCTCCCAAGGTACTTTGCAATGAATCTGATCATGATCTCTAGTCTTTCTCTTTCTAATGCATCATAACTTGCCATCTTGAGTTAATTTCTTCAACTTCAAGTCTCCTAATCTCTGAGTCAAGCTGTGCAGTATCGAACCCCTGTCTGTACAGTTGATCAATAATGGAGTCCATTGATTTACTGTGTGTAGCATCCGCCATTTTGATCATCTCATCGAGTTCGAGTTCTTTTTCTTTTCCTTCAACCTTTCTCTTCTTATATGTGACATGAAAGTCTTTGTGACTTTCACCCACTTGATCAATGTCACTCCCTTCACAAACTCCTCTTCCTTCTCAGTCTCCTTTTCTTTCTTCCCCTCTATGCTCTTCCTCTTTGCTTTCACTGACTGACTCTCCCCCTTTTTGGTTGCATTGGTTGCAAGGGTTTGAGTAGCAGAATGCCTTGTGCTCACAATCTCCTCAACCAGGGGTTGTATGATTGAGGGAAGCCTCTCATCCATGGTTTGATCACAATGTCTTTGATCATTAGGGTGATGAGAGGTAGGGATTGCTGAAAGATAGCAGCTGTTTGCTCAGAGGGGTTCTGTCCCTGAGAAGCAGTGCCAGAAATAGAGGCTGGTGTGCTCGGAAGTTTTGAGTGGCTGAGTGTGTGGGAGACCTTCAGGTGAAGGTGCCATCTGTGGGTTTATGTTGGTGGCAGATGGACTTGCTGTTTGAGAGAATTGGTCAAGTAGTCTTTAGTTTACTGACTTCTTCCTCAAGAATTGTGTTCTGGGCCAGAACATCATAAATGAAGCCCAGGTCATCATCAGCAGATGCTGAATCACCTGACCTCCTGCTTGTAGCAGGATGTACATGCACTGGGTGTAGACCAGTTTTAGCATGTGCCCCTTTTTCTTGGAACTGGGGACTTCCAGCCTCAGACAATGTCCTTCATCAGCTGTTGCCTCTGGTGAGGTCTTAGCTATGTTACCAGCCTCAGTCTGATCATGTGCTGATTCAGAAGAGGTGGCAGCCTCACCAGATGTTCTGGTCTCCATATCCACACCATGGATAGAACAGTTAAACCCTCGTGCTGTGGGCTGTCAGAAGCATGTGATCCTCTTCCTCAATTGTTGTGGTTTTCCCCTTTGTTGGTGTTTGTTGGGGAGGAGGAGAGGCATGCAGCTGAGTCAGCACGTTTGCAATAATGAGAGTAGGAATTTGTGGGGCGGTTGCAGTGGGAGATGGGGTAAAAGCAGTATGCACCTGGGAGAATGGTGCTCTTCAATGGCAATCTCCTCAAATGAGGAAGATCCCAGATTAGTGGGTACCCCTTCTTTGGTTGCTGCAGGCTCCTTTTGAGAGGAATCCTGAGCGCTGTGGCTGGTGAAGTCCTTGTATCCACTAGGGGGTTATAACCAGTGGATATAGCCTGCGTTTGTGTTGCAGGGCATCCTCAGGGGACTCATTTCCCTGAGTAGCCTTTTTTGTCTTCTTTTTAGTGGGTTTGGTGGGGACTTTGGATTTGGGGGTGGTGGCTGTGGGTTCCAGCTGCGTGGGTTTGCGCCTTGGCAGCCATTTTTAGTGATTGGTCAGAGTTGTGCCGGGAGTATACTTCAGGCAATACAGCCGTAGCAGGACTCCCAGGCCAACAAGTCCCTCAGCTTGAAGCTGGTTTTCAATTATGGCCATTATGAACCGAGGATATAATATCCAACGGTTAGCAAGTTGTTTTTGGGCCATATCCTTGAGCTCTAAAAATAGTATTTCAGAAAAATTTAAAGGTTGTTGCTCAAGGATGGAGTACATTACCTGTTGCCACCTTGTGGACATTTGATCCCATGATGAAGTCTTGGGGCAAGGCAGACATTTACCATGTGAAAGATGAGACGTTCGGCATCCTGGAAATGTTTCTTCAATATGGTAGATGCACTCAGGTTACCCTGGTATCCATGCTGGGCAAATGATTGATCGATTGTGCCCTTTGGATAACCAGTTGGGAAAGTGGCATCATCCAGTTTGAGGGTTTGGCCGAAGAATGTCTGGAGTAATGACCACTTTTTGATGATGGACAAACGATTGAAGAGACTCTGTGTCATTCTCCTAAGACAAGAGTGACGTTTGTCCAGAATTGGTTAAGAGATTCGGCATATATGGTGGGATTTAACAGAAAAGCCGTTTTGTAAGGTGACTGAACCATTAAATCAATGGCGTTGTGAAACTTGGTCCAGTATGGCGATTTTGTGAGATGTGCGACACAGTTGTGTCGAGGTTTTAGTTGCATGGTCGCCATTGATGAAGAGAGGTTACAGAGTTTTTTGAACGTTAGGTTTAGAAGAGAAGAAAGTAAAAACTCTGAAGGTGGGATAAGGTATTTAAAGGGTAGGGTTAGAAAATGACTGAAGGTTTTGGTGTTAGTCATCAGTTGTTGAAACTACTGATGACGTGGTATTACTTTCAGAGGTTTGGAATGACTGACCGTATTGGTGTGATCAGCATTGTTATAAAACAACTGAAGACTTGGTTTTAACCGTCAGACGTTGAAACAGCTGAAGTCTCTGATTTAGTCATCAGTAGTTATAAAACTACTGAAGATTAGCATCAGTAGTATAAAACTACTAAAGATTTAGTCTCAGTAGTTATAAAACTAGAAGACAGTTTTGACTTCAGGTGATAAACAACGACTTGGTATTAGTCATCAGTAGTTGGGAAACTACTGAAGACTTTGTTTTACCATCAGTGGTTTGTAAACAACTGAAGACTTGGTGTTAGTCACAGTAGTTGTGAAACTACTGAGACAGGTTTTGCTTCAGTTGTTTAGAAAGAAACAGTAGTTGGGAACTACTAAAGACAAAAGGCTCATCAGTAGTTGTCGTCAATCATGCTTTTCAGCTGTTTCATACTGTCCTCAACACGTACTCATCAGACGTTTTCATCTGTTTTCAGATGTTTCATAGGACATCAGTACGTATTTGTATTTCTGACAACAGTAGTTGTAGCTACATCAGCTGTTGTAACTACATCAATTGTTTTAACAAATAAAGTACCTGAGTACTGAGAAGTTAAGCTCTAGTAGTTTAAAGAAAACTTCCGGAGAGAAAATAACGTCAGTACTTATATATATGACAATAATAAACTAATGATCATCAGTACTTGTGAGCTGAGATCACAGTAAGTGTCCTTATTCTAGCTGCAGCATACCAAGCCTTAACACTAGGTTTTGGAAAGTTGTGCTATCCAAGGGCTAGTGAAAATGTCTGCAAGCTCATCAGCACTAGGAACAAATTTTGGATCAATCAGACCTTTTTCAAACAATCTCTAATAAAATGGTGTCTGATTTCAATATGTTTAGTCCTAGAGTGCTGGACAGGATTCTTGACAATACAAAGAGCTGAAGAGCTGTCCATTAACGATGGGGTCTTAGTCTCTGTTATGCCATAATCCAATAATTGGTTTTGAAGCCAGAGTACCTGAGATGTACAGCTTGCAGCAGCAATGTACTCTGCTTCAGCAGTTGATGTAGCAACTGAGGTCTGCTTCTTACTCTGCCAAGAAATCAAGCAGTTGCCTAAGAAATGGCATCCTCCAGAAGTGGACTTTCTTGTCAACTTACACCCTGCATAGTCAATGTCAGAAAAAAGCAACAATTTACCAGAATGTCTAGTAGAATACCATAAACCTAGAGATGGAGTGCCTTGCAAATATCTAAAGATCCTCTTGACTGCAATCAAATGAGACTCCTTAGGTGCAGCCTGAAATCTAGCACAAACACATGTAGCAAACATAATATTGGTCTAGAAGCTGTTAAGTACATCAAGGACCCAATCATACATCTGTAAAGTGTTTCATCAACCACTTTACCTTTCTGATCTGTATCCAGTTGTGTGGTGTTGCACATGGGAGTAGAACAGGGCTTACACTTTTGTAAATCAAACTTATTCAAAAAAGATTTTGTGTATTTGGACTGATGAATGAAAATTCCATCAGCCTTTTGTTTAATTTGCAAACCCAGAAAGAACTGTAATTCTCCATGGCACTCATTTCAAACTTCTGTTTCATCAACTTTGTAAAGGCATCACACAACTGTGGATCAGAGGATGCAAAAATAATATCATCTACATAATTTGAACAAGTAGATTATGTTGCCCAGCTTTCTTAATGAATAAAGTCTTATCTATGGAGCCTCTAGTGAAATTATTTTCTAGAAGAAAGTTTGATAATGTCTCATACCAGGCTCTAGGAGCTTGTTTCAACCCATAGAGAGCCTTATCAAGCTTATACACCCAATTAGGATGTTTATTGTCCTCAAAACCTGGTGGTTGACATACATAAACCTCTTCTTTAATTTTCTCATACAAAAATGCACTTTTGACATCCATTTGAAAAACCTTAAGGTTGTGATTAGCAGCATAAGCTAAAAACAATTGAATTGCTTCCAGTCTGGCTACAGGGGCAAAGGTTTCATTATAATCAATGCCTTCCTCTTGTGAAAACCCCTGTACAACCAGTCTGGCCTTGTTCTTAAAAATAAGCCCATTTTCATCAGTTTTGTTCCTAAACACCCATTAGTGCCTATTGCACACTTACCTGGAGGTAGAGGAACCAGTTCCCACACTTGCTGTTTCTTGAACTGAAGAAGCTCAAGCTGCATGGCTTCAACCCATCCATTGTCCCTTAAAGCAATGTGATAGTTCTTTGGCTCTTGCTGACTAATGAAGAAAGCATAGAAGCAGAAATTAGACAATTGACTCTTGTTGAAACGCCAGCATTGTTATCACCAATGATTTGAGACATAGGGTGATTCTTCAGATTGTGGTACACAATAAGATCTGTGCAAGTGTTTGTAGCAGGCTCAGCAGCAACAGATGGTGATGGTGAAGCATTTCCTTGAAACCAATCGTAGATGGTAATTCAAAGGAAGTTGAAGTTGTAGAAATCTCATCAGCATTTGTTGTGGATTGTGCTACTGAAGCTACAGGAACATCAGGTCTAGCTGAATCAGGCAGTTGATCACTAAACTTGAAAAGGTGATTACTGATATCATCATCATCATCAGTAACACCAGATGGATGACTAGCTACAGAAGATGATGGATTCATATGATCTGCAACAGCAGGTGGTTGATAAGGAACATATTGCAGAATGTCCAGATCAAACAACTCCACAAGGTTTTGTGGAATTGTATCCTTAGGGGATTCATTGAACTTCACATGCAAGGTTTCTTCAACTATCTTTTTCAAACAGTTGAATACTCTATAAGCCTTGCAGTGGATGAATACCCAACAAAATACCCTGCATCCACCTTAGAATCAAACTTTTGGAGTTGATCCTTTGTGTTGAGAATGTAACAGGGACACCCAAATGCTCTAAAGAATGAAATCAAAGGGGCTAAATGATGTAAAACTTCATAAGGAATTTTCATCAACCTCTGATTTACTAAGGCTCTATTCTGTACATAGCAGGCTGTATTGACAGCTTCAGCCCAAAAGGTCAGTGGCAGACCAGAATCAGCCAACATGGACCTTGCAGCTTCAATGAGGGTCCTATTCTTTCTCTCCACTACTCCATTTTGCTCTGGAGTCTTGGGATGCTATACTGCCTCTTGATTCCCTTTGATAAGTAAAACTCATCAAGAGTGTGGTTTCTGAATTAGTACCATTGTCACTCCTCACACACTTAACTGGTAGGGAATACTACTTCTAACGTGTAACACAAAGTTCATAATGGACTGAGCAGCCTCATCCTTTGAATGCAAGAAGAAGGTCCATACATATCTAGAGTAATCATCCACAATTACCAGACAGTATTTCTTCTTTGCATACTCATTACCTTCATAGGACCAAAAGATCCATGTGCAGTAGTTGTAAGCAGGCATTAGACTTGGATTCTTCTATGGTTGGAATGAAACTTTATGTTGTTTCCTTTTAAGCATGCAGTGCAGATTTCATCACAATTGAACTCCTTTATGGGAAGACCTCTCACTAAACTCTTGTGGATCAACTGATTCATGTTTTTGAGATTAACATGACCCAGCCTTCTATGCCACAGTTTAGATTCTTGGAGAGAGGCCTTGGAGAACAAGCATGGATGGCCTCTTAACTCAATTTTCTTTGACAGATCCAAGGCATATACTCTTCCTATCCTGTTAGCCTTCAGGAGAGTATTATCATCCGTACTTTGTCAATCAGACTCAGAACCTTAAGACAGAATCCTACAGTTCTGGCTTGTGAAAAGAGCAACATGTCCTTTGTCACACATCTGACTGACACTTACAGATTGTATTGAGATTCTCCACATGGTTGACATCATCAAATCTAATATCTCCATTAGACACAAATCCCTTTCCAATGATGTACCTTTAGCATCATTTCCAAATGAGAAAAATCCCTTCTTCCCTGAGAGTAATCATGAAGAAGAGAGCTGCTCCCAGTCATGTGCATGGATCCTCCACTGTCCACATACCAGATGCTTCTTTGGCATGCTGAAGAACCCTGCAAAATCATAAGAAACTAGTTAGCTTTGGAGACCCAAACCTTTTTGGTTTGGGATAACTTTATCAACAGATTTAACCATAGCTGGTTTCTTATGATTAACAGCTGATGAAGATAGAGATGGTGCTGAAATGGATTTGGGCCTGGAATTCCTCTCCAGTGGTTTGATCACATGGGTTTCAAGTTGGTTAACTCTCCCCAACAGATGCTAAACCATCATAACAAGCTGTGTCTGATTTGAAGCTCGAGCTTTTAGTTCATTTGACACTCAGAGCTTGTTTTTGATGAGTTCCTATGACCACCATTTCCTCCTCTTAGACTTCAGACTTAGTCTTATGTTTATCATGAGGAACAATATCGGCTGTCTTCTATAAACCGCATCCTTCTAGTGGATTTAGGTAAGACCTTGGGTTTTCAGGTTGAGAGATTATGGTACAAACTTGGTCTCAAACTTAGTTTTCATTTATTTATTTCTAGTTTATGAGCTCATCCCTTGGAGCTTTAAACCCTTTTGTACCAACATTCATCAGATAGATGATTGAATTACCACAAATTTCACATGGTTTATTCTTCATCTTGGACATCTTTACTGCTGAAGTGGAAACTACTGAAGGTGTGATCTTCAGTACTTTCCTCCTATCAGTACTAGGTACTAAAGGATTTGTAACAGCTGAAGACTGGTAATTCAACTGTTTTCCATCCGTCCTAATAGACTGTTTGATGGATTCTTAGCAGTTGTTAGGTTGTCCTTGTATTTTAACTGATTTGAAATGCTTTTCAGATGTGGGTCTCTTCAGTACTTGGGTACATTGAGGAACAACATCTGAAGCACTCGCTTCATATGAGTCTCAGTAGTTAGACCATCAGTCAATTTAATGTTAAGATCTTAACATTGGTTTCATTCTCTGATCTTAGATTATCATTGGAGAATGACTCACACGATAATGTGGTTTGGAGATTGCTTTCACTTTCAGATTAACTATGGAGTTAGGAGTAAAGTCTGTTGGTGGAGCAGTATGGTTGTAACCAATGCCAAACTTCACATTTGAAGCAGTTTGCTTGCTAAGAAGCATTTCAAATCCCTTGCATGATGAGACCCAGCGTTCACACTCAACTTGGGTCACTGTAAGTTTTTCTTTGAGACTCCTATGGTCTTCCAGAATAACCTCTAGCTTGGCCTTTTCATCATTTAATTGGCATTTAAGCTATAAATCTCATCACTTTTACTGTTAAGAGTAGACTCATGCTCAGCTTTTCTTTTGAAAAGGTTTCTCAAGCTCGAGTTTTTGATTTATTAATGCTACATTTGCCTCTCTAATAGAGACAAAGCAGCTATGCATGATCAGAACATAACTTGGCTTTAGCCTGAAGATACCTGAGTTACCTGTGAAGATAAGCATTTGAACAGGAACCCTCAGTAGACTCCAGGGCCATGAGAGCAAGATTCCAAAAGGGTGTTCACCACCATGTTGACTAGCACCAGCATAGTATGCTCATTGTGTGACCAGACAAGTTATCAGGTAAGCTACTCCAGTCAACGACTCCAGGTATGAAGAAGCTGTGATGAGGGGTTGTGATTGAGATGGAGATGGTTGAGGTTCTGGTGGTGCATGAGATTGTGGTAGTATAGGAGCTTGAACTTGATTTGACTGTGGCATATAATAGCAGGGATAAGGATATGGCATTTGACCCTGAGGAACAAAATATGCAGGAGATTGAGGGTGTGATGAATGACTAGAACCAGCAGAGTGTTGCCCTTTGAATTATGAATTGTTATTTGGAAAAGTCAAAAAGGGTGCAGAAGTGTTAGATCCAATTGATCTACACTCTCTTGCAAAGTGTCCAAGCCTGTGGCATTTGTGACACTTCAACTTGCTCTTGTCAAAACCGACTTTGGTTTTGTCAGAGAGTCCAGGAAATTTCCTGCCAGTTCTCTTGTAGAATTTTTGAGATCTGATATTGATCAAGGCCATTTGGCTCAAAATATCCATCTCTTCTAAATCATCATCAGCAATGCCCTTCAAATCATCCATGATAAAGCATAGATTGTCACTATTATTACCAGAATGACAATCAACACTCACAAAGGCATGATTAGAATTGTTTAAGGTGAAATCAAATGCTCATCATATTGGCATTCTGATCCTGCATACTCTGACTCATGACTTACCAAGGTAGTGTTTCCTGGTACAAAATCATCAATGAGCTTTCCAGATGATGACAGTTTTCGTTTCTGTTCTATCTCTCTCTCAAATGTGAGCAATTTCCCATGGAGTTGGGTGAGAGATAGTTTGTCCAAATTTGCACTGGAGCGTAGGACAATAGTATATGTGTCCCATCTCTCAGGCAGTGATCTGAGAAATCTGCTATTCATCTGGCTGTTTGTGTACTCATGTTTGACCATTTTTAATTCAGAGATCAAACAAGAGAACCGCTCAAACTGTTGTGTCAGTGTCTCATCCTTCCTATGAGAGAATGTCTCATATTGTTGGGCAAGGATTTCTCTATTATTTGCCAAGACCTCATCTGTTCCTCCAAATTATTCTTTCAAGGCATTCCAGAGGTCATGGGCAGTTTCATAATGCATTAGCCCATAATAGATTTCATTGGGCAGTGCCATGGCCAAAATTCCATGGGCTTTTGCATCAATCTCAAACAATTTCTTATCCTCATCTGAGTATTGCTCCCTCCTCTTCGAGACCATTTGATTGGTTTCCGGGTTATTCACCATAGGCTTGTGTGGACCATGTACCACTGATGTCCAACAACCTGAGCTGTTAACAGACAGGTGATGGAGCATTCGTCGTTGCCATATGTTGTACTGATTCCTAACCAGCATCGGAGGCTTGGTTGAGGAACCAGTATTGTGAGGATCATTGGAAGGAGTAGTCATTTTAGGTCCAAATACAATTTAATTCAAGCTTTTAAAAGATTTTACACAGACCACAACAGACTCAATGAAAACCAAGAATAAATCTCAGGATGAATGACCAAAACACAGAAAATTCAATCTCTATAACCGTTTCTTGCAACAATGCTAATTCAATCAAACTTGGATCTTGGATAGTAGTTTCAATGATCAATTATTAGATCGATCAATGATGAACAGCTCTGATACCATTTGACAGGATCAGTGATCTCAAGTTTGATGGATTAGAGTGTAACGTAGCGGAATAAGAACAAGAATTAGACAAATTATAGCAAGAATTGATATTCGTATGCATTATGAACAAATACGGTTGTAAAGAGAGAATATATTTCTGTGAAAAGGAATGTTTCAATAATATCAAATGTTTCTGCTCAATCAATCACAATTACAATAAGGTTGACACTCCTTATATAGAGTGCAATCATTGCTGATATCACGGGATAGTGACATCTGGTAGATTTGTTACAAAAATAACTAAAACTTAACAAACTACTAAAATGTTCACAACTACTGAGAACATATCAGAGTGCTAAGTATAAAACATAAAACTACTGATATGAAACTACTAAAACTACAACGACTGAAGAACAAGCTCTTCAGTCGTTTTACAAAACTACAGAAAGGAAAACAAAAACTACTGAAAGAAAACCGTCACAACTACTGAAGAAGACCTCTTCAGCTGTTGTGACAACGACTGATACTTGGTCTTCAGCACTTGTCTTCAGACTTTGTCTTCAGCACTTGTGTCTTCAGACTTTGTCTTCAGCACTTGTCTTCAGACTTTGTCTTCAGCACTTGTGTCTTTAGACTTTTGTCTTCAGCTGTTGTGGACTTCAGCAGTTGTTGTGACGCCTGTGGGACTTAAGGTTTTTCTGATCCGGCTCATTGGTTCTTTTGGTCCAGTAGGTTCATTCAGGACTTTTCCAATATCGATTCTTCACTAACCAAGTTGACCCAAAAGGATGTAAAGTTATATGGGGTCATGCCCAAGAATAGGCGTTCGAGGAGTTAAAGGTGAGGTTGACTCAAGCTCCTGTCTTGTCATTACCCGAAGGAGCAAGGATTGGTGGTATATTCAGATGCTCTTACTCGGGGTTGGGGTGGTATTAGGAAAGAGAGGGAAGGTTATAGCCTATGCATCCCGATAGTTTAAAGTTCATGAGGTCAACTACCCTACTCATGACTTGGAGCTAGCAGTCGTGGTCTTTGCACTAAAGATTTGGAGGCACTATCTGTACGGGACGAAGTGCACCATTTTCACTGACCACAAGAGCTTGAAGACTTCTTCGAGCAAAAAGATCTGAACATGAGGCAGAGAAGATGGTTGGAGCTCATAAAAGATTATGATTATGAGATCCATTATCATCGGGCAAAGCCAACGTGGTGGCTGATGCTCTTAGCTGAATGGAGAGGCCTGAGCTGATTCGGGTGAGAGCATTTCAACTGATCATGACCTCTGATGTAATGAAGCAAGTCAAGGAGTTTCAAGATGAGGCATTAAAATAAGATCATCTAAACTCTGAAAGAATGAGAGGTCTGGTTAGGGAATTGGGTGAAAACACACTTGGTGTAAAAACTCAATTTGGACGGGTGTGGATCCTCGTTTTGGGGATCTACGTGTGATGATTTTGGATGAAGCTCACAAGAATAGATACTCCATTCATCCTGGTATGAAGAAAAGATTATTGGTGGCCGGGTATGAAGCGTGACGTGGTGGCATATGTGAGTAAGTGCCTTACTTGTTTGCAAGTGAAGGCCGAACATCAGAAGCGTATGGACGATCCAACCTTTGGATATACCGGAATGGAAGTGGGAACACATCACCATGGATTTCATTACAAGCTACCACGTACTCCAAAGGGGTACGATGCCATATGTGTGATTTTTGACCGTTTTACGAAGAGTTCTCACTTCCTACCGATCCGCGAGACATATTCATCCGAGAGGTTGGCTGACCTGTTCATCAAGGAGATTGTAACTCGTCATGGTGTGCCGGTGTCCATTGTGTCTGATCATGACATCCGGTTACATCTAAATTCTGGAAGAAATTCCACGATGCTATGGGAACGAATTTACATATTAGCACGGCTTATCATCCCCAAACTAATGGTCAGTCAGAAAGGACCATTCAGACACTAGAGGACATGCTTCAGGCATGTGTGATTGATTTTGGGGGAAGTTGGGATGACCACTTACCATTAGCTGAATTCTCGTACAACAATAGCTATCATGCCAGCATTGGCATGCCACCATACGAGATGCTATACAGTAGGAGATGCAGAACACCCGTTTGTTGGGGTGATATGGGTCAAAAGTAATTGGGGAGCGTCAAGGTAATTGAGGCTACGACTGAGAAGCTTGAGAAGATTAAAGCCTTCATGAAGGCAGCCAAAGATAGACAGAAGTTGTATGCCGATAAACGAAGCAGACCAATCGAGTTCCAGGTGGGTGACCGGGTTATGTTGAAGGTCTCACCTTGGAAGGGTATTATCCGATTCAGGAAGCGGGGCAAGTTGAGCCCAAGATATATAGGCCCTTTCCAAATCATTACTCGAGTAGGAGAGGTGGCCTATAGATTGGAGTTACCAGATGAGTTAAGTGGGATCCACCCGACATTACATGTATCTCATTTGAGAAAGTGTTTAGCTGATGAAGACATGATTGTTCCACTGGAGGATATTGAAGTAGACGAAAGGCTCAATTATGTGGAGCAACCAGTGGCAATCATCGATCATAAAGAGAAGAGGCTGATAAATAAAGTGGTTCCTCTTTTGCGTGTACAGTGGAAACACAGGAAGGGATCCGAGTCTACATGGGAGATTGAGGAGGAGATGAGGCAGCATTATCCTCATCTGTTCAAGGAATAACAGGTTTCAGGGACGAAACCTATATAAGGGGAGTGGACTTGTAACACCCGGTTATTTTCAAAAGACAAGACGTGAAAAATAAATGAAAGAAAAGCAATAAAGTCCAAGTGGAGGGACTAAAAGTGTCCAAAAGGAAAAATATTTGAAAAAGTTGGGTGTAAATATGGGCATGGCCGCCCACCCTCACTTCGCATCACCATTTCTTCGGTTTTAGAGAGAGAGCAGGGGAAACTCTAGGATGAAGGAAAAGAAGAAGAAGATAAGTCGAATTCAAGTTAAGAATTCGTGGTTTTTAAATTTTTATGACGGGTTTTATCCGGTTATATGCATATGTGCTTATGTGTGACAGGATCAGTGATCACAAGTTTGATGTATTAGAATACAAAGCAGCGGAATACAAACTAGAATTAGACAAATTGTAGCAAGCAATCGATACTTGTAAGCATAAGAGCGCATACGGTTATAGGGAGAGAATATATTTTCTGATTGAATGAATGTTTATAGAGGTAGAATATTTCTAATCAAATCATCATTCATTCCATTCATTCATCCCTATTCGTTACAATAAGTTGTCACTCCTTATATAGAGTGCAACATCACTGTTATCACGGAAAGTGACAACTGGCAAATCTAATACAAAATTAACTAATTTAACAAACTACTAAAATGTTCACAACTACTGAGAACATATCAGCATGTTAAGTACAAAATATAAAACTACTGAAACTACAACGACTGAAGAACAAGCTCTTCAGTCGTTTACAAAACTACTGAAACATAAAAATATAAAACTACTGATATCACAACTACTGAAGAAGTACTTCAGCAGTTGTGACAAACTACTGAGCTCAGTACTTGATCTTCAGACTTTGACCTAAGGTGTTTCATCAGCTGATGACTTCAGTAGATATCATCAGCTGATGTCTTCAGTCTTTGTCTTCAGACCTTGTACATCAGTTTGTTGATCTTAGCACTTGTAAACTCTTCAGCTGTTGTACTTCCAGTACTTTGGTCTTTCAGTTCAGCATTGTGTTCTTCAGTGTTTTCTGTACTTCAGCATTTGGTTCTTCAGCTGTTGAGGTCTCAGCACTGATCTTCAGCTGTGAAGTTGTAAGGATTCCTGAAGTCTGATGCAACCCAAAACTGCCTAAGTGTTTCAGCAATATGCACTAAGTACTGAAGTGAAGAATGCTTCGGAAGAATTACACAAAGCATTAGAAAATACTCTAAGTGTAATATTTTCCGAAGCCAAGACCAATATCTTCCGAAGCCTAACATGAAGTCTTCCGAAGCTTGAAGAGACAAAGTCTTCCGAAGCTTCAACCTATGAAGACAGATTTCTTCCGAAGACTTTTAGTACACATGCTTTATCTGATGTACTGTTCCATAAAGCACCTTTTCCGCTGCGTCTCTGATAAGTCACCAACTTACAAGAGTTGGTGAAAAGGTCCATGCTTTTGGTAACTGTACATTGAGGTCTTGAGTCTGAAACTTTCCACTTTATGTACTTTATCCTTTTTGGAATGTATAAGGATGTGAGCTATGGCATGTCATAGTCACAAGGTCAAAAGGCAGATATGCCTTTTGATCCTACAATTGATTTTGTTAGTGTCTAGTCAATTGTATCCAGCTGGCTTTCATAGTATAGCCGGCTGTAGGTTGTAGTATAAGTATTCCAAGTTCTTGTATCTTTCAAAATGCTTTGTAACACTTGTAAAAGAACTTGAGAAAGCAATATACTGCTCCCTTGAAAACTATACTCTCTTGTTCTGTCTCTTGCTTTACTTGTGTTCTCTGCATCACCTTTGGTTACCTAGTTCACTGTTTGATTAACGTTAGTTAATCTTCTCATTGTGTTGTTGTGTTGTAATTGTGTTCAAGCCTTGAACGATCCTGCAATTGGTATCAGAGCATTCAGGCTCGTGATATAAGATCTAACCATCTTAAGATCCCTCACACACAAAAAACTAAACTTTTTCAAATGGCTTCCATCTCAAAGACTGATATGGAGACTGGAACCATGAACAAATCCCCATTGATCACTCTTGATGACTTCGACACCTGGTGCATGAGGATGGAAGGCTTCATCAGGTCTCTTGACTCAAGAATGTGGGAATCTGTTGAATATGGACCTTTCATACCTAGCACCCCCTCTGCTACCGGTGCTGGTATGATTCCTAAAGATGTGGCCAACTACTCAGATGAAGATAGGAAAAGAGTAGAGATTGACAGGAAGGCCATGACTGCTCTTCAGACTGCTATCCCAAACTCTGTGTACAGAGGTTTTAAGAAGTGCAAAACAGCTAAACAGCTGTGGGATGCACTGAAGCTGATGTATGAAGGCTCCTCTGAAGCCAAGGAGAACAAGAAAGATCTTCTGAAGCAGCAGTTTGAAAATTTCACCTTTAAAACAGGTGAAACCATGACCCAACAATACTTCAGGTATGTTGAGATTGTGGATACCCTTGTGGATGGAGGAGTTCCTCTTGAGAACAGAGACATTGTAAGGAAGTTCATGTCCTCACTTCCTAGGCAATGGACACACTATTGTGTGGTAATCAAGAGGACTGAGAACCTTAAAACTCTTACTCTGACAGAGTTATATGGGATTCTCAGTGGATACCAGATGGAGATGAACTTACAAGGTTCATCTGGCAACTCTAACAATCAAATGGGTTCAGCCCTTCATGTGGTTGAAAGGGACAGCATAGAACCCCAACATCATCTCCTATGCTACCCTGACAACTCACAAAAGGGTCCTTTCATCACCTTCCCGGAGACACCAAGGGAGAACTTTACTCAAGGAACCATTCCAAGAGACAAGTTCTTCTCAAGCCTTTGTGTCTGCAGATGAAAGCTGTGGAAATTATCTCTTCACTCTTGAAGACCTAGACTGTATCCATCCAGATGACCTGGAATACATGGAGATAGTTCAGCAGATGGCTCTTCTCACTCACAGAGCCAAGAAGTTCTACAAGAGGACAGGAAGAAAATTTCCAAGCAATGCTACCAGTGGTAAGTTTGGGTTGGATAAAAGCAAAGTTAAGTGTTACAATTGTAACCTTATGGGTCACTTCGCCAGGGAGTGTAAGGCACCCAGAGCAAATGGGGGTCAAACACAACTCAGACCAAACTACACCAACAATACCCCTCAGGCTGAGAAGACAAAACACATGCTGCGGTTGCTGTTGAAGAGGGAGGATTTGACTGGAGTTTTCAGGTGGAGGATGCTTCTCCAAACCAAGCATTGATGGCTGATCATGATGAAGCCAAGGTATTAGAACATCTTTGCTCCCTGAATGCATTGCTAAAGTAAATAGATACAGGTCCTACAACCTAGAGATGAGATCTGATCTTGAGTCATTAAACATATTAAAATCTGACTTTAGAAAGTCTGAAAATGATTACAAGTTAAAGATAGAAGACTTGGAGAAAACATTTCAGTACTAAAACATGAACATACAGATTTTAGAACTCAGATCCAAGATCTCATCACTAAGTTGACTAAGTGCCAGGCTGAGCTTGTGATCAGCAAAGCCCTGGCAGAGAAAAGTGTTCTTGAAGAAGAGACCTTCAAGAACATGATATCCTCATCCCTACACAATAAGGTTTGTTATCAAAATAGACAGGGACTGGGATCAAATGAGATAGCTCCTCCACACACAATCTTGTCTGTAAGATCTCCTAGGTGTGGAACTTGTGAAGATGAGCTTCCTCTCATAGATCAGTAAGTGAGGATGATGAAGAAGTGATAGTGAGGAATCCCTCTGAGAAGAGTGAAGAAGAGGATTCCTCCAAGGGCCACTATCCTTCTGAGGAGAAGAAATTAACTGTGATGACCAAGTCCAAGAGAAAGAACTTGATCAGGAAGAGCAAAAGGAAAGCAAAGAAGGCTCAAGAAATCAAGGCTACCTTTGATGCTAAGCAGAAACAAGTGTTCATCTCTGCAGGTTTCAAAGCAATAAGGACTGAAGACATCCACCAAAGCCTCTTATCCAAGAGTTCTGGTTCATGTTCAAATCATCTCAGTACAAAGAAGAAGACTGAGCTGCTGTGTACCACTGCTGCACAGCCTGGACCATCAAATTCCAAGAACAGTTCACAGCCCAAGGGAACTGTATCTGAATCTACCAAGATGAAGGTGAAAAGGGATGTGACCAAGGCCAGTCTTGCTCTCAAAAGGAGATTTCTTTGAAGAAGAAAATGTTGTGTGTTATGTGTGAAAGTACTTCTCATATTGCCAAGGATTGTCCATACAATCCTAAAAGTACTATCCACATGACCAATACAAAGACTTCAAAGAATCTCAAGAAGTCTCAAGCTTCGGAAGGAAAGTCTGTTTCCTTCGGAAGCTCCAAATCAAAGAAGAAGGTAAATGGAAAATTACCTTCGGAAGCAAAGTTGGTCTCGGAAGAAAGGAGTTCTTCCGAAGCACTAAAGTCTACTGCAGTGACTGTAGATTCTTCCGAAGTGTCAGTCATTAAAACTTGTGAAGCTCCAAAAGCTTCTAAGGTTTTGAAGGTCAAGTCCAAGACTCCAAAGGTGGTGTGGAAGTCTAAGAAAGACCAAATGACTGAGGTTTCTCCATCAACAACAGCCGAAGATCCCCTCTGTACAACCATAGGATCTATTACTGTTGCATTACCTTCTATTACACTTACTGAACCCAAGACAAGTAAGGCTTGGGTTTCCAAATGTAACTAATCATTTTCTTTGTGCAGGAACAGCTCAAGACAAACAAGAATGTCTGGATAATTGACAGTGGCTGTTCCAGGCACATGACAGGCGATAGGTCTTTACTTCATAATTTTGAGAGAATTGATGGAGGACCAGTTGCTTTTGGAGGAAATGAAGGTGGTTACATTTATGGAAGGGGCAAGGTCACAAATGGTAAGCTCAGCATTGAGAAGGTAAACTTTGTTAAGGAGCTTGGGTACAATCTTCTGAGTGTATCTCAATTTTGTGATCAGAGTCATAACATGCTCTTCACTGAGCATGAGTGCATTGTTCTCAAACCTGGAGTGGTCATTCCTCATGAGCATATTCTGCTCAGAGCCCCCAGGAAAGGGAACATGTACAAGATGGATTTGCAAGAAACATCTCCCTCTGGAGAAGTTTCATGCTTTCTATCTAAAGCAAAAGTGATGAGTCTTTCCTATGGCATAAAAGAATGTGCCATGTAAACTTTAAGAATATGAATAAATTAATCAAACATGATCTGGTAACTGGAATGCCAAAGAAAGAGTTTACAAGTGATGATCATTGTGTTGCATGCCTGAAAGGGAAGCAACACAAGGTATCTCACAAGCCTAAGGAAAAGAACTCCATCACTACTCCCCTACACTTATTACATATGGATCTCTTTGGCCCCACCAGTGTAATGAGTTTAGGAAGGACCTTATACTGTCTAGTGATCACAGATGATTTTACAAGATTCACTTGGGTTTTCTTTCTTAGAACTAAAGATGAGACTCCTGAGATTCTAAAGAATTTCATCTTAAAGATTGAGAATCAATGTGATCACAAGGTCAAAACCATAAGATGTGATCAAGGAACTGAATTCAAGAACCAAATCCTTGATACATTTTGTGATGAAAAGGGTATTACAAGACAATACAGTGCTCCCAGGACTCCTCAGCAAAACGGAGTTGCTGAGAGGAGAAACAGGACACTTATTGAAGCTGCAAGAACTATGTTGTCTGACTCTAAACTGCCTATCACCTTCTGGGCAGAGGCAGTTAATACTGCCTGCTATGTGCAAAACAGAGTTAGTAGTTAAGACACATGGTAAGACTCCTTATGAACTTTGGCACAAGAGGAAACCTTTCATTGGTTTTCTCAGGTCATTTGGATGTCCCTGCACCATCTTGAATACCAAAGATCAAGTTGCCAAGTTTGCTGAGAAATCAGACGATGGACACTTCATTGGATACTCTTCTCAAGCTAAAGCTTATAGAGTATACAATCTCAGAACTAGAATCATTGAGGAGTCAGCCAATGTGACTTTCAATGAGCACACTCCCAGTGTGGCTGGTTCTGGTCCGGATTGGCTATTTGATCTTGATTTAGTTACCAACTGTTTTAATAAATCTTGTGAGCATGTTTCAGGATCTGCAGAAAATTTAAATACAGGTGATCCTGATCCAAGATTTGAGCTTGGAAGACCTTCAGCTCCAGTTGAAACTACTTCAGCAAATGAGGTTTCTATCAGCACAACAATGACAAATCCAGCTGATACATCTGGCATGCCTTCAAATTCCAGTTCAGAGGCCTCTCAACCAGATAAAGACATCTCAATTGCAGAAGATAACAATGGTGATGGTGAAAGTGATCAAGAATCTCTTGATGCTAATAACCATACCATAGATGATAACATCAATGATGTCACACACTCATTGGATCAAGTTAATCTTGATAAGTGTGATAATGTGGAGGATCAATCTTCAAGACCAGATCTAAATTTCTCAAATTTGGATCTATCTCAGCAACTTGCTGTGATCCCTCAGCTAAGGATCCACAAGTCTCATCCTACCACAAACATCATTGGAGATGTTATCTCCGGGGTAAAGACAAGAGGGCAAACCCATGAAGCAAATGTTTGTCTTCACTCTTGTTTTCTATCCCAGTTAGAGCCAAAGAAAGTTGAGGAGGCTCTAAAGGATGGAAGTTGGGTTGAAGCTATGCAACAAGAGCTGCTTCAATTCAAAGACAGAAAGTTTGGAACCTTTGTCCTCTTCCTCATGGGAAGACTACCATTGGAACCAAATGGGTTTTTAGGAATAAAAAGGATGATAGAGGAATCATCATCAAGAACAAGGCTAGACTAGTTGTTCAAGGATACACACAAGAAGAAGGGATTGACTACACTGATGTCTTTGCTCCTGTAGCTAGACTAGAAGCTGTTAGGATATTCCTGGCATTTGCTGCATCCAAGAACTTCAAGGTCTACCAACTTGATGTAAAGTGTGCTTTCTTATATGGAGTGATTGATGAGGAGGTTTATGTCAAACAACCACCTGGTTTTGTAGATCCTGATCATCCTGATTATGTCTGCAAGCTTGACAAAGCTCTCTATGGGCTGCATCAGGCACCCAGGAAGTGGTATGAGACACTGTCTGAGTATCTCTGTAAACATGGTTACAGGAGAGGTACTATAGATGGAACTCTCTTCATCAAAGGACAAGGAAACGACATTCTGCTAGTTCAAGTATATGTGGATGACATCATCTTTGGCTCAACCAATTCAAGGCTCTGCAAAGACTTTGAAAAGCTGATGAAAGATAGATTTGAAATGAGTTCAATGGGAGAACTTAATTTCTTTCTAGGAATTCAAGTGAAGCAGGTTGAAGATGGCATTTTCATAAGTCAGTCAAAGTATATTCAAGATATACTCAAGAGGTTCAACATGACTGATTGTAAGACTGCTAAGACACCCATAGCCAGAAACCACTCTCTTGGTCCAGATCTTGAGGGGGAGTGTGTAGATGAGCACTTATACAGGGCTATGATTGGGTCTCTTATGTATCTTACAGCTAGCAGGCCTGATATCATGTTTGCTACATGTATTTGTGCAAGATATCAAGCTAATCCTAAGATGTCTCACTTAATCACTGTGAAAAGGATTTTAAGATACCTCAAAGGTGCTTCAACACTTGGTTTATGGTATCCAAAGAATTCTAATTTCAATCTGTATGCCTATACAGACAGTGATTATGGTGGTTGCAACATGACTGCAAAGTCTACATCTGGGGGATGTCAATTCCTTGGTGGAAGGGTTGTCTCATGGCAATGCAAGAAACAAACCTGTGTGTCTGCATCAACTGCTGAGGCTGAATACATTGCTGCTGCAAGCTGCTGTGCTCAAGTGCTTTGGATTCAAAATCAGATGCTAGACTACGGATTTAACTTCAAAGAGACTCCTATCCACATAGACAACAACAGTGCTATCTCTATCACTGAGAACCCTGTGCAGCACTCAAGGACCAAACACATCAACATCAGGTATCATTTAATAAGAGATAACTATGAAAAGGGGTTAATTAAACTAGTCAAAGTTCACACAGATGAACAATATGCTGATCTGTTCACAAAAGCTTTTGATGAACAGAGATTTAAGTATCTGATATCAGCTATTGGGATGATTAACTTTGAGTAGATTTTTCTTAAAACTAATTCTAATTATTTCTTCTTAAAATATGTGTGTCCTAAGTTGTCTAGTTCATCACTTTCATAAGCTCATGTTTTCTTTGAATGAAAAACTCTTTTTGAAGACTTTCCTTGGATTCTTGAAAATTTTCTGATACTTCGGAAGATAACATTTTACCTTCGGAAGAAAAATATGTCTTCAAAATAAATGACTGTCTAAGAAATTTTACCTTCGGAAGAAGTCAAAATTTATCTTCCGAAGCTTAAAATTCTTAACTTAGACACTTATTCATTTTTAAGGACTTTTTCCTTCCGAAGCAAAAAAAAAATTACTTTCGGAAGCTTTGTTCATTCTTATACAAAGCATCCAAAAGTTTATTTCTCTTCCGAAGCATAAATCTTTAAGACTCTCAGGAAAATTCTTCCGAAGTCACTTTAGCTTCGGAAGCTTTTTCAATCACAACTTCCGAAGACAAATTACTTTCGGAAGCTTTTCGAATTCCAAGAAAACTACTTTTTGAGCAAAAAGGTAAACTACTTTTTCAGAGGTGGGACCGACATACGGATTTCAAAGTTTATCCTCTTTCATTAAACTTTATCTGAAATCCTTCTCTCTCATATAAACCCAACGGTTTCCCCCCTCTTCTATCATCTGCTTTTCTTCCATACCTAAAACCAAAGCTTTCTCTCTGAAATTTCCTTCCCATTCTTTTCTCTTCATCTCTGAGCTACCTCACAATGGCTGACCTTACACACAGAAATGATCCTCACTTTGCCATGCAGCTACACAGACAACACAATCAGGTTGCTCTGTTATGCTCTGACAAAGATCCTCATTTCTCAGAGGTTTGCCGTTTCTTGTCTTTGTCTCACTACTTCACCTCCCTAACCATTGATCCTCCTCTATATGAGGATCATTTGCTTGAATTCTGGAAGACCTGCCAAGAGGTCATTATGGATGGGGAGAAGGCACTGTCTGCCACAGTGCAGGGGAGAACAATTTTCATCACTCCGGCCATCATCAACCGACATCTTCAGCTGGATGATGAAGCAGGTGAAGTGTTCTTCCCAAAAGAAGCGGTTAATCATTCCTTCGAGCAGATGGGCTATGAAGGAGATTTCTCTGTAAAGACCTTCAGGAAAGGGAAGGTCTCATCCCAGTGGAAATACCTGCTCCATGTGGTTATCCACAGCTTATCAAACAAGCATGGTGGATGGGACCAGATTCCTGAGGATCTCTCCTTTATAGTTCATGGGATGGTTCAGGGGGTCAAGTTCAGGTATTCACAATTTGTTTATACTAATTTACTTGCAAACTTAGACTCCTTAGAATATTACATGTTTCCTAGATATGTTCAACACATTCTTAACTGTGAACTGGGCTCACAGTTGAGGGAAACAGGCAATATTCTTAAACTGGGACAGATGAAGCCCGGCATCTTTAAAATTATGAAGAAGCCAACTGTAGGCTTCTCAGGGGTAGAAACAGCCCTAGTCCCAAAAATGTTAGAGCTCATTGCTCAAGGTGACAACATAGCAGTCCAAGCTAGTGTTGAACCCACACCTACTGCTCTCCTACCCTCTTCACAACCTCCAATATTCATCACCTACAAAAGAAAACCAACGAACCCCTGCTCAGGCTATTGAGTCTGTGCAGGCCCCCAAATACTCACCTTACAGGAAGAAGTGGACTCCAGAGCTCCCACTTCTCCTGAGGAGCAAACCACTCCCATTACTTTACCTATCAGGGCTGAGGTTCCTCAAGCTCAACCTGATGAGCTCATTAGCCCAACAACTGTAAGCCTTCACTCTGAGTCTCAACACTCAAGTGAACAACCTTCAGGGGACAGCTACCATCCCCAGCCTTTGGATCTAAACCAACCAATTCCCAACCTATCCTTTTACACTGATGAAGACTTAGGATTCAGTGAGTACCATGAGTCTCTCTTCTCCTCCCCTACTCAAAGAGAGATGAGTACCTCTGACTCTCCTCAGTCTATCCCTCATCAGTCACCTATTACTGAGGTGGACACATCTGAACCTGTTCAGGATGTCCATATGAAGAGGCTCTCACTTTTGAAAGTGATTACATCATTAAGACCTCAACCATGGCAACTCAGCCCATTGGCATCTTAATGAGGTTGCCAGTGAGCAGAGGAAAACCAGCAGCCAAGAAACTCAAGCTGGTGGTGAGAGAGAAGACTTTGGTCCAATCCTCTCATCCCCCAGTGATTCTTCTGATGAAGATGAGGGGAATTTGAGACTAAAGGTACAAAAATTGTCACAAACATGCACCTATCTAGTCTCTAAGGTTAGTCACTTGGAATCTCAGGTGACTACCCTGCAAAACAGGGTCAATGATCAGCAACTCCAGATTTCATATCTGCAGGAAAAACTAGCTGAGAGACCTTTAAGGAGAGCTCAACCAGGAACACAAGAACCTGTGGAATGACTGATTTATCCTCCAGCTCACCTATGCAAGTGGGTGATGCTACCAAAAAGGGGGAGAAAGTTATCACAACCACAGAACCTGGGAGTTCTTCAAAGAGAATGGACATAGAGGACTCACCATCCTCACTTGCTGTTGTGCATTCTCAGCAACTTCCTCAAGTTCACATTAATGTGGACTCTATAGACTCTCTCATCAGGAGTCTCTTTGAGGAAGGTATACCAAGGGCTGTCTCATCTCCACCACATGGAACTGGCAACTACATCATCAGATGGAGGTATGATGATGACAGAAGAGCCCTCATACTTCACAGAGTTCAAGGTCAACAAGAAGTCTTTCAGTTCCAAAGCCTGAGCTTCTATGAAGGACTGGATTTAGTCAACATGCCACTTGTCAATCCAAGCAAATCTAGACAAGCTGACAGGCTGGCTCAAAGAATCCAAGACAGGATCCTTGCAGAGTTCTCTCTAAGAAGGAGACTTAGGCAATCAGGCAATGTCATCGGTCAACTGGATGTTGAGGTGGACCCTAAGATTAGTTTCATAGGGGAAACCTTGGCTGAAGGCCCAGTGGCAGAACCTGAGACCCTTGTCTCACCATCAACAACTGCTGCAGAGGTCCAAACTCCATCTGAGACACCTGCTGGTGAAGGTGTCTCTCAGCCTCTCTCTGGCCAGAGCATGGAAGCTACACCAAGCAATGAAGGCCAAGCCTCAATCCACCCTGAGTCACAAAGGTCTGTTGGTGACAAAGGAAAAGGATAATGACTCCTGAAGAAATTGAGGAGGAAGAGAGAGAGAGGAAAAGGAGGCTAAGGGGAGAAAGTTCTTCTGGGTCATCAAAATTCATGCAAGCTGCAATCAGGGCTGCCCCAGACCAAATACTCAAAATGATGAACAAAGGGCAGTCAGGATTAATTATTTACAGACCAGGAACTATGATGTTGATGAAATCATCTCCCTCCCCTTAGAAGAGTTGAATGAACTGGCTGACATGGAAGTGTCAAGAGAGATAAAGGAGAAAGAGGATGCAAGGTTACTTCTTCAATTCAAAGAGGAGAGGAGACAGAAAAGACTTCACAAGCATACTCCCACTCTCTCTCCAGTTCAAGAAAGTCCTGCACAGGAAGATGTGGCTCCACAAGAACCTCAGGTAGATAAAGAAGAGGATAGAATCAAAATGATAAACTACCTGAGTGCCACAGGCTTCTATCAGGCAAATACACTTCTTCCCCTGTCCTATGACTTCATTGAGTTCGAGTACTTAAAGCAACTTGAGCTTGAGTTAGTCAAAGAAAGAAAAACAACCAAAAGGAAGCTAAGGGAAGAAGCTGCAAAGTCAAGAGCCATCATTCAAAAGAATGCAAAGAAGTCTGCTGACAGACAAAGAATGATGAGCTTCTTGAAGTCATATGGATTCTCCGGAAGGAGACTTGGTCCCATGTCTCTATCTACAATGGATGAGCATATAAGGGTAATCAAGCAGAAGATTAAAAGTGGTGAACTCATTGATTGCACTCTCTTCCAAGTCAAGTCCCACCTGAAGTGGAGGTCAAGTTTGAACAACCAGAGACACCTGAACCAGAACCTCCAGCTGAGCCTCAGCAAACTTCATCTTCTGATCCAAGACAGGGTCAAACTCCCTATCCTTCTGAACCTGTGAGGGAGGAACACCCAACTGAGAAAGACACTGATGATCAACATGGTGCTGCAGACCAGTCTTCTCAGTTAAAGACATTAAAGAGGAAGAAGAAAATGGCCTCTAAACCAAAGACTAAAAGAAGAAGCCAAAGTCATCTACCTCTACTCCCCAGGCTGAATCAGATCAACCTGAGGAAGTGCATGATGAGGCAGCCCAATCAACTCCTATGCAAGTGGCTCCTCTAGCAACCGAGACACCATCTTATCCTGGACTTACTCTACCAATCCAGAAAGATGGAATGTTATCAGAGATCAAGGTGTTGAAAATGTCTACTCATGGCAAGACATAATCAACTTACCTCTGCATGATCTCTTTGAAATGAGAAGATACTATGAGAGTCTTGATGATCCTGACCATCAAATGAAGAAAGGGATGGTCTTGATTATTCTGAAGACTACAAACTTTAAAGATCTTCTAAGTGTTTTGGTAGCATCAGCCTAGGGGGAGTTTGTAAGGATTCCTGAAGTCTGATGCAACCCAAAACTGCCTAAGTGTTTCAGCAACATGCACTAAGTACTGAAGTGAAGAATGCTTCGGAAGAATTACACAAAGCATTAGAAAATACTCTAAGTGTAATATCTTCCGAAGCCAAGACCAATATCTTCCGAAGCCTAACATGAAGTCTTCCGAAGCTTGAAGAGACAAAGTCTTCCGAAGCTTCAACCTATGAAGACAGATTTCTTCCGAAGACTTTTAGTACACATGCTTTATCTGATGTACTGTTCCATAAAGCACCTTTTCCGCTGCGTCTCTGATAAGTCACCAACTTACAAGAGTTGGTGAAAAGGTCCATGCTTTTGGTAACTGTACATTGAGGTCTTGAGTCTGAAACTTTCCACTTTATGTACTTTATCCTTTTTGTAATGTATAAGGATGTGAGCTATGGCATGTCATAGTCACAAGGTCAAAAGGCAGATATGCCTTTTGATCCTACAATTGATTTTGTTAGTGTCTAGTCAATTGTATCCAGCTGGCTTTCATAGTATAGCCGGCTGTAGGTTGTAGTATAAGTATTCCAAGTTCTTGTATCTTCCAAATGCTTTGTAACACTTGTAAAAGAACTTGAGAAAGCAATATACTGCTCCTTGAAAACTATACTCTCTTGTTCTGTCTCTTGCTTACTTGTGTTCTCTGCATCACCTTTGGTTACCTAGTTCATGTTTGATTAACGTTTAGTTAATCTTCTCATTGTGTTGTGTGTTGTAATTGTGTTCAAGCCCTTGAACGATCCTGCAGAAGTCTTCAGCACTTGTCAAACTAATGATGAGGCTTTCAGCAGTGTTGTGATACCATGTGGGACTTAGAGGTTTTCTGATCTTGGCTCATTGGTTCTTTTGGTCAACAAACCAACCCAATGCAGCCAAAACCTCTAACTTATTTATCTCCCACTTATTGATGGCAAAATGTTGGTCTTTTCCTTCTTGATCAGTAGAGAAGATGACCCATGTAAGCTCCGGCCTGGGAAGAAACCTCAAATATTTGTTTGGCAGAGTATGAATGGGAACTCTGTTTTGGGGAACAGGACACAGAGTTGTTATCCCATTCATGAGATTCACTTCCCATAATGAGTCTGTACGACTCTCTTGTGTAGGCCTCAAGGAAGTGATTTGTTCCTCCATGGTTAGCTCTTCAGCACCTCCTTCAAACAATGATTCCGGCCCATAATACTCAGACAGGTATTTGGCCTGTTTCCCATTCTTTAGCTCCACAGTTGTTATTATTCTATAAGCAAACTCATCGGGTGATTACCCTCTAGGAACAACTGGAGCTCATTTTTCCTGACTTCCTCAAGCCTCTTGTAAACTAACCCCTTTTTCACTATTTTGTTTTCCAGCATCTTCTGAGGGGTTAGATTAGCTTTGTAGGCCTTCTTGAAGTCTTCTAGGATTTCCCAGGGTGAAACTACAAAGACTAGAGAGATCACTTCATCTACGATCTTTTTCACCTGGCCAATGTATCTCCGAGGTATATTGTTCTTATGAATTCTGTGAGAGACCCTGGGATTAGGCCAAATCCTCACTCTTTCCTTTGATATTGAAAGGTATGCCTGAGAGTGTAAAGTCTGAGGGCTTGCTCCTTCATATTGATGATGGAAGATGTGGCTGCATAAGCTTTGTCAACTCTCTTCAGCAATTCCTCATCATGCTATTTATGAAGCTCTTCTTCTTCTAGCTTCACTTTACCATTTGTCTCTGGACTTCAGGAGTAATTGCTGAGGAGTGACTTGTGGCCTTAGGCAACTGAATCACAGCTGAGAGCGGCAGCCTGTCTTCATCTCTTTATCTTCTTCTAGCCTCAATATCCTTCTCTTCTTCTTCAAGGGTATATCATCGGCTATGGTTTTGAGGGTAAGGGAGTTGGTTTGGTGGTTGTGTTTTGGGTGGTTTTGGTGTAGGAATGTTGACAGGCTGTGCTAGCATCCTTGAGGTGAGTGTGGCTTTTGATTGCTTGGCTAGCTCAGTCCTGCTCCCAGCACCCGCTTCATTCAAAGCTTCAATAACGAGCCCCTTAGTGTATGCTTCAGACGAACAGATCTTGGTGGTGATTGCCAAGATACTGTCCCTGGACAAGCTTGATTTCAATCATTGATCTTCCAAGATATTTTGCAATAAATCTTATCATGATTTCAAGACTTTCTCTTTCTAACATCATAACTTGCCCATCATTGGATTTCTTCAATCTCTAGTCGTCGAATCTCAGAGTCAAGTTTATTGGTGTCATGGCCTTGCCTAAACAGCTGATCAATGATGTTGTCCATGATCTGCTGTGTTCAGCATCAGCCTCTTTTATCAGTAGCTCCAAGGCTTTATCTTCAGCAATGTGCTCATCAGCACCTTTCTTTCGCTTGTAGGTGAGCATTGGTTGCTGTTCTTTCCCTCCTTTTGGGCTTGCTTCACTTCCTTCTTTTCCTCGGATCTTTTCTTCTTCTTTTCTTTCACTGCAGTACTCTCCCCCTTTTTGGTTGCATTGGAGGAAGGGGTTTGTACCGCAGAAAGAGTCTTTTGGACAGCAGCATCAACCAAGGGCTGTAAAGTGAGGAAAGCCTCTCATCAATGGCTTTGATCACTATATCAATGATTATGGGTGTGATGAGAGGGAGGGAATTTTGAGTACAGCACCTATTTGCTCAGGAGGGTCTGTTCCTGAGAAGTAGGGCCTGAAGCAGAGGCAGGTGGTTGATTTTGGAGCGCTCGGTGTTTGGGAAACCTTCAAGTGAAGGTGCCATCTGTGGGTGGATAGAGGCAGATGTCTTCTCCTTGTGAGAGTTGGTCAAGTAGGTTGGCAGCCTACTGACTTTTTCTTCAAGGAGTGTGTTCTGGGCAAGAACATCATAGAAAAAGCCCAGGTCATCATCAGCCGAAGCTGAATCAGCTGACCTCCTGCTTAGAGCAGGATTTACATGCACTGGGTGTAGACCAGTTGGTGCATGTGCCCCTTGTGCTTGGTACTGGGGACTTCCAGCCTCAGGACAATGTCCATCATCAGCTGTTGCCTCTAGTGAGTCTTAGCAATGTTACCAGCCTCACTCTGGTCATGTGCTGAGTCAGAGGAGGTGGCAGCCTCACTAGATATTCTAAGCTCCTTGTCTACACCAGGAGATAGAAGTGGGAAACCCCTGTGCTGTGGGTTCTCAAGTGCACTGTGTTCTCCCCTTCAATTGTAGAGGTATTCCTAGTAGTAAGTGGTTTCTGGGAAGGGGGTGAGAGTGCAATTGCGTCAGCACTGTTGCAACTATTAAAGTTGGGCTGTGAGGGGCGGTTGTTTGGGGTGAAGGGATAGAAGCAGTGTGCACCTGGGGAGGTTGGTGCTCTTCAATGGCAATCTCCTCAAGTGAGGAAGATCCAGATATGTAGGTGCCCTGGGTGGTTGCTGCAGGCTCCTGTTGAGAGGAGCCTGAGGGCTATGGCTGGAGGAGTCATTGTATCCACTAGGGGGTTGGACTAGTGGATATATCCTGCATTTGTGTTGCAGGGGCATCCTTAGGGGACTCACATTCCCTGAGTAGCCGTTTTGGGTTTCTTTTTGGTGGGTTTGGTGGGGACTTTGGATTTGGAGGTGGTGGCTGTGGGTTCCAGCTGCGTGGGTTTTCGCAGCTTGGCAGCCATTTTGAGTGTCCGGTCAGAGTTGTGCCGGGAGTATACTTCCGGCAGAACAGCCGTAGCAGGGACTCCCAAGCCAACAAGTCCCTCAGCATTAAGCTGGTCTGTAATAGTGGCCATTATGAACCGTGGATAAGTATCCAACGGTTGGCAGTTAGTTTTTGAGCCATATCTTTGAGCTCTGAAAATATTAATTCTGAAAAGTTAGTGGTTGTTGCTCAAGGATAGAATACATTACCTTCACCATTTGGTGGACATTTGATCCCAAGACGATGTCTTAGGGGCCAAACATACATTCACCATGTGAAAAGATCAGGCGCTCAGTGTCATTAAAGTGTTTCTTCATGATAGTGGAGGCACTAAGATCGCCTTGATATCCATGTTGAGCAAAGGATAGATCTATGGTGCCCTTCGGATATCCAGCAGGAGAAGTAGCATCATTCAGTTGAAGAATTTGGCGGATTATTGCAGGAGTGATGACTACTTCTTTGGTGTTGACGACCGACCAGAGGGATGGTGTGTTGTTTCTCCCAGTGGTAACAGTAAAGTTCATCCAAAATTGGTGCAAGGATTCGGCATGTAAAATGGGATTCAGAAGAAATGCCGTGTTGTATTGGGACTGAACCATAAGATCGATAGCAGTATCGAACTTAGTCCAGATGGGCGATTAAGTGAGGTAGGCACGCAGTTGTGTCGCGGTTTAATTTGCATAGACGCCATTGAGAAGAGGGAAGTTTTGGAGAGGAACGTTAGGTTTGAAGAAGATGAAGCAATGAGAGCTAAGGTTAGGGATATATATAGGGTACGGTAAGGAAACGACTGAAGGATGTGGTGTTAGTCATCAGTAGTTTTAAAAACGACCGTTGACATGGTATTATCCTTTCAGACGTTGAAACAGCTAAAGTCGTGGTGTTAGGCATCAGTAGTTTAGAAAACTACTGAAGACCGTGGTTTTGACTTCAGATGATTGAAACAACTGAGGACTGGTGTTTGTCATCATAGTTATGAAACTACTGAAGACAGTGGTTTTGTCATCAGCTGTTGTAAACAACTGAAGACTTGGTATTAGTCATCAGTAGTTATAAAACTACTGAAGACGTGGTTTTGCTTCGGTTGTTTAGAATGAAACAGCAGTTGTACAAACGACTGAAGAGAAAGTTCTCTTCAGCTATTTTCGTCAATTCTTAGCTTTTCAGCTATTTCAAACTGTCCTCAACACATTCATCAGTCTTTTTGGCTGATTTCAGTTGTTTCATAGGACATCAGTACTTATCTGTTTTTACTGATTGCAGTGGTTGTAACTACATCAGTAGTTGTGACTACATCAGTAGTTTAGAACGATGAAGTACTTCAGTACTTGTGAGACATTTAGCCTTCAGTAGTTATAAAAACTACTGAGGTTAAAGAGCTCATCAGTACTTATATGTGACATAGGTACTTATGATCATCAGTATGAATTACTAAGATCATCAGTAGTTGTCACTTATTCTAGTTGCAGCATACCAAGCCTTAACACCAGGTTTTGGAAAGTTGAACTATCCAAAGGCTTAGTAAAAATGTCTGCAAGCTCATCAGCACTAGGCACAAACTTAGGATCAATCAGACCTTTTTCAAAACATCCCTTATAAAATGATGTCTGATCTCTATATGTTTGGTCCTAGAGTGCTGGACTGGATTTTTGACAATACAAAGAGCTGAAGCACTATCCATTAACAATGGAGTCTTAGTCTCTGTAATGCCATAATCCAAAAGTTGGTTTTGAAGCCAGAGTACCTGAGATGTACAACTTGCAGCAGCAATGTACTCTGCTTCAGCAGTGGATGTAGCAACTGAGGTCTGTTTCTTGCTCTGCCAAGAAATCAAGCAGTTGCCTAGGAATTGACATCCACCAGAAGTTGATTTCCTGGTCAACTTACACCCTGCATAGTCACTGTCAGAAAAAGCAACTAATTTACCAGAATGTCCGGTAGAATACCATAAACCTAGAGATGGAGTGCCTTGCAGATATCTAAGATCCTCTTGACTGCAATCAGATGACTCTTTAGGTGCAGCCTGAAATCTAGCACAAACACATGTAGCAAACATAATATCTGGTCTAGAAGCTGTTAAATACATCAAGGACCCAATCATACATCTGTAAAGTGTTTCATCAACCACTTTACCTTTCTGATCTGAGTCCAGTTGTGTGGTGCTGCTCATGGGAGTAGAACAGGCTTACAGTTTTGTAAATCAAACTTTTGCAAAAGATCTTTTGTATATTTGGACTGATGAATAAAAATTCCATCAGCCTTTTGTTTGATTTGCAACCCCAGAAAGAACTGTAATTCTCCATGGCACTCATTTCAAACTTCTGTTGCATCAACTTTGTAAAGGCATCACACACTTTGGATCAGAGGATGCAAAAATGATATCATCTACATAAATTTGAACAAGTAGATTATGCTGCCCAGCTTCTTAATGAATAAAGTCTTGTCTATGGAGCCTCTAGTGAAATTGTTTTCCAGAAGAAAGTTTGATAATGTCTCATACCAGGCTCTGGGAGCTTGTTTTAACCCATAAAGAGCTTTATCAAGCTTATACACCCCATTAGGATGTTTATTGTCCTCAAAGCCTGGAGGTTGACATACATAAACCTCTTCTTTAATTTTTCCATACAAAAATGCACTTTTGACATCCATTTGAAAAACTTTAAGGTTTTGATAAGCAGCATAAGCTAAAAACAATCGAATTGCTTCCAGTCTGGCTACAGGGGCAAAGGTTTCATCATAATCAATACCTTCTTCTTGTGCAAACCCCTGAACAACCAGTCTGGCCTTGTTCTTAACAATAAGCCCATTTTCATCAGTTTTGTTCCTAAACACCCATTTAGTGCCTATTGCACACTTACCTGGAGGTAGAGGAACCAGTTCCCACCTTGCTGTTTCTTGAACTGAAGAAGCTCAAGCTGCATGGCATCAACCCATCCATTGTCCTTTAAAGCAATGTGATAATTCTTTGGCTCTTGCTGACTGATGAAGAGAGCATAGAAGCATTTGACAATTGACTTCTTTCTTGTGATACTCCAGCATGATATCACCAATGATTTGAGACATAGGGTGATTCTTCAGATCTTGATACACAATGAGATCTGTGCAAGTGTTTGTAGCCGGTTCAGCAGCAACAGATGGTGATGGTGATCATTTCCTTGAAACCAATCAGTGGATGGTAATTCAAAGGAAGTTGAATTCAAGAAATCTCATCAGCATTTGTTGTGGATGGTGCTACTGGAGCTACAGGAACATCAGGTCTAGCTGAGTCAGGCAGCTGATCACTAAACCTGAAGAGGTGAGTACTGCAATCATCATCATCATCAGCAGTACCACCAGGTGGTGAACTGTTGACAGAGCAACAGCAGGAGTTTGATAAGGAACATATTGCAGTATGTCCAAATCAAATAACTCCACAGGACTTTGTGGAATCTTGTCCTTTGGAGATTCATTAAACTTAACATGTAGAGTTTCTTCAACCATCTTTGTTCTGCAGTTGAAGACTCTGTATGCCTTGCAAGTAGATGAATACCAACAAAGTACCCTGCATCCACCTTAGGATCAAATTTATGGAGTGATCCTTTGTGTTGAGAATGAAACAGGGACACCCAAATGCTTTGAAAAATGAAATCAGAGGAGCCAAATGATGGAGAACTTCATATGGAGTCTTCATCAACCTCTGATTTACTAAAACTCTATTTTGCACATAACAAGCTGTGTTGACAGCTTCAGCCCAAAAGGTCAATGGCAAACCTGAGTCAGCCAGCATGGACCTTGCAGCTTCAATGAGGGTCCTGTTCTTTCTCTCCACTACTCCATTTTGTTCTGGAGTCCTTGAATGCTGAACTGCCTTTTGATTCCCTTTGAAAGATAGAAGTCATCAAGTGTATGATTTCTGAACTCAGTTCCATTATCACTCCTAATACACTTGACTGGAAGGGAATACTGCTTCTCAATGTACAGCACAAAGTGAATAATCTTCTGAGCAGCCTCATCCTTTGAATGTAGAAAGAAAGTCCATACAAATCTGGAGTAATCATCCACAATTACCAGACAGTATTTCTTCTTTGCCATGCTCATTACTCTCACAGGACCAAATAGATCCATATGCAGTAATTGCAAGCAGGCAGTGGACTTGGACACTTCAATAGGAGGAATGAGACTTTGTGCTGTTTTCCTTTTAAACAAGCAGTGCAGGTTTCATCACAGTGGAACTCCTTTATTGGTAAGCCTCTGACTAAACTATTGTGGCTAAGCTGATTCATGTTTTTGAGATTAACATGACCAAGCCTCCTGTGCCACAGTTTAGATTCTTGAGAAGAGGCTTTGGAAATAGGCAAGGATTGCCTTTGAGATCTATCTTCTTAGAGAGATCTAAGGCATACACTCTTCCTGTCCTGTTGGCTTTCAGGAGAGTGTGATCATCCAACACCTTGTCAATCAAGTGCAAAACTTTGGATGACAGAATCCTACAGTTTTGACTGGTGAAAAGGGCAACATGGCCTTTATCACACATTTGACTGACACTCAAGAGTTGTACTTGAGATTTTCCACATGATTAACATCATCAAAAATTTGATTTCTCCATTGGAGACAAAGCCCTTACCGATGATGTAACCCTAGCATCATTGCCAAAAGAGACAAATCCCTTCTTTCCTTGAGAGTAGTCATGAAGAGAGAGCTGTTCCCAGTCATGTGCATAGATCCCCCACTGCTACATACCAGATGCTACTTTGGCATGTTGAAGAACCCTGCAATAATAAACAATCAGTTAGTTTTAGAGACCCAAACCTTTTTGGTTTTGGGCCTGGTCTCATCAATAGATGGTAACTAACATGTTTATTGAAACAACAGCCTGAGAGGAAGAAGATGGTGTAGAAGAGGAGTCCTTTGGCTTGGACCTCCTTTTCTGTGGTTTCAACATAGGAGAATCTAGTTGGTTAACTCTACCCAACAGATGTTGTACCATCATCACCAGCTGTGTCTGATTTTGTGATAAAGCTTTCAGCTCATCAGACACATTGCTAGTGGAGTTTGATAAGTTCCTATGTTGCACCTTCTTCTTTTGAGCACCCTCAGCTGTCACCTGTTTAACCCCCTTCCTTTTGGATTTCTTTAAGGACTTAGGGTTACAGGATTTGATGTTGCTGATACAAATGTGGTCTCAAACTCAGTTTTCATTTTTACCATTTTCTCATTAATTTCTTCTTTTTGTTTGAGTTTGGAACCTCTTTTGTACCAACAATCATCTGTAAGATGATTGAACAAACCACATACTTCACATGGTTTCTTCTTCATCTTAGGTTGATCAACTAAAGATGGTGAAGCAACAGAAGACTTGTTCTTCAATGCTTTGGAAGCATTGGTTGCTTTCTTGACTACCTCTTTAGTAGTCTTCAAACTCTTTCTACTGCCAGTTTTCTTCTCTTCAGTACTGACAGCAGTTGAAGTTTGAACTTCAGGTGTTAATCCTGCTCTCTAGTCCTTCAGGACCTTCAGGATTAACTCCTGAGTTGATCAACTCATTTATCATGTGAATGTCAGCATTTGAACCATCAACATCAGCTGATAGGTTCAAAGAGGGCTTGATGCTGACTGCTACTTCTGATTGTGCTGTATCAGAAGGTAGATCACATGATGTGATGGATTGGTTATCACTCTCACCATCAGATTCTACCTCTGCTCTTGGGTAAAATCTGTAGGTGGAGCAGTGTGATTGTAACCAATTCCAAACTTCACATTTGAAGCAGATTGCTTACTAAGAAGCATTTCAAAACCTTTGCATGATTGTACCCATCTATCACACTCGACCTGGGTAACTGCAAGGGTTTCTTTGAGATCTTTGTACTTCTCTAGAAGTACTTCTTCTCTAGCCTTATCATCAATTTTTGGCAATTCAGTTTATAAATCTCATCATTTTTATCTTTGAGCACAAACTCAAACTCAGCTTTGTTTTTGGAAATTATTTGTTCTAGCTCAATGTTCTTATTAATTAGAGCTACATTTGCTTCTCTAATGGAAGCAAATGCTGCTATGCATGGTTCAGAACATAATTTGGCTTTTGCCTCAGAGGATACCTGTGATACCTGAGGTGTAGAGGCATTGGAAAATGAAGTATCAGCAGACTCCAAAGCCATAAGAGCTAGATTCCCAAAGGGACTGTCACCACCATGTTGACCAGCACCTGAGAACAGTTGATCATGACCAGACAAGTCATCTGGTAAACTGCTCCAGTCAACAACTCCTGGGGTGAAGAAGCTGTGTTGTTGAGATTGAGGTTGTTGATGAGATAGGGAAGGCTGAGGTTCTGGTAGTGCATGAGGTTGTGGTGTCATAGGAACTTGAACTTGATTTGACTGGGCATGTAATAACAAGGGTACGGATATGGCATTTGACCCTGAGGAACAAAATATGCCGGAGATTGTTGTTGAGGATGATGACTAGAGGTGACAGGATGTTGCCCTCTGTGTTGTTGACTATTGCCAGGAAAAGTCACAAAGGGTGCAGTAGAGTTAGATCCAGTTGATCTACACTCTCTTGCAAAGTGTCCAAGCCTTTGGCATTTGTGACACCTCAACTTGCTCTTGTCAAAACCAACTTTGGTTTTGCCAGAGAGTCCTGGGAATTTTCTTCCAGTTCTTTTATAGAACTTCTGAGATCTGATATTTATCAAGGCCATTTGGCTCAAAATATCCATCTCTTCTAAGTCATCATCAGCAATCCCCTTGAGATCATCCATAATGAAACATAGATTGTCATTATTACACCCAGTAAACTGACCATCAACACTCACAAATGCAGAATCAGAAGTGCTTGAAGAGAAATTAATATGCTCATCATACTGGCATTCAGATGAAGCATATTCTGACTCATGACCCACCAAGGCAGTGTTGCCTTGTATAAAGTCTTCAGTGAGCTTTCCAGATGAAGACAGCTTTCTCTTCTGTTCTATCTCTCTCTCAAAAGTGAGCAGTTTCCCATGGAGTTGGGTGAGAGATAGTTTGTCCAAACTTGCACTGGAGCGTAGGACAATAGTATATGTGTCCCATCTCTCAGGCAGTGATCTGAGAAATCTGTTATTCATCTGAATTTGGTGTATTCAAGTTTGACCATTTTTAGTTCAGAGATCAAACAAGAGAACCGCTCATATTGTTGTCAGTGTCTCACCCTTCTATGAGAGAATGTCTCATATTGTTGGGCAAGAATTTCTCTATTATTTGCCAAGACCTCATCTGTTCCTCCAATTGTTCTTTCAAGGCAATCCAGAGGTCATGGGCAGTTTCATGATGCATTAGCCCAGAATAGATTTCATTGGCAATGCCATGGCCAGAATTCCATGGGCTTTTGCATCAATTTCAAGCAACTTCTTATCCTCATCTGAGTATTGCTCCCTCCTCTTCGGAACCATTTGATTGGTTTCCGGGTTATTCACCATAGGCTTGTGTGGACCATGTACACTGATGTCCAACACCCTGCGCTGTTAACAGACAGGTGATGGAGCATACGTCTTTGCCATATGTTATACTCATTCCTAACCAGCATAGGTGGCTTGGTTGAGGAACCAGTATTGTGAGGATCATTGGAGGAGTGGTCATTTTCAGTTCAAAAACAATTTAGTTCAAGTTTTAAAAAATTTAGACAGACCACAACAAACTCAATGAGAACCAAGAAAAGATCTCAGGATGAATGAGCAGAAATACAGAAAATTCAATCTCTATAACCGTTTCTTGCAAAAACAAAGCTAATTCAATCAAACTTAGATCTTGAATAGCAGTTTCAATGATCAATTGTTAGATCGATCAATGATTAACCTGCTCTGATACCATTTGACAGGATCATGATCACAAGTTTGATGTATTAGAATACAAAGCAGCGGAATACAAACTAGAATTAGACAAATTGTAGCAAGCAATCGATACTTGTAAGCATTAAGAGCGCATACGGTTATATGGAGAGAATATATTTCTGATTTGAAGGAATGTTTATAGAGGAGAATATTTCTAATCAAATCATTCATTCATTCCATTCATTCACCCCATTCGTTACAATAGGTTGTCACTCCTTATATAGAGTGCAACAATCACTGCTGTTATCACGGAAAGTGACAACTGGCAGATCTAATACAAAATTACTAATTCTTAACAAACTACTGAAATGTTCACAACTACTGAGAACATATCAGCATGTTAAGTACAAAATATAAAACTACTGAAACTACAACGACTGAAGAACAAGCTCTTCAGTCGTTTTACAAAACTACTGAAACATAAAATATAAAACTACTGATATCACACTACTGAAGAAGTACTCTTCAGCATGTGACAAACTACTGGGCTTCAGTACTTGATCTTCAGACTTTGACCTCCAGGTGTTTCATCAGCTGATGACTTCAGTAGATATCATCAGCTGATGTCTTCAGTCTTTGTCTTCAGACCTTGTACATCAGTTGTTGATCTTCAGCACTTGTAAACTCTTCAGCTGTTGTACTTCAGTACTTTGGTCTTTCAGCTTCAGCACTTGTGTTCTTCAGCTGTTGTACTTCAGCACTTTGGTTCTTCAGCTTTAAGGTCTTCAGCACTTGATCTTCAGCTGTTGAAGTCTTCAGCACTTGTCAAACTACTGATGAGGCTTTCACAGCAGTGTTGTGATACCATGGGGGACTTAGAGGTTTTCTGATCTTGGGCTCATTGGTTCTTTTGGTCCAACAATGTGTTTGTATATGTGCTCGGGTGTGTGTGTTTTGGTGGTGTTTTTCGGTGTTTGAACTCATTACAGCTGTTAGAAAGGAAGAAATACCCAATTCACCAGGTGAGTTCTAGACCCTGGTTTTCTTGTTTTAATTCTATCTTTGGGGCTGAAAATGTATTAAAACAATTTTCAAAGCTTTTTATGTTTACCCGTATGTAATGTGCATGTTTGATGTTGATTCTTGAATGCTTATAGCTGTCAGTTTTCGAATAACCACATAAGCTTAGAACAGATTGGTTTGATGATTGGGTTTGAAAACATACCGGAAACATGCTGAACAGAAGGTCCATGCGCCTAGATAAGGCTCATGCCTTGAAAATACCTTAGAAAGATTTAAGTGTAATCCATGCCCTAAACTTAGCCCCTTGCGCCTAAGATTACCTTAGAAATGTTTAAGTATAGCCCATACGCCTGAACAGTGGTCATACGCCTAGAAAGTTAGCCGGACAACTAAGTGTAGGGCCATGCCCACAATAGTGCCATGCGCACCAAGTGGCTCATGCGCCTAAGTGTCCATGCATCCATTATCCATGCGTCAATGTTCAATTCATACGCACAAATAGTGCCCATGCGCCTGAATTCATGCGCCTAAGGGATAAAATGATTAAGTGTTGGCTGATGCGCCTAGATAGTGATGAAACGCCCAAACAGGGCTCATGCGCCCAAATAGTGCCCAAGCTGTAACACCCGGCTTTTTTTAAAGACAAGATAGGAGGAATAAAAAGAAAGAAAAGCTATAAGGTCCAAGTGGAGGGACCAAACGTGTCCAAAAGGACAAAACTTTGAAAAAGTTGGTGTAAAGGTGGGCATGGCCGCCCACCCTCACTTCACATCAACATCTTCTTCGTTTTTTGAAAGAGAGAGCAGGAAAAACTCTTGGCTTGTAGAAGAAGAAGAAGTGAACGAATTCAAGGTAAGAAGTTGTGGTTTTTATGTGTTTATGACGGGTTTTATCCCGGTTGTATGCATATGTGCTTATGTGTTTGTGTATGTGCTCGGGTGTGTGTGTTTGGTGTTGTTTTAAGTGTTTGAACTCATTGCAAGCGGGTTAGAAAGGAAGAAAACACCTAATTTGCATCAGGTAAGTTCTAGACCCTGTTTTTTACTTGTTTTCAAACATCTTTGGGGCTAAAAATGTATTTAAATGATTTTTACAATGTTTGAGTATGTATGCCCGTATGTATTGTGCATGATCAGATGTGATTCCTAAGTGCTTATAGATTATTCATGTTTAGAATAGCCACATTAAGCTTAGAAAAGATGGATTTGATGATTGGGTTGAAAAATACTGGAAACATGTTGATCAGAAGGTCCATGTGCCTAGATAAGGCTCATGCGCCTGAAAATGCCTTAGAAAGAATTAAGTGTAATCCATGCGCCTAAACAGTAGCCCATGCGCCTAAGATTGACTTAGAAATGTTTAAGTACAGCCCATGTGCCTGGAATTGTTAGCCGGACGACTAAGTGTAGGGCCATGCGCCCCAATAGTGCCCATGCGCCCAAGTGGCTCATGCGCCTAAGTGTCCATGCGTCTGAATTACCCGAGCGTCTAAGTGTTCATGCGCACAAATAGTGCCCATGCGCCAGAATAGTTCATGCGCCTAAAGTGAAAAATGCTTAAGTGTTGCCTGATGCGCTACATAGTGATGAAACGCCCGAACAGGGCTCATGCGCCCAAATAGTTCCCATGTGCCTAAGCACTTAGGGTTTTGACCGAGGTTGACTAAAGGCTTATTAATGATGATGTTTCATGCATGATATGATTACTTATGATTGTTCCTTATTATTGTTATTGCTATTATTATTATTACTTATAGTATGTGGCTTTACGTGGTATGTTATTATCGTAACGTAAAATATATCGTAATAATAAAATGAAAGAGCAATAAAGAAAAGAAGAGGAATATTAATGAAAACGTTAACAAGTCTTGCAAGCTTACAGGAGGTACACGACTATGTTGTCGTTAGCTCAACTGTGCTGCGGGTTAGCTACCCTATTATGCACACAGGGTCAATCAATTGAGATTCGCAGGACCTTTGTAGCGTGCCCCGGGTGATTGGGTTGGCATTTTACATAGTACACAGAACCCTTTCGATGGATACAGTTGACCCTCTCGGGGGATATAGTTGACCCTTTCGAGGGATACAATCGGGGGATATAGTTTACCCTTTCGAGGGATATAGATGGCCCATCACCCATTTTCCATCACTCATATAGTTGGGGTATTGCTCACTGGTCCATACAGAAAATGAAACATAAAGACAAAATTTTACAGAACAGACAAGGCATATAGTAAAGTGAACGAACAATATTTGTTCATATTGTTGATGCGTGCTCGCATATACAATACAGAGTTGTATTTTACAGAAAAGAGTATTTTTATACAACATATAGAAAGTATTTTATTACTTATAAAACTAGAACTCACTCCGCAACGCTGACTTTTATACATTTTCAGTTGGCATGTAATTATTGTTGAGGATGGCACGAGGGTGAAGCTACTCGGCAGGGAAAGTCTGACATCTATTCGTACTTTGTGTTGCTGTTGTTTTGTAATGCATATAAACAATTCTTTTGTAAACAGTTAATGATGATATATTTCTTAACTACAGTGTTTTAAATTAAATGAATGGTTTTTGATAAATCATTTCCGCTGCTTGAGTTCGTATAATTATAATGATTAATATTTTAACTGCTGTGATTGACCAACTTTGAGGTCTCCGGGAATGGGGCCCTACAAATTGGTATCAGAGCCAAAGTTTAAGAGAATTGGGTTAAAATAAAATTTTAAAACCTAAACTTAAACTGAAAATGGGACAAATGGAGGGATGTCAGCCCGAGTAGCTGCGTGTCATCAGGTATTTTCGTAATGTTAACTGGTTTATGTGTGCATGGTATGTGGTTATGTGTTGTATGTAGATTTAAATACTGATGTAGTCAGGATAGGAGATGCTTGGGGTATGAAGAGTAAAGTAAGTGGCTAATCACAATTGGCCACTGTAATTAGGGACTTACTATACTTGACATAAACTGAGCTGTTCCCTTGAATGACCGTGTTAGTGATTGAATCTTATAGTATGCTTATAGAGGATGGCTGGTGGTAGATCTTCAAGAGCTTCTAGCGGTGGAGGTCACGGTGCTGCTCCGCGACCCAAGAGAGGGAGACCAAAGTCGAGAAAGTGGTTCATGAAGAACCAGAGACCCCTCATCCGAAGGGTGGCGACGAGAGCGCCAATCTGAGAGCCTCAGTAAAGGAGGCTGTAGTGGAAGAGGTTCACCAGGTCATGCAAACGATTCTATCGTCTGGGGTTGACCGAAGTGATCAAGGCAGTAAGGGATGGGGAAAGGAAGGAGAGAACAGGTCCTCGGGAGGACGAGAACAACCAGAGCCGGAAACGGTTCTCTCTGATGATGAGGAGGAAGAAGAGAAGCCTGCGTCGGAGGCGACTAGAGGCTGTAATTATGGGGCGTTTATAAGATGCAAGCCCCCTACTTTCAACGGAAACGGCATAGCTGCAGCTGCTCACCGGTGGGTGAGGGAAATGGAGGTTGTCCTCGATATCAGTGAATGTTGTGAAGATCAGAAGGTGAAATTCGCTACCCACTCCTTTGTGGACTCGGCTTTGTGCTGGTGGGACAACATTGTCCAAGCCGAGGGTAGCAGGGCTATTGGAAGAATGAGGTGGCCTGAACTAAAGAAGTTAGTGATTGAGGAATTCTATCCTCACAGAGAGATGGATAAAGTAGAAAGAGACTTCCTGCAGCTGGAGGCTGGAACGATGAAACACCAGCAGTACACCACCAAATTCAATGAAATGGCACGGCTGGTGCCCGATCAAGTGACACCACTGTCACGAAAGATTAAAAGATACATCCAGGGGTGGCCGACAGATATCCATAGGCATATGATTGCCGCCCGGCCAAGCACTTTCAAGTCGGCGGTTGACTTGGCTGGCAGATTATATGATGAGCGCGAGGTAGTGGTGGTTGAGGTGGATAAGAAGGATGGTGGTAGTCGGAACTGGAATGGGAAACGGTTTGGACGTGGTAGAAATGCTCCAAACAAGAAGGTGGCAAAGGTGGGTGAACGACGTGTGGTCACATCTGGATCAAGGCTGAGGAGGTGTGACAAATATGGAAGGGAGCATACTGGTGAGTGCAGGATGGGGATGAACGTATGCTTCAGGTGTGGTCAGCCTGGCCATATCGCTAGATTCTGTAAGAAGCCGAGGGCAGAGAAGAAGAAGCGGAGGCAGGAGGGCAGAGGGCAGGTGCTAGAGCTTACACCATGACTCGGGAGGAAGCCAGAGCTGATCCCGATGTTATGTCAGGCATGTTTCTAGTAAACCAAACTTGTGCCTCTATATTGTTTGATTCTGGTGCTAGTAGGAGTTTTATTTCTACTTCTTTCTGTGCTAAGTTACCTTTTATTAGTAGAAAGGTCAGTGCATCATTTGATGTAGAGACTGCTATGGTATGTCCGCTAGAATTACTGATGTGATAGAGGACTGTGCCATAGAACTAGAAGGTCATAGGTTTGCTGCTAGATTACACGTGATACCCCTAGGTGGATTTGATGTAGTACTAGGGATGGACGGGTTAGCAACCTATGAAGCAAACATCGTGTGTCGCAAGAAGATGATTCAATTAGTTGCGTCTGATGGGAGTTTGGTTACGATTTATGGAGATCACGTCAGGAGGATCCCGAAAATGATTTCGATGGCGGTAGCGGGAAAGTGCATGAGGCGTGGATAGTGCCTACTTGGCCTACGTAAAGGATGAGGACGCACCAACACCGCAACTATCTAATGTACCAGTTGTGTGTGACTTTCCGGACGTATTCTCCGAAGACTTACCCGGCGTGCCACCGGATCGCGAGATTGAGTTCCAAATTGACCTAATACCCGGTGCTCAACCCGTTGCCAAAGCACCGTATCGGTTAGCTCCCACGTAAATGAAAGAACTGATGGAACAGTTGCAAGAGCTGCTCGATAAGGGGTTCATTAGACCGATTATCTCTCCCTGGGGTGCTCCGGTCCTGTTTGTGAAGAAGAAAGACGGTAGTATGAGGATGTGTATTGACTACCGAGAGCTGAACAAGTTAACGGGAAGAACCAATACCCCCTACCAAGAATAGATGATCTGTTTGATCAGCTCCAAGGTGCTAGTTGGTTTTCAAGGATAGATCTTCGATCTGGTTACCATCAGCTGAAGGTGAAGGAGCAGGATATCCCTAAGACAGCTTTTTGCACGCGCTACGGTCACTATGAATTCCTTGTTATGTCATTTGGTCTGACCAATGTGCCGGCTGCTTTTATGGATTTGATTAGATAAATCAGTGATTGTGTTTATTGATGATATCCTGATTTATTCAAAGAGCGGAGAGGAGCATGCCGATCATATTCGGGAGGTGTTAGAGACCTTAAGAAGGGAGAAGTTGTATGCCAAATTCTCCAAGTGGGCGTTCTGGTTACGCGAAGTTCAATTCTTAGGTCACGTGATAAATCCCGAGGGGATTATGGTAGACCCTGCTAAGGTGGAGGCTGTGATGCAATGGAAGTCTCCAAAGACGCCATCCGAGATTCGTAGTTTCTTGGGGTTGGCGAGGTATTATCAAAGGTGCATTTAGGACTTTTCCAAGATCGCTTCTCCACTGACCAAGTTGACCCAAAAGGATGTAAAGTTTATATGGGGTCAAGCCCAAGAATAGGCGTTCGAGGAGTTAAAGGTGAGGTTGACTCAAGCTCATGTCTTGTCATTACCGAAGGGAGCAAGGATTTGGTGGTATATTCAGATGCTTCTTACTCGGGGTTGGGGTGTGTATTATGCATAGAGGGAATGTTATAGCCTATGCATCCCGACAATTGAAAGTTCATGAGATCAACTACCCTACTCATGACTTGGAGCTAGCAGCCGTGGTCTTTGCACTAAAGATTTGGAGGCACTATCTGTACAGAACGAAGAGCACCATTTTCACTGACCATAAGAGCTTGAAGTACTTCTTCGAGCAGAAGGATCTGAACATGAGGTAGAGGCAATGGTTGGAGCTTTTCAAAGATTATGATTGTGAGATCCATTACCATCCAGGCAAGGCCAACGTGGTGGTTGATGCTCTTAGCCGAAAGGAGAGGCCCGAGCCGATTCGGGTGAAAGCATACCAACTGATCATGACCTCTGATGTAATGAAGCAAGTTAAGGAGTTTCAAGACAAGGCATTAAAAGAAGATCATCTAAACTCTGAAAGGATGAGAGATCTGATTAGGGAATTGGGTGAAAACACACTCGGTGTTAAAACTCGATTTAGACGGGTGTGGATTCCTCGTTTCGGGGATCTACGTGTGAGGATTCTGGATGAAGCTCACAAGACTCGATACTCCATTCATCCTAGTGCCACAAAGATGTATCAAGATATGAAGAAAGATTATTGTTGGTCGGGTATGAAGCGTGACGTGGTGGAGCATGTGAGTAAATGCCTTACTTGTTTACAAGTGAAGGCAAAACATCAGAATCCGTATGGGAAGATCCAACCTTTGGATATACCGGAGTGGAAGTGGGAGCACATCACCATGGATTTCATTACAAAGCAATCACGTACTCGGAAGGGGTACGATGCCATATGGGTGATTGTTGACCGTTTGACGAAAGGTGCTCACTTCCTACCGATCCGTGAGACATATTCATCCAAGAGGTTGGCTGACATGTTCATCAAGGAGATTGTAACTTGCCTTGGTGTGCCGGTGTCCATTGTGTCCGATCGTGACACCCGGTTTACATCTAAATTTTGGAAGAAATTCCACGATGCTATGGGAATGAGGTTACATATTAGCACGGCTTATCATCCCCAAACTGATGGTCAGTCAGAAAGGACCATTCAGACACTGGAAGACATGCTTTGGGCATGTGTGATTGATTTTGGGGGAAGTTGGGATGACCACCTACCATTAGTTGAATTCTCGTACAAAATAGCTATCACGCCAGCATTGGCATGCCACCATACGAGATGCTATACGGTAGGAGATGTAGAACACCCATTTGTTGGGGTGATATTGGTCTAAAGGAATTAGGGAGCGTCGAGATAATCGAGGGTACGACTAAGAAGCTTGAGAATATCAAAGCCTTCATGAAGGCAGCCAAAGATAGACATAAGTCCTATGCCGATAAACGACGTAGACCAGTTGAGTTCCAGGTTGGTGACCGGGTTATGTTGAAGGTCTCACTTTGGAACGGTATTATCAGATTCAGGAAGCGGGGCAAGTTGAGCCCAAGATATATAGGCCCTTTCCGAATCATTACTCGAGTAGGAGAGGTGGCCTATAGGTTGGAATTACCGGATGAGTTAAGTGGGATTCACCCGACATTCCATGTGTCTCATCTGAGAAAGTGTATAGCTGATGAAGACATGATTGTTTTACTGGAGGATATCAAAGTGGATGAAAGGCTCAATATATGGAGCAACCAGTGGCAATCATCGATCATAAAAAGAAGAGGCTGAGAAATAAAATGGTTCCTCTTGTGCGTGTACAGTGGAAGAACTGGAAGGGATCCGAGTCTACATGGGAGACTGAGGAGGACATAAGACAGCATTATCCTCATCTGTTCGAGGAATAACAGGTTCCGGGGACGAAACCTATATAAGGGGGTGGACTTGTAATACCCGGCTTTTTTTAAAGACAAGATAGGAAGAATAAAAAGAAAGAAAAGCTATAAGGTTCAAGTGGAGGGACCAAAAGTGTCCAAAAGGACAAAACTTTGAAAAAGTTGGTGTAAAGGTGGGCATGGCCGCCCACCCTCACTTCACATCAACATCTTCTTCATTTTTAGAGAGAGAGAGCACGGAAAACTCTTGGCTTGTAGAAGAAGAAGAAGTAAACAAATTCAAGGTAAGAATTCGTGGTTTTTATGTGTTTATGACGGGTTTTATCCCGGTTGTATGCATATGTGCTTATATGTTTGTGTATGTGCTCAGGTGTGTGTGTGTTTGGTGTTGTTTTAAGTGTTTGAACTCATTGCAAGCGGGTTAGAAAGGAAGAAAACACCCAAGTTGCATCAGGTGAGTTCTAGACCCTGGTTTTTACTTGTTTTCAAACATCTTTGGGGCTGAAAATGTATTTAAATGATTTTTACAATGTTTGAGTATGTATGCACGTATGTATTGTGCATGATCGGATGTGATTCCTAAGTGCTTATAGATTATTCATGTTTAGAATAGCCACATTAAGCTTAGAAAAGATGGATTTGATGATTGGGTTGAAAAATACTAGAAACATGTTGATCAGAAGGTCCATGCGCCTAGATAAGGCTCATGCGCCTGAAAATGCCTTAGAAAGAATTAAGTGTAATCCATGCGCCTGAACAGTAGCCCATGCGCCTAAACAGTAGCCCATGCGCCTAAACAGTAGCCCATGCGCCTAAACAGTAGCCCATGCACCTAAGATTAACTTAGAAATGTTTAAGTACAACCCATGCGCCTGAACAGTGGCCCATGCGCCTGGAATTGTTAGCCGGACGACTAAGTGTAGGGCCATGCGCCCCAATAGTGGCCATGCGCCCCAATAGTGCCCATGCGCCCAAGTGGCTCATGCGCCTAAGTGTCCATGCGTTCGAATTACCCAAGCGTCTAAGTGTTCATGCGCACAAATAGTGCCCATGCGCCTGAATAGTTCATGTGCCTAAAGTGAAAAATGCTTAAGTGTTGGCTGATGCGCCTACATAGTGATGAAACGCCTGAACAGGGCTCATGCGCCCAAATAGTTCCCATGTGCCTAAGCACTTAGAAATTTTTACAGAATTTTCTGGGAGTCTATGCTTTAGGGTTTTAACCGAGGTTGACTAAAGGCTTTTTAATGATGATGTTTCATGCATGATATGATTACTTATGATTGTTCCTTATTATTGTTATTGCTATTATTATTATTACTTATAGTATGTGGCTTTACGTGGTATGTTATTATCGTAACGTAAAGTATATCGTAATAATAAAGTGAAAGAGCAATAAAGAAAAGAAGAGGAACATTAATGAAAATGTTAACAAGTCTTGCAAGCTTACAGGAGGTACACGACTATGTTGTCGTTAGCTCAACTGTGTTGCGGGTTAGCTACCCTATTATGCACACAGAGTCAATCAATTGAGATTGGCATGACCTTTGTAGCATGCCCCGGGTGATTGGGTTGGCCTTGTACATAGTACACAGAAACCTTTCGAGGGATACAGTTGACCCTTCCGGGGGATATAGTTGACCCTTTCGAGGTATACAGTTGACCCTTTCGGGGGATATAGTTGACCCTTTTGAGGGATATAGATGGCCCATCACCCGTTTTCCATCGCTCATATACTTGGGGTATTGCTTACCGGTCCATACAGAAAGTGAAACGTAAAGATAAAAGTTTACAGAACAGACAAGGCATATAGTAAAGTGAACAAACAATATTTGTTCATATAGTTGATGCGTGCTCGCATATACAGTACAGAGTTGTATTTTATAGAAAAGAGTATTTTCTTATACAACATATAGAAAGTATTTTATTACTTATAAAACTAGAACTCACTCAGCAACGCTGACTTTTATACATTTTCAGTTGGCAGGTAATTATTGTTGAGGATGACATGAGGGTGAAGCTACTCGGCAGGGAAAGTCTGACATCCATTCGTACTTTGTGTTGCTGTTGTTTTGTAATGCATATAAACAATTCTTTTGTAAACAGTTAATGATGATGTATTGCTTCAAAACAGTGTTTTAAATGAAATGAATGGTTTTTGATAAATCATTTTCGCTGTTTGAGTTTGTATAATTATAATTTTTAATGTTTTAACTGTTGTGATTGACCAACTGTGAGGTCTCCGGGAACGGGGCCTTACACAAGTGCCTAAGCACATAGAAAATTTTACAGAATTTTCTGGGAGTCTGCGCTTTAAGTTTTTGACCAAGATTGACTAAGGCTTATTTATGATGATGTTTCATGCATAGTTATGATTGTTCCTTATTATTGTTATTGCTATTATTATTATTACTTATAGTATGTGACTTTACGTGGTATGTTATTATCATAACGTAAAGTATACCATAATAATAAAGTGAAAGAGCAATAAAGAAAAGAAGAGGAACATTAATAAAAATGTTAACAAGTCTTGCAAGCTTACAGGAGGTACATGACCATGTTGTCATTAGCTCAACTGTGTTGTGGGTTAGCTACCCTATTATGCACATAGGGCCAATCAATTGAGATTGGCAGGACCTTTGTAGCGTGTCCTGGGTGATTAGGTTGGCTTTGTACACAGTACACAGAACCCTTTCGAGGGATACAGTTGACCCTTTCGAGGGATATAGTTGACCCTTTCGAGGGATACAATTGACCCTTTCGAGGTATATAGTTGACCCTTTCGAGGGATATAGATGGCCCATCACCCGTTTTCCACCGCGCATACAGTTAGGGTATTGCTCATTGGTCCATACAGCAAGTGAAAGATAAAGATAAAAGTTTACAGAACAGACAAGGCATACAGTAAAGAGAACGAACAGTATTTGTTCATATAGTTAATGCGTGCTCGCATATACAGTACAGAGTTGTATTTTACAGAAAAGAGTATTTTCATATACAACATATAGAAAGTATTTTATTACTTTCAAAACTAGAACTCACTCAGCAACGCTGACTTTTATATATTTTCAGTTGGCAGGTAATTATTGCTGAGGATGGCACGAGGGTGAAGCTATTCGACAGGGAAAGACTGACATCCATTCGTATTCTACGTTGCTGTTGTTTTGTAATGCGTTAAAATAATTCTTTTGTAAACAGTTAATGATGATGTATTGCTTAACAACAGTGTTTTAAATGAAATGAATGGTTTTTGATAAATAATTTCTGCTACTTAAGTTTGTATAAGTATAATGTGTAGTGTTTTAACTGTTGTGATTAACCAACTATGAGGTGCCCGGAAACGGGGCCTTACAGGGCTGAATAAAACTGGCTCGTACTAAAGACAATACCAAAGTAGTGATAGGATCCGAGTCTAATCCCAAGGATTGAGATATCTCCTTAACATGTATTGTTGAAAAGAACATTTGATCTCATCAATAGATTTATCATCTCACTGAGTATTATGTGATCTTATCTTTGATTAGTACTTGTATATCTGTAACTAGTTTAAAGCATAATCATAATATAATGAGTTAAGTTTAGCAAGTGCAATGGTTAATTAAGATAATTAAATGTTTTACCTCTTTAGAGATTGTTGGACCAAAAGAACCAATGAGCCGGATCAGAAAAACCTTTAAGTCCCACAGACGTCACAACAACTACTGAAGACCACAACAGCTGAAGACAATAGCTGATGACAAAGTCTGAAGACACAAGTGCTGAAGACAAAGTCTGAAGACAACAGCTGATGACAAAGTCTGAAGACACAAGTGCTGAAGACAAAGTCTGAAGACAACAGCTGATGACAAAGTCTGAAGACACAAGTGCTGAAGACAAAGTCTGAAGACACAAGTGCTGAAGACAAAGTCTGAAGACAAGTGCTGAAGACAAAGTCTGAAGACAAGTGCTGAAGACAAAGTCTGAAGACACAAGTGCTGAAGACCAAAGTATCAGACGTTGTCACAACAGCTGAAGAGGTCTTCTTCAGTAGTTGTGACGGTTTACTTTTCAGTAGTTTTATGTCTTATCTTTTAAGTAGTTTGACACAACAGCTGAAGATACTTCTTTAGTTGTTGTGCTCATCAGTAGTTTTATATTTATCAGTACTTTTGTAAAACGACTGAAGAGCTTGTTCTTAGTCGTTGTAGTTTCAGTAGGTTCTTATCAGTAGTTTGTTAAGAGTTAGTTATTTTTGTAATAGATCTGCCAGTTGTCACTTACCCGTGATAACAGCAGCGATTGCACTCTATATAAGGAGTGTCAACCTAATGTAATAAATGAATGATTTGATCAGAAATATTCGATATTATTGAAACATTCCTTGTTACAGAAATATATTCTCTCGTTATAACCGTATTTGTTCTTAATGCATACAAGTATCAAACTCTTGCTACAATTTGTCTAATTCTTGTTCTTATTCCGCTGTGCTACGCTCATTACATCAAACTTGTGATCACTGATCCTGACAAATGGTATCAGAGCAGGTTAATCATTGATCGATCTAATAATTGATCATTGAAACTGCTATTCAAGATCCAAGTTTGATTGAATTAGCATTTTTGTGTTTTGCAAGAAACGGTTATAGAGATTGAATTTTCTGTGTTTTCTGGTCAATCATCCTGAGATTTTCTCTTGGTTTTATTGAGTCTGTTGTGGTCTTTATAAAAACATTTAAAAGCTTGAATTAAATTGTATTTGGACTCAAAATGACTACTCCTTCCAATGATCCTCACAATACTGGTTCCTCAACCAAGCCTCCAATGCTGGTTAGGAATGAGTATAACATATGGCAACGATGAATGCTCCATCACCTGTCTATTAACAGCGCAGGTTGTTGGACATCAGTGGTACATGGTCCACACAAGCCTATGGTGAATAACCCGGAAACCAATCAAATGGTTCCGAAGAGGAGGGAGCAATACTCAGATGAGGATAAGAAGTTGTTTGAGATTGATGCAAAAGCCCATGGAATTCTGGCCCTGGCACTGCCTAATGAAATCTATTCTAGGCTAATGCATCATGAAACTTCCCATGACCTCTGGAATGCCTTGAAAGAACAATTTGGAGGAACAGATGAGGTCTTGGCAAATAATAGAGAAATCCTTGCCCAACAATATGAGACATTCTCTCATAGGAAGGGTGAGACACTGACTCAACAGTTCGAGCGGTTCTCTTGTTTGATCTCTGAATTAAAAATGGTCAAACATGAGTACACCAATAGCCAGATGAATAACAGATTTCTCAGATCACTGCCTGAGAGATGGGACACATATACTATTGTCCTACGCTCCAGTGCAAATTTGGACAAACTATCTCTCACCCAACTCCATGGGAAATTGCTCACATTTGAGGGAGAGATAGAACAGAAACGAAAATTGTCTTCATCTGGAAAGCTCACTGAAGACTTTGTACCAGGCAACACTGCCTTGGTTGGTCATGAGTTAGAATATGCTTCATCTGAATGCCAGTATGATGAGCATATTGACTTCTCTTCAAACACTTTTGATTCTGCATTTGTGAGTGTTGATAGTCAGTTTACTAGATGTAATAATGACAATCTATGCTTCATCATGGATGATCTCAAGGGGATTGCTGATGATGACTTAGAAGAGATGGATATTTTGAGCCAAATGGCCTTGATAAATATCAGATCTCAGAAGTTCTACAAAAGAACTGGAAGAAAGTTCCCCGGACTCTCTGGCAAAACCAAAGTTGGTTTTGACAAGAGTAAGTTAAAGTGTCACAAATGCCACCGGCTTGGACACTTTGCTAGAGAATGCAGATCATCTGGATCTAATTCCTCTGCACCTTTTGTGACTTCCCTGGCAATAGTCAACAACACAGAGGGCAACATCCTGTCAATTCTAGTCATCATTCTCAACCACAATCTCCTGCATATTTTGTTCCTCAGGGTCAAATCCATATCCTTACCCTTGTTATTACATGCCACAGTCAAATTAAGTTCAAGTTCCTATAGTACCACAACCTCATGCACTACCAGAACCTCAACCATCTCAATCTCATCAACCTCCTCAACCTCAACAACACAGCTTCTTCACCCCTGGAGGTGTTGACTGGAGCAGTTTACCGGATGACATGTCTGGTCATGAACAACTGTTCACAGTGCTAGTCAACATGGTGGTGACAGTCCTTTTGGGAATCTGGCTCTCATGGCCCTGGAGTCTACTGAGGGTTCCTGCTCAAATGCATCATCTTCACAGGTAACTCAGGTATCTTAGAGGCTAAAGCCAAGTTATGTTCTGAATCATGCATTGCTGTCTTTGTCTCAATTAGAGAGGCAAATGTAGCATTAATAAATCAAAAACTTGAGCTTGAGAAAACCATTTCCAAAAGAAAAGTTGAGTTTGAGTCTGCTCTTAATTGTAAAAATGATGAGATTTATAAGCTTAAATGAACTAAAAAATGATGAAAAGGCTAAGCTAGAGGTTATTCTGGATGACCAGAGAAGTCTCAAAGAAACCCTTGCAGTCACCCAGGTAGAGTGTGATCGATGGGTACAATCATGCAAAGGTTTTGAAATGCTTCTTAGTAAGCAATCTGCTTCCAATGTGAAGTTTGGTATTGGTTACAATCACACTGCTCCTCCTACAGATTTTGCTCCAAGAGCAGAAGTGAAATCTGATGGAGAAAGCAATAACCAATCCACCTCATCATGTGATTCACCTTTTGATAGAGCATCATCAAAAGTTGAAGTCAGCACTAAGCCCTCTCAGAACCCATCAGCTGATATTGATGGTTCTACTGCTAACACTCACATGATAAAAGAGATGATCAACTTAGGAGTTATTTCTGAAAGTCCTGAAAGGACTGGAGAGCAAGATTTAACACCTGAAGTTCAAAACTCCAACTAATGACAGCACTGAAGAGAAGAAAACTGTGAGTAGAAAGAGTTTGAAGACTACTAAAGAGGAAGTCAAGAAAGCAAATAATGTTTCCAAAGTACTGAAGAGCAAGTCTTCAGTAGTTTCATCCTCTTTAGTTGATGATCATCATAAGATGAAGAAGAAACCATGTAAAGTATGTGGTTTGTTCAATCATCTTACAGATGATTGTTGGTACAAAAGGGGATCCAAACTCAAACATAAAGAAGAAATTCAAGAGAAAATGGCTAAAATGAAAACTGAGTTTGGAGCCACATTTGTACCAGCAACATCAAATCCTGTAACCCTAAGTCCAAACAGAAATCCAAAAAGGAAGGGGTAAACACGTAACAGCTGAGATTGCTCAAAAGAAGAAGGTGCAACATAGGAACTTATCAAACTCCAATGCCAATGTGTCTGAAGAGCTGAAAGCCTTATCCCAAAATCAGACACAGCTGGTTATGATGGTTCAACATCTATTGGGAAGAGTTAACCAATTAGATGTTCCTATGTTGAAACCACAGAAAAGGAGGTCCAAGCCAAAGGATTCCTTTCTTCACCAGCTTCTTCCTCTCAGGCTGTTGTTTCCAACAAACATGTTAGTTTACCATCTGTTGATGAGAACAGACCCAAGACCAAAAAGGTTTGGGTCTCAAAATCTAACTAATTGTTGTATCTTGCAAGGTTCTTCAACATACCTCAAAGGCATCTGGTATGTAGACAGTGGAGGATCCATGCATATGACAGGAAACAGATCACTTCTTAATGACTACTCAAGGAAGGAAGGGGTTTGTGTCATTTGGCAATGATGCAAAGGGTTACATCATTGGCAAAGGCTTTTTTCCAATGGGGAAATAAAGTTTGATGATGTTAACCATATGGAAAATCTCAAGTACAACCTCTTGAGTGTCAGTCAAATGTGTGACAAAGGCCATGTTGCTCTTTTCACCAGTCAGAACTGTCGGATTCTGTCATCCAAAGTTCTAAATTTGATTGATAAGGTGTTGGATAAACACACTCTCCTAAAGGCCAACAGGACAGGAAGAGTGTATGCCTTAGATCTTTCCAAGAAAATAGATCTCAAAGGCCATCCTTGCCTATTTTCCAAGGCTTCCCCCCAAGAATCTATTATATGGCATAGAAGGCTGGGTCATGTTTATCTCAAAAACATGAATCAGCTGATAAACCATGGTTTAGTAAGGGGACTGCCAATGAAGGGTTCAAGTGTGAAGATAACTGCACTGCCTGTTTAAAGGAAAACAGCACAAAGCTTCATTTCCCTCCATAGAAGAACCTAAGTCCACTGCCTGCTTACAGCTTCTTCACATGGATCTCTTTGGTCCTGTGAAATGATGAGTATGGCTAAGAAGAAATACTGTCTGGTAATTGTGGATGATTACTCCAGATTTGTATGGACTTTCTTCTTGCATTCAAAGGATGAGGCTGCACAGTCCATTATGAACTTTGTGTTACACGTTGAGAAGCAGTATTCCCTACCAGTTAAGTGTGTGAGGAGTGATAATGGTACTGAATTTAGAAACCACACACTTGATGAGTTTTACTTATCAAAGGGAATCAAGAGGCAGTATAGCATCCCAAGAACTCCTGAGCAAAATGGAGTAGTGGAGAGAAAGAACAGGACCCTTATTGAAGCTGCAAGGTCCATGTTGGCTGATTCTGGACTGCCAATGACTTTTTGGGCTGAAGCTGTCAATACAGCTTGTATGTACAGAATAGAGTTCTAGTAAATCAGAGGTTGATGAAGACTCCATATGAAGTTCTTCATCATTTGGCCCCTCTAATTTCATTCTTCAGAGCATTGGGTGTCCTTGTTTCATTCTCAACACACGGGATCAACTCCAAAAATTTGATCCTAAGGTGGATGCAGAGTACTTTGTTGGTTATTCATCAACTTGCAAAGCATACAGAGTCTTCAACTGCAGAACAAAGATGGTTGAAGAGACTCTACATGTAAAGTTTAATGAATCTCCTAAGGACAAGATTCCACAAAGCCCTGTGGAGCTATTTGATTTAGACATACTGCAATATGTTCCTTATCAAACCTGCTGTTGCTCCTGTCAACAGTTCACCACCTGGTGGTACTGCTGGTGTGATGATGATGATGATTGCAGTACTCACCTCTTCAGGTTTAGTGATCAACTGCTTGATTCAGCTAGACATGATGTTCCTGTAGCTCCAGTAGCACCATCCACAACAAATGCTGATGAGATTTCTTCAAATTCAACCTCCTTTGAATTACCATCCATGATTGGTTTCAAGAAATGATTCACCATCACCATCTGTTGCTGCTGAACCTGCTGCAAACACTTGCACAAATCTCATTGTGTATCAAGATCTGAAGAATCACCCTATGTCTCAAATCATTGGTGATATCACTGCTGGCGTATCAACAAGAAGTCAATTGTCAAATTCTGATTCTATGCTCTCTTCATCAGTCAGCAAGAGCCAAAGAATTATCACATTGCTTTAAAGGACAATAGATGGGTTGATGCCATGCAGCTTGAGCTTCTTCAGTTCAAGAAACAGCAAGTGTGGGAACTGGTTCCTCTACCTCCAGGTAAGTGTGCAATAGGCACTAAATGGGTGTTTAGGAACAAAACTGATGAAAATGGGCTTATTGTTAAGAACAAGGACAGACTGGTTGTTCAGGGGTTTGCACAAGAAGAAGGTATTGATTATGATGAAACCTTTGCCCCTGTAGCCAGACTGGAAGCAATTCGATTGTTTTTAGCTTATGCTGCTTATCAAAAACTTAAAGTTTTTCAAATGGATGTCAAAAGTGCATTTTTGTATGGGAAAATTAAAGAAGAGGTTTATGTATGTCAACCACCAGGCTTTGAGGACAATAAACATCCTAATTGGGTGTATAAGCTTGATAAGCACTTTATGGGTTAAAACAAGCTCCCAGAGCCTGGTATGAGACATTATCAAACTTTCTTCTGGAAAACAATTTCACTAGAGGCTCCATAGACAAGACTTTATTCATTAAGAAAGCTGGGCAACATAATCTACTTGTTCAAATTTATGTAGATGATATCATTTTTGCATCCTCTGATCCAAGTTGTGTGATGCCTTTACAAAGTTGATGCAACAGAAGTTTAAAATAAGTGCCATGGGAGAATTACAGTTCTTTCTGGGTTTGCAAATCAAACAAAAGGCTGATGGAATTTTCATTCATCAGTCCAATACACCAAAGATCTTTTGGAAAAGTTTGATTTACAAAACTGTAAGCCCTGTTCTACCCCCATGTGCAGCACCACACAACTGGATACAGATCAGAAAGGTAAAGTGGTTGATGAAACACTTTACAGATGTATGATTGGGTCCTTGATGTATTTAACAGCTTCTAGACCAGATATTATGTTTGCTACATGTGTGTGCTAGATTTCAGGCTGCACCTAAAGAGTCTCATCTGATTGCAGTCAAGAGGATCTTTAGATATTTACAGGTACGCAATCTCTAGGTTTATGGTATTCCACTAGGCACTCTTGTAAATTAGTTGCTTTCTCTGATAGTGACTATGCAGGGTGTAAGTTGACCAGGAAATCAACTTCTGGGGATGTCAATTTAGGCAACTGTTTGATTTCTTGGCAGAGTAAGAAACAAACATATGTTGCTACATCCACTGAAGCCAGTACATTGCTGCTGCAAGTTGTACATCCCAAGTACTCTGGCTTCAGAATCAACTTTTGGACTATGGCATTACAGAGACTAAGACTCCGTTATTAATGGATAGTGCTTCAGCTCTTTGCATTGTCAAAAATCCAGTCCAGCACTCTAGGACCAAACATATAGAAATTAGACATCATTTTATAAGAGATTGTTTTGAAAAGGTCTAATTAATCCATGTTTGTGCCTTGTGCTGATGAGCTTGCAGACATTTTTACTAAGCCTTTGGATAGTTCAACTTCCACAACCTGGTGTTAAGGCTTGGTATGCTGCAGCTAGAATAAGTGACAACTACTAATGATCTCAGTAATAAGTACTGGTGATCATTGGTAACCATGTCACATATAAGTACTAATGAGTTCTTTCACCCTCAGTAGTTTTTATATAACTACGAAGGCTAAATGCCTTACACGTACTGAAGTACTTTATCTGTTCTAAACTACTGATGTAGTTACAACTACTGAAATCAGTACAAACAGATAAGTACTGACGTCCCATGAAACACCTGAAAAGCAGATGCAAAGTCTGATGAGTAAGTGTTGAGGACAGTTGAAATAGTGAAAAGCTAAGAATTGACGAAAACAGCTGATGAGTAATTTCTCTTCAGTTGTCTACAAATGCTGTTAAAACAACTGAAGCAAAACATGTCTTCAGTAGTTTACAACTACTGAAGACTAACACCAAGTCTTCAGCTGTTTACAACACTGCTGACAAAACCACTGTCTTCAGTAGTTTCACAACTACTGAGACTGATACCAAGTCTTCAGTTTTTTCATCACCTGAAGTCAAAACTATCTTCAGTAGTTTTATAACTACTGATGACTAAATCCGAGACTTCAGTTGTTTCAACGTCTGACGGTTAATACCACGTCATCAGTAGTTTCAACAACTGATGACTCACACCAAAACCCTCAGTCAATTTCTATCCCGACCCTTTAAATATTTTATCCCACCTTCAGAGTTTTTATCTTCTCTTCTCAAACCTAACGTTCAAAAAACTCTCTACCCTCTCTTCATCAATGGCGACCATGCAACTAAAACCACGACACAACTGTGTCGCACATCTCACCAAATCACCATACTGGACCAAGTTTCACAACGCCATTGATTTAATGGTTCAATCACCCTACAAAACGGCGTTTCTGGTCAATCCACCATATATGCCGCATCCCTTAAGCAATTCTGGACAAACGTCACTTTGGTCTCTGAGGAGAACGACACAGAGTCTCTTCAATCGTTTGTCCATGGCCAAAAAGTGTTCATCACTCTAGACACTCTTCGTCAAACCCTTAATCTGGATGATGCCACTTTCCCAACTGGTTATCCAAAGGGCACAACAGTTCAATCATTTGCCCACCATGGATACCAGGGTGACTTGAGTGCATCTACCTTACTGAAGAAACATTTCCCAGATGCCGAACGTCTCATATTTTATATGGTAAATGTATGCCTTGCCTCCAAGACCTCATCATGGGATCAAATCTCCACAAGGTGGCAACAGGTAATGTACTCCATCCTTGAGCAACAACCTTTAAATTTTTCGGAAATACTATTTTTAGAGCTCAAGGATATGGCTCAAAAAAAAACTGCTAACCGTTGGATATTATATCCTCGGTTCATAATGGCCATAATTGAAAACTAGCTTCAAGCTGAGGGACTTGTTGGCCTAGGAGTCGTTGTTATGGCTGTATTGCCTGAAGTATACTCCCGGCACAACTCTGACCAATCACTCAAAATGGCTGCCAAGCTGCGCAAACCCACGCAACTGGAACCCACAGCCACAATCTCCAAATCAAAAGTCCCCACCAAACCCACTAAAAAGAAAAACAAAAAGGCTACTCAGGGAAATGAGTCCCCGAGGATGCCCCTGCAACACAAACGCAGGCTATATCCACTGGTATAACCCCTAGTGGATATAAGGACTCTCCCAGCCACAGCCGCTCAGGATTCCTCTCAAAAGGAGCCTGCAGCAACCACAGAAGGGGTACCCACAAATCTGGGATCTTCCTCATTTGAGGAGATTGCCATTGAAGAGCACCATTCTCCACAGGTGCACACTGCTTTTACCCCATCTCCCCATGCAACCACCCCCCAAAGTCCCACCCTTATCATTGCAAACGTGCTGACTCAGCTGCATGCCTCTCCTCCTCCCCAACAACCACCAACAAAGGGGAGAACCACAGCTATTGAGGACGGATCACCATGCTTCTGACAACCCACAGCACCGGGGGTTTAAATGTTCTATCTCCTGGTGTGGATATGGAGACCAGAACATCTAGTGAGGCTATCACCTTTTCTGAATCAGCATATGATCAGACTAAGGCTGGTAACATTCCTAAGACCTCACCAGAGGCAACAGCTGATGAAGGACAAAGTCCTGAGGCTGGAAGTCCCCAGTTCCAAGACAAAGGGGCACATGCTACAACTGGTCTACACCCAGTGCATGTACATCCTGCTACAAGCAGGAGGTCAGGTGATTCAGCATCTGCTGATGATGACCTGGGCTTCTTTTATGATGTTCTTGCCCAGAACACAATCCTAGAGGAGGAAGTCAGTAGGCTGCAAAAAACTACTGACCAACTCTCTCAAGGAGAAAGACCATCTGCCACCATATAACCCAACAGATGGCACCTTCCTCTGAAGGTCCCTTAAAAACACAGCCACTACAAAATTCTCAGCCACCTGCCTCTGTTTCTGGCAACATTTCTCAGGACCAAAACCCCCCTGAGCAAATGGATGCTATCCTCAAAATCCCCTATCTCTCATCACACCACAGCTAACCAAATTTGTTATTAAAACTGTTGATGAGAGACTTTCTACTGTCTTACAACCTCTGGTGGAGGATGTACTGCGCCAACAACTTTCTGCTACTCAATTCCTTGCAACCAATGCACCCAAAAAGGGGGGGAGTTCAGCAATGAAAGCTAAAAGAAAGAAGAGGATGGAGAAGGAGAGAGAGAAAGAGAAAGATAAAGAGGTGGAAAAAGAGAAGGATTGTGTGTATGAGGCCGAAAAAGGGAAGGAGAATGTGATTGAGAAGGGAGCTGAAATTGAAAAAGTATATGAAAGTCAAAAAGATTTTCATGTCACATACAAGAAAAAGAAGAGTGCTGAGAAAGAGAAGAACTTGAACGAAATGGTTAAAGAGGCTGATGCTGAACACAGCAGATCAATGGACAATATCATTGATCAGCTGTTTAGGCAAGGTTTCGACACTGAAAAGCTGGATTCTGAAATAAGAAGATTAGAGATCGAAGAGATCCAACAAAGATGGGCCAGCTACAGCACTATGGATAGAGAGAGACTTGAGATCATGATCAGATTCATCAGCAAAACCTTGGGAGATCATTGATCGAAGTAAAATCATGGACCAGGGATAGCATCTGGCCATAACCTCCAAGATCTGTTCGTCTGAGGCATACACTAAGGGGTTAGTAGTCGAAGCTTTGAATGAAGCAGGAGCAGGGAGCAGGACTGAGCTAGCCAAATACTCAAAAGCAACACTCACCTCCAAAATGCTAACTCAGCCTGTCAACATTCCCTCTCCAAAACAACCACACCACAACCCACAAAACCAACTCCCTTACCCTCTAAACCACAGCCGATGATGCACCTAAGAAGAAGAAGAGAAGGGTGTTGAGGCTAGAAGAAGAAGAGAAGAGGATGATGTGGAAGAAGATAGGCTGCCTCTGTCTGCAGTCCTAACATTGGCTAAAACCAAACCCATGCCCATCATTCCCACCTCACAGATGGAAGCTGTGAGAGTAAAGATTGAAGAAGAACAGCAGCAAAGGCTTCATGATGATGAAATGTTGAAAAGCATCGACAAAACTTATGCTTCGTCATCAATAATAAGTATGAAGAAAGAAGCTTTGAGGTTGTACACCCTTGCCAACACATTTCAATATCAGAAGGAAAAGTGAGAGTATGGCCTGATCCTAGGGTGGCTCACAGGATTGTAAAGAAAGACATTCCTTCGAGATACAAGGGCCAAGTAAAAAGGATCGTAGATGAAGAGATCACAGTGGTCTTGTAGTATCACCCTGGGAGATTGTAGAAGATTTCAAGAAGACTATGAGACTAAACAACCACCCAAAAGATGTTAGAGAACGAATTATTAAAAAGGGGTTAGTCTACAAGAGGCTTGAGAACTTCAAACAAAATGAGCTCAGTCTGTTACTTGAAGGGACTCATCTGGATGAGTTTGCATACAGACAGATTACAACAGTTGAGCTCAAAAATGGTAAACAGGCCAAGTACATCTCAGAGTATGGGCGTGAAGGATTGTTTGATGGTGAAGCCGAGAACCTGACCATGGAAGAACAAATTATGTTTCTCAGAGCATACACCAGAGAATCCTACAGGCTTATACATAGGAAGTGAGTCTCATGGATGGGGGAACAGCTCAGTGTCCAATTCCCCAATACAGAGCTCCCATCCATACATTGCCAACCAAATCATCAGAGACTCATTTCCAGGCCAGTGCTTATATGGGTCATCTTCTCAACTGATCAAGGAGGAAAAAGACCACCATTCTGCCAACAATAAGTGGGACCTCAATAAAGTTAAAGGTTTTGGCTGCATTGGTTCAAGGGGAGTTTGTTGGACCAAAAGAACCAATGAGCCGGATCAGAAAAACCTTTAAGTCCCACAGACGTCACAACAACTACTGAAGACCCAACAGCTGAAGACAAAGCTGATGACAAAGTCTGAAGACACAATGCTGAAGACAAAGTCTGAAGACAACAGCTGATGACAAAGTCTGAAGAACAAGTGCTGAAGACAAAGTCTGAAGACAAAGCTGATGACAAAGTCTGAAGACACAAGTGCTGAAGACAAAGTCTGAAGACACAAGTGCTGAAGACAAAGTCTGAAGACAAGTGCTGAAGACAAAGTCTGAAGACAAGTGCTGAAGACAAGTCTGAAGACACAAGTGCTGAAGACCAAAGTATCAGACGGTCACAACAGCTGAAGAGGTCTTCTTCAGTAGTTGTGACGGTTTACTTTTCAGTAGTTTTATGTCTTATCTTTTAAGTAGTTTGACACAACAGCTGAAGATACTTCTTCAGTGTTGTGCTCATCAGTAGTTTTATATTTATCAGTAGTTTTGTAAACGACTGAAGAGTTGTTCTTCAGTCGTTGTAGTTTCAGTAGTTTCTTATCAGTAGTTTGTTAAGAGTTAGTTATTTTTGTAATAGATCTGCCAGTTGTCACTTACCCGTGATAACAGCAGCGATTGCACTCTATATAAGGAGTGTCAACCTAATGTAATAATGAATGATTTGATCAGAAATATTCGATATTATTGAAACATTCCTTGTTACAGAAATATATTCTCTCGTTATAACCGTATTTGTTCTTAATGCATACAAGTATCAAACTCTTGCTACATTTGTCTAATTCTTGTTCTTATTCCGCTGTGCTACGCTCCATTAAATCAAACTTGTGATCACTGATCCTGACAAGATAATATATTTGTTTACCTCTTAAGTATAATTCATTCACCATTGTATTGTAGTTTTGAGATCATTTAAGTTATTAAATGTGCAAGAGATTGATGCGAATATTGTCTTTTGTTCTCGTAAATTATTGTTTGATTCATTATTCAATTGTTAGTGAGAGATCAATTAAACTAATTCCACTAAGCTAATTAAGTCTACCAGAATCATCTTGTTCGATTCCGTGAGATCTCAAATAAATTAATCCCACCAACCTAAAAAATAAAAATCTCAAAATACCCTATGCATCGTGTTTTCATGAAGAAAGAAGGAATTTATTCACTAATATAATATCCTTAATATTTATCCATAAAAATAATTCAAAGACATTTTTTATAACAATTAATTAAATTAGTGACGGAGCAATAGCCTTCCCTGTCATTTATATACTCGAGTACGCAACACAAGAATAAACTCTTCATAACTCCATAAGTGAGCGTAAACTTACTGTCCAACTTGAAAATATATATTTTATTATCATAGATGAAACTTGATTTTAAAGCTTTAATTTGTTTTAACGAATTTTTTGAACAGCCCAGTTCAATCGCTTGAAACAAGAATCATTCAAAGACTTTTTGGCGACAAAACAAGCGATGATTACGATGGGACCATTTCAAACACCCGCTAATGGAGTAATGGGTAATGACGTTATTATTATTATTATAATACAAGCAAAGAAACTACAAAGAAGAAACAGCCAATCACTAAAGGCTAAACGCGTAAGCCTTGGCCACTTGGTGACGGTCTCCAGCTAATCCCCCACTGTAACTAACCCTTTTTGATTGGCTATTTCATGCCTTCAATTCCCACCACCACCCCTCATCACCCTCATCACCCCTCATAAACATCGATCATTTCTACTCTCAATCCACAAAACAACACTTCAATGGCGGATCATCTCCATCCTCCAGATCACGATCAACCCCAAACATCTCCGATGCTGTCAAACCTCCTCCTCCCTCCGACCACAAACTACTGCCACCACAAGGAACCTACGTCATCCAGATCCCCAAAGACCAAATCTACCGCCTCCCTCCGCCTGAAAACTCACGCAAGCTGCAAAAGCTCGCCAATCGGAAACCTAGACGGAGCTGCTGCTGCCGCTGCTTCTGCTGGACCATCGCCGCCGCATTCATCCTCCTCTGCATCACCGCCGCCGTCCTCTACTTAGTTTTCCGCCGGAAAACCTTGAATACTCCATCGATAGCCTCGTTGTAGGAGGCGTCAATCTCACTTCATCGTCGACGATATCTCCGCGTTTAACGCTAACATTAGGGCTCAAAACCCTAACGATAAGCTCTCTGTGTTCTACTTACCAAAGGGGAGCTCCGTCAACGTGCATTACGCCGACGTTAACTTGTGTAACGGTGAGTTGCCGGCGTTTGAGCAGCCGGCGAACAACGTCACGGTGGTGCAAACGGCGTTGAGAGGGTCGAATATTGTCTTGGCGCGTGAGGTGCACTCGCGGCTGGTGAGACAGGAGAGGGACAGGAATATTCCGTTGAAGTTGAAGGTGAAGGCGCCGGTGAAAGTTAAAATCGGTGCCGTTAAGACGTGGGAGATTGAGGTACCGTTAACTGTGACGTGGCGGTTGATCGCTTCACGCAAAAGTCAAACATCGTGTCCAAAAGTTGTGATTATTCGCTGGATCTGTGGTAAAGACAAGTTGGTGGTTTCGTAAATGGTTTCCCCTTTATTTGTAAAGATACAAAAAACATACGAATTCAGTTATTATTATTATTATTATTATTATTATTATTATATGTCTGTATGTAGAGTTTTTGTATAAATAAAATTTTTTTGTAGTCAACGTAGGAAGAATTCATTGATCATCCAGTATCATTTTGTAGTTTTTGTTTGTAAGATATATTTACCGTTTCTTTGTTTTCAATATTTTAATTTTTGGGAGACCGCTTCGTATATTCAACACCGAATTATGTACATGAATATTTCATTTTGAAGATAATTAAATATTAAATTTAAAAAAAGTTACACTTAATTAAATATTTAAAGTTAAAAAATGTTACATATAAATAAGTGTTCAAATTAAGTCAATCATGCACATTTGTTTAAATTAGATAATTAAATCACAAGTTGAGTTTTATTGATTTATTTTGAGTCAAGAAATTAATAAAGAAGAAAATGTGGCAGTTTAGATTTAACATATGTAACTTTATTAAAAAGTAAAAAAATATCTACAATCCACGTCAAGCTTCCACATCAAAAAAAGAAAAAAGAAAAACATATTTTCTAACTAACACAAAAATATAAAAAAATGCTAATAAAACCTGTTAAGATTTTTAATTGAAAGAAAACAAAAAATAAAATGATATTTTAGTTAAAACACTTTTGAACTTAAGTGACTTAATTAAATCAATTTAAATTTTTTGTTATTATATGGTAAAGTTACCCATTTTAATGAGTTACCATGTCATATTATTATATACATCCCACTTAAAACATGATACCGCAAAATATATGACTATTATCAACGCTTAAATCCATTAAAAATTCGCTGGCGCTAAATATGTTTTAATAATATATAAAAATGTTTTATTAGTTTTTCAAAAGGATTATATTAAAAGATGTTAACTTTAAATAAACTTAAAAATAATTAAAAACGGAGCTTAAAGGAAAAAAGTCCAACTATAAAGAAATTAAAGAAAAAATTAGAAATATAAAATCAAGAGTTAACCTCGCTTGAGTACCAACCTTTATTTTGCCTTCATTATTGGCCTGAGTTTTGCTAGTCATTTCTATTTTAGTCATTTTGACTAACGATGTTAATATTTTTTGTTAGATTTTTTAAAAAAGACCAAAATACCCTTAAAGGCAAAAAAAAATATCACCATCTCATTGTCCCTCTTTCTTCCTTCTCTACAACATCACACACCATCACTAGCACACACCACATACAACCACCACCACACATCACCGCCACCACACACCACCGTCAAAATGCTCCCTAACCACCTAAAATTCCATCTTTCCAAAGCACCCACCGTAAAAAACCACCATTTCACACCACCATACATTTTTTCTCAAAACATTTCAAATCTTTTTACACTAATAATGGCCGACATGACCAACACAACCACCACCCAACACTACCGTCTTCGTCGTCTCCGGGGAACGCACCCATTATGGAACTGATAGCGCTATCGTCATCATCAGAGCTGGTCACCAATGAGATGGCGGTTTGTTCATAAACGGTATGAAGGGTTAGTAATGGTGTGAACAAAGGAGATTGAGGTAAATGAGCATGGTATTGAGCTCATTGGAGCCCAATTTGGTTCGTAATCCGGATACCATAGCTCTGAATTTTGTGAAGCTCCGGGTTCTTTGTGAAAGGGTACTTGCCCTAATTTCAAATCCATCAGTTTCACCGGTGGATTTGTGCTTTTCGACGTCATCGTCGCAGCTGGTGCAGAGTGACCGGAATTGGAATTCCTCTAGCAATCATCATGGGTTTAAAGCACACAACTCTAAACTACTTAGGTCTTCATAAGATGTAGAGAAATGTTGGAGTGGTGGTGGTTGTGGGGTAGGCGAATGGTGTAGAAATTAGGGCATAGTTGTACATGTACGATTAGGGCTTTGAATGTTGGTCAAATGTCGTTGTTGCGATGGTGATGGTGTGCAATGGTGGTTGACAAATTAGGGTGGAGGTATGCGTGGAGGGCTAGAGAGCTTCTATGTTCGTGGTGGCTACTGTTGTGGTGTCTATTGTTAGTGTTGCGGTAATTGATGGTCGATGCTGCAGTGGTCGATAGCCAGTGCTGCGGTGGTGATAATGGGACAGTAGTGGTGGTGACAGTAATGTTGTTGATGGTTAGTGTTGCAGGGGAGTAGAAATAAAGAAGAAGAAGAAGAAGAAGAAGAAGAAGAATAATAATAATAAGGGGAATAGGTCTTGGGTGAATTAATATCTTTATTTTAATATTGAATTTTTAATATTGAATGAGGAGTATTTTAGTCATTTGACAATAACTTAACTGAACAATGTTAACACCGTTAGTGAAAAAGACTAAAATAGAAACGATTTTCAAAATTGAGGCCAATAATGGAGACAAAATAAACGTTGGTACTCAAGTGAAGACAATTTGCAAAACTCATGGAAAAAACCGAGATTAACTCTAAAATCAATTACAATTTAATTTATGGGACAGTTTCCAAAGTGGTGTCTAATTTTGGGGTAATATCTATCGTAACATGTTCGATGGTTGACAGTTTCCAACAATATTGTCCGTTTTGCCCGCGAGGAGCACACGAATTTTCTTTGGTTATCTGGGTGAAAACTTCCCAAGGAGGTCATCTATTCCTGGATTGCTCCCACATGAGCACGCTTAACTGTGGAGTTCCCCCTCATCCACAACCAATAAGCCCAAAACACGTTGTTGATGTTAGATGCGGGACATTTCTTATGAACCAGGAATCTCTCCTGTCCATGATTGATGTGGGATTTATATAGGATGTCACAATCATCCCCGCTTACCATCCTCAGTGAGGTATATCCCACATCTCGAATAACACAGAAGTGAGTTTAATACCATTCTGTAACACCTGGCCCCTCATACCAACAATATTGTCTGGTTTGCCCACGAGAAGCTAAAGGATTTGCTTTTGGTTGCCCGGGTGAAAACTTCCCAAGGAGGTCATCCATCCCTGGATTGCTCTCACCTGAGCATGCTTAACTGTAGAGTTCTCCTCTCATCCACAACCAATGTGCCCAAAATGCGTTGTTGATGTTAGAGGCAGGACATTCTTTATAAACCAGGAATCTATCCTACTCACGGTCGATGTGGGATGATGTAGGGTGTCACAACAGGAGTGGGTGTATCATGTACATGTTAGCATTTTGCATTCTTTGTAACAAGTTAAGGTCTTTCATTATTTGTAATAAATATGTAAAAAAATTAATAGTATAAAAACAATTATGAAAACTAGAAAAACTTGTATAGATATAATATTTTAGGTTTTGACTTGGATTTTCTTATATTAAAATTATTGTTTTAAAATGTAAATACATATAATTTGGATAGTTTGGATATTCAAACTATCTAGACCCACTAAAATCACCATTTTACTTCGAAATTTTGAATATCCTAATTTTAAATATTCGAAATTTGTTGGTATTTAAATTTCAAAAAATTCAAGATTGAAGTTTTATATTTTTTATTCGGATTTGAATATTTTTGAACCCATACATATATTTGAGTCATCATTGATATAAGATAATAAAGAGTCAAATTGCAAGCAGTAACAAAAATAGTGTGACTAAAAGAGTTTAGGCATATAGACATGATTAAAGACAATGACATTAATTATTCTAGGAAAACTTAGTCAAATATATCTCTAAAAAGATCACTATACTTATCGATATGAATTCATTCTATCTTTTATCTACCTCATGACCTCGTCCTTTATGCTAGAATGCTGATGATAATGCCTTTGCACATATATACACATGTTTCTTTTAGAACAACCATTAATTTCTAATATTAAGAGCCTCTACTTACTCATATAGTATTTGTGCTAAATCAATATTTTAGATTTATTGAGTTTGGATCTTAGGATTCATCATGTTCAAATCTAAAAAAATAAAATTAAAATGGGTGGACATGTGTGAATCAAATAACAAAAAGATGGATAATAATAATAATAATGTTATGATATTAGTGATGCTAATAAACAAGTTGCAATGAGAATCATAGATGACTGATGAAATCAAACACACTCAAAGGAGAGGATTTCTCCTTGGGTGGTGATTTACACCATGAGAACACACACACAAGAACCACACTTGCAAAAATGCACTAGCAGGTCTATTTATACTAATATTACATCATGACCTAATTTTCACTTTTCTTGTTGTCTTGATGTTGACTTTGTCTTGTACTTTTTCTTCTGATTATCAATTTGGTCTATGAACTCGTACAATGAGATCTTCAATCGGCTGTGATTATGATTTGGTAAGCTTCAGTTTATTCCATTGTTGAACCCCAACAATACACTCCTTAAACTGATGCTTGGCAAATCTTGAACTTGAAGATCTTATCTATCACATGTCTTCTTGATTGATTGAAGTTCTGACACAATAAACTGATGTTCTCCCCCTTAGATTAAGCTTCTCCTAATATATTTCTAACAAATGTTAGAATCTCTTGAGAATACTTCTTGGTATTGCATATGGGTTGAATCACTCTTGGATTACAGTTCGTATCATAACTCAAGGATTAGAATGTATTAGGCTAATGGTGAGGCTTTGAACTTCAATAAACTGCATCAAGAACATGAATCAATGTTGAACACACTTCCACTTTTTTGAAATATCTTGATAGATCATATTTTTCAGATAATGAGTATTCCCCTTTGATTAAAGTTTATCTAACTGTCCGCTTAGTAGTCAGACACGGCTGCAAAACATCATCAATGAAAGTGAGCCTAAGTACTTCAGAAAAGGTACTTGATAGTTATACAAGTCCTTGGATGAATCTAGAAAAAAATGACCAAAGTTGATTTCTATACTTATTTTTAATTTCATGATCAAAATGGATATGCTTGTTGGTTGCTATCATCCATATTCATGTTTTTCTTTCTTTTTCAAGCCCTTTTCATTAGCTGTTCATAAGCCTTTAATGCAACACATCCACATTTCTTTGCAAACTCATCCACATTTGTTTGCAAAGCATCCACATGTGTTTGTAAGGCATCCGCATTTGATTTCAATGCATCCGCATTTGTGCCTAAAGTACCCGCGTTCTTTTAAAAGTCAACCGTATTTGGTGACAAGTCACCGTATTTGTTGATAACACATCCGCATTTGTGTATAAGACATCCATATTTTTTGATGACATACACATTTGTGTATAACACACCCATATTTGTGGACAACACATCAGTATTTGTGTATAACACATCCGCATTTGTGATTTTTCTTCAAATCGTACCATAGTTGAACAAATTTTTGGTTTTTCTTTTGATTTTGGGTATGAATAGATAGGTTTTTGATGAACAAGGACTTTGTTCTTCATTTTTCTTCTTTTCTTCATTGTTCTTGACATCATTAAAGATGAAATTAGATTTGAAAACTAGATAAATCCAGCGATCAACGGCTCCTATACCATTTTGCTAAATCAATATTTCAAATTCATTGAGCTTTATCTTAGGATTCATCATGTTCATATCTAAAAATCAAAATTAAGATGGGTGGACGTGTGTGAATCAAAGAACAAAGAGATGGATAATAATAATGTTATGATTTCATTGATGCTGATGAACAAGTTACAATGAGAATAATAGATGGCTGATAAAATCAAACACACCTAAAGGAGATAATTTCTCCTTGGGTGGTTATTTACACTATGAGAAACACACACACAGAACCACACTTGCAAAAATACACTAGTGGGTCTATATACTAATATTAAATCATGACTAATTTTGTCTTTTCTTGTTGTCCTGATGTTGACTTTGTCTTGTATTTGTTTTCTTTTTATTATCAATTTGGTCTCTGAACTTGTACGTGAGATCTTAGTCGGATGTGATTATGATTTGTTAAGATTCATTTATTCCATTGTTGAACCCCAACAATACACTCCTTAAACTGATGCTTGGCAAATCTTGAACTTGAAGATCTTATCTATCACATGTCTTCTTGATTGATTGAAGTTCTGACACAATAAACTGATGTTCTCCCCCTTAGATTAAGCTTCTCCTAATATATTTCTAACAAATGTTAGAATCTCTTGAGAATACTTCTTGGTATTGCATATGGGTTGAATCACTCTTGGATTACAGTTCGTATCATAACTCAAGGATTAGAATGTATTAGGCTAATGGTGAGGCTTTGAACTTCAATAAACTGCATCAAGAACATGAATCAATGTTGAACACACTTCCACTTTTTTGAAATATCTTGATAGATCATATTTTTCAGATAATGAGTATTCCCCTTTGATTAAAGTTTATCTAACTGTCCGCTTAGTAGTCAGACACGGCTGCAAAACATCATCAATGAAAGTGAGCCTAAGTACTTCAGAAAAGGTACTTGATAGTTATACAAGTCCTTGATGAATCTAGAAAAAAATGACCAAAGTTGATTTCTATACTTATTTTTAATTTCATGATCAAAATGGATATGCTTGTTGGTTGCTATCATCCATATTCATGTTTTTCTTTCCTTTTTCAAGCCCTTTTCATTAGCTGTTCATAAGCCTTTAATGCAACACATCCACATTTCTTTGCAAACTCATCCACATTTGTTTGCAAAGCATCCACATGTGTTTGTAAGGCATCCGCATTTGATTTCAATGCATCCGCATTTGTGCCTAAAGTACCCGCGTTCTTTTAAAAGTCAACCGTATTTGGTGACAAGTCACCGTATTTGTTGATAACACATCCGCATTTGGTGTATAAGACATCCATATTTTTTGATGACATACACATTTGTGTATAACACACCCATATTTGTGGACAACACATCAGTATTTGTGTATAACACATCCGCATTTGTGATTTTTCTTCAATCGTACCATAGTTGAACAAATTTGTTGGTTTTTCTTTTGATTTTGGGTATGAATAGATAGGTTTTTGATGAACAAGGACTTTGTTCTTCATTTTTCTTCTTTTCTTCATTGTTCTTGACATCATTAAAGATGAAATTAGATTTGAAAACTAGATAAATCCAGCGATCAACGGCTCCTATACCATTTTGCTAAATCAATATTTCAAATTCATTGAGCTTTATCTTAGGATTCATCATGTTCATATCTAAAAATCAAAATTAAGATGGGTGGACGTGTGTGAATCAAAGAACAAAGAGATGGATAATAATAATGTTATGATTTCATTGATGCTGATGAACAAGTTACAATGAGAATAATAGATGGCTGATAAAATCAAACACACCTAAAGGAGATAATTTCTCCTTGGGTGGTTATTTACACTATGAGAAACACACACACAAGAACCACACTTGCAAAAATACACTAGTGGGTCTATATACTAATATTAAATCATGACTAATTTTGTCTTTTCTTGTTGTCCTGATGTTGACTTTGTCTTGTATTTGTTTTCTTTTTATTATCAATTTGGTCTCTGACTTGTACGATGAGATCTTAGTCGGATGTGATTATGATTTGTTAAGATTCAGTTTATTCCATTGTTCCATTGTTGAACCCCAACAATTTGAACCTTCAACCTCTTGAACAGAGTAGATGCATCATACTATATACATTGAACTAGATTGTCTCTTAAAGACATACATTTAATTAGCTTGTAATAATGATGTAACTAAACACAACACTAATACACATTATATGAGTACAAGTCAAACATGTTTTGTGGCTTACCTCTAGGACATCTTGCTAAAAACACCAAGGACCAAAATAAGCAACTCTTAGTATGGTTGTTGTCATGCAAACTATGCTGATCTTATCGAAATAGTAAAGAAAGACATGTTCATAAAACGAGATTGATAAATCCATATGGTACAAAATAACAGTCAAAACAATACATTACCAGTGCCACTACTATTATCCTAATCTCTTCCTTGTGATCCATAAGTTGAAGAAACTCTCGTTGAGTGTTTATTATAACTTAATATTTCTCATATCATATATATTCAAAGATAATATTAATAATATTTTTGGGAATTTACGTATTAATTATTTCATCAAATAATCATACGAGTAATCTTTACTTGTGATATTATATAAGTATCACGCTTTACAAATACTTTAGTTAATGATGCTTTGTATGCCACCCTTTATAATCACACATTAAAAGTAATGTTGCTAAACATGGTTTATTAGACATAAATATCCAACAATAATACATACACTAAACATTATAATCAGCATGTATACACTATATTAAATGCATATTCAATGTATGTAGTAACGCATATACTAAAGTATCATGAGTATGCATATAGTAGCAATTCATATACTAAGTTGCAATCGTTGCATTAGGTTAATGAATCGAAGGATTTTATGTTCAACTTTTATGTGACCCGTAAGCTTAATCATGTCATGACAAGATATCAATCCAATAACCGCACTCTTAAAATCATCTACCCAAAGATGATTTGTTTAACCTATCTATGTAAACAAGTCGAATGGGTAGGCAGGTAGTCCTAAACGTGTTAAACAGGTTGTAGGTTGTCCTAAATGTGTAAAATGAATTGATGATTAACTTGTTTAACTAAAAAAACATGTTTAACTAAACACGACCTATTAAATCAAACAAATCAAACTAAACACAACTCGTTTATTACTAGATCAAGCGTAATAACTCAATGTTAGAATATATAATATGGAGCGTTTGGTATGTATGAATTAAAATGAAAGTAATGAAAATGAAATCTAAAGTTAATTATTTAATATGTCTGGTTGGCAAGAATTTGTTGGAACTAAATTGAAATTGAAATTTTATTTTTAACATTTATGGTTTATAAAGGAATTGAAACTAGAATGAATTCCCACAAATTCTTTAAAAATGAAGAATTTCAAAATCCTATCAAATTTTGATAGATTTCAAATTCCTCCAACCCTCAGCACTCGATACCGACAACCACCTATCACCTTCGCCCTATCCGCCGAAACCTGCGAAGTCACTACCTCCAACTGACGTAGGGCCAACCTCTATCCGCCGTAGCTACCAACCTCTACTCGCCTCCTCCACCGATCTTCGATCGTTGCTGTTATTCGTCGGACATGCAGGCACCCGTTCCCCTTGACCGGCGACTGTCATCAACCACCTAAAACAGTTTGACGTACCCTACCTCCCGTTTGGCGTCCCGCCCCCGACAACCTGAATCCATCGACAACTTATCGGGCCCATTGTCATTGAAAAAAATCAATAGTCGCGCTCTGACTAAGCCCGCCACGGATAGAAAATCGTTACCATCAAGTGTGCCCATGACCAACCGCGTCGGTTTTGGACGAGCTTGATGGTGATTGTTGGTTTTCAGTGGCGATCTTGGTTGGTGGCGGTGGAAGGGTACGGTCGGTTATCGGCGGTCGTTGGCTATGGCCGATTTTTGGTGGCAAGGGGGACGAATAATCAATGGTATGTAGCGTGGTGATCGGTAGCCGAAGGTGGTGGTAATTTGGAATGAATGATCAATCCGATTCTTTTAAGAGTACTTTATCAAAGTGCATTTGAAATTTAAATTCTTTTGATTGATTTTAATATTTTTTAACTCCAAATCATTTCAAAAATATTAAATTCTAAATCCAATTATTTTAATTTCCTATCCAAATTCCACTATAATACATTTCCCGAACCATACACTCACTTCGTTACATAAAGAATCCGACTGATCTGGTTGTGAAGACTCAATAAAAAACAATTTATTTTATCGGTCTTAGCTACCTTTATTGAACCCCAACAATACTCCCCCTAAACTGATGCTTGTCAAACCTTAAACTTAAAGATTTTCTCTTTCACATGTCTTCTTGATTGACCGATGTTCTCCCTCTCAGATTAAGCTTCTCCTAATATATTTCTGACAAAGGTTAGAATATCTAGAGAATAATTCTTGGTATCGGATATGGGTTGTATCACTCTTGGATTACAATTCATATCACAACTCAAGGATTAAAATGTATTAGGCTAATGGTGAGGCTTTGAACTTCAATAAACTGCATCAGGTTCATGAATCAATGCTAAACACACTTCCACTCTTTTGAAATATCTTGATAGATGACATTATTCAGATAATGAGTATTTCCTTTGATTAAAGTCCGTCTAACTGTTCGCTCAGTATTCAGACATGGGTGCAAAACACATCAATGATTGTGATCCTAAGTACTTCAAAAAGAACATCTGATAGTTGTACAAGTCGCTCGATGAATCTGTGAAAATATAACCAAAGTTGATTTCTATACATTTTTTTGGTTTCATGATCAAAATGGTTGTGTTTATTGGTTGCTACATCCATATTCATGTTTTTATTTTCTTTTCCAAGTCCTATTCATCAGCTATTCATAAGCATTTCTTGCAACACATTCGCATTTTTTTGCATGGCATCAACATTTTATTTCAATGCATCCGCATTTGTGCATAAAGTACCCGCATTTGTTTACAAGTCAACCGTATTTGGTGACAAGTCATCTGCATTTGTTGATAACATATCCGCATTTGTGTATAACACATCCGCATTTGTGGACAACACATCCGCATTTGTGGACAACACATCCGCATTTATGGACAACACATCCGCATTTGTGTATAACACATCCGCATTTGTGGTTTTTCTTCAAATCATACAATAGTTGAACAAATTTTTTGGTTTTTCTTTTGATTTTGGGTATGAACATATAGGTTTTTGATGAACAAGGACTTTGTTCTTCATTTTTCTTCTTTTCTTCATTGTTCTTGACAACATTAAAGATGAAATTAGATCTGAAAACTAGATAAATCCAGCAACCAACGACTCTATATCATTTTGCTAAATTAATATTTTCAGATTCATTGAGCTTGGATCTTAGGATTCATCATGTTCAGATCAAAAAAATCAAAATTAAGATGGGTGGACGTGTGTGAATCAAAGAACAAATAGATGGATAATAATAATGTTATGATTTTATTGATGTTGATAAACAAGTTACAATGAGAAGCATAGATGACTGATGAAATCAAACACACCCAAAGGAGATTATTCTCCTTGGGTGGTGATTTACACCATGAGAAAAATACACTCACAAGAACCAAACTTGCAAAAATACACTAGTGGGTTTATTTATACTAATATTAAATCATGACAAATTTTGACTTTGTTTGTTGTCTTGACGTTGACTTTGTCTTGTATTTGTTTTCTTCTGATTATCAATTTAGTCTTTGAACTCGTACAATGAAATCTTCAGTTGGCTATGATTATGATTCGCTAAGCTTTAGTTTATTCCATTATTCCATTGTTGAACCCCAACAATTTGAACCTTCAACCTTTTAAATAGAGTTGATGCATCATACTATAATTAGATTGTCTCTTGAAGGAATATACATTAAACTAGATTGTCTCTTGAAGGAATATACATTAAACTAGATTGTCTCTTGAAGACATACCTTAATTAGCTTGTAATAATGATGTAACTAAACACAAACACTAATACATATATATGAGTACAAGTCAAACATGGTTTCATGGTTTACCTCCTTGACATCTTGCTATTAACAACTAGGACCAAAATAAGCAACTCTTAGTATGGTTCTTGTGATGCAAACTATGCTGATCTTATCAAAATAGTAACGAAAGACATGTTCATAAAACGAGATTCATAAATCCATACGGTACAAAATAACAATCAATACAATACATTACCGGTGCCACTACTATCATCCTAATCTCTTCCTTGTGATGCGTAAGTTGAAGAAGCTCTCGTTGAATGTTTATTATAACTTAATATTTCTAATATCATATTTATTTAAAGATAACAATAATAATATTTTTGGGAATTTACCTATTAATTATTTCATCAAATAATCGTACGAGTAATCTTTACTTGTGATATTTTATATGTATCAACGCTTTACAAATACTTTGGTTAATGATGCTTTGTATGCCACCCTTTAGAATAACACATTAAAAGTAATGTTGTCAAACATGGTTTATTAGGCATACAGATCCACCAACAATACATACACTAAACATTATAATCAACACACATATAAGGTGTGTAACATGTATACACAATATTAAATGCATATTCAATGTATGTAGTAATGCATATACTAAAGTATAATGAGTAACACATGTAGTAGCAATGCATATACTAAGTTGCAATCGTTGCATTAGATTGATGAATCAAAAGATTTCATGTTCAACTTTTATGTGACCCATAGCTTAATCATGTCATGACAAGATATCAATACTAACAACCACACTCTTAAAATCATCTACCCAAAGATGGTTTGTTTAACCTATCTATGTAAACAAGTCGAATGGGTAGGCAGGTAGTCCTAAACATGTAAACAGGTTGTAGGTTGTCCTAAATGTGTAAAATGAATTGATGATTAACTTGTTAACTAAAAAACATATTTAACCAAACACGACCTATTAATCAAACAAATCAAACTAAACACAACTCGTTTATTACTAGGTCAAGTGTATAACTCTATGTTAGAATATATAATATGGAGCGTTTGGTATGTATGAATTAAAATAAAAGTAATAAAAATGAAATCTAAATTTAATGTGTCTAGTTGGCAAGAATTTGTTAGAACTAAATTGAAATTTTAATTTTATTTTTAACATTTTTGGGTTATAAAGGAATTGAAACTAGAATGAGTTCCCACAAATTCTTTTAAAATGAAGAATTTCAAAATCGTATCAAATTTTGAAGGATTTCAAATTTCTCCAACCCTCAGCTCCCAGTGCCGACAACCACCTACCACCTTCGCCCTATGCCGTCGAAAACCTCCGAACGTCTCCACTACCGACCGACGCAAGGCCAACGTCCGTTCGTCATAGCTGCCAACCTCCGCTCGCCTCCTCCACCGATCTTTGATCGTTGCTGTTATTCGCTGGACCATGCAGGCACCCGTTCACCTTGACTGGAGACTGTCCCACTTGTCGTCCCGCCCCAACAACCCGAATCCATCGATAACTTATCGGGCTCACTTGTTGTCCCACTGCTGATAGAAAATCATTACCATCAAGTGTGCTGATGGCCAACCGCATCGGTTTTGGTCGAGCTTGATGGTGATTATTGGTTTTCGACGGCGATCTTGGTTGGTGATGGTGGAAGGGTACAGTCGGTTGTCGGCGGTTGTTGGCTACGTTTTATTTTTGGCGGAGAGGGGACGCACAATCAATGGTATGTAACGTGGTGATCGGTAGCTGGAGGTGGTGGTGATTTGGAATGAATGATCATTTCTGGTTCTTTTAAGAGTACCTTATCAAAGTGCATTTGAATTTAAATTCTTTTGATTGATTTTAATCTTTTTTAACTCCAAATCATTTTAATAATATATAATTTTAAATCCAATTATTTTAATTTCTGATCCAAATTCCACTTACAATACATTTCCCGAACCATACACTCACTTAGTTACATAAAGAATTCGGCTGATCTGGTTGTCGAGACTCGATCAAAAATAATTTATTTTATCAGTCTTAGCTATCTTTATTGCATAAGGGTAAGTAAGGTCGTCTCCTCACGGAATATGTGGAAAGTATTTAACGAATACGATGATTATCTAAAAGACTCAAACTTTATAATTAAAAATTGAAACTTGGAGTGGTTTAGTAAACACAATTACATAAAGCAACAAACTTTATAACGAACTTAATTAAATAACGGAAACAATCACTTCTGGGTTTTCAATTCTACAAGATCAACAATTAGTACGTTTAAATTAGGGCCTATAATAAACAATACTTTAAGATCTTAGCTTTTGATTAAAGTGACAACAAAGGAATAATCTTTTAAGATTCGTTCGTTCACGATGTTACCAATTCACTTATATCACATTGCCTACTTTTCTTAATGAGTTCACGATACAGGAAAACTAAAAAACTGATAATCTAGCCACGCATAATCTTTGTTCAATCTTCAATCTTGATTTGATGATGATAAATGATTATATGGATGATATTGAGGAGCTTGGAAGCACCCAAATCTCTTTGAAATCATATAAATTCGGCTAGGAAAAGTTTTTTTTCAAAACCCTAATGATTAGGGTTATAGGATTTAAAATTTTAAATAACCCTCCAAATATCATGTTAGACCGTAAATTACGGCCTATAGGCCATAGGTTATGGCCTACCCTTAACTAGACGGCCAAACCTTCTACTTTACAGGGTTCAAAAACAGACTTAGCATAGGGCCGGAAGTTACGGCCTTCCTACACATTTTTTCACAATATTTAAACATGTAAATTTTCACGAGCTTTCCGTTGATAGGTCGTGGACCCCGTAACTCTTTTCCTAGCTCAAGTTATGCCCATTTTAAGTTACCATAGTCTTGAACATTCGGTTTTTTTCAATTCTTCACTTCTCGGGCTCCGATTTCCATCCCGCGTCTTCCATACTTTTCATGTTTCACCAAACTTAATTCCGGTTTCCTGTTTTGCATATTTTGGTAATTGCGCATTTGGTTCTCGTGGTTTCATCCCGTGCTTATTCACCTTAAAATAAGCTTTCTTAAGCTCCACTTTCCTACACATCAAAAGAAACTCAAAGTAACTTCGTTCCATACTAATAATGATATACAATCATATAATTAGATCAATTAAATCTTGAATTATTATCACTCGATCACCGGCAACAGGTGATGTTAGATGGGCTATTAAACTTTTTCTTCAAGACTTATTCTGGGAATATTCTAGTTTAATATTTCTTTTTGATTTCTAACTAAAAATGCATTTGTAATAATGTAGTAGGGGTTTAAATAGGTTTGGTCCTATAATAACTAAAACTAAAATATATTATTAACTTGGGTGGGGTATAAAAAAGGTAAAAAACTAAAAAGTACGAGAATAATTATTATCTATTAGTTTTAGATGCAAAGGTTAAGAATACGATGACATAATGATAAATAGTTAAAATTTGAAGTGATATACTAATAGTATTTTAATATTAACTACATTTTTAAGTTTCACCTTTTTTAAACGCTTAATTTTACATACAACATTATTTAAAAAGATTACACTGTAAAAATAAGTGTTTTTAATATTTTAAAAAACATCTATAAATTTGATACATAAAAAAACAAAGTTTTTTTTTCATGTTATTTTTGTTTATTGTATAATATTCAATAATTTATTGTGTAATATCAGGTCATTATGTAATATTTATTAGATCACTATACTTAGTATTGACCATTTTGTTATTCATGATGTTTTTTTTAAATGATGATTTTTAATAATACAATACTAAAAATGTAATTTTTTACTTTTTTAAGTTTATTGTGTAATCTTAATCAGGTCATTGGGTATCCTCATCAAACAAATTATTATGTCTATTGCTAATTATCAAGTCTAGTACTAGTTATTGCATTTATTAAAATGATGATTTTCAAAAAAACACAAATACTGAAAATTAATTGTTTTTACATTTTTAACAATTCATCGTGTCATCCTGATCAGGTCAATGTGTAATACTTCAAGCAGCTTATTGTGTCTATTGCTAATTATCGAGTCTAGTATTGATCATTATGTTATCCATTGTGCCTAATGTTAACTATTGTGTATTTTTAAAATGATGATTAACATAATGCTAAAAATGTATTTTTTACGTTTCTAATCATTACGTAATCATGAACATGTTATTGTGTAATTTAGGGGTGTGCATGGTCGGTTTGGTTCAGTTTTGATTTAAAATCGAAACAAAAAACCGATATTTCGGTTTCTAGTTTTTAAAACCGTTCGGTTTCTGGTTTTCGGTTTTAACTTCGGTTTGGGTTTGGTTTTTGGTTTTTTTCGGTTTACCATTTGTGCTTCAAGTTTTAGAAAATAATTGTTTTAAAGTAATAAATTTAAGCCAAAAACTTTGTCCTTACATTATTTTGTTGATCTCTAAATATAATCTATATATTTTTATAATTTAGTTGACACTAAAATCAAATGCAATTCATAAACTATAAGAACAATATATTTAATAAAACATTTAAATCTATCAATTCAAATAAAAAATTAAATAGTATTATTGAAACCTAAATATTTAACCTTTTTTAGATAACACAAGTTAAATAAGTAACTAATAGGCTAATGATTGTTATAAGTATATGATTACACCTCTAAATCTACAAGTTTGATTATATGGTTTCGGTTCGGTTTTTTCGGTTTTTGTTACAAGCAAAACCAAGACCGAACCGAAAAATTCATTTTTTAAAAAATATCAAACCAAACCGTCGGTTTTCTAGCGGTTACGGTTTTATCAGTTCGGTTACGTCAGTTATTTTAGTTACGGTTTGGTTATTTTGGTATTTGCTAATTCATCGTGTCATCCTGACCAGGTCAATGTGTAATACTTGTCAAGCAGCTTATTATGTCTATTGCTAATTATCGACTCTAGTGTTGATCATTATGTTATCCATTGTGCCTAATGTTAACTATTGTGTTATGCATTATGTATTTTTAAAATGATGATTAACATAATGCTAAAAATGTATTTTTTACGTTTCTAATTATTATGTAATCATGAACATGTTATTGTGTAATTCTTGTCAAGCATCTCATTATGTCTATTGCAAATCATCGATTCTAGTGCTAGTCATTGTGTTATATATTGTGTCTGACTATTATGTTATGCATTGTGTTTTTTAAAATAATAATTTTCAAATAACACAATAATAAGAAATGTGGACTTTTTTTGTTTCAAGTTCATTGTGTATACCTTATCAAATAATTATATAATCCTCATCGGTTTAGAAATTACATAATTACCTGGTGAAATTACACAAAGGGTAAAAAAGCTTTGTTTTTTTATATCAACACTATAAGTGTTTTAAAAAATAAAAAAATACTCATTTTTATGTTGTATTTAAAAAAATAATATCGTATGTAAAAGTTATGATTTTTAAAAAACGGTGAAACTTAATTAACAATTTCCCCCAACCAATTTTTAATTAAAAGGACACGAATCAACACAGTAATACTTATTAACTTTTTAGTCTAAGAATATTTTGTATTTAAACCTTTCCGAACTAATTTATGTAAATTTTAAATGGTGTTATTGTTTACATTGAATTTTTAAATAATTAGATCTTTGAGTAGATAGTTTACACAATAAAAATATAAAATTAATATCTATAATCATGAAGGGAGATATAACAAGAGACAACGTTACCAAAATATAGTATCAACGTCTTAGTATTTAAAAAATAAAATTGCTATTTCAATGTATTAACTGTCTATGAAAGTGATTTCAGTTTATTAATCATGTTATTTTATAATATCATCATCCAAAGATGTTGTCTTAGTCAAGAGTTTGAACTTTTAATGCAAATTTTTGTCTTTTAAATCTACACATGTTCTATTCAAGTAAACTCAACCTAATCGATAAGAACATAGTAGGATGGAGACTTAAATTTTTTTAAAATAATTTTCTCACTGACTTTTCAAATGTCATTACACGGTATGTAAACATGCATGAGGAAACAGTCTACTTTTCTAATATACAGGAGACGTGGAGTCTATTAGCCTTTAAAAGCGTCATATTATCCGTTTTTTAGACCAAGAGTCATCGGAAGGTTTGTTTTTGAAGGTAGAAGTTCATGGAGATCAACACCAAAAAACATATGACATTTTCAGGAGTGGACCAGAGTTGGGTTTTAATATTAAAAAAAGAATATATATATATATATATATATATATATATTTATATTAATAAAATATTTAGTTTTTAATAATAACATAAGTGTTGGGCATTTCAAGTTAACTTCATACGCCTAAACAGTGCTAATGCGCCGGAACAGTGCTCATGCGCCTGAACAGTGCTCATGCGCCTGAACAGTGCTCATGCGCCTGAACAGTGCTCATGCGCCTGAACAGTGCTCATGCGCCTGAACAGTGCTCATGCGCCTGAACAGTGCTCATGCGCCTGAACAGTGCTCATGCGCCTGAACAGTGCTCATGCGCCTGAACAGTGCTCATGCGCCTGAACAGTGCTCATGCGCCTGAACAGTGCTCATGCGCCTGAACAGTGCTCATGCGCCTGAACAGTGCTCATGCGCCTGAACAGTGCTCATGCGCCTGAACAGTGCTCATGCGCCTGAACAGTGCTCATGCGCCTGAACAGTGCTCATGCGCCTGAACAGTGCTCATGCGCCTGAACAGTGCTCATGCGCCTGAACAGTGCTCATGCGCCTGAACAGTGCTCATGCGCCTGAACAGTGCTCATGCGCCTGAACAGTGCTCATGCGCCTGAACAGTGCTCATGCGCCTGAACAGTGCTCATGCGCCTGAACAGTGCTCATGCGCCTGAACAGTGCTCATGCGCCTGAACAGTGCTCATGCGCCTGAACAGTAAATTTAATTTTTCAAATTTAAAATTTAATTTTTAATTATTTACAATAAATTATAATTTATTAAATTAAAGTTTAAAATTTCCCTCTAAAAGTATTTAAGTTTAAAATTTTAAAGTTTTAAAATTTTTATCCAATAAAAGACATATATATTATAATAATTTTTTATATTAATATATAAGATTGATAAATTTGAATGTTGTACAACTAATTATATAACCAAAAGATTGTGATATCTTCTTTTATGAGAACAACGTTTGTTTTCTATTTAATCTACCTATAAATTCAATAATTTTTATAAATTATAATGACCATTAAATTGTATTTAACTTAATATTTTTAAAATATAAAACATGAATAGAGCCAAGCTTGGGATGAGATAAGAAAACAAAATTATTAACTAACTTCTCAATTTGATCCCCGTTTTAAAAGATCTTAAATATATAAATTATTCTATTACTTGGATTCCACCGAAACTTAAATTTATTGAAAATTTTGTTTGAAGTCCGTTAACAAAATACATAGGCTCTCTCTCTTGAAATGTCCGGTCACTAACACCATTCATCTCCAATCACTCTTGCAATGTTGTCACCATCGCCACCCATCTCCAACCGGCGTAACAATCCTCGCCCACCACCACTGCAACCAACGTAGAGCCACCACAACACCACCATCATCACTACAACAACCACCGCGACACCATCACTACAAGAATCATCGCAACATAACCACCACCACAACCATCGCACCACCACGACTATAGTTGATCAGGAGAGAAGAATCAAGATTCCAAGTGACGCTCGAAAAGAAAAGTAAGCTGCTGAAAACAGACTTGAGTTAAACAAAGAAGGTGACATAGAGCTGAGTTAAACAGATCTGATGCAACACCACCACTACCACAACCATCGCACCACCACAACCATAGCTCCGACAGCGGCGGGTCTCGCGATCCAGCCATCTAGCCATTCACTATATAATATCAATCGTTGCATCACCGACATGTACTTCAAGGTTTATCACTTGTACTTTCATGGCTGTGCTTTTGAGAATTGTACACTATGCTTTGTTGTTGGTACGATGGAACTATAGCCACAGTGTGCTTTTGAGACCTAAGATTTTTAAAGTTGTACATTATGCTTTGCCTTTGGTACGGTGGCACTGTAGCCACTGACCAAAAGTATTAATATGTATTATAATACGGGTTAAGTTGGTGTAAAATATTATTAAAAATAAATTAACTTATTTTTTAATGGTCTAGTGACCATTCAATGGTCACAAAGTAGTGGCTCCCTTCAGCTTGTACCACTCGAATTGAAGTACCAGAATACAACAAACCAAGGGTTGGCGAAAGTGTTGTGTCTAACCCGATCTACCCGGGTTTAGTGTTATCCTGAGTACCCCTACCCACTTTAGTTTCATGAAACCCACTTTTGTTATTTTTCTTTGGGTTATTTTTATAGAATAGTATGTAGAAGAGTAGGTTTATTTTTCTTTCTAAGACCATCACCAATGGTGAAATAAAAATGACCAAAAAACATGGCTAGTTAGCAGTCACATCCAAAAATCACCCATTTTTTCAAAACCCAAAAAATCTTTCCAATAGTAAAACTTAAAAACACCTAAAAATCTGGTCATATCATTATCACCTTTTACATTTATTTTTAGGTGGTAGTAGAGTCATTTTTACCTGCGTCAACATGATAATCATAGTTTTAGAAAAAATACCTCAAAAAAGAAACCCATGGCAACACGCAGTTTAATATCTAGTTATACTATATATTAAACATGTTGGCCGGTTACTACATGGTAGATTTGGATTTGCCTATTTTTTCCACAAAAGCTTCTTAGTTCTCACGTTAACCACATGATACTAGGTTAAGTGGTTAAAATGTGTGTTACTGCCACCGTTTTCCCTTACCACCTGGGGCGGACCTACGCCCAAGTGTATAGGGTCAAGTGACCCCATTGATTTTTGAACGGATAATGTACCGTATAATACCGAAATTTTAGGTGAATTCATAGTTTATCAGGAGGTAAACCTATTAGTATTTTAGGTTTAAAAAAACTAAAATTTGATCTTGGTTCACTGGTTAAGGCATGCATTTGAATAGAGGTTGGGTACTGGGTTCGATCCTCACTGTTAGTTTTTCCCCACTATTTTTTAAATTGTAAAATTATATTTTTACCCTTATGTTTAATATACATTACAACCCTAATTCAACCCCCGCCCATTGTTGCACATTGCCTTCGATTGTATTAGTTCAAACTGCCCCTTCCCCATTGCTGCACTCACAATGCCTTCAGTTGTTCTAGTTAAACAACCCCTTCCCCATTGCTGCATAGTTCTTTCATGGGGTCCCGCGGCTAGTGCATACCAACATTGACCTTGAGCCTACCATTCATTCTTTTAAGCTTTCAAGTTTTAAGGTTAGTTTTCTAATTTTGTTTCTTTATTTTAGTTGTTTATGAATGAAGTAGCAAACCCTGGATTTTGTTATAGTGATTTTAGTATTGTGTATGTGAAGCATGTTTTAGTTTTGAATAGGTTCTGCAGCATTAAGTTGTGTATGTGCAGCATATTTTACTTTTGACACCAAATCACATATCATAACATCAAACAAACAAACTGTGTCACAAAAAAGTGCCAGTTCACATTCATAACATTAAGCAAACAAACAAATTGTGTCACTAAAAAGTTCAGCTCACATCTTCTACTTATTTTGTTTGAGTAATTTAGGTGTCTAGAATCTTGATTTTGTTTAAGCTCCTATTTTTGTATCTAGTGTTTTTATGGTTAGTTTTTTAGTGATTTTAGTTCTTGTGTGACCTTGAATTTTAGGAAAATGGATTGTTTTATATTGTAAAAAGAAAACCATTGAACATTGCTTCTTCATCTAGTAATAGAATCCGAGTATGTGCTTAAGTTTTTGCTTCTTTTGGTATTGAACTTTTTAACGTTTTTAATACAATATTATTATGCCCGACTCGACCCGAACCCAAATAACTTTATGTTTTTTCGTTACAAGTAAAATCACTAAATAATAGTGACCCCAAACGAAAAATTTTCTGGTTCCGCCACTACTTACCACATGTCTTTTTCCAGTGAATGCACCATTTTCTCTTGCCATAAAAGTAGAAGATTGCCGAAAACAAACGAACAAGGAGATATGCCGGATAGGATTCCAAACGCCAACACCTGTCGTGGGAATGCCACATTATCTGCTTGACAATTTTCAAATTCAAACGAGAAGCATGTCGATGAGTATTGGGAAAGTACGGTTGAACAGTTAATGCGGATGAGCATTAACCACTAACTAAGAGAAATGCGGATGAGTACTGAGGAAATGTGGATGAGTACCGAGGAAATGCGGATGAGTACTGAGGAAATGTGGATGAGTACCGAGGAAATGCGGATGAGTACTGAGGAAATGCAGATGAACTAAAACAAAAATGCGGATGAACAAAAAGGCAAATGCGGATGAATTCTTAGAATAGTTTTTGACTTTCTGGAGAAAAAGTGAAATTGAGGATTTGACTTGGGATGTTCCTCGAGGATTCATGTAAGCTGACTTTTGAGGTCATAGATGTTATGATGGGCATGTTATGATGTGTGATTGATGCTTATGCATGATGGTACATATGATGTATGTTATGTATGTATGATGTCCTGTATGATGATGTTGAGTGCTTATGTGTATGTTCCTTGTTGTATGATTATTTGGCTTTACGTTGAATGTTAATAAATGAAATGAAAGTATTATGTAACGTAAAGTGGAAGATAATGAAAAGAGAAACGTAATGAAAGAATGCATGCATTAACGAGTGAATGAAAGTAAGAAAGGCTTGCAAACAAAATGTACGGAGGTGCACGACTCTAAAATGTCGTAAGCTCAACTGTGTGTGGTTTAGGTAACCCTTAAGGATACATGCAGGGGTCCAGGCTTTGTGACTGACCAGTGATATAGTACATGGTTTATAATGATTACTCACCCCGGTACTGGCGCTAGGCTATGTGCGTTATGGAAGTCATTTATGATCTTCGGCCCAATACCCGCTATGTGCATACGTTTGGGGTATAGTATACAGTTGGGATCTTTGTTGCGTGCTGGTGCTACGCTATGTGCGTTATGGAAGTCATTTATGATCTTCGGCCCAGTACCCGCTTTGTGCATACGTTTTGGGTATAGCTCATGACACTGATCCGGAAACAGATAAAGAGATAAAGAAATAATGAGGTAACGAAAGAAAGTGATAAATAGTAAAGATGATAATAACGATATTATCTATGTGTACGTACGATGTGTGATCATGTACGACGGTATAGTTTGATTTAAAAGGAAGTAAAGTATGTTTTATATTAAAACTAGAACTCACTTAGCAACGCTGACTTTTATGTGTTTTTCCAGTTGGCAGGTGAAGGTTGCTGAGGATGGCACAGGGCAGATACTTGGCTCTTTTGGATGGCATCCATTTTGTAATACTTTTGTGATGTAATACAACAAGTATTTTGTAATGTGATAACGATGTATTATTTTGAAAAAGCCTTAATAATGAAATGAAATGTCATTTTTGAATGTTTCCGCTGCAGTGTTTATTCAAGTTAAATGTAAATATATGTTTTACCTGCATTAATTGACCAGCTGTGAGCGTCCCGGGAATGTGGCCTTACAAGTTGGTATCAGAGCCAAAGTTTAAGTGAAACATGTAAATTTTCAAAATAAACCTAAACTTAAACTGGAAATGGGACGAAAAGGGAAGGGATGTCAGTCTGAGTAGTTGCGTTCCATCAGGTATTTTCTTAATGGTAACCGATACTACATGCGCATGTTACCTGGTTTTTGTGCTGTGTAGATTTTGATACTGATGTAGTCAGGATAGGTAGTGCTTAGGGTATGAAGAGTAAAGTAAGTGGCTAATCACAACTGGCCACTGTAATTAGGGACTTACTATACTTGACATAAACTGAGCTGTTCCCTTGAATGACTGTGTTAGTGTTTGAATCTTTCAGTGTGTGTGTTAGAGGATGGCCGGTGGTAGATCATCTAAAGCTTCACATGGTAGAGGTCGTGATGCTGAACCACGGGTTACGAGAGGAAGGCCTAGAGCTGAAAAGGTGGTTCATGAAGAACCAGAGACTCCTCATCCGAAGGGCGGTGATGAGAGTGCTAACTTAAGGGCCTCGATGAAGGAGGTAGTTGTGGAAGAAGTTCATCAGGTCATGCAGACAATCTTACCATCTGTGGTGACCGAAGTTATCAAGGCTGTGAGGGAAGGAGAAAGGAAGGAAAGAAGTAGACCTACGGGTGAAAGAAGACAGCCCGAGACTTAGACAGTTTTGTTTGATGGCGAAGAAGAACAGGAAGACGAAGAGCCTACGCCGGAGGCGACACGAGGCCATAACTATGGGGTGTTTCAACGATGAAAGCCCCCTACTTTTGATGGTAACGACACTGCTGCTGCTGCTCACTAGTGGGTGAGAGAAATGGAAGCTGTTCTGAACATCAACGAATGCCGAGAGGTTCAGAAGGTGAAGTTTGCTGCCCAATCTTTCGTGGACCCAGCTTTATGCTGGTGGGACAATATTGTCCAAGCTGAGGATAGCAGGGCCATCAGGAAGATAAAGTGGGTAGAGTTAAAGAAGTTGGTGATTGAGGAGTTCTATCCTCATAAGGAGATGGATAAGGTTGAGAGAGAGTTCCTGCAGCTGGAGGCGAGAACCATGACGCATCAGCAATACACCACCAAATTCAATGAGATGGCACGGCTGGTGCAAGATCCAATGACACCTTTGTCAAGAAAGATTAAAAGGTATATTCAGGGTTTGCCGGCGGATGTCTGTAGGCACATGATTGCTGCCCGGCCGAGCATATTTAGGTCGGCGGTGGATTTGGCAGGGAGGTTGTATGATGAGAGAACTGTGGTGGTGACCGAAGGTAGCAAGAAAGGTGGTAGTGATCGGAATTGGAACGGAAAGCGGTTTGGGCGTGGCGGGGCCACTCCAAGTAACAAGGGTGCACGGGTGGATGACCGGCATGTGGTCACATTCGGTGCAGGGTCGAGAAGGTGTGTCAAGTGTGGACGAGAACACACCAGGGAATGTAGATTAGGAACCAATGTCTATTTCTGTTGTGGAAGAACGGACATGTGGCAAAGAACTATGGTGTGAGGAAGTGTTATTCTTGTGGGGAGGAAGGCCATATCAGCAGGGATTGCAAGAAGCCGAGGGCTGAAGGTTCGGGAGTGAAGAAGACTGGAGGTGAAGGACCGAGGGCGAGCGCCAGAGCATTTACGATGACGCAGGAGGAGGCTAGGATGGACCCTGATGTTGTGTCAGGTACGTTTCTAGTAAATCAAACTTTAGCCTCTATGTTATTTGATTCTAGTGCTAGTAAAAGTTTCATTTCTGCTGGTTTCTGTGCTAAATTGCCTATTAGTAGTAAGAATATAGATGCGCCCTTTGATGTAGAAACGACCATAGGTAAGTCTACCAGGATTTCTAAGATGATAGAAGGATGTGATGTGGAATTAGAAGGTCACCAGTTCCTGTCAGACCATTCATGATGACCTTAGCCGTTTTAATGTGGTTCTTGGGATGGATTGGTTAGAGGACTACACGGCAAACATCATGTGTCGCAAGAAGATGATTCGTTTAACAGCGCCTGACGGGAGTTCGGTAATGGTTTATGGTGATCGGGTCACGACGATCCCGAAAGTAATCTCAATGGCGGTGGCGGGAAAGTGCATGAGGCGTGGATGTAGCGTCTACTTGGCTTATGTGAAGGATGTAGAAACACCAACACCACAACTGTCTGATGTACCGGTTGTGTGTGACTTTCCAGACGTGTTCCCAGAAGACTTACCAGGAGTACGACCTGATCGAGAGATCGAGTTTCAGATTGATTTGATACCGGGTGCCCAACTTGTTGCTAAGGCACCGTATCAATTGGCTCCGACTGAGATGAAAGAGTTGATGGAGCAATTGCCAGAGCTGCTTGATAATGGGTTTATTAGACCGAGTATCTCTCCTTGGGGTGCTCCAGTCTTATTCGTGAAGAAGAAAGACGGTAGTATGAGGATGTGTATTGAATACCGTGAGCTGAATAAGTTGACGATAAAGAACCGATACCCCTTACCAAGAATTGATGATTTGTTTGATCAGCTTCAAGGTGCCAGTTGATTCTCAAGGATAGATCTTCGATCAGGCTACCATCAATTAAAGGTGAAAGAGCAGGATATTCTTAAAACAACTTTTTGCATGTGTTATGGTCACTATGAGTTCCTCGTTATGTCATTTGGTTTGACCAACGCGCCGGCTGATTTTATGGATCTAATGAATCGAGTGTGTCGGCCGATGTTAGATAAATCAGTAATTGTGTTTATTGATGATATCCTGATTTATTCAAAGAGCGAGGAGGAGCATGCCGGTCACATACGAGGGGTGTTGGAAACGTTGAGAAGGGAGAAGTTGTATGCTAAATTCTCCAAGTGCGCATTCTGGTTGTGCAAGGTTTAGTTCTTGGGTCATGTAGTGAATCCTGAGGGGATTATAGTGGATCCAGCAAAGGTGGAGGCGGTGATGCAATGGAAGTCTCCAAAGACGTCATCCGAGATTCGTAGTTTCTTGGGGTTGGCGGGCTATTACAGAAGATTCATTCAAGAATTCTCTAAGATCGCTTCTCCACTGACCAAGTTGACCTGGAAAGATGTAAAGTTCGTATGGGGTCAAGCTCAAGAGAAGGCATTCGAGGAGTTAAAGGCGAGGTTGACTCAAGCTCATGTTCTGTCTTTACCTGATGGAAGTGAAGATCTGGTGGTTTATTATGATGCTTCCCACTCGGGGTTGGGGTGTGTGTTAATGCAAAGGGGAAAAGTTATAGCCTATGTATCCCAACAGTTAAAGGTTCATGAGGTTAATTACCCTACTCATGATTTGGAGCTAGCAGCTATTGTCTTCGCTTTAAAGATTTGGAGGCACTACCTATACGATACAAAGTACACCATATTCACCAAGCACAAGAGCTTGAAGTACTTCTTCGAGCAGAAGGACCTGAACATGAGGCAAAGGAGACGGTTGGAGGTCATAAAAGACTACGACTGCGAGATCCATTACCATCGGGCAAAGCCAACGTGGTGGCGGATGCCCTTAGCCGAAAAGAGAGACCCGAACCGATTCGGGTGAAAGCTTATCAGTTGATCATGACCTCGGATGTGATGAAGCAAGTCAAAGAGTTTCAAGATGAGGCATTGAAAGAAGATCATCTTAACTCCGAAAGAATGAGAGGTCTGGTTGCGGAATTGGGTGAAAACAAGCTTGGTGTTAGAACCCGATTTGGACGAATGTGGATTCCTCATTTTGGGGATCTATGCATGAAGATCATGGATGAAGCTCACAAGACTCGATACTCTATACATCCCGATGCTACAAAGATGTACCAAGATATGAAGAAAGATTATTGGTGGCCGGGTGTGAAGTGTGATGTGGTGGAGTATGTGAGCAAATGCCTTACTTGTTTACAAGTGAAGGCGGTGCATCAAAAGCCTTATGGAAAGATCCAACCTTTGGATATACCAGAGTGGAAGTGGGAGCACATAACCATGGATTTTATTACGAAGCTACCGCGTACCGCTTGAGGATATGATGCCATATGGGTGATAGTTGACCGTTTGACGAAGAATGCTCACTTCCTACCGATTCATGAGACGTATTCATCCGAGAGGTTGGCTGATCTTTTCATTTAGGAGATTGTAACTCGTCATGGTGTACCGGTGTCTATTGTGTCTGATCGTGACACCTGGTTTACATCAAAATTTTGGAAGAAATTCCACGATGCAAGGAGGACGAGGTTACATATTAGCACGGCTTATCATCCTCAAACGGATGGTCAGTCGATGGACGATTCAGACGCTGGAAGATATGCTCCAGGCGTGCGTCATTGATTTCAGAGGAAGTTGGGATGACCACTTAGCGTTAGTTGAGTTCTCATATAATAACAGTTATCATGCTAGCATTGACATGCCCCCTTATGAGATGCTATATGGTAGGAGATGCAGGACACTCGTTTGTTGGGGTGATATAGGTCAGAAAGAGTTAGGAAGCATTGAGGTGATCGAGGCTACGACTGAGAAGCTTCAAAAGATCAAGGCCTTCATGAAAGCAGCCAAAGATAGACAGAAGTCGTATGCTGATAAACGACATAAACCGATTGAGTTCTAGGTGGGTGATAGGGTTATGTTGAAAGTCTCACCTTGGAAGGGTATCATTCGGTTCAAAAAGCGGGGCAAGTTGAGCCCGAGATACATAGGGCCTTTCCGAATCATTGCGAGAGTAGGAGAGGTGGCCTATAGATTGGAGTTACCAGATGAGTTAAGTGGAATGCACCCGACATTCCATGTATCCCATCTGAGGAAATGTTTAGCAGACAAGGATATGGTTGTACCACTGGAGGATATCGAGGTGGATGAACGACTCAATTATGTGGAGCAACCAGTGGTGATCATTGATCGAAAAGAGAAGAGGCTGAGGAATAAAGTGGTTCCTCTTGTGCGTGTACAGTGGAAGCATAGGAAGGGATCCGAGTCTACATGGGAGATTGAAGAAGAGATGAGACAACATTACCCGTGATTGTTTGAGGAATAACAGGTTTCGGGGACGAAACCTATATAAGGGGGGTGGACTTGTAACGCCCGGTTATTTTTAAAGACAAAGAAAGAAAGAATAAAGTGAGGAAAAAGAAGGAAAAGAAATAAAACCCGAGTCTAGAGGTTAAAAGTGACAAAAAGGACAAAATCTTTGAAAAGTTGGTGAATAAAGGTGATGGCCGCCCATCACCCTCTCCTCACTCGTAATCCTCGATATTTTTAGAGAGAGAAGGAAGGCGAGCAGAAACTCTCGGTTTTAGAAAGAAGAACAAGAAAGAATTCGAATTCAAGGTAAGAATTCATGGTATCATGGTGTTCTTAACTGGTTTTATCCTCGGTTGTATGCTCATGTATGTTTGTATGTGTTTGGGTGTGTGTTTTAGTGGGTTTCTAGGCGGTTGAACTCAATTACTGACGAGTTTGGAAGAAGCCATACTCAAGAGCTGCTAAGGTGAGTTCTAGGACCCCTCTTTTACTGGTTTTTAACTGATTTTGGGGCTGGAAATGCATGAATGTATGTTGTTATAAAACTAGGTTTCATACCCGTACGTGTGAATGTGTGTATGTTGCGGGTATGATATGATGTTGGGCTATGTTCATGCTTGATGATGTTATGGTTGTGTTTCTAAGGCTTAGAAGGTAAGATTTAAGCTTAGAACATAACAAATGGTGTTTGGGAACTGAAATCTGATGTTTAAGGCTTAGATGTCTGAGTTTTCAAATCTGCCCAAGTGTTCAAAAGAAATGCGGATGAACAGTTAACGCGGATGAGCTTGTTCACTAAGTAAGTCAATGCGGATGAGTATTGGGGAAATGCGGATGAACAGTTAATGCGGATGAGCATTGTTCACTAAGTAAGTCAATGCAGATGAGTATTGGGGAAATGCGGATGAATAGTTAATGCGGATGAGCATTAACCACTAAGTAATAGAAATGTGGATGAGTACTGAGGAAATGCGGATGAGTACTGAGGAAATGTGGATGAGTACTGAGAAAATGCGGATGAACTAAAACAAATACGGATGAACAAAAAGGCAAATGCGGATGAACTCTTAGAATAGTTTTTGACTTTCTGGAGAAAAAATGAAAATTTAGGATTTTGTAAGGCCCCGTTCCGGGGACGCTCACAGCTGGTCAATCATCGCACATAAAACATATAATTTCATTAACTTTACTAAAATCATGCAACGGAAAACACTTTAAACAAATGTTTCATTTCCTTTAAATAAACACTTTTGCAAAATAATACATCGTTCATTAAAAAATATAGTTCGTTCGTATTACAATGCAAAAACGTTATAGAAAAGAATGCCATCCAAAAATGCCAAGTAGCTTCCCTGCGCCATCCTCAACAATGCTCACCTGCCGACTGGAAAAATGCATAAAAAGTCAGTGTTGCTGAGTGAGTTCTAGTTTTGCAAAACATTGCATTACCTTCCATTCGTTAAAATAATTTCATTACTAAAGCACGTGATCACACATCGTACATACATCAAGGTAATCATTATTATCTTCATTATCATTCGTTTCATACATTTTGCACGTTTCGTACATTTCGTACTTATCGCACTTTTCGTACATTATTATCTTTCACTTCTATCTAGGTCCTGTCATGTGCTTAACCCCCCTCTAGAGCACCAAGCAATTCATCTTGGGTTAAGCAATAAGGACCCTATATCGCACGTATAGAGTGGTCACTAGGACAGACTCCCCCTGTGTGTGTGAACTCTTATGGGTTAGCCAAGATCACACACTGTATATCACATAGTAATTAGGAAATCACACGTATTGGAGCAGTCACCTAGACTGAACTCTTACTGTGTGTATGAACCCTTATGAGTTAGCCAAAATCTCACGTTGTAGACACACACAGTTGAGCTAACAACTCTCAATGAGTTGTGAACCTCCTTTCATTTGCTTGCAAGGCTTTTAAATCGTTCCCTCATTATGTTTCACTTTCATTATCTTAAATCTTTCACTTCGTTAAGATAATACTTTACGTTCATTATCAATATCACACCATGTAAAGTCAGATTATCATACGTAATAAGGAACATAAGAAAACATATCATACATAACATACATAGCATACATAATCAACATACATAGCATCAATCATACGTCATCTTAATCATCATGAATCGCACATTCACATACAGAAACATATGCATATCAAGCATAAATCATCACAAGACATAACTGACCCACCGCGGGACAGCAGGGGTTCGGGGGCGGCAGCCCCTAATAGCGGGGTTCTAGGGGCAGCAACCCCTAATGGGGTCCAAAGGGCAACGCCCCTGGCCGGGGCCGTGTTGCCAGGTCAGGGCGAAATTTTTTTATTTTAACACTTTTATATAGCACATTTCCTTATCGAAAAATCGATCTTCTCGTTAAAACCTCTTAAAATCTCGGTCATTTAAATCGTACATTTTGTATGCATTTCCAGCCCCAAACTAGTTCAAAACCTTTAAAATAGGGGATCTAAAACTCACCTGTACTCGATGAGTAGCTTCTCAATCAAGCTTACAAAGCAAGGGTTGCACTACACAGCCTGCAGATAAGTTAACACTCAAAGGAGTTAATTTCTGCCTAATTTTGCTGCTAATTTCGCTGCCAGATTAGCAGTTTCGCTGCTAGTTTCGCCAGCAGTTTTGCTGCTAGTTTCGCTAGCAGTTTTGGTGCTAGTTTTACTGGCATCTTCGCTGCCAGTTTCGCTGCCAGTTTCGCCCAACTTTCGTTGGAAAACCATGTCTGCGAAACTACCTGCGAAACTATAGTTTCGCAGGAAGATCCACAATTTCGCTGGACGAATACCTAATTTCGCTGGATGAACACCCAGTTTCGCAGAACAGGCTGAAAATTACGAACAACCCATTTTGCCCCAAAACTTCAATCTTTTACACCCAAAACCTTGGTTTATTACCCAATAACTTTATCTAAGCTTCTTACATGTTTTCTTACACAAAAACATGAGTTTTGGGTGAATCTTTGCCACATTTAAAAACCCAAACCCTAGAATCCAGGTTTACATCAAAAGCAATGATTAAATGATGTTTCTTACCTGGATTCTTGGTGTTTTCATGTTGTTTGGATGCCCACGAACACCGATCTTCAATCCCGAGATCAACCGAGTCGTGAATCTTCAATTCTCTCCACTTTCTCTCTCTACTCTCTCTCTCTAGAACTAAAGTGTTGAGTTGCAAATGAGAGCTGCTCAAGTTGATCCATTTATATATACTAAGCATTCCCGGGATCTTAAACTCACCAAACACATATCTCGAGAAGTCTACTCGGTCAAAAACCCATATCCATCTTATATTCATTAAATAATCTCATCTAAGCCCATTAGTATTATTTGGCTCGCTTAGATATTATTCGGGGCATTACAGATTTGACATGGGATGTTCCTGAGGGTTCATGTCAGCTGACTTTTGAGGTCATAGATGTTATGATGGGCATGTTATGATGTGTGATTGATGCTTATGCATGATGGTACATATGATGTATGTTATGTATGTATGATGCCCTGTATGATGATGTTGACTGCTTATGTGTATGTTACTTGTTGTATGATTATTTTCCCATGGCTTTACTTTGAATGTTAATGAACGAAATGAAAGTATTATGTACATAAAGTGGAAGATAATGAAAAGAGGAACGTAATGAAAGAATGCATGCATTAACGAGTGAATGAAAGTAAGAAAAGCTTGCAAGCAAAATGTACACGACTCTAAAATGTCATAAGCTCAACTGTGTGTGGTTTAGCTAACCCTTAAGGATACACACAGGGGTCCAGTCTTTGTGACTGACCAGTGATATAGTACATGGTTTATAGTGATTAGTCACCCCGGTGCTGGCGCCAGGCTATGTGCGTTGAAGTCATTTATGATCTTCGGCCTAGTACCCGCTTTGTGCATACGTTTGGGGTGTAGTATACAGTTGGGATCTTTGTCGCTTGCCCCGATGCTGATGCCAGGCTATGTGCGTTATGGAAGTCATTTATGATCTTCGGCCCAGTTTCCGCTTTGTGCATACGTTTGGGGTATTGCTGATGACACTGATCCGGAAAGAGATTAAGAGATAATGAGATAATGAAAGAAAGTGATGAACAGTAAAGAGGATAATAATGATATTATCTACGTGTACGTACGATGTGTGATCATGTACGACAGTATAGTATGATTTAAAAGGAAGTAAGTATGTTTTATATTAAAATTAGAACTCACTCAGCAACGCTAACTTTTATGTGTTTCCATTTGGCAGGTGATACTTGGCTCTTTTTGGATGGCATCCATTTTTATAATGCTTTTGTGATGTAATGCAAAAAGTATTTGTAATGTGATAACGATGTATTATTTTACAAAAGTCTTTATAATGAAATGAAATGTTATTTTTGAATGTTTCCGCCAGTGTTTATTCATGTTAAATGTAAATATATGTTTTATATGCAATGATTGACCAGCTGTGAGCGTCTCAGGAATAGGGACTTACAAACTTTAACATGAGAGATATCTATTTGTTTGAGCTTATTATGGGTTTATGGTTGTCCTCGCTTGAAACCGAGGAAACAACAATTTTATCACAGTGGTTAGGTTGCATGCAAATGTGGCTTGCTTAATTTGTTTTTGATTGATTTTATTAGTTGTTCATACTAAGAGAAGAATGACGCTTTAAATCTTGATGAGGTGAAATATTATTCATATGCAGAATAACACACTTTCTTTTAGCTATAACCGGGAATGTTATATTGATTTTAATCCTTTAGTTGCCTATTTGTTCTAAGTCTTCGACGCTAAAGTGATGCATTTCCTTTTAGTTATAACTAAAGGAATGTTATAGTTTTACAAGTTCGAACAAGTTTTTTTAATTGTGTTTTAGTTCTTGCATGTTTGAACCTCATCCACCCAAACATTTTGCTAAAAAGAAATTAGAAAACTAATTTTTGCAGGTGGAAGCTACAAATGAAACATATATATCTTGCAACAACATGTTTTTTAATGGTGTCTGTTGTTGGAGAATGTGTTAGACCTGCTTAGCAACTTATTCTTCTATATGTACTAGTTTTGTTGTTTCTTTATTCTCATTGTATGTATGTGTATATTTGTTTTCTTTTTATTGATCATCCCTTCGTTGTGGGAGTTATTCCAAATCATAACATTTACATGGTATCATAGTGACATCCATCCTCTCTCCACTCTTTACTTCCCTTCTTCTCCCTTTCTCTTCCCTTAGCCGCTCGTCTTCTTCTTCTCTCATCTTCTATCATGGCTTCTTCCTCATCCGATGGCACCCTTAATCTCAACACTATCCTTCACATGATCACTGTTAAACTCTCCTCCACTAATCATCTTCTATGGAAGAATCACATGTTACCCCTTCTCTCATTTCAAAATTATTATCACATGTCGATGGCACCTCCTCGCCACCACCCTTGTCATTCTCAGGGATGATAAACCCACCCCAATCAACTATTTGAGTCTTGGAAGTTAGCCAATCATAAAGACATTATTCTATTGCATGCTTCACTGTCCGAAGAAGCTCTATTCGAGGTAATTGGTCTCCCTACCGCTCGATAAGTATGGGCAGCCCTTGATGCCGCCTACAGCAACACGTCGATTGAACGTGTCCAAAACCTTCGTGATCAACTTTGCTTAACCATCAAAGTTTCATCTCCGGTGGCCAACTTCGGTCAAAAATTTAAGAATATTGTGATCAACTATCCGCTATTGGCCATCCGGTTGATGACATGGACAAGCTCCAATGGTTTCTATGTGGCGTTGGTCCTACCTTTGAAACATTCTCAACCACGATCCGCAACTCAAAGTCTGCTCCTGCCTTTCGTGATTTAGTTGTTCAAGTGGAGAATCATGAGTTATTCCTTCGCTCAATCCATGGATCGGCCACTCCGCCTGTTGCGTTTTCTGTAACTTCTCATGTTATTACTACTAGAAACCGTGGTGGTCAATTCAACCGCGATGGCATGTCTACTGGTCGTGGTCGTGGCAAGCGGCCACCTCACTGCCAATTATGTCACAGCCAAGGGCACTATGCAAATGCTTGCCCCTCACTGGCCACCTTTGCCTCCAAATCAACTACCAACAATGCGGATTTAGCCTCGGATATTCATGCCCAGTGTCACGTTACTTCTTCGACCCTGATTGGTTTGTTGATTCGGGTGCAACGGACCATATGGCAGGCTCTCTTAATAAGGTACGTCATGCCTCACTGGTTGCGGGTGATATGAAAGTCACCTTTGGAAATAGTAAAACCCTCACTGTACTCATATTGGTCATGCCACTACTGCTAATAATACACCTTTGCATAATGTTTTGGTGGTGCCTAACCTTCTAAAAAACCTGTTTATTTATTAGTAAATTGACTTCTTTCCAGAACTTGGATGTGTTGCTTTCCCATCCGAAGTTTTTCATACAAGACCAGATGACAAAACAAATCGTGGCCTAGGGCAAAAGTGACAACGATCTTTATCTTTTACAACCGTATCATCATGCTTTTGAAGCCAAGTCTACCTTGTCTTCAAAAGCCTATTTTGAGTTATGGCATCTTCACTTGGGTCACCTGGCTCTTAATACTATTTTATTTAAGTAAATCGGTTTGCATTTCTCTAACATCTATTTTACCAAAACCGGGATTATGTGAGTCTTATGAACAATCTAAGGGACATCATTTATCTTTTGAATTAAATAACAAATGTTCCTTTCACTTGTTGGACTTAGTCCATTGTGATCTTTGGGGACCATCACCTATTACATCTCTTGATAACTATAAATATTATGTTGTGTTTATTGATGACCACTCAAAGTTCATGTGATTCTATCTATTAAGATCTAAATCTGATTTCTAATCGGTTCTACTAGTGTTTATGAAATGGTTCAAACTCAATTCTCTTGAAAAATTAAAGTGTTTAAAAGTGATGGAGATGGTGAATTCATTAATAATGTTGTTCTGGAATTATATACTGATAATGGCACGTTTCATCGCATATCATGCCCTTATACTCCTCAACAAAATAGGCGTACTGAAACGAAACATCATCACATCATTGAAACTGGATTAGCTATGGTATTCAATGGCTGAGTTCCTCCATCATTTTGGGTTGAGGCGTTCAGCTCGGTGGTCTATACCATCAACCGGTTACCCTCCAAAGTTTTGGGAGGAAAATCACCGTTTGAGATTCTGTTTCTTCACAAGCCCACATATGACAATTTTCGACCCTTTGCTTATTGGGTCTACCCATACTTGTGTGACTACTTGGTTCACAAGTTATCTCCAAGAAGCCTCCCATGTACTTTCATGGGCTATTGCTCTTAACATAAGGTGTTTAAATGCCTTTTCCTCTAATCGGGTGTTTATTACTCTTCATGCTCGGTTCGATGAGGAAAATTTCCCCTTTGTTGGTACATCTAGTCGCAATGAGTTTACACTACCCTTACACACCTTTTTTGAACCCAACATCACTGCTACTATAACCCCTACCCACTGTATTGTGCACCAACCCACTCTAACACCACCTTGTATTCTTTGCCCATCATCTTATTTTGCTCATCCCTCCCTACTTGTTGACCAAACCGACTTCACTACCTCCCTTGCTCTAGAACTATAGTTTACTTATCATGATCCTCCTACACCTTAAACCACCACTACCCCTACTATCCCACCCAATACAATACCGGCCCCTATGCCTTTGAGTACCCCTCCAATCGCTAATGGGTCTAGTTACAGCCAACCTCCTTCCGTTGCTCATCCCATGATCACCCATTCCAAAGCTGAGATCTTTAAACCCAAACACCAGGCCAACCTTGCTCATACTCAGGAATATCCCTTACTTTCCATGCTCTATGCTAGCTCTGAACCATGTGGTTATAAATCTACTACCAAGCATATGCATTAGGTTGATGCCATGAACAAATAGATCAATGCTCTTTATAACAACAATAAATGGACATTAGTGCCTTGTCCAAAGGATCATAATGTCATGGGTTCCACGTGGTTGTTCCGAAACAAGTACCACGCCGATGTTCCATTGATCATAACAAAGCTTGATTGGTGACACAAGGGTTTAGTAAACTACCCGGTATGGACTTTCCCCACATGTTTAGTCTCGTTGTAAAGGCCTCTACTATTTGGGTTGTTCTATACTTGGCATTCCTCCATAATTGGAATCTTCATCAACTAGATGTGAATAATTCCTTTTTGCACAACAATTTACAAGAAAGGAAACCATTTATATGGAACAACCACTAGGATATGCCAACGCCAACTTTCCTAATCATGTTTGTCGACTCAACAAAGCCCGTTATGACCTCAAACAAGCACCAAGAGCATGGTTCCATCGGTTAAGCACATTTTTATCATGGTATGGATTTACTTGTAGTCGTGCTGCTCCCTCTCTATTCGTGCTCAACCGCGACTCCATGCTTATGTACCTATTATTCTATGTGGATGATCTTATCCACACGGGTAATAATACGACTATTCTTCAATAATTTACTTCTACTTTGCACCATGAGTTTGCCATTAAGGACCTTGGAAATTTAAATTACTTTCTTGGATAGAGGTTGTTATGACTCCAAATGGACTGTTCTAGGGTCAGTCCAAATATGCGCACAAGATTTTGGAACGGGCTGCTCTTCTAGATTGTAAACTAGTTCCCGCTCCTCTTGCTCCCAATGAGTGGTTAACTAAAGATGGTGAACCCTTAGGAGATCCTACTTTCTATAGATCCATTATTGGAGCTCTCTAATATCTCATAATTACTCGCCCTGACATTCCTTATGTAGTGAATCAAGTGAGCCGATTTTTGCAAGCGCCCACTCTAACACACTTCAAATGTGTTAAGCGTATTCTTTGATATGTCAAGGGTACTACAGGACCATTTAAGGGATGGTCACTTACAACACAACACACAATGAGGAGAGTGTATGGAACACTTAACAGATCAAATAGGAAACTAGGAACAATATTGTTTGATACTTAGAACACAAGCCAATATAAGACAGAACAAGAACAAACACACAAGGATAATGGTTTTCAAGAATGTTGTATATTGCTCTCAAGTTCTTTACAAGTGTTTCAAAGCATAAAATAAAATACAAAGACCTGAGATACTTTATACTACATCCTACAGCTGGCCATACTTAGAAAGCTAGCTGGTAACATTTGATCTAGACAATAACAAAATCAAATGTAGAGTCAAAAGGTAGATTGCCTTTTGACTAGTGACTATGACATGCCATAGCTCATATCCTAATATATTACAAAAGGATAAAACTACATAAAGTAGAAAGCAATAAACTCAATGCCTTAATATACACTTACCAAAAGTATGGACCATTTCACCAACTTGTATAAGTTGGTGAGTCTTTAGAGTTTCAGTAGAAAGTGGTCCAGCTTTATGGAAAAGTACATCATATTAAACATGTGTTAAAAGTCTTTGGAAAAACTAGTCTTCACTTCTTGGCTTCGAAAGACTTTGTTTTTTTGAAGCTTTGGAAGACTTCACTTTTGGCTTCGGAAGATGTTGGTCTTAGCTTCAGAAGATGTTGGTCTTAGCTTCGGAAGATTTTACACTTGGATTAATTTTGATGTAGGGTGTAAAACTTCTAAAACATTTCTACTCTACACTTAAGTGCATGCATGTAGGAGAGACTTAGGATGTTTTAGGTGCATGAGCCTTACATTAAACCTTACAAACTCCCCTTAGACTGATGCTACCAAAACATTTGAAGACCTTAGATATTGACAGTCCTTATTATGATTATGATAATGACCATGCTCTTCTTCATCAGATGGTCAGGATCACTCAAATTTTCAAAGTATATTCTCATCTAAAAGAGATCATGTAGAGGTAGGTTAAACATGTCCTACCATGTGTAGACATCTTGACCATCTTGATATCTATTGACATACCATCTTTCTAGGTTAGTAGTGAATGTCCAGGATAAGATGGGTCTTCATGATGCAAGAGGAGCTGCTTGGATTGGGGTATGTTGAGCTCCCTCTTGTTGCACTTCCTTAGGATGTTCTAACTCATCTTGAGGTTCAGTGGTGGATGACTTGGATTTCTTCTTTGAGTTTCCCTTCTATCCATCCATTTCTTCCTCTTTAAAGTCTTTGACTGAGAGGATTGGCCTTTAGTACCAGATTGTTCTAATTTTTCCTTCTTAGTTGGATCCTCCTCTCTCACAGGTTTAGAAGGAGATGGAGTTTGAACCTGTTGTGGATCAGAAGATGAAACCTGCTGAGGTCTAGCAGGAGGTCTAGCTTATGTTGTCTCAAATTGTTCAACCAAAACTCCACTTCCAGAGGGGCTTGACTTGGTGGGGAGTGTAAGTCAAAAAAGCTCTCCTCTTTTAATCTTTTGCTTGATCACCCTTATGTGCTTATCCATGGTGGATAGAGACATTGGACCAAGTCTCCTTCTGGAGAATCCATACAGCTTCAAGCAGCTCATCATCCTTTGCCTATCAGCAGACTTCTTTTGACACTTCTAGATAATAGCTCTTGACTTGGTTGCTTCTTCTCTCATCTTTCTCTTTGTAGCCTTTTGTTCTTTGAGTACTTGAAGTTCAAGTAGTGTAAGATACTCAAACTCAATATACTCAAAGGAAAAGGGAAGAAGTATAGCTGCTTGGTAGAGTCCTGTGGCACTCAGGTAGCTAATCATGTTTTGCCTAACAGCTTCTTATCTATCTGAGGTTGTGGAGTTGCCACACTCTCTTGCACATGACTTTTTTGAACTGGGGAGAGAGTAGGAACATGTTTGTACAGTCTTTTCTGTCTCTTTCTTCTTTGATTTGGATGAGCAACCTTGCATTCTCTGCTTCCTTTCTCTCTCTACACATTTCCATGTCTGCCAGTTTATTCAGTTCTTCTAAGGGGAGAGAAATGATATCATAATGTCATAGTTCCTGGTGTACAGGTAAGTAATCTTGACTGCCCTTAACTCATCATATTGAGTGTTTGGTCTGAGGCAGCCCTAATTGCAGATGCCATGAAGCCTGAAGACCTAGTGGAACTTTCTCCCTTTAGCTTCCTCTTCCTCTCTTTCCTCCTCCTCAAGATCCTCAGGAGTCATTATCCTTTTCCTTTTGTCACCCATAGACCTTTGTGACTCAAGATGGAGAGAGCTTTGGCCTTCATTGCTTCGAGTAGCATCTAGGCTCTAGAAAGAGAGAGGCCGTGATACACCTTCACCAGCAGGTGTTTCATTGAGGGGATGGATTGTTGAAGTTGTTGGTTCTGTGACAATGCTCATAGGTTTAGTCACTAGGCCATCAGTCAAGGTTTTCCCTTTGAAACTAATCTTAAGATCCACCTCAACATCCAATTGACCAACAACATTGCCTGTTCGCATTTGTCTTCTTGCTTTAAACAATTCAGCAATCCAGTCTTGAGGCCTTTGAGCCATTCTACTAGCTTGCCTAGTTGACTTCGGTTGGCAAGTGGCATGTTGACTAGATCAAGACATTCATAGTAGTTCAAGGTCTAAAAATTAAAGACTTATTGCTGTCCTTGAACTCTTTGAAGTATAAGGCTCTTCTATCAGCATCATACCTTCACCCATTTATGTAACTAGAAGCTCCTTGGGGTGGAGTTGACATAGCCCTTGGAATGCCCTCCTCAAAAAGATTGTGAATGAGTAAGTCCATATCAATATGAACTTGAGGAGGTTGTTGAGTATGGACAACTACAAGTGAGGATGGTGAGTCCTCAATGTCTATACTCTGTGAAAAACTCCCAGGTTCTGTGATTACTATGACTTTCTTCCCCTTTTTGGTAGCATCATCCACTTACACAGGCGAGTTAGGAGTTAGGTCAATCACATTCATAGGTTTTTGTGTTCCTGGATGAGCTCCTCTTAAAGGTCTCCCAACAAGTTTCTCCTTAAGATAACATATCTCAAGTTGTTGATCATTGACCCTGTTTTTTAAGGTAGTCACCTGAGATTCAAGGTGACTAACCTTAGAGAATAAATATGAGCATGTTTTTATCAGTTTTTGCACCTTTAGTCTGATCTTCCTCTTATCTTCATCAGAAGAATCATGGGGGGATGAGAGAATTGGACCAAAGTCCTCACTCTCACCACTAGCATCTAGTTTTTAGCTACTGGATTTTTGCTGCTCACTAATAACTTCAAGTGAAGTGTCAATGGGCTGAGTTGCCATGGTTGAGGTCTAAATATTATAATCACTTGGAGAAATGAGAGCCTCTTCGATATGGATTTCCTAAACAGGTTCAGGGAGATCCACCTCAGTGATGGGTGAATGATGTTAGGCTAGACAAGGGAGTGGCAGAAGCACTTATCTCTCTTTGAGTGGGGGAGAAGTAGAGAGACTCATGGTACTCACTGAATCCCATGTCTTCATCATCATAGAATTCTAGGTTGGGAATGGGTTGGTTTAGATCAAGAGGTTGGGAATGGTAACTTTCCCTTGAAGGTTGTTCATTAGAGTTTTGAGACTCTGAGTGAAGGCTTAAGGCTGCTTGGGTAGTGAGCTCATCGGGCTGAGCATGATGAACCTTAACACTAATTGTAGTTAAGATGGGAGTGGTTTGCTCCTCAGGAGAAGTGGGAGCTCCACTGTCCACTTCTTCCTGTAAAGGTGATGATATGGGGGCCGAGACTAGCTTAATAGCTTGAGGGGTTCATTTGGATTTTGTTTTGTAGGTGAAGAGGATGTGTGGCTATTTAGGATGTTGACAAGTAGAAGGTGTGGGTTCAACACTTGCTTGTGTTGCTAGGTTATCACCTTGAGCAGTGAGCTCTAACATTTTTGGGACAGGGGCTGTTTCTACCCATGGAAAGCAAACAGTTGGATTTTTCAAAGTCTTAAAGATGCCAAGCTTCATCGGTCCCAATTTAAGAATATTACCTGTCCCTCTCAACTGTGAGCCCAGTTCATAGTTGAGAATGTGTTAAACATATCTAGGGAACATATAATAGTCTAAGGAGTCCAACATTGCAAGTAAATTTGTATAAACAAATGTTGAGTACCTGAATCTGACTCCCTGTATCATTCTATGGACTATAAAGGAGAGATCATCAGGAATCTGGTCCTATCCCCCATGCTTGTTGGATAAGCTGTGGATGACCATATGAATAGGTACTTCTACTAGGATGATACCTTCCCTTTCCTGAAGGTCTTTACAGAGAACTCCCCGTCATATACTATCTACTCAAAGGAATGATTTATAGCTTCCTTTGGAAAGGACAACTCACATTTTTCATCATCTAGCTGAAGATGGGTGTTGATGATGGCTGGAGTGATAAAGATTGTCATCCCCTGCACTGTGGTAGACAGTGCCTTCTCCCCATCCATAATGACCTCTTGGCAAGTCTTCCAACATACTAACAAGTGATTCTCATAGTGTGGAGGATCAATGGTAAGAGAGGTGAAGTAGTTAGACAAGAAAGGAAGTGACATACATCTAAGAAACTTGGATCTTTCTCAGAGTTCAACAAAGCAACCTGATTGTGTTGCCTGTGGAGTTGCATGGAAAATGCTTAGTAGTGAAGGAAAATAAGAGCAAAGGTGGTTTGTGGGTGAATTTAGGTTTTGGAATAGTTTAGATGAAAAGGAGAGTGAAAGAGGGGGGAATCATTGAGTATATTTATATGAAATGGATTTAAGACAAAGTTAATGAAAAAGGATAAACTTTGAAATCCGGATGTCACTCCCACCTCTGAAAAAGTGCCCAAAAAGGTAGTTTTCTTGGAAGTCTAAAATCTTTTGAAGGTAATTTTACTTTGGAAGTTTTGATGAAAAGTTTCCAAACCCAAAATGACTTCAGAAGATATTCCATAGAGTTTAGAAATTTTTTCTTCGGAAGAAATTTATACTGAGAGAATTTTATTCTAAGAAGAATAAAATATCGAAACCAAATTGCATTCGGAAGACGATTGTTCTTCAAAATCATACAGTACTCAAAAGAATTTAAGCTTTGGAAGATATTTGGAATTTCTTCCAAAGGTAAATTCTCTGAAGTAGTTATTTGTTTTTGAAGTCATAAGTTCCTTTCGAAGGTAAATACACATCTTTCGAAGAATAAAAAATGATCAAAATTTTCAAAAATCTAAGCAAAATATTTTAAAAATATTTTTCTTCCAAAGTAAACCAAGGGCTTATAAAGGTGATAAAATAGACAACTTAAGACACACAGGTTTAAGAAATTATATGAGTTAGTTTTAAGAAAAACTACTCAAAGTTAATCATCCCAATAGCTGATACAAGATATTTAAATCTTTGTTCATTAAAAGCTTTAGTGAACAGATCATGATTTTGTTTATTTGTGTTAACTTTGACTAGTTTGATTAATCCCATTTCAAAGTTATCTATAATCAAATGATACCTGATATTCATATGTTTTGTCCTTGAGTGTTGCACTTGATTCTTTGTAATAGAGATAACACTGTTGTTGTCTATATGGATGGGAGTCTCCATGAAGTTAAATCCATAGTCCAACATCTGATTTTCAATCCAAATCACTTAAGCACAATAGCTTGGAGCAACAATGTATTTAGCTTTAGTAGTTGATGTAGACACACATGATTGTTTCTTGCATTGCCAAGAGACTATCCTTCCACCTAGGAATTAACACCCCTTGATATAGACTTTGCAGTCATGTTGTAGCCACCATAGTCACAATCTGTATATGCATACAGATTGAAGTTAGAATTCTTTAATACCAAAGGCAAAGTGTTGGAGCACCTTTGAGATATCTTATAATCCTTTTAATAGTAACTAGGTGTGACATCTTAGGGTTGGCTTGATATCTTGTACAAATACATGTGGCAAACATGATATCGGTTTGCTAGCAGTGAGGTCCATAAGACACCAAATCATAGCCCTGTAAAGATGTTCATCCACACACTCCCCTCTCAAGATCAAGTCCAAGAGAGTGATTTATAGATATAGGTGTCTTAGCAACCTTACAATCTATCATGTTGAATCTTGTAAGAATGTCTTGCACGTACTTTAACTGACTAATGAAGATGTCATTGTCAACTTGCTTCACTTGAATTCCTAGAAAGAAATTGAGCTCCTCCATGACACTCATTTCAAATCTATTCTCATTAGCTTCTCAAAGTCTTTGCATAGCTTTGGATTAGTTAACCCGAAGATAATGTCATCTACATATACTTGAACTAGCATTAAGTCACTATTCCTTTGATGAAGAGAGTTCCATCTATAGTACCCCTTTTGTAGCCATGCTAATAGAGATACTGAGATGGAGTCTCATACCACTTAATTGGTGCTTGGTGCAACCCATAAAGAGCTTTCTCAAGCCTGCAGACATAATTAGGATAATCAGGGTCTGCAAAGCCAGGTGGTTGTTTGACATACACATCTTCATCAATCACCCCATAGAGAAAAATAAACTTGACATCAAGCTAGTAAACATTGAAATCCTTGGATGCAGCAAAAGCTAAGAATATTTTGACAACTTCAAGTCTTGCCACAGGAGTAAAGACGTCTGTCTAGTCAATTCATTCTTCTTATGTATATCCTTGGAAAACTAGTCTTGCCTTATTCTTAATGACTAGTTCTTTATCATCTTTCTTATTCTGAACACTCATTTGGTTCCTATGGTAGTCTTCCTTTGAGGAAGAGGACATAGGTTCCAAACCTTTTGCTGTTTGAATTGAAACAATTCCTCTTGCATAGCTTCAATCCAACTTCCATCCATTAAAGCCTCATTAACTTTTTTTGGCTCCATCTAAAGTAAGAAACAAGAGTGAAGACACACATTTGCATCATGGGTTTGTCCTCTTGTTCTCATCCATGTGTCAACATCTCTAATGATGTTTGTGGTGGGATGAGACTTGTGGATCCTAAGTTGAGGGATAACAACAAGTTGATTGGAGAGATCTAAATTAGATAAATTTAGATTTGGAAATTATGATTCACCCACCATATCAGCACACTTATCAAGAGAGACTTGATCCAATGAGTATGTGATATCATTAATGTTGTCTTGAATGAAGTCATTGTCAACATCAAGAAATTCTTGATCACTTTCACCACCACCATGATCTCCTACATTTGAAGCTCCTTTATTTGAGTTTTGTGCCTCTAAGCTAAAATTTGAAGGTACCCTAGATATATCAGTTGTATTTGTCATTATGGTGCTGATAGGATCTCCATTTATAGTGTTAGTTACAACTGGAGCTGAAGTAGTATAACTTGATGGTCTTCTGATGGTCTTCTTTGCTCAAATCTTAAGTCAGGATCAGCTGCTAGTAGTATATCTGTAGATCCTAAAACATGCTCACAAGATTTATTAAAATAGTTGGTAACTAAATCAAGATCAAATAGCCAATCAGGACTAGAACCTTTCACACTAGGAGTGTTCTCATTGAAAGTCATATTGCTTGACTCCTCAACTATTCTAGTTCCAAGATTGTATACTCTATAGGCTTTAGCTTGAGAAGAGTATCCAATAAAATGTCCATCATCTGATTTCTTAGTAAAATTTGGCTATTTGGTTTTTGGTATTCAAGATGGTGCAAAAACATCCACAGACCTTAGAAACCCAATGAATGTCCAAATGACCTAAGAAACCCAATGAATGGTTTTATCTTGTGCCAAAGTTCATAAGAGTCTTACCATGAGTATTAACTACTAAAACTCTGTTTTTCACATAGTAGGTAGTGTTTACTGCCTCTGCCTAGAAGGTGATGGTAGTTTAGAGTTAGACAACATAGTTCTTGCAGCTTCAATAAGTATCTTGTTTCTCCTCTCAGAAACACCATTTTGCTGAGAAGTCCTCGGAGCACTATTGTCTTGTAATACATTTTTCATTACAAAACGTATTAAGGATTTGGTTCTTGAATTTAGTTCCTTGATTAAATCTTATGGTTTTGACCTTGTGATCATAATGATTCTCAATCTTTAAGATGAAATTCTTCAGAATCTTAGGGGTCTCATCCTTAGTTCTAAGAAAGAAGACCTAAGTGAACCTTGTAAAATGATATGTGATCACCAAACATTAAGAGGTCCTTCATAGACTTATTACACTGGTGGGACCAAAGAGATCCATATGTAATAAGTGTAGGGGAGTAGTGATGGAGTTTCTTTCCTTTGGATTGTGAGATACCTTATGTTGTTTCCCTTTGAGGCATACAATATAGTGGTCATCACTTGTAAACTCTTTCTTTGGCATTCCAGTTATCAAATCATTTTTAATTAACTTACTCATGTGTTTAAAGTTTACATGGCACATTATTTTATGCTAGAGGAAAGACTCATCACTATTGGATTTAGATAGAAAGCATGAATCTTCTCCTGATGGAGATGTTTCTTGCAAATCCATATTATACATGTTCCCTAATCTGGGGGCTCTAAGCAGAATATGCTTATCAGGAATGACCACCCCGGGCCTAAGAATAATGACTCATTCTTAGTAAAGTGCATGTTATGACTCTGATCACAAAATTGAGATACACTCATAAGATTGTATCCAAGCTCCTTGTTAAAGTTTACTATTCAATGCTGAGCTTACCATTTGTGACCTTGTCCCTTCCAATTATGTAACCTATAACATCTTCTCCAAAAGAAACTGGCCCTCCATCAATCTTCTCAAAATTTTGGAATAGTGACCCATTGTTTGTCATATGTGTGGAACAGCCACTATCAATAATCCATACATTCTTGTTTGTCTTGAGCTGTTCCTGCATAAAAAAGGTGGTTAGTTGTATTTGGAAACCCAGCCTTATTGGTGTTGGGCTTATCAAAAGAAGTTGAAGACAATGCAACAATAATAGATCTTATTGTCATTTCTTGAGGATCAGTTGCTGAAGTTGATGAAGAACTTTCAGTCACTTGGTCTTTCTTTGTCTTCCACACCACCTTTGGAAGCTAGACTTGACCTTCAACACTTCAGAAGTTTTGATGACTTTAGAAATTTTGACGAATGGAATTTGAAAGATCTTACTAACATGCAGCAGGCTTTGGGACTTCGGAAGTATTTCGTTCTTCCGAGACCAAATTTTCTTCCGAAGACAAGTTTCCACTTGTCTTCTTCTTTATTTTAGAGCTTCCAAATGGAAAAGATTTTCTTATAAAGCTTGCTTCTTCTTCAAACTCTCAGAATTTCTTTCTTGGTCATGTGGAAAGTTCTTTTGGATTATGGAGACAATCCTTAGCATGATGAGAAGTACACCCACACATGACAGTCTATTTTCTTATTCGTAAGAGTTATCTTTTGTGAACAAGGCTAAACTTGATCTCTTACCTTTTCGATCTTCATCTTGTAGATAGTATGGCAATTCTTTTTGGGAGAGAACTACCTTTAGAGCCAGATGGTTCAGGTTATGTAGTAGTAGTACACAACTAGATCAACCTTCTTCTTGATGTTGGGATGATTTGGATATGAACTAGAACTCTTGGTACTAGAGTTCAACTTTATGTCTTCAACCTTAACCACCTCAAAACCTACAGAGATAAAGACTTGTTTCTGCATAGAGTTAAATATGGCCTTGATCTCTTGAGCCTTCTTGAACTTCTCTCTTGGCTTTCCTGATCAAGTTCTTCCTTTTTGATTTGGTCATCCCAACTCTTTTACTCTCCTCTAAAGGAATAGTGACCCTTCTTAGAATGATCTTCTTTACTCTTCTCAAAGGCACCTCGCTATTTCCTTTTCATCCTCTTCACTCATGAGGTCTATATGTAATAGCTCATCTTCATAAGTTTCACACCTAGGAGATCTTACAGACAAGATTGTGTGTAGAGGAGCTATCTTACTAGATCCCAGTCTCTAATTATTTTGATCACAAAATTTTGCATGCAAGGATGAGGATATAGTGTTCTTGAAGGTCTCTTTTTCAAGAACACATTTTTCTGCACTGGCTTGGCTGATCACAAGCTCAGCCTATCATTCAGTCAACTTAGTTATGAGATCTTTGATCTGAGTCCTGTAGTTGGTGTGTTCATGTTTAAATGTTAAAATCATTTTCTCTAGGTCCTCTATTTTTAGTTTGTAATCATTTTCAGCTCTTTTGAAATTAGATTATAAAATATTTAAAGACTCAAGATCAGATTTCATCTCTAACCTATTTGAAGGTGAAGTTTTCAAACTGCTGCTTCAGGAGATCCTTCTTGTTCTCCTTGGTTTTTGTTGACCCCGCATACATCAGCTTCGGTGCATCCCATAGCTGTTTAGCTGTTTTGCACTTCTTGAAGCCTCTATATATGGAGTTTGGAAGAGCAGTTTGAAGAGCTATCATGGCTTTCTGAACAATCTATATTCTTTTCCTGTCTTCTTTAGAATAGTCAACCATATCTTTTGGAATCATACCACCCTAGAAGCAGTTATAGAGGTGCTTGCTATATGAGGCCCTTAGACAACAGATTCCCACATCCTAGAGTCTTGTGACTTAATGAACCCTTCCATTCATTGGCACCAAGTGTCAAATTCTTCAAGAGTGATTAGTGGGGACTTTGTCATGGTTCCAATTTTCATATTAGCTTTAGTGAGAGCTGCCATTTGAGATGTTAGGTATTTTGTGTATATGAGGGATCTTAAGATGGTGAGATCTTACACTCAAGAGCCTAGAATGCTCCGATACCAATTGTGAGACCGTTTAAGGGATGATCACTTACAACACAACACACAATGAGGAGAGTGTATGGAACACTTAATAGATCAAATATGGAACTAGGAACAATATTGTTTGATACTTAAAACATTTCAAGAATGTTGTATATTACTCTCAAGTTCTTTACAAGTGTTTCAAAGCATAAAATAAAATACAAAGACGAGAGATACTTTATACTACATCCTACTGTCGGCTATACTTAGAAAGGCAGTTGGAAACATTTGATCTAGACAACAACAAAATCAAATGTAGAGTCAAAAGGCATATTGCCTTTTGACTAGTGACTATGACATGCCATAACTCACATCCTAATATATTAAAAAAAGGATAAAAGTACATAAAATAAAATCAACAAACTCAAGACCTCAATATACAGTTACCAAAAGTATGGATCTTTTCACCAATTTATATAAGTTGGTGAGTCTTCAGAGTTGCAGCGGAAAGTGGTCCAAAGTACATTAGATAAAGCATGTGTAATAAGTCTTCGGGAAAACCAGTTTTCACTTCTTGGCTTTGGAAGACTGTATTTGAAGGTTCGGAAGACTTGACTTTTTGCTTCGAAAGATGTTGGTCTTGGCGTCAGAAGATTTTAGACTTGGATTAATTCTGTTACAAGGTTTAAAACTTCCAAAGCATTTCTACTCTGCACTTAAGCATATGCATGCAAGAGAGACTTAGGATGTTTTTGGTGCATTAGCCTTACATTAAACCTTGCAGGTACTCTGGCGTTTGGTTTAAACTTTTCCACACCCACTCGCACTTCCATTATTTGATACTCAAATGCCGATTGGGCTCGTTGTCAGGAGATGCAACGCTCTACTTATGGTTACTCATTTTTTCTTTGGGGCAACCTTGCATCGTGGAGTGCTAAGAAGCAACCAACTGTGGCTCACTCGAGTTGTGAGTCTAAATACCTTGTAATGGCTAACATGGCTACCAAAATTGTGTGGCTCACTTATCTTCTTACTGAGTTGCATGCACTTCCTTCGTTTCGGCCTACACTATTATATGACAATAAAAGTGATCTTTTCCTGACTTAGAATCCTGTGTCGCATAAAAGAGCTAAATAGATGGATCTGGATTATCATCTTGTTCATGAGCTAGTCACCTCCGGTAAACTTCACACTCAGTTTGTTCCTACCAAGCTACAGGTGGTAGGCTTATTTACCAAAAGTCTATCTCGCAAGAAATTTGAGTTCTTTCGCGACATGCTTCAGTTTGGTCTTCCACCGTTCCGCTTCAGGGGGGATGTTATTCCTACTTAGCAACTTATTCTTCTATATGCACTAGTTTTATAGTTTCTTTATTCTTATTGTATGTATGTGTATATTTGTTTTCTATTTGTTGATCATCCCTTTATTGTGGGAGTTATTCCAAATCATAACATTATTAGAATGCATTCAAAGTTGAAACACTTATGAAAAAGAAATTCATGTTTGTATAGTTTGATTTTGAATTATGTTGACTCTTTCATTATTTCACTATTTGTATTACTTGAGAAACAACGGATCACGATTTCATAAAAAAACCAACTCTAATAGAGACCCGTGGCAACACACGGTCTCAAATTCTAGTACTCTATTATAAAAAAGAAATTAAAAAAAGCTAAAGTTGGTTCTATAAAAAAGTTTTGAGAGGTGGTTTGATCATAAATGGCCCGAGGCAATAGCCATTACAACCTCAATTTCAATTATGCCAATATTACCCGTAATATCAAGGACCAAACATACATGTTTAAGTTGCAACTGGTCAATTCGTTTATCAAAGACAAAAAGAACATAACTTTGATTCTCTTTGCAACCCACTACGAAAACCTACCTTTTCATAACCCATCCCGCAATTAAGAACGCTAACTACCATTTTAAGATGATTAAGCCAATAAAAAAGCTGAAGAAACACCACTAAAGGTTTAGATTAAAAGACAAGTTTCAGATATTACATGTCTGATGATCGATAATATCAATGTTATTATTGAGCTATGATCCAAAGAGTTACACTTGAGACAACAGTTATAGCACCCAATCCGATTAGGCCTGACGTGTCACTATGATAGTAATCAAAATGTAAAACATGATTTCATAACTTAAACCTTAGGATTACGTCACCAAACAACGTTTAAAATCCCTAGGGTTAAAGTATTAATTACATATTAATTAATCAAACAGGTCTAAATGACTAGCATAAAATCTAAATGACTAACATATGCTGCACATAAACCTTTTACTGGTTTTCTCAGATCATTGGGATGTCCTCGCACTATCTTGAATACTAGATATTAGATAGCCAAATTTGTTGAGAAATTAGATGATGGACACTTTATTGGATACTCTTCACAAGCTAAGGCTTATACAATATATAATATCAAAACTAGAGTAGTTGAGGAGTTAGCCAATGTGACCTTCAATGAGCACAATCTTGGTGTGAAAGGTTATGGTACTCTTTAGTTGTTTGATCTTGATTTAGTTACCAACTATTTTAACAAATCAGGTGAAGATGTTTCAGGATCTACCGGTAGCTTATCAACAGGAGATCAAGATCCAAGATTTAAGCTGAGAAGACCAAGGAAGAATACTATTATAGCTCCAGTGGTAAAAAACCGTGCAAATGGAAATCCTATCGGCACAATAATGATAAACTATTAAGCTAATACATCTGAGGTGCCTACAAATTTCAGCATAGAGGCACAAAACTCAAATAAAAGAGTTTCTAATATAGGACGAGATGGTGGTGATGATAGTGATCAAGATTTCTTGATGTTGATAAGCACTCCATGGAAGACAACATAAACGATGTCACACATTCATTGGATCAAGCTTCTCTTGATAAGTGTGCTAATGTGGTGGGTGATACTCCTTACCAGAATTGAATTTCACCAATTTAGAACTGTCCAACAAACTTGTTGTGATTCCTTAATTCAGAATCCACAAGTCACATCCCACCACACATCATTGGAGATGTTGAGATAGGGCTAAGAACAAAAGAAGAAAGCCATGACAAAAATGTTTGTCTATACTCTTGTTTCTTGTCTCAGATTGAGCCTAAGAAGATTGATGATTCTTTGAAGGATGGAAGTTGTGTTGAAGCAATGCAGGAGGAGCTGCTTCAATTCAAAAGACAAAAGGTTTGGAACCTATGTCATTTTCCTAAAGGGAAGATCACAATAGGTACCAAGTAGATTTTTAAAAACAAGAAATATGATAGAGGACTTACTATCAAGAACAAGGTAATACTAGTTGTTCAAGTATACACACAAGAAGAGGGGATTGACTATAGAGATGTATTTGCTCTAGTAGCAAAATATGAAGCTATTAGGATATTCTTTGCTTCTGTTTCATCCAAGGATTTTAAGGTTTACGAACTTGATGTCAAGTGTGCTTTCTTATATGGGGTGATTGACGAGGAAGTGTATGTTAAACAACCAACTAGCTTTACAGACCTAATCCTCCTAATTATGTCTGCAAGATTGATAAAGCTCTTTATGGGTTGCACCAAGCTCCATGAAAATGGTATGACACACTATCTCAATACCTTGTTCAGCATGGCTACAAGAGGGGTATGATTAATGGAACACTCTACATTAAATAAATAGGGAATGACTTGATGGTGGTTCAAGGTTATGTAGATGACATTATCTTTGGGTTAACTAATCCAAGGCTCTACAAAAACTTTAAGAAGCCGATGAAGAATAGATTTGATATGAGTGCCATAGGAAACTCATTTTCTTTCTAGGAATTCAAGTGAAGCATGTTGACAATGGCATCTTTATAAACCATTTGAAGTATGTACAAGACATACTTACCAGATCCCATCTAACTGAGTGTAAGGTTGCAAAGACACCAATAGCCAGAAACTACTCCTTAGGTCTTGATCTTATGGGGAGTGTGTTGATGAATATCTCAACAGGGCTATGATTAGGTATCTCATGTACCTCATAACCAACAAGCTTGATATCATGTTTGTTACATGTATCCATTCAAGATATCAAGCCAACCCCAAGATGTCACATCTGGTTGTTGTCAAGAGAATTCTCAGATATCTCAAGGTGCTCCCAAACTAGGCCTTTGGTATCCATATAATTCTAACTTGAATCTGTATGCATATACATATAGTGACTATGATGGCTGTAATATGACTGCAAAGTCTACATCTTAGGGATGTCAATTTCTTAGTAGAAGGATAGTCCTTATGGTAATGCAATAAACAATATTGTGTGTCTATATTAACTGCTGAAGCTGAATACATTGTTGTTGTAAGGTGTTATGCTCAAGTGCTTTGGATTAAAAATCAGATGCTTGAATATGAATTTAACTTTAAAAAGACTCCTATCTATATATATTATAATAATGTTATTTCTATTACAGAGAATCTTATGCAGCACTCAAAGACAAAACACATCAACATCAAGTATTATTTAATTAGAGATAATTATGAAAAAAGATTAATAAGACAGGTCAAAGTTAACACAAAAAATAATATGCTGATCTGTTCATAATAGCTTTTGATGAGTAGAGATTTAAGTATCTTGTATTAGCTATTGGGATGATTAACTTTGAGTAGATTTTCTTAAACTAAACTCAAGATTATTATTATATATATGTGTCTTAAGTTTTCTATATCTTCTCCTATCTAAGCCTAGTTTACTTTGGAAGAAATTTTCAAAATGATGTTCCTTAAAGTCGTGAAATTTAAGATATATTTTTCTCTTGGAAGACATTAAGTTGTCTTCGGAAAAACATTATGTCTTCAAATAAATAAATACTTCTAAGACATTTACCTTTGGAAGAAGTTTTGATACATCTTCTGAAGCTTAAATATGATGCTAAGTACTTATATGCTGTGAAGGACGGTTTTCTTCCGAAAGCAATTAAGCCTCCGAAGCTTTATTCTCTCTTGAATAAAACTTTTTAGATTCAATATCTTCTAAAACCAATATATCTCTAAAGCAAAAATACTCTAAGTATTTTTTTCCAAAACAAATATTCATCAAGCTAAGGAAGATCTTTTGAAATCAAATTGCCTTTGGAAGTTTTTGAAAGTTACACATGCAACATAGTCAAGTTTCTCTGTTAGCATCCTAGAAAGATACATGTTTCTTAGATGTTTGCCTTTTCATAGCTCTACCAAACTATTAACTGCACTCATAATAGACCCTTCATTGTATGAAGATCAACTGTTAGAGTTCTAGAGGACTTGCTAAGAGGTCATCTTAGACGGTGCGAAGGCACTATCTGCCATAGTGCAGGGAAGGACAAATTTCATTACTCTATCCACCATCAATACTCATCTGAGGCTGGATGATGGAAAAGGTGAATTGTCCTTCCCCAAATAAACTATTAACAACTCATTCAGGAAGATGGGATATGAAGGGGACTACTCAGTAAGAACCTTCAAGAAAGGAAGAGTTTCCTCCCAATGTAAGTACCTCCTCCATGTGGTCATCCATCCTCTATCCAACAAGCATGGAGGTTGGGATCAAATTCCTAAAGGCCTTTCCTACATAGTCCATAGAATGGTTCAATAGGTCAAGTTTAGGTACTCTTAATTTGTTTATACAAATTTTCTTACATTTTTGACTCCTTAAAGTATTACATGTTCCCTGGATGTGTTCAAGACTTTCTTATCCATGAATTGGGCTCACTGTTAAAAGAAACAGGTAACACTCTTAAACTAGGACAAATGAACCCCGACATGTAACATCTTGTATTTTTATTAAGCAAAAGTTAACTGTGTTTATTCTTATAAGGTCATTGTGGTCATTTATGGAACTTGTGGGCTATTTCTGCTTGTTTTCTTTATTACATGTTAATAATTTAAGCAATGAAATTATATACAATAATAATAACTAAAACATTGATAATGTTAATAATAATAATAATAAATTATAATAAAGAAAAAAATAATAATAATAATAATAATAATAATAATAATAATAATAATAATAATGATAATGATGACATATTAATAATAGTAATTATAATAATAAAATTATAACAATAATAATAATAACTAAGAATAATACCAATAATAATAATATTGTTATTAATAATAATAATTTGTAAGAATTATTAAACTTAAAAATGTATAAAACTTTGATTAAAAGTCAAGGGGGCCTATTTGCTAATTTAGAAACTTTAAACATTTATGTTTGAGCATAAAATGTTAAAGGCTAAACCGCAGGGACCATTGTGTAATTTATCAAAACAACCAACCCCCATCCTTTCTCTCTCCCCGTAAGACCTGCGTTAGCTCCGGCCATCTCCGGCCGAGCTCCGGCGAGGCAAAACGCCTAACAAACGGTCGGTTCGACCGAATTAAAGATGTTGGACCAAAAGAACCAATGAGCCTGATCAGAAAAACCTCTAAGTCCCACAGACATTACAACTGCTGAAGAAGATCTCAACAGCTGAAGACATCAGCTGATTACAAGGGCTGAAGACAAAGTCTGAAAGTAAAGTACTGAAGACAAAGTCTGAAGCTATCAGCTGAAGACAAAGTCTGAAAGTAAAAATCTGAAGAACAAAGACTGAAGACCAAAGTGATCAGTAGTTGTCACAACAACTGAAGTTATTAACTTCAGTAGTTGTGATGTTTTCCTTTCTGTACTTGTAATTTACTTTTCAGTAGTTATAGTTTCAGTAGTTGTAGTTCAGTATTTTTTTTTTTGTACTTAGCATTCTCTGAGATGTAATCAGTAGTTGAGAACATTCTCAGTAGTTTGCATAGTTTCAGTAGTTTGAATAATTCTGTTAGATGTCACTATCAAGTGACATCAGCAGACGTCACATTTCCTATATAAGGAATGTTGACCTAGTTGTAACGTGTGACATTGAGCCACCACGAAAGCATATGAATGAAATATTTCTTTTGCAGAATTCTCTCTTTCTATAACCGTTTACTGTTACATTGAATAAATTGTGTTCTTGTGAATTGTTTAATTCATTGTTCGAATTCCGCTGCAATACTATCTAATTAATCAAACTTAGATCACTTATCCTAACAAATGGTATCAGAGCTAGTTAATCATTGATCGATCTAACAATTGATCATTGAAACTGCTATTTCAATATCTAAGTTTGATTGTTCCACCGGAGGATATCGAAGTAGATGAAAGGCTCAGTTATGTGGAGCAACCAGTGGCAATCATCAATCATAAAGAGAAGAGGCTGAGAAATAAAGTTGTTCCTCTTGTGCGTGTACAGTGGAAGCATAGGAAGGGATCCGAGTCTACATGAGAGACTGAGGAGGAGATGAGGCAGCATTATCCTCATCTGTTCAAGGAATAACAGGTTTCAGGGATGAAACCTATATAAGGGGGTGGACATGTAACACCTGGTTATTTTAAAAAGACAAGACATGAAGAATAAAAGAAATAAAAACAAAAAAGTCCAAGTGGAGGGACTAAAAGTGTCCAAAAGGACAAAACTTTGAAAAAGTTGGTGTAAAGGTGGGCATGGCCGCCCACCCTCACTTCACATCACCATCTTCTTTGGTTTTAGAGGGAGAGCAGAGGAACTCTCGGTTTTAAAGAATATAAGAAGAAGAGAAGTCGAATTCAAGGTAAGATTTTGTGGTTTTTAAGTGTTTATGACAAGTTTTATCCCGGTTACATGCTTATGTGCTTATGTGTTTGTGTATGTGCTCGGGTGTGTGTGTTGGGTGTTGTTTTTAGGTGTTTGAACTCATTGCAAGCGGGTTAGAAAGGAAGAAACACCTAAGTTGTATCAGGTGAGTTCTAGACCCCGGTTTTTACTTGTTTTAAACTATCTTTGGGGGAAAATGTATTAAAATGATTTTACAAGATTATGTATGTTGACCCATATGTATTATGCACGTGGAAAGTTAGTTCTTGAATGCTTAAAGGTTATTCATGTTTAGAATAGCCGTTTAAGCTTAGAACAGATGAGTTTGATGATTGGGTTTGAAAACATACTAGAAACATGTTACATAGAGGGTCCATGCGCCTAGATAAGGCTCATGCGCCTGAAAATGCCTTAGAAAGATTTAAGTGTAATCCATGCACTGACAGTGGTCCATGCGCCTAGAAAAGTTAGCAGATGACTGTGTGGGCCATGCGCCCCATAGTGCCCATGTGCCCAAGGGCTCATGCGCCTAAGTGTTCTACGCCTAAATAGTACCCATGCGCCTAGAATTGGGTTGAGTGATAGTGTCCAGAGTCCAGGATCCCATGCGCCTAAGCATCATGCGCCCTCATAGTGCCCATGCGCCTGAAAGTTGCCAAGGCGCTAAGTGTTCCCATGCGCCGCAATGTGTACATGCGCTGATATGCCCATGGTAAGGATTAGAATATTTTCTGATTTTCGGGGAAAAAGTGTAATGTAGGCTGAACTTGGGAGATTCTCAGGGAGCTATTAAGTTGACTTTGGGGTTCATAGATGGTATGAGGGGCTGTTATATTATGTGATTGACTGATGATGATGATGTGATGATGATGTTGCAGGTCTACATGATGTCTGTTTATCTTTCCCTGACTTTAGTGTGATGTTAATGTTGGACCAAAAGAACCAATAAGCCAGATATAAAAACCTCTAAGTCCTACAGACATTGCAACTGCTGAAGAAGATCACAACAGCTGAAGACATTAGCTGATTACAGGTTGAAGAAAAAGTCTGAAGACAAGATCTGAACTTCTACTAAAGCCAATTCTGAAAGCAAAGACTGAAGACAAAGTCTGAAAGAAAAAAGTACTGAAGACAAAGTTGAAAAAAAAAAGTACTGAAGACAAAGTCTGAAAGAAAAGTACTGAAGACAAAGTCTGAAGCTATCAGCTGAAGACAAAGTCTGAAGTAAAGCTGAAGACAAAGTCTGAAGCTATCAGCTGAAGACAAAGTCTGAAAGTAAAAGTCTGAAGAACAAAGACTGAAGACAAAGACTGAAGACCAAAGTGATCAGTAGTTGTCACAACAGCTGAAGTTATTAACTTCAGTAGTTGTGATGGTTTCCTTTCAGTACTTGTAATTTACTTTTCAGTAGTTATAGTTTCAGTAGTTGTAGTTCAGTAGTTTTATGTTTTTGTACTTAGCATTCTCTGAGATGTAATCAGTAGTTGAGAACATTCTCAGTAGTTTGCATAGTTTCAGTAGTTTGTATAATTCTGTTAGATGTCACTATCAAGTGACATCAGCAGACGTCACATTCCCTATATAAGGAATGTTGACCTAGTTGTAATGTGTGACATTGAGCCACCCGAAAGCATATGAATGAAATATTCCTTTGCAGAATTCTCTCTCTATAACCGTTACTGTTCATTGAATATCAATTGTGTTCTTGCGAATTGTCTAATTCATTGTTCAATTCCGCTGCTATCTACTCTAATTAATCAAACTTAGATCACTGATCCTAACAAATGGTATCAGAGCTGTTAATCATTGATCGATCTAACAATTGATCATTGAAACTGCTATTTCGATATCTAAGTTTGATTGAATTAGCATATTTGCAAGATTGGTTATAGATCATTGAATTTCTGCTGCTTTCGGTTATTTGCTTTGAGTTTTCTCTTGGTTCATATTGAGTTTGTTGTGTTTTGCACTAAATCAGTTAAAACTTAATTGAATTTGGTTGAATCTGAGAATGACTACTCCTTCTAATGACCCTCACAATACCGGTTCCTCAACCAAGCCTCCGATGCTGGTTAGGACTGAGTATAACATATGGCAACGAAGAATGCTCCATCACCTGTCTGTTAACAGTTCAGGTTGTTGGACATCTGTGGTACATGGTCCACACAAGCCTATGGTGAACAATCCGGAAACCAACCAAATGGTTCCGAAGAAGAAGGAACAATACTCAGATGAGGATCGAAAACTGTTTGAGATTGATGCTAAAGCGCATGGTATTCTGGCCATGGCTCTGCCTAATGAAATCTATTCTGGGCTTATGCATCATGAAACTGCTCATGACCTCTGGAATGCATTGAAGGAACAATTTGGTGGAACAGATGAGGTCTTAGCAAACAACAGAGAAATCCTTGCCCAACAATATGAGACATTCTCTCATAGGAAGGGTGAGTCACTGACTCAACAGTTTGAGCGTTTTTCCTGTTTGATCTCTGAGCTGAAAATGGTCAAACATGAATACACTAATAGCCAGATGAACAACAGATTCCTCAGATCACTGCCTGAGAGATGGGACACATATACCATTGTCCTACGCTCCAGTGCAAATCTGGATAGCCTATCTCTCACCCAACTCCATGGGAACTGCTTACATTTGAAAGAGAGATAGAGCAGAAAAGGAAACTGGCATCATCAGGAAAGCTCACTGATGACTTTGTACCAGGGAACACTGCCTTGGTTGGTCATGAGTCAGAATATGCTGCATCAGAAAGCAATTATGATGAGCATATAGATTTCTCTTCAAACAGTTCTGATCATGCATTTGTTAGTGTTGATAGTCAGTCAGGCTGATAGTGACAATTGTGCTTCATTATGGATGATTGAAAGGTATTGATGATGACTTAGAAGAGATGGATATTCTAAGCCAAATGGCCTTGATTAATATCAGATCTCAAAAGTTCTACAAGAGAACTGGTAGGAAATTTCCAGGACTCTCTGGCAAAACCAAAGTTGGTTTTGACAAGAGTAAGTTGAGGTGTCACAAATGCCACAGGCTTGGACACTTTGCAAGAGAGTGTAGATCAACTGGATCTAACTCCTCTGCACCCTTTGTGACTTTTCCAAGCAATAGTCCACAAAACAGAGGGCAACATCCTGCTAGTTCTGGTCATCATGCACAACCTATATCTCCTGCATATTTTGTCCCTCAGGGTCCAATGTCATATCCATATCCCTGCTATTACATGCCACAGCCAAATCCAGTTCAAGTTCCTATTGCACAACAACCTCAAGCCTTACCTGAGCCTCTACCATCTCAATCATCTCAATCACAACCTCATCACAGCTTCTTCACCCCTGGTGTTGTTGACTGGAGCAGTTTACCAGATGATCTCTCTGGTAATGAGCATTATTTGCTGGTGATGGTCAACATGGTGGTGAACATCCTTTTGGGAATCTTGCTCTCATGGCCCTGGATCTACTGAGAGTTCATGCTCCAATGCATCTTCATCACAGGTAACCCAGGTATCCTCTGAGGCTAAGGCCAAGCTATGTTCTGAATCTTGCATAGCTGCATTTATCTCTATTAGAGAGGCAAATGTAGCTTTAATAAATCAAAATCTTGAGCTTGAGCAACCCTTTCCAAAAGAAAAGCTGAGTATGAGTCTGTTCTTAATGATAAAGATGATGAGATTTATAAGCTTAAATGCCAATTAAATGATGAAAAGGCTAAGCTAGAGGTCATTCTTGAGAACCACAGAGAACTCAAAGAAAAACTTGCAGCTACCCAAGTTGAGTGTGACCGCTGGGTATCATCCTGCAAGGGATTTGAAATGCTGCTCAGCAAGCAATCTGCTTCGAATGTGAAGTTTGGAATAGGTTACAATCACATTGCACCACCTACAGATTTTACTCCAAAATCAATAGTAAAACCTGAAGGTGAAAGTAATTTCCAAACACATCATCATGTGTATCATCCTCAAGTGATCACCCAAAATCACAAGATGAAATCAGTGTTGATACCTCAGCAAATCAATTGCCTGATGGGTTAACTACTGATAAGCACATGAAGCTGAGTACTTCAGATGTTGTCCCTCAAAGTACCTCAAGTACTGAAGGGCAAGTCACAACATCTGAAAAGCATTTCAAATCAGCTGAAATAAAAGGATTAACAACTGCTGATAGAGAACAGCTGAAGAACAAGTCTTCAGTTGTTACAGATCCTTCAGTACTTAACACAAGTACTGAAAGGAGGAAAGTACTGAAGAGCACACCTTCAGTAGTTTCCACATCAGCAGTTGATCAATTCAAGATGAAGAATAAGCCATGTGAAATATGTGGTAAATTCAATCATCTTTCTGATGAATGTTGGTACAGAAAGGGTTCCAAACTCAACAGAGATAAGCTCATTAAAATCCAGATGGATGAAATGAAAAATGAGTTTGAGACCAAGTTTGTACCACAGTCATCCCAATGTGATAAACCAAGCCTTCATCCAAATCCAAAAAGAAGGATAGGGTTTATCATAAAACAGCTGATAGTGCTCCTCATGATAAACATCAGACTAAGTCTGTGAATTTCAAGGAGGAAATGGTGGGTCACAGGAACTCATCAAAAACAAGTACTGATATGTCCAAGAGCTGAAAGCTTTAGCTACAAATCAGACACAACTTGTTATGATGGTTCAGCATTTGTTGGGGAGAGTTAACCAACTAGATGCACCTGTGATCAAACCACTGAAAAGGCATTCCAAGCCCAAATCCAAGGAATCCATTTCAGCACCATCTCCACCTTCATCAGCTGTTAATCATGAGAAACAAGTTATGGTTAAATCTGTTGATGAAAACAGACCAAAACCAAAAAGGTTTGGGTCTCAAAACCTAACTAGTTCTTTATGATAAATGCAGGGTTCTTCAGCATGCCAAAGGAGCATCTGGTATGTAGACAGTGGAGGATCTATGCATATGACTGGAGCAGTTCTCTTCTTAATGACTACTCTCAAGGAAAGAAGGGATTTGTTTCATTTGGAAATGATGCCAAGGGTTACATCATCGGGAAAGGATATGTGTCTAATGGAGATATCAGTTTGATGATGTTAACCATGTGGAGAATCTCAAGTATAATCTACTGAGTGTCAGTCAGATGTGTGATAAAGGCATGTTGCACTTTTCACAAGCCAGAACTGCAGGATTCTGTCTTCCCAAGTTCTGAGGCTGATTGACAAGGTATTGGATGACATACTCTCCTGAAGGCCAACAGGATTGGAAGAGTATATGCCTTGGATTTGTCAAAGAAGATTGATTTGAAGGGTCATCCTTGCCTGTTCTCCAAAGCCTCTCCTCAGGAATCTAAACTGTGGCATAGAAGGCTGGGTCATGTTAATCTCAAAAACATGAATCAGCTGATCCACAATAGTTTAGTGAGAGGTCTACCAATAAAGGAGTTCCACTGTGATGAAACCTGCACTGCTTGTTTGAAAGGAAAACAACACAAAGTCTCATTCCCTCCTATTGAAGAACCTAAGTCCACTGCCTGCTTGCAGTTACTGCACATGGATCTATTTGGTCTTGTGAGAGTGATGAGCATGGCAAAGAAGAAATACTGTCTGGTAATTGTGGATGATTACTCCAGATTTGTATGGACTTTCTTCTTGCATTCAAAGGATGAGGTTGCTCAGACGATTATAAACTTTGTGTTGTATGTTGAGAAGCAGTATCCCTATCAGTCAAGTGTATAAGGAGTGATAATGGAACTGAATTCAGAAACCATACACTTGATGATTTTTATCTATCAAAAGGAATCAAGAGGCAGTTTAGCATCCCAAGGACTCCAGAACAAAATGGAGTAGTGGAGAGAAAGAACAGGACCCTAATTGAAGCTGCAAGGTCTATGTTGGCTGACTCTGGTTTGCCATTGACCTTTTGGGCTGAAGCTGTTAACACAGCTTGCTATGTGCAGAATAGAGTGTTAGTAAATCAGAGGTTGATGAAGACTCCATATGAAGTTCTACATCATTTGGCTCCTCTAATTTCATTCTTCAAAGCCTTTGGGTGTCCTTGTTTCATTCTCAACACAAAGGATCAACTCCACAAATTTGATCCTAAGGTGGATGCAGGGTATTTTGTAGGTTATTCATCCACATGCAAGGCTTACAGAGTCTTCAACTGCAGAACAAAGATAGTTGAAGAAACCTTGCATGTGAAATTCAATGAATCTCCTAAGGATAAAATTCCACAAAACCCTGTGGAGTTGTTTGATCTGGACATACTGCAATATGTTCCTTATCAACCTCCAGCTGTTGCAGATCATGTGGATAAATCATCTTCTGCAGCAAGTCTTCCACCTGGTGGTACTGAAGATGATGATGATATCAGTACTCACCTTTTCAAGTTTAGTGACCAACTGCCTGAGTCTGCTAAACTTGATGTTCCTGTAGCTTCTGTAGCTCCATCCACAACAAATGCTGATGAGATTTCTGACTCCTCTACATCATTTGACTTGCCATCTAATACTTGGTTTCAAGAATCTGGATCACATCTGCTGCTGCTGAACCGGCTACAAACACTTGCACTGATCTTATAGTATACCAAGAGCTGAAGAATCACCCCATGTCTCAAATCATTGGTGATATCAATGCTGGTGTCTCAACCAGAAGTCAATTGTCTAACTTCTGCTTCTATGCTCTCTTCATCAGTCAGCTAGAGCCAAAGAACTATCATGTTGCTTTGAGAGACAATGGATGGGTTGAAGCCATGCAGCTTGAGCTACTTCAGTTCAAAAAGCAGCAAGTGTGGGAACTGGTTCCTCTACCCCCAGGTAAGTGTGCAATAGGCACTAAATGGGTGTTTAGGAATAAAACTGATGAAAATGGGCTTATTGTCAAGAACAAGGCTAGACTGGTTGTACAAGGTTTTCACAAGAAGAAGGTATTGATTATGAAAACCTTTGCCCCTGTAGCCAGACTAGAGGCAATTAGATTGTTCTTAGCCTATGCTGCATTCCACAATCTTAAAGTTTTTCAAATGGATGTCAAAAGTGCATTTTTATATGGTAAAATAAAAGAAGAGGTTATGTGTGTCAACCACCAGGTTTTGAGGACAATAAACATCCTGATTGGGTGTATCAACTTGATAAGGCTCTTTATGGGTTGAAGCAAGCTCCTAGAGCCTGGTATGAAACACTTTCAAATTTTCTTTAAAAATAATTTCACTAGAGGCTCCATAGATAAAACTTTGTTATTAAGAAAGTGGATCAGCATAAGCTACTTGTTCAAATTTATGTTGATGATATTATTTTTGCATCCTCTGATCCCCAGTTGTGTGATGATTTTACAAGTTTAATGAAACAAAAGTTTGAAATGAGTGCAATGGGAGAATTACAGTTCTTTCTAGGCTTGCAAATCAAACAAAAGGCTGATGGAACCTTTTTCATCAGTCAAAATATACAAAAGAACTTTTGAATAAGTTTGATTTACAAAATTGTAAGCCCTGTTCTACTCCCATGTGCAACACCACACAACTGGATGCAGATCAGAAAGGTAAAGCTGTTGATGAAACACTTTACAGATGTATGATTGGGTCCTTGATGTACTTAACAGCTTCTAGACCAGATATCATGTTTGCAACTTGTGTTTGTGCTAGATTTCAGGCTGCTCCTAAAGAGTCTCATTTGATTGCAGTCAAGAGGATCTTTAGATATCTGCAAGGTACACAATCTCTAGGTCTTTGGTATTCCACTGGACACTCATGCAAATTAGTTGCTTTTTCTGATAGTGACTATGCAGGGTGTAAGTTAACCAGAAAGTCAACTTCTGGTGGATGTCAATTCCTAGGCAACTGTTTGATTTCTTGGCAGAGTAAGAAACAAACATCTGTTGCTACATCCACTGCTGAAGCAGAGTACATTGCTGCTGCAAGTTGTACATCTCAGGTACTCTGGCTTCAAAACCAATATTGGATTATGGCATTACAGAGACTAAGACTCCATTATTAATGGATAGTGCTTCAGCTCTGTGCATTGTCAAGAATCCAGTCCAGCACTCTAGGACCAAACATATAGAGATCAGACACCATTTTATTAGGGATTGTTTTGAAAAAGGTCTGATTGATCCAAGTTTGTGCCTAGTGCTGATGAGCTTGCAGATATATTTACTAAGCCTTTGGATAGTTCAACTTTCAAAACCTTGTGTTAAGGCTTGGTATGCTGCAGCTAGAATAAGTGATAACTACTGATGATCTCAGTAAACAAGTACTGATGATCATTAGTAAACATGTCACAAATAGTACTGATTCTGTTAAAAGAAATGATGCAGTTACAACTACTGATGTAGTTATAACTACTGATGTCAGTAAAAACAGATAAGTACTGATGTCCTATGAAACAACTAAAACAGCTAAAAGTCTGATGAGTAAGTGTTGAGGACAGTATGAAACAGCTGAAAAGCTAAGAATTGACGAAAACTACTGATGAGAATTTTCTCTTCAGTCGTTTCCACAAACTGCTGTTTCCCTAAACAGCTGATGACAAAACCATGTCTTCAGTAGTTTCACAACTACTGATGACTAATACCAAGTCCTCAGTTTTTACAACAGCTGAAGACAAAACCAAGGTTTTCAGTAGTTTCACAACTACTGGAAAACCAAGTCTTCAGTTGTTTTCAAACGTCTGATAGTTAAAACCAAGTCTTCAGTTGTTTTCATAACAACTGATGCCAACACCAACACTTTCAGTCTTTCTTTTTAGCCTTTTCTTAACCTATAAATACCTGCACTTATAGCCAAACGTTTCATTAGCCGTTTTTCAAACTTTTTCTCTCAACAATGGCGACCATGAAACTCAAACCCCGACACAACTGTGTTGCCTACCTTTCGAAATCGGCTTTCTGGAACAAGTTTGACAATGCCATCGATCTTATGGTGGATTCCCAATACCGAACAGCCTTTCTTCTGAATCCTACCATATACCTGATTCCTTAACCCAGTTCTGGACCAACGTCTCTGTAATAACTGGTGAGAATGATAGCCAATCACTCTCCAGTCGTTGGTGAACCAGAAACAGGTGCTCATCACCCCCGACATCATTCGCAAAACCCTAAATTTGCATGATGGCACCTATCCTAAAGAATACCCGAAAGGCACCACTGATATGTCTTTCATCAATAACGGGTATGAAGGCGACTTAAGTGCTAAACCATACTTAAAAAGCACTTCCATGATGCTGAACGACTTATCTTTCATATGGTGAATGTCTGCCTTGCATCAAAGACATCTTCTTGGGATCAGATGTCTTCCGATGGCAACAGGTATTGTACTCTATCTTGAACGCCAAAATCTAAATTTTTCTGAGATAGTGTTCATGGAACTAAAGGATCTGGCTCAGAAACCTGTGGCAAACAGATGGCTACTTTATCCCAGGTTTCTGATGGCCATAATTTTGAATCAATTAAAATCTGATGGCCTTGTTGGTCTTGGAGTCCCTGCTCCAGCTTTTAGCTGAGGGGGCTGCCCGGATGCTAAAACCCAAGCAGAGGGAACCCCGCCTCCACTTCCAGATCCAAAGTCCCCACCAAAACCAAATCCAAAAAGCCCAAAAAGGCTACTCAGGGAGATGAGTCCCCTGAGGATGCCCCTGTACCACAAACACAGGAAATACATACTGGTTCTAAACCCCCAGTTATGTCCAAGACTCAACCTGCTGAAGCCGCACAGGTATCCTCTCAACAGGATCCTGTTGCAACCACAATTGGGGATCCCACATTTCTGGAACCTATCTCAATTGAGAGGGTTACCATTGAAGAGCACCTCTCACCCCGGGTGCAATCTGCTTCGGACCAATCTCCACATGCAACCGCCCCTCAAAGCCCAACACTGATAGTTGCTAAAGTGCTGAGTCAGTTGCATTCCTCACCCCCTCCCCAGAAACCACTTACCACTGGGAATACCTCAACCATTGAGGGGGAGGACCAAAATGCTTCTGATAACCCACAGCACAGGGGTTACAATGTTCAATCTCCAAGTGTAGAAACGGAGGTTAGAACATCTGGTAAGGCTGCCACTTCTACTGATTCAGCAAATGATCAGGATGAAGTTGGTAACATCCATAAGACCTTACCAGAGGCAACTGCCAATGAAGGACACAGTCCTGAGGCAGGAAGTCCCCAGTACCAAGAACAAGGGGCACATGCTTCTACTGATCTACACTCAGAGCATGTACATCCTGATTCAATCAGGAGGTCAGGTGATTCAGCAGACTGATGATGACCTGGGCTTTTTCTATGATGTATTAGCCCAATACCATCCTAGAGACTGAGGTGAGCAGACTCAAAGAGCTGCTAGCCAAAATGTCTCAGGATCAAAGTCCATCTACCCCAAAACCCCACAGATGGCACCTTCAATTGAAGGTTCACCAAACACTGAGCCTACACACTTAACTGAGCCACCAGCCACTCTTTTGGCACCACCTCTCAGGGACAGAACCCCTCTGAGCAGATGGTTGCTATCTTTCAAAACTCCTTACCTCTCATCACTCCCATCATCACTGACATAGTGCATAAAGCCATTGATGAGAGGATCTCCTCAAATCTACAAACCCTCATTGATGATGCTGTTCACATCTCTTTCTGCCTTTCAAGCCCCTGATCCCAATGCAACCAAAAAGGGGAGACTTCCAAGTCTAAGGCAGTGAAAGAAAAGAAAAGAAAAAGAGTTGATGATGAGAAAGAACCTGCAAAAGAGAAGGAGGTGGAGAAAGAATGATCCAGAAAGCTGATCACAGATAAAGAGAAGGATGATCAGCTGATCACATAAAAGAAAGAAAAGTGCTGAGTCAAAAGCTGATGAAGATAAATCCTTAGAAGATCTTGTCAAAGATGCTGATGAAGCTCACAGCAGATCCATGGATAAAATATAGATCAGCTCTTTCGACAAGGTCATGACACAGCCACACTAGACACTGAGATCAGAAGGCTGGAAATAGAAGAGATTCAAGCTAGATGGGCTGGTTATAGTGTGTTGGAAAGGGAAAGATTGGAGATAATGATCAGATTCATTGCCAAATACCTTGGAAGATCATTGATAGAGATAAAGGCCTGGTCCAGAGACAGTATCTTGGAGATAACCAAGAAAATCTGCTCTGCTGGAGGCTATAATAAAGGGTTGATCATCGAAGCACTGGATGAAGCAGGTGCAGGAAGAGAACTGAAATGGCAAAGCTCTCCAAAGCCAAACTCACCACCAAAATGCTAAGTCAGTCTTCTCACACTCCCACTCAAACACAACCCTTATCTCTAAAATCTCCCAAATCTATCCCTAAAACAAAGCCACCCACAACTCAACCACAAAACCAATCCTTTACCCCAAAAACCACCTCAAACCTTACCCAGTGATACACCCAGAAGGAGGAGAAGGGTGTTGAGGGTAGAAGAAGATGAAGAAGAGGATGATGATGAAGATTGTCTGCCAATCTCTGCTGTTCTCAACCTTAAAACACCTGAGCACAGAAGTCAACAAGTGATTACACCTGACTTGCAAATGCAGATGGTGAAGGTAAAGATTGAAGAAGCAGAACAGCAGAAGCAGCACGATGAGCAGTTTCTCAAGATGGTTGACAAGGATTTCCCTCAGTCCTCATCCATTCAAGAAATGAAGAAACAGGCTCTGAGGCTGTACACTCTTAGACATACTTTTCAACATCAAAGAGAAAGAGTGCGGATCTGGCCAGACCCCAGGGTAAGTTCTAGAATTCATAAGAAGAATATACCAAGTAGATATCATGGCCAAGTGAAGAAGACCTTGAATGCTGCAATTACGTTGGCCATGGTAGTCTCACCCTGGGAAATCATTGAAGAATTCAAGAGAGCTCACAACTCCAAGACAACCCCTCAATCTATTCTTGAGAACAAAATGATCAAGAAGGGGTTGTTATACAAAAGACTTGAAGATCTTCAGAAGAGTGAACTCCAGTTGTTGCTTGAAGGCTCTCACCCTGATGAATTTGCTTACAGAGATATAACAACTGTGGAGTTCAAAAATGGAAAGACAGTGAGATACCTGTCTGAGTATTATGGCCCAGAGTTCTTCTTTGAGGGAGAAGCAGAAGAACTCACCAAGGAGGAACAAGTTGTTCTCCTTGAGGCCTATGCTAGTGAGTCTTATAGACTCATTAATAAGAATTAGGTTTCATGGTTAGGATAAGACTCTGTGTCCAGTTTCCCCAAGACAGAGTTCCCTTCCATACTTAGCCAATCAAAAGATTAGAAACCTTTTCTCGGCCTGTGCTTAACTGATTACCTCTGAAGCTGATCAAGAGGGTGTTTCTGCCAAGAATAAGTGGGATCATCAATAAGTTTAGAGGTTTTGGCTACATTGGTTCAGGGGGAGTTTGTTGGACCAAAAGAACCAATGAGCCTGATCAGAAAAACCTCTAAGTCCCACAGACATTACAACTGCTGAAGAAGATCACAACAGCTGAAGACATCAGCTGATTACAAGGTCTGAAGACAAAGCTGAAAGGAAAAGTACTGAAGACAAAGTTTGAAGCTATCAGCTGAAGACAAAGTCTGAAAGTAAAAATATGAAGAACAAAGACCGAAGACAAAGACTGAAGACCAAAGTGATTAGTAGTTGTCACAATAGCTGAAGTTATTAACTTCAGTAGTTGTGATGTTTTCCTTTCTGTACTTGTAATTTACTTTTCAGTAGTTATAGTTTCAGTAGTTGTAGTTTAGTAGTTTTATGTTTTTGTACTTAGCATTCTCTGAGATGTAATCAGTAGTTGAGAACATTCTCAGTAGTTTGCATAGTTTCAGTAGTTTGAATAATTCTGTTAGATGTCACTATCAAGTGACATCAGCAGACGTCACATTTCCTATATAAGGAATGTTGACCTAGTTGTAACGTGTGACATTGAGCCACCACGAAAGCATATGAATGAATATTTTCTTGCAGAATTCTCTCTTTCTATAACCGTTTACTGTTACATTGAATATCAATTGGTTCTTGTGAATTGTTTAATTCATGTTCGAATTCCACTGCAATACTCTCTAATTAATCAAACTTAGATCACTGATCCTAACAAAAAAAATACTTTCGAATGTGGACCTATCGAATATGTAACCGGTTAACTCGATCGAAATGATTTTCATTAGAAACCCATGAAACCGAAAGCCACCAAGTAATAAACTTGAAATCCCTTGAATTGAGCCTTTTGGTTGATTAGAATCGTACTTTTATCACTACAAAACTAAATGTGAAGCTTAATTTAGGTTTAACAACCATTTAATCATCCAATTGTAACCGACAAATGAGATCAAAGAAAATCTGTTCGAGACTAATTGACCAAATCAAAACTATATAAAAGGGGGCAAAACTCCTTCGATCCCTTTGAACTTCTGTAAACTCAATTCGTAATCATTCACTCAAACAATTGGAATTTGACTTTTGTTCATCGCAAGTTAGCCAGGCTTTTCGAGCATATCACATCATTTCGGTTGCAATCAAGTAAGTTTAATACACCATTGTTCTCGGTTACACATAGGGATAAAAGCCCTATAGCTAACTCCAGTGATAACAATTAATCAATCTTCAATTTTGGGATTGAACAATCTAAGTTTTGTTGATTTGGGCATTCATGGATATTATGTTTTTAACAATTAGGGGTGCGTAGACCTAACACGGCCACGGCCCTTGATTCATTGGTAAGGCACGAGACTTCCAAACAGAGGTCCCAGGTTCGAATCCGGGAACCTCCTGTTTTTATTTTTAAGGTTTTAGCCTTCAAAAAACCAATAGAATTTATTTTTAACATATAAAAACCCTTTTTATAAATACTGATTTGTCTAAAATCTTGAGTTTTTTTCTAAAAATTATTTCCTTAAACTAAATACTTTTTACTTTTTTAAATAATCTAAAAGTAATATAAATAGTTTAATTTTTTATATAAAATCCATACTACTTTGGTCTACAAATAGGATTATTTTAAATGTTTCCTTTAAATATTGTTTAATTATGTTTTTTTACTTTATTACATCTTTATATATATAACAAAATTGTTATAAATGTTATATTTGTATGAAAAACCTTAATAAAATGAATGAATTTCTTTGATCTTAATGGTCCCATATTGTTTAAACATATTTTGACAAGCCCTAAATACCAAATTGAACTCTAATCCACAATTAACTGTTAAACTTATTATCCAGACTTAAATCTTGTAAATATATATACATATCTAGGTCCTTGTGAAGGATTTCGTTGGAACGACGTGTATTATTTCCTTTAATCGTCATTTTTTACATTCGATCATGTTGTTGGGTTTGTTGGACCTTAACAATGTTGTTTAACCTTTAAACAAGAAACGCAGCGGAATATGACTTAATATCATTTCTATAATCTGAAAAATTAAAGCTCATAACTTTGTTTCAAACAACCCAAAACCATAGGATCAAATATATTGTTTGAACTAGTTACCAAGATAAAACAAAACACCAAAACAACACAATGGAACTACCTTCCAGAAGCTGTCAAAACCGTGGATTGGATCAAGATGATGATGCTTTTGAACGACCAAAACATCAAGATAGATGTCCTCAAGCAATCATACCCCCCAACCTATAAGAAACACCATCTTTGCTAGGATTTGACACCAAAATCAGATCAAGAAAGTTGCTGGAACTTTCTTTCAGCCGTGAGACATCAAGAGGCTGCTAGAGCCTTTTCAGCCGTGAGACTTCTCTTCTCAGATGAGAAACTCGAATTCTTGTGTCGATTTTGCATGTGAGAAAGGGCTAGATGAAGTATGTGTGTGTTCAAGAAGATCTTTGTTCCAAGAACACAAAACAAAAAGAGAGAGTTGGCTGCCATGGGGTGGCCGAAAAAACTTAAACCCTTAGGGTTTCCTCTAAAAATCTCCCTTTTAAATTTTACAAAAGTTTAAAATTATACATAATTAACCTTTTAATTATATAATATGTACACACACTTTTATTATTTGATGTTGCTTAACTAATTTAAACAACATAACAAATAAATACCATGAACAAAATATCCTCATAATTTGTTCCTTCTCACATACAATCTATTAGAAAACCCATTTTCTAAATTGGTGTAATTATTTAATTGTATGATCATATCATCAATTAGATATTAATGGGGTTTGCTAAGCTTGTTATTGGGTATGACCCGACTTGGATCACAACTACTAACCACATCAATGTTCTATGTGTCTTGGGCATACAGAATCCAACACTCCACTTGCACAAGATACATAGAAGATTGATGCAAGCAGTAAATACCGCCTAACAACGGTTTACTACCCTTAATACGCATGACTTAAAGCCATTCAATAACATCATCCCCTTCAATTTATCCAACTTGAAATGATTTAGGTGAATCAATCATCTATCCTTTGTACAGATGTCATGTTAAATCCAAGGACACAGAATGATCATTCCTTGTTGATTTAACTTAATCAGGCCTTAGACATGATGCTCTCAACAAATAAGAGGAACAAATTCCATCTTGACTACATACGTTTCTCACAATCACCTTATGTTATACCTAAACATAGCCTTATGTACTGACCATTATTTAGAGCAGCGAGAACTAGCTCAAGGTATAACACTCGGTGAATATCAAAACCCAATATGTATCTCAGGTCAGAGGATACCAAATGTTATTCGCCTTTACTCAAATTTACTTATGATCAATCTAGAAGATTCCATGTAGTAAATTGAGACGCGGGTCAGTCCAATATTTGTATCCCACAAATATCTATGAACCTTGGTAGCAACCAATTGCTCTATATTCATACCTTATGATATCTACCATCCATGTTCATAATAGTCTTACATTCATACTTGTTCCCACAAATATGACCGACTACGAACATTTAGAATAATAAACATATTCATGGATGTAATCATGCTAAAAGGAACATGACTCAAAGATATAAAAGAGTTAAAGTTACAATTGTTCCATACATTAATACTAAACAGACCAATTCCAATCACTAGAATATCGAAGTTCTAAGGCACAAGTATGACCCTCATACTTTGCCCTCACAAGGAGCTTCGTGAGTGGATTCGTAACGTTTTGATCTTTATGAAATTTACGAATACATATCTTCCCTTTTCAATCCATCCCTTATGAGTTGAATCTCCGCTCAAGGTGCTTAGTCTTTGATGAGTACGGGGTTCCTTGATTTGAGCAATCCCCCCACGTAATTTACCAAAGATGTCTAGGGGGTCTTGAATGGTAGAGACCACCCCTAGATAAGCAATGGACAAACTTATCCATGCAGCTTCCAAAGCTGCCAATGAAGTGGCCATGTATTCGGATTTTATAGTGAATAATGCTACCAAGTCCTGCTTTGAACATTTCAAGGATACCTGTTCTCCATTCATAATGGAAGTACACCCGATTGTGATCGAGAGTCATATCGATCAGTTTTGGGAGCCCGCATCTGTGTAACCCTTTACATGGACTTCCTTTTCAATAGATCCATATATTAGAAACATATCCTTAGTTCTACTAAGGTAGTTCATCATACTTTTAACAGCCATCCAATGTTATTTCTATTGGTATCTACTTTGTCATACCTAATAAGCATGATACGTCCGGTCTAGTGCATATCATCAGTCAAATGATGGATCCTATAGCAGATGCGTATGGGATATCCTTCATTTGATTTTGCTCATCCTATGAGCTTGGACATTGAGACGTAGTCTATCATTATCTCTCTTTGAATAGGTACCATACCTTTCTAAGAGTTTTCCATCTCGAACCTTTCAAGATTTTATAAATATGCACTTGGTTTAACCCTATCAACCACCTCGACCTATCCTTATAGATCCTTATTCCAAATATGGGTGGTTTAAAATGAGATCTTCTTATGAAAACATCTTCCAAGCTAGGTTTTAACACCTTCCAAGGTTGGAATATCATTTTTAAATAGTAGTGTGTCATCAGCATACAACACTGAGAGTACAATATGCTCCCACTAGCTTTCATATATACACAACCTTTTGATGCTTTTTCAATCCATAGATTTATCACTTTAACTTGTATACTTTATTAGGATGTCGCGGATCGACAAAACCATCATGCTGAACTATACGGACAGTCTCAACGAGATGTCCATTAAGGAAAGCGGTTTTGACATCCATTAGCCAAAACTCATATTCAAAATGTGCAGTTATGGCACTTCATATCCTAATCGACCTTAGCATGCCACGGGCGTAGGATTTTCATCATAATCAACCAATTGAGTTTGATGGAAACCTTATGCTATAAGTCTTGACTTATAAGTATTCAAGTCTCCATGTATATTTGTTTTCATCCTGAAAACCCACTTGTATCCAACCGATTTGGAGTTAAGTGGAGGTTCACCAATTCCCAAACTTGGTTGTTTATACATGAATTGCATCCTTACGTTCATGGCTTCTAGCCATTTGTTCCAATCCAATTGGACACAACATCTTGGTATATGGTTAGCCCTAGGGTATAACCACATAGCATCCATTCATGGAATATCCTTATCTTTCAGATGGAATGCTAATTCTACCAGATTTGTGAACGTTTTGCATGTATTGATCAACCTCTTCATCATCATCAACAACCTCTTGTTGATAGCTAGTGTCAACCAAACGTGTATCGGCTCGTGGATCTTGATCCTCAGATTCCACTGATCCATGCGTCATTCCTTCCATAAGGAACTTGGTTTCCAAGAACTCGACCCATCGAGTAATAAATTCCTTTTGCTTTGTTGGATCAAAGAAGCAGTATCCTATACAATCTTTGGCATTTCCCATAAATATACACTCAGTGGATCGACTTTCCAATTTGTTTTGGGTGTTAAGCTTAACATAAGCTTCACAACCCCATACCTTTAAATATGATAGCGATGGAACCTTTCCATGCCATATTTCAATAGGTGTCGAACCCACTTCTTGGTTTGGGCCATATCAAAATACGAGCCGTGGAGAGTAGTGCGAAAAACCAAGATGATAAAGGTGATAAGCTCATAGCCATAATGAATTGAACCATATCCAATAGGGTTCAGTTTCTCCTTTATCAGAATGAAGAACATAGATAATTATGTGGAGTTGATTTTCTACTTCATTATTGAAGATTTTGAACATTTCAAAAGCTTCATGCTTATGTGTCATCAAGTGCACACAATAATAACGACTGTAATCGTCGTAACAGTAATGAAGTATCTTTTACCAGTTTTAGACATTGTCTTAAAAGGATCATATACATCCAAATGTATCATTCTAATAAGTCTTTGGTTCATACTCATCAAATGAAACATTTTCATTTGTTTCCAAAAGACCATTCTTTTGAAGTGTTTGAATCCAATTCTAGTTTATGTGACCAAGATGACAATGTCAAATATAATAATAACTTAAACCCTTTTAAGTTTTTGTTGCTTAATGTGTAAATGAGTTATTATAGGACATCTATCATGAACCAATTCATGGATATCATTAAAAGGCATATTCTTAAAATGATATACATCATCCAAAAACTTAATACCATTATTTGCAAACTTTAAATCATGATCATATTGTTTTAATAGGACACATAATTATGTTCCTAGTCACAGTAGGTGCATACAAAATGTTTTAGAAACAACTTCCAAACCTTTTGAAGGTCTCAAATAGAGTTTCCCTCCTTGAAGCGCACATTTCATTTGAACCCCTTTGCAATAATTGCAAGTGAGTCTCACATCCGGTGTCCAATACCCATGTGATTGAAGAAATCGCATTTAAAACAACGTGTGAATCATGGAATTGTATTTGAGGTTTGCCCAAAACCCCTCTTGTCTTTAAACTCCTTGAGATAGGAGGGACAATTCCCTTTTTAGTCCTATCTCTCCATACTCAAAGCATGGATCGTTCTCCGTTACCTTCGGCTTTATAAGCTTAGGTTTTTGAGGTTTCGCTTTAACCTTTGCTTTGATGTATCCTTTTCTTTTGGCAATAATTGCTTTAGGATCGGGATGAGCCCTTCTTATAGCCTCCCTTATTGATCGAGAGAATAGGTAGAACCTCTCTACCTATCCCCGCCTCGGTTGCTTTGAGCATTGCGTGAAGTTCACCGATACTCTTGCCCCATCGTTCATATTACAGTTTATTATGAATGTCTCAAACTTTAGTTAGGCAATTAAGGATCAAATCCTCGGCCAACTACTTTGAGACAGGACAGTAAGCATCTTGAGTCTATCAATATGGCTTTTCATCTTAAGAATATGTAAGATGATATCGATTGGGTCTCTTTCATGTGATATGTATAGTGCTTGAACCGTTTCGAAGCAATTTTACTAAAGTTAGTTGAAGGAACATTTCCTCTTATATTATCATGTCATGTGCCCCATGAGGCTCCAAACCCTTTTGAGTTCGGGAATCATATTCCCACATGAGATCAGATGCTTGCAGAGAATCCTTAGTGTGCTTAACCCATCGTCAAAAGCCTTAACATCACAGCGTGGGTTGGTGAGGTATGGGATCGTCAAGGACATAGATCTTTACTCATTCTTGAGAATGATTCTCAAGTCTCAAATTGAGTTCATAAGATAATTATGGTTAGGACGATCCCTCTTGGGAATGGATCTCAGTGATAGGGAAGGGACGATCGGGGTGGGGCGTTATAATTAGCGGTCATCACTACAATATTTGACAAAGTTCATTTTAGTATTTTTTTGATAAAATTATTTTATCATTAATACCCTTAAATGTCTCATAGACAATTAACAACTAAAATCTAGAATCCAACGTTACATTTAAATGATGGTTAGGTGACCTTTATCCCATTATTTAAATTAACAAGGTAGTCAACAGTGACAATTGCAACCTATTGCAACTTCTAGTCTTATGGATCGTTAAACATCATATGTTTAGTCGGCATGTTTAATCCCATCAACACCATTGTATGCCATGCTTCGGTGACCCTAAGCACATGGTTTCCAATTCAAGTCATCCTACTTACACACGTGTGAGTTTTCACATACAAGCGGTTAGGTGACCTTTATCCCACAGTACGTTAGACTCATCTCAAAACACAAGTTCCCTACAAGTGGTTAGGTGACCTTTATCCCACAAATAGTTCTCAAGTGATTCGAGTGTCGTGTAAAAGGATGGTGTTAACTTGTTTCCAAAGGATTTAAGCTTCCATTAATTCAAGACTTTGAAAGCTCTATGTATCTTGTAATTGCATGCTTTCAAGTACATGGTACCCTATGGTTCTCTTTAATAAAACCTCTTTATTTTGAAATCATTAATCCATTTAATAACCTTTTATTAGTTACTTAATGATTAGGAACCATAAATTCAGCTTGTTAAGTTTGCTAATGAGTTTGTTATGCATATCCAAATATCAAACAACAATCATACAACAAACAACCAAACAAGCATAATCATTCAAACATATGTGCATAACCATAGCCACTAAGTTGACTACACTTGTTTGCCATCACAAGTGTTGTCATAAGGTCTTTCCTAAGGGTTCAACATAACACAAATGATGAGATCTCCAAAGACCCCACTTGAACTTGCATCCAAATGCTTCAAGTCCATCCTTTGTGTCTTCCTTTTGTTCTTCACTCCCGAGCATCTTCTTTACAAAATATATATCCTAATACATATTTTCTAGTAAAAGAAAAATACTCCTATCTATTTATTACCTGCCAAATGAATAAACAAATTACAACCCATAAAGAATGAAGCAACCAACATGACAAGATTACAATCACCCAAACCATAACAAACATGGTCAAGGCTATGTTATGCACTAATACATGTAACCATATACATCATTACAAGATCCAAAATGAACCCATTTGACCCTAAATTTTCAGCCACATAAACCAAGAATTTAGGGTCTTTTGTCCAAACAAA